>JAWMRA010000078.1:93368401-93394486 GCA_035584735.1 Pseudotriccus pelzelni | reverse complement strand
CTGGCTGGGAATCGAACCCTTGGCCTCGGCGGTGAAGGTGCCGCACTCTAACCACTAGGCCACCAGGGGCTCCCAGTTATATAGTACTATTTTGACTTTTCCACACTTGTAATAGAGATACCAGTCTTTCTTCATGTAAGTTATCAGGATGCCCAGACTGCTTTTTAAACCGTCCTTGTCGTGTTTGCAGTTTCCAAAACAATAGAAACAAGGGGATGTGGCAGTGTTAGTGCGGTGGACCTCTCTGACCTGTTTTCCGTTACCTAAAGTGACTAGGAATGGATAAAATAAAGGATGCAGAGATCAAGTCTACTTCAGAATATTTTATGAAACCAAGTTTTAAAGCAAAAAAAGGCAAAGCAGATGTCAAGAGGGGCCATAAATAAATACTTATTTCTTAATGCAAAAGTACATACCTTTGAGTAAAGGCTTGCAAGTTCTCTCAGAACAAGTGAACACCAACAAGTTTCTAGCACTTAGCTTGTTTCCAAATCAGGAACTATCCTTCATTCACGTGTTCCAACTTCAGCCTAAAAAGAATCAACAACTATTATTAAGAGACAGCATATAACCCAGGATAATCCATTTCCAAACACTAAACAGCTCAACAAAAGGGAATTTGAGTTAGATTCAGCATATTATGAGCAAAAAACATAGAACAGAGTATGTGCCACCTGTCAGCTAGAAGTTGTGCCAACTCTCTAAAGAAAATGTGCAGTAATTTACGCACACAAACACACAAATACTTAAAGTTACAGAACAAAAGATGACAAGTCCCAAGAAATACATGCATGCAAATGCACAAAACTTCCCTTCTCCAGCCCTCCAAAGTAGGTTCAATGAGTCCATAGAGCACAGCAGGGTCAGAGTAAATAAGAATGTGGTTTTCTTTAAAGCATATTAAAAGACATAGCATCTTGAATTCAGAATAGATGCTCTTACTTAAGGAATTCAATGCAGAGGAGTCACAACACATAGCTAACCATTCCTGTTAAGAAAACACTTCCCTCACCACAAAATTGCACTGTGCCCTCACCACTCCTCCTCAAGCCGTCCTCGTACATCATGGTAAGAAGAAAACACTGAATTAAAGTGTTCCTAATTTCTGCAGTGGCCTGCACTAACCACTGCAATAGAGGACACAAGACATTCTTAATGTATGACCTCAGAGAAGTCAAAGAATATGTTGCCATCATTTGATAGTATATGAAGAAAAGTGCAAGCCTATTCTTCGCTGCTCCTGTGCCAAGAGCTGGATGCAAAAATCATATGTAGCTGCAAAAAGTGCCATTCCAATACAATAAAGGAAAAAAAAGGAAACAAAATTGAGGTAATGGTGCTACTGAAAAAGTTATATATTTTTTAAAGAGTCTATGCAGCAGAGGGGGAAAAAGTTGGAAAATTCTTTTAACTTTAGTGCAATAGTATTTGATCCCTACATCGGTGACTAATAGTCTTGTGCCAGCTTTGTAAACCCTTGTTTATTTATATCAGTAGTTAATATGTACTAGCAGATATCTTAATTTTGAGTACAATAATCATGTTTCAGAGCAAAGAATGATAAGAGAAGTACATTATGTCCTGACCACATATGTGATATACTCCCAAGGAGAAAAGATTCATCAGGAGACCTGGAATCATGTCAAAATAAGTCTATGGAAACAATTGGCATGTATTCAAGAAATGTAATGAATATGTTATAGGAATGTCATGAATATGCTTTAGTTTCAGGAATATAACCTGGTCTCTTTGGTTGCTGGGTGTGCAAGCTTTTTGGAGTTATTCCCTTGCACCCGGCATGCCACCAATAAACTAGTGTCAGCTTTTTAATGCAACAAACTGGTTGGAGCATTTGCTTGCTGTTTTTCAATCACGATAGAAATAATAATTGCATGTGGTTACACATATGATGTCTCCTACGCCAGATGTACAAGCCTGCCTTCCTTTCTTGTGGTTTCCATCTTACAGAAGAGTCACACATCCCTTTTCATCTTTCCTTTCTGACTGGTATAGCATCTACGCTACTCAGCCTGAGCTCGTCCTCTTAAAACATTGAGGCTGTGTCTAAATATAAGAGGAAAAAACATTCTGTAGCATATTCTGGATACCTGATAACCACTGTCAGCCAGATCATATACTTTTCTGGAGCACAAGTCTCCTCTAGTTCATATGCCCATGCTTCTTTCTGAGAGAAGCCAGAGCACAGGGGACCCAAGGGTGACCCATGCCTAGTTTTTATTTCTATATGAAGATGGAAATCAACTACTACTACTAACCCCACAGCTAGGGGCTCAGTCATCAATCCCACAGTTCAGCTAATAAATAAATAAATGAATAAATCCCTCAGCTTAACATTAATTTCTAAATTCCCCTTCGGTCGTACAACAAATGCTGAGTGAAGAATGTTACATAGTAGCATATTAGGAATGGTCTAACAATTTCCATAGGTTATGAAGGTAAAGATTAAACTTTTTGTGTTCTAGTCTTGGCAAGGCCCAGCAGCTAAAAAATTTTCCTATATTTTGATCCTATGATTTCTTATGTTAGTAATGGCAACAAGATTGTTAGTAGATCCTTTAGATTATTTGGCCATTATTGTTCTTCACTTACTTTCTCTTACATCTCCCTATTGCTCACCACCAACACTGTATATGAGGACAAAAGGGATTTTTTTCAGAACTGGAGGAAGTTAGGCAGTGGCTTAAATTCCCATTTTATTTTTCTTAGCTAGAAGTGCACCTAGCTCCATACATTTTTCCAGTATATGCATAATTGTGTCCCACCATTACACCAAGGCATTTCTTAGAGTAGGGTAAAAATTGCTTTGATGTAATACGCCCTCATATGTAACAAGATTTTTATGAATATATGTGTAGTTCTAAACATATTATTGGTGAACTAAGTCATAATTCAGGAAGATAAACCTATGTCCTTGAGGAAAGGAAACAGCTTATAGAATTAACACTGGCTTACTAGCATTTGAAAACAGTTCTAACTATTTCAAGCATTTTGAAAACATCAGAAATTGTATTTTGTTTAAAAGCCTCCAAACACAAAGGCTAAGAAGAATGACTTGTCCATTCACTTTTAATTTTTTGAAAAATAAGTTCTGATTAACTATAAAAAAATTAAAAAGCATTTGGAAAAAATGCAGCAGGCAGAACACAGCAAATTGCCCTTCTAGGACTACAATTACTTGCATAGGAAACCATCATTACAAATATCATATTTCTTGCCTTCCCCTGTTCCTAACTGCAGCATGCAAATAAATTTGGTAGAAAAAGACACACGGTAATAACACTGTCATAATACTTTCAAGTCTATTCAAGTTTTTGGTCTGTTGAGTGTTCTCGTTTTAATGTTATTCTGTTTTCTACTGACTCTCACGGAGTCATTTATTCAGACTTATAACCTTTTGTCTGACTTTCTTATTGGTCCCTCCCCCCAGCTTCAATATTTAACTATTCACAGCTGCAATCTTGCTAGCTTAGTACAGCTTTAACTCATTACTGGCCAGTAGCTCAGAGCAGGCTCCTGCCTGCTGCCATGAATGCATATTATCATCTTTGCTAGTTTGCTGGTGCATTTAGGAACAAGTGTTGGTATCTTAGTAACAGAACAAGGTATTTTGTATTCTTGTGACTGTGCTGTGCGTGCCTTTCGATATGAGGACTGTGTTACCTACAGTTTATCGATCAAGTGAAAAAAAATGCAGCTGTTGACAACGCCTTTTTGTTATGTGAGCTTTTTGATTTGACAAATGTTGATGATCTACTGAACTGCAGCTAATAATCAGGAAAATAACACTACAACCAAATTCAACAATGTAGTCAAATGTAACAAAAATAGAAATGAACATTTCCAGATATTTTTAAAAAAATGTATGTATACTGTTTTTGACAATAGGTGTTCAGTAACTTCTGTTCTCAGTTGCACTAGGACATGCATAATCTTTATGTGTGCTGTCTTCTAGCTGTCCTCAGGATTTCCTGATTAGAAAGGACTATGCATTTCACAGCTGACACAAATTTACACTAGCATCCTGGCATGGAATAAAGGGAGCACCAATTTCATCAAAGAAGTTCAAACTGGCATATTAACATTTACCTCTTCCTATATGAAATAGTGTGTCCTATTGTTTCAATAATCACTTCAAATGTCAAGTAAACTCATGCAGGCTCTTCAGAGAGATGATGTACATTTGAATTAATGTTAAGATTTAGATATCTAAGAGCCAAAAAAGCAGTATCTTTGTATCTGTATTCTGATTTTTATTTTGGTCCAAAGGCCTGCAAAAGTAGAGAACCTATAACCCCCCAAATACATAACAAAACTTTTTTGATAACTCTTACTGCTAATGTTGAAGAACGTTCTTTCTAAATTATTTTCTGCAGTGTACCTCATCTTTATGATAACAGTGTATAAGATTTAATGAAATTAAGCAATCAGAAGGGATAACGTCTGCTTTTACTATGTTAACTATCAGGTTTGGAATTTCCAAGGGTCCTACCCATTTTTCCTGTAAAATTTTCTTTCTAGGATCTTCCTGTGACAGTACGTGGTCCAAAATTTTGCTGTCATAGCTCAGGAAGCAATGAACCACATTTATCTTCTGTGATATGTTCTCAGGCATAGTTGAATTTCCAGATACAAGTAAGAACAAAGTAAACAACAAAGCAAAACTAGTTCCCTAAACAGACCATGTTCCCTAGACCTTTGTTCTTATATCTGTCTACTCCAAAATGTCTTCCAGGAAACAGCAAAGAAAACAGTTTCCTTCATGAAATTTACCTCTAAGGAGCCTCTGTAATGATTCACACCATCGGGCTATCACAAATGAGCAAGGGTGATTTGCCCTCAGCCTCCTGCCCCATGAGGCACAGTCCTTCCTGCTACAGTCCACTTTATACAATTGTCACTATGGGTTATCTCTACCAGCTTCTAAACAATGCAAGCATTTCATTTAATCAAATCTAAGGAAGCTTATTATCTGTTACACTTCAGGTCTTTTGATTTTACTGAGTTGCGTCAAGATTCATCAGTTTGTTTCTGTTATTAAATGATATCACCCTTAAAACAGAAAACCAACCTCTGTGTTTTCTTCACCTTTCCATTGTAAACAGACTGTGTTCTCTTTTACTGTTTGCTATTAATTTAAAATGTAATCATAAAATAAACATCTCTCTTACCAATATTTCATGTATTATACTAAACATAGGAGTTAACTACAGAAACCACTTCCACCATTACTATCAATCAGCATATCAGGCACAAGAATTAGGCTTCATCAGACAGATTAAATTTTCATCAAGTCATGCTCAGTTTTATGTTCTGTTGTGGTTTGTTTTGTTGTTTTGGGTTTTTTTCTAAAAAGCTGTTTAGCAGCAAAACTAAAAAAGACCCAAACCCTCTATGACCATTGTAAATATACTTTTAAAGGGACTGTTCCACACAGTTCATTCATTTAAGATGTTTTAGCAATGAAAACATAGAGCTTAAGCACTCTTGAGCTATACAGGAATCAACAGCCTGCAGAGCTACTAGCTCCATATTACATGTATGGATTTACTGCAGAGAATTTCACAGGGTAAAATAGTTTCAGCTGAGATTTCAGCTCCTAGTCTCCCCCTCAGTCACCCCCAAGCAGCTCAAGAAGCAATACAATTCTATGATACAGTTATGGTTTTAAAATAATGCAGTTCCTTTAGGCAACGAACGTATCACAGATTTTGGTTCAAGTGGTTTTGGCATTTGATTCATAAAGCTACGCTGACTAGCTTGAGACTAGCTGAAAGTAAAAAACATCCTAAGAGAATAAAACATTGCCCTTTTGAATTTATGAAACTAAACACCAGGAAGGAAAGATCTTAGACTTTTCATTATTGTTGTTTAAGAGTATAACTGAGATCAAAATAGACACAGGTACCTATGGGGTTGTTAATTCAGTGAACTACCTCATTCTTTTGGCACATTCTCTTAATAGGAAGGTAGGACAGAAGAAAAGTTTAAAAGAAAAGTTAATCCCAAAGAAGACAGGGTCATATGAAAAAGGAAAAATTTTCTTTGAAATACTTCTCAATTTCTTCAAGCCCATGCTCAATTCAAATATTTCTCTTTTGGTTCCCTTTTGCCAATACTCTAGTCAGTGGAGTAAAAAAAAAAAAAAAAGGAATAAAACTGTGTTTGAAGATTTTCTATGTAAAATGTGCCTATTTAGGAAGAGAGAGACTTTTTTTTTCCAGCTGCTTGAAAATCCATGGGGTTATTCTGTTGCTAAATGGATATTGACAAAATCAGCATTAGCGTGTGCAGGCTCATTTTCTTTGGCTTCCAGAGGCCCTTGAGAAAGGAGGCAGGTACGATCACTCTGGCCAATGGCTTCTACGGAAGCGAAGTTGCCATTACGACAAGATGCTTAAGGAATGCTGCTGAGAAGCTGTAACTCAACAATGATACTGATGCCTCAAAAGACCTCAGGTCATCTGTGAGTTAAGAGGGACATACTCTTGCCAGAAGGCAAATCTTATCCCCTCACTGCATGACATAGTAAAAATTCAAGAGCTTAAAAAGCTTCAGGTTTTTCTTCTCACTCTTTAGTCTGCTGGAGCAGTAGGCAGCTGACCTATGTACCAGCAGATCTGAAATCACTGCTTATATTGAAGAGAACAAGAATTTATTCCAGCCAGTGGAAACGATTTTAGCAACTTTTTTCATTTTACAAATAGGATTTAGAAGGTTATCTTTTTTCTTTTGAAAGAATTCAAATACCTCTCAGGTTCAAAGTGACATCTCTTGTCTTAGAAAAAGTTAACATATTCCTTGCAAGAGTTCTGTCTTCCATTGCTTTGTGATTTGTACGATTCTTTGCAGATAGTGAGTATAAAGTGGATAGTGAATTCTCTTCCTCTCATTATTTTAGTATATCTTCCCATATGCTGGAATGAAGCTCCTTAGACTGATTTAAGTATGAGATCACATAGTTGTGAAATAATTTTCAGGGAGATGAATGATGAACCTTGTATGCAGTGAATGCAGACAAGAAATGCAATTGAAGGTAGTGCTACAATTTTCTTCTCTTACTAATCCTACTATTCTGGAAAAGTGATTTTCTATGTATCCATTTACTAATTATAAACGGAAAGTAGTCAGATTTATTCATGTTTTTGCCTTCAGCTTTTGATAGTAAAGTCTCAGCTAGCGTAAGCCAGTGCTACTACTCTACACAGACTGGACTTAAGTTTCATAAAAATGCCTACTGACTTCTTGCTGTGGAATCTGATAAATATATGGTTTTGCAGAATTAGCAGACACCACAGTGCCATAGATATGTAATAAGGCGGCTTATTGATTCTGCAGACTGATCTCCTGAGACCTTGGGTGCAAGGCATCTCTGTAGTACACCGGGGAGTCTCGATCATCTTGGAGGGTTCTAGGTCTTCAAGTCTCCCTGAAACAGAACAGGAATTTGGAATCACTCTGCCAATTTAGGTTCAACGTTTTCAAAATATAAAAAATTCATTTACTCCCAAATACTGTTTTTCTAAACTTTTCTAAACTTGTTCTAACCATCATTGTGTTCAAACATATTTCACTTGCCTTTGGAAATCCTTTAACTCTGAGTAGAACTTTTTTCAGCTTTTCAGGAATACAAGCCAGTATAAATGTCAATATTGTTTATTGTTTTTAATTATAAAATATTTTCAATTTTCTTTCAAATAAATTCATAAGTTATCTGACCTTTACTCATCTAGGAGAAGTGAATTCCATTTTCTTAATGTTGAAAAATGATAGCATGCTTTTTTAATTTTCTTCTTTTCTCTTTTCTCTTGTTGTGATACATATATATTTTTCTCCCATTGGATAGGATCAGTCCAGATCTTCCATACACACTTTACTATTAGTGAAAATTACCAAATTCCCCTTCTTTGGGGCTGTGTTTAAAGAGAAGATTCTGTCTCCACAGCTGCTGTTTCCAAAGCCTCTCTGAAGTACTGTGTCAATACAAGTGTCATCAGCATCAAGATGACTGAGAATTCTTAGCTGCTCATAGATTTAGTATTATTGCTTCCAGTGTGTGATCTGGAATACATTACTCAGCACTGCTTTCTGTGTAACTGTGAGATTTCTCTCTGTCCTGCTTTCCCAATGGACAAAAAAACTATATGCTCCCATCACACATTTTAATTGCCACAATAAACCATTCTTTGTAGTCCACACAGGTGCAGTCCAGCTCTAATCCAACAGAAGTCTTCATGCTCTCTCAAAGCCCTAATGATATGGGGAATTGATGTTTATTCTGTATTCCTGAGCAGTATTCTGTGTGAACTACCTAATGTGTGCCATTAAGATGTATGACCTTTAAAGAGATTCGTGTCAAACCACCTTTTGAGAAAAGTGTTTGTAAAAAGCTTCATGTTGAGACACAAATCTCTATTTTAGACCTTATCAGGAATCAGAGCTTCCTAACAGGAATCAGAGCTTCCTAACCTGTATATTATATCCTGGTAGAAAAATGTTCTTCACCATAATTTAAGGAATGGATTATAAAGTCACCAGAACTCAGTAATCGAATCCTGTATGGTGCCATATTTAGATAAGTCCTCCACAATGTGAGGGTAGCACAGTGATTCTGATAAAGTTTACTAAATGTAAAATTAAAATCTGAATACGGATTTGTGAATATTTGTGTATTCAGACTCTATAGCATTTCACCCAGCAACATCATTTTACCAAGAGCAATTGAATGGATTGTGTCATGTACAGTGGAGAAACTAATACGTTTGCAGCTTTATAGTTACATGTTTTCCACAGCTTTAGCTTATTCATGCATATCTCTGGAGCCAACTGACTGCACTTGTTGTACTTGATCTATTTTTCTATACTTTCTCAGCCAGTAGAAATGAATCTCCTCACAGTTTCAGTATTCCAAGCAACCTAGAGCCCAAACTTAAAGATGAGGAAAAAAACCCCCACAACTATTTACACCTAAATCCCAACAGTCTAAAATTTGCATATTAGTCAAGCAACAGTTTTAATCCCAGCACTGCCACCTACTGAAGAGAACATTATAATAAAGGGTTTTTTCTGAAAGATACACTTTAATACATAAACAAATTATTATCTCAGGAACTCGATTACTGGATAAATGGAGTTCTGACAACATGATACAAGGGATGATACAATACTATACAGTCTTTCAAGATGATCAAATGACCTTAAAATATATATAAATCCAGTTACAGGAATGAAGACATTTCAGCAATAGTGAACAGAAAAATACCAATTTGCTGTGCCTAGGCCTGCCTTGCTTCGACCGAAGGCAAATAAATCCCAGCTGAATGGAATGAGAGTAGAATCAATTGCTGTTTCAAGTTAGCAAGACTGGATATTAACCAATTAATTGCTTAAAAAGGCAGATGAAAATAACAAATCAATGTTCCAAACTCTGGAGTGGTGAATGCAAATTGTAGCCAAGAAATACTCCATCGGAAAAAAACCAAAAACATTTCCCTAACAAAGAAGATATAACTAATAACTTATGAGTGAAAAAAGCTTGATCATCCATGAACACCCTCATCCATGGGGTACCTGCTGTAGCCCACAGGATGCATGAGTTTTAATGCCTGGATAAGTCACTGCAGACACCTTGTTTCCTAGCTGCATCAGCTCTCACATGGAACACCTTGCTCTGCTGTTGGTGAACAGATTAGGCCACACCCTACTGATTGCATTTATTCGTCCAGATAAATGCACCAGATGCTTTAATGACATCAGATACTTCCAAAATTTCTTCTTGTGGAAATGAGCCACAATTTCCAATGAAAAAGTAGGAATGGCCAAGTGCTGGCAACAGAGGTGGGAAAGTGACTTTTCCAGCATGGGTTGAAACAACCATTATAGAAACAACCGCCGAGATTATTTTGGCATTTTTCCTTAGCCCAGGAGCATGGCGGGGCACTGAAGAGGCTGGTGGCTCCCAGGGGCCGAAGGACTCCAAGACTGAGGACTCCCCATGGGCTTCACCAGGGGCTGGCAGCTGGGAGTCAGCAGGGGCAGCCTTAGCCTCAGGCATAAGGTAGGGACATGAACCTGTGGGTATCCCTGATTGACAAGGTCAGTGGCCAGGCAGGGTCAGGCTGTGGGGAGCGGGAGACCAGCCCTGCTGGAGCACTGCTGGGGTAGGGGCTGACAGTCTTGGGGGCTGAGATGGGGGTTCCTCAGTGCCATGGCAGGATGTTAGGATAGCTTCTAGTAAGCCCATCTTCCTTTGGAAGTGTTTATATTCACTATGTTTTCTAATCACCAAATTCACAGACTGCAATCAAAAAAGGGTAAACAATAAAAAATTCCAAAAACTATGAAAGCGTATTTAAAGACACATTCTTTCACATACTCCCTGCCTCAAACTGAAAGTTGAAATGTACAGCAGATTTTAAAAAAATTCAGCAAAAATGTAAACTCAAAACATGCATCATTTATTTTTCCATTGTTTTCAATCAGCATTTGGAAGCCAAAAGGACTGCAGCTAGACAGACAGCTTGCTGCCCACAGTCAGCTCTGTTCAAAGTGCAGCACAGAGCAGACCAGCTCTCAAGAAGAACAGCTCTCTTAAAAAGAGGGTGCTGAGCACACCAGAGGGGAGAAAAAGGGAAAAGGGCAGGCTAGCTGGTCCAAATCAAGTCTGATGTCATCTTTTGATGGGTCAGGAAAAGAAACCTGGTCTTAGGAGGCAATGGACCTTTTCACTTCCCACTGGCATTGTTAGGAGGGAGTTGCTCGTGCTGGCTATATTTTCAACAGTAGGTAGGACTGGTGAGTCATTTGCAGAGAATGAGAAGAACTAGCATAAATGGAAAGGCTGTTAGAAAAAAAACAAGTGGTACAAAAGCCCTTGAAATAAATAGGAGCAGGGAAACAGAATTTTCTCCGGTCCATGCATTTTTGAGATAAACACACAAAACTTTAAATCTTCCACTTTTATTTTCTGAATTAATTTTTTTTCTTCTAACTTGGAAACCATCTGTAAAAGCTATGTCCCTTTTGCCATATTCCTCCACTGTCACATCAGACTGTATTTGACATCTCTATGATACTTTTGTCTTACCAGATATTTTTTGTATTGTATGATTTCACAGCTTCCTTCACTCTCTTTCTCTATATCTCCTTCTTATTGCAGTCTGACCAGATGCATTAGAGGCCCTGAAACTCCATTTATTTGCTTCTGTCTTTGCTCTGCATTTTTTTTTTCTCTCTACATTTTGTTACTTTTGCCCCAAGCCTCTCATTCTGTAAATCCTTCTTTTCCAGTTAGGAAAAAATTTTAGTCTCTGACCCTTGTTCCAGTATTTAAGACCTGTCCCATGTTTTACACCTAATTTCTTTCTTCCATGCCCTATCTATCATTATACTAAATCACTTTCAGCCCTAACAGCACCTTCCAAAAGGATCCCTGCTTTCATTCAATTCTGTTCTCTTGCATCCAATGTTCTTCAATTTGTCATTTCATATCATTTCTTGTCTCTTCTGACATATGCTTATTCCCATTTCTTCACATTTGCCTGACTTTCAGGTTCTAGAAAGATACATGATGGTAAAAATATCAGTAAAGAAAGCACATCATTGTTTCTATTGTCAGATTACTGGTACTGAAACACTGAGATACTGTCCAAATGTCACAGAGTATAATCATAAATTTTCCTCTCCACTCAACAGCCTCAAAGAATTAACATTAGGTATGCCAGTTCAGTATCCTTATCTCTTCACCTATTACCTCTTTCTAAGCAGATTTGAAGTGCGTTCTGGATCCACAATTTTGTAGAAATATTGTGAAGACTCAGCCAGTCCCTAAACTATAAACCCTTGCTACGCACCATGTGAGTACCAATAGCCAGGGGAAACCAAAGCATATCCGGAGAGATTGACCCTTAAGAGCTTGAGAGGTTAGATGGTTAGATATACAGGTACAGGTTACATATTTCCCTTGAAAGGAAAAGGCTCAGGTATGGTTCATATCCCATGCAGGGTGTGTGCCTCTATGACCACTAGACCCTTAGGAATAAGGAGTGGTTGTCTCCATCTGATAAAGTGGGACAACAGTATTTTACAAATGAGCTTGTTAACTTAATGACAAAGCCTTTAAACGTGATTTTTCAAGAAGATCAAATTTAGAGAGAAGTGACATAATAAGGAGCAAGGAGTTTGGGTGACAGCACAATAAATTCCTGAAAAACGTCACTACTGGGAACCTATCCAAAATGCCTGGATAAGAACTCCTCCAGCATGAAGAAGAAAAAAAAACAAAACAAAACAAAACAAAAACCAAAACAGAGGAATTAGAAGTTGTGAGCAGTTGCAGACTAACAGAAGCATGGCAGGATAGCTCTCATGGCTGGAGCATTACAATGGGAAGATATAGGTCCTTTAGGAAGCACAGGTTGGGAACAGCAGGAAGAGAAGTTGTGGTCTGTGCACAGAGCTTTGCCACAAAATGGTCCACAAGCCAGCTGAGAGTTTATACATCAAGATCAAAGGGAGGCTAATGAGGTAGCTTTTGTGATGGGCTTCTGCTACAAGAACTCCTGATCAAGGGGCAAAATAAGATGCAGCCTTCTTTAGCTGACTGAAATTAGCCTTGCAATCAGGAGAAAGATTAAAAATATTGATTGAGCATGGAATTAGGAATCTAAAACTCTGCTGCAATTGAAACTGGCAGGGAATGTGAATGGCAAAAATAAAGACCTCTGTAAGTATACTGATGGGAAAACCAGAGGAGTCTTGTGATAAGGGTGTGGAAGGGTTTCCAGTGTTGAAAGATTTTTTTGCCAATGCCTTTACTAATAAGGTGTGCCCTTTGACTTTTCACACCTCTATGCCTGCTGGCAGAAGAGCCTGGAAGACTGAGGTACTGCCTGTGGTAAGAAAAGATTAACTAAGGGTCAACTGAGCAAATAAATTGGTTTTACAACAGTTCATGAGACCACATGAGATACAATTGATATTGATGAAGAAGCTTGGCCAAAATCACCTTGACCAAAATCTCCAGATCACTTGAGTGATCTAGGGAGGGCCTTTGTGACTACAGAATGGAAAGTGTCATATCATTGTTCAAAAACAGCAAGAAAGAGGATTTTGGATGCTAGGGGTTGGTCAGCCTCACTGCAGTCTCCTGCAAGATTATGGCATATGGAAGTAATTTGTAGGCACTTGAATGATAAGATGATGATTGGGAAAAAACACAATGGATTTACAAAGTTAAAATCATGCCTGAACAGACTGATTACCCTCTCTGATAAATGAATTTGTGGTCAGAGCCTGTAATTGACTTTAGCATGACTTTCGACGTGGCTTCCAATTGTATCCTTGTAGCCAAGATAAAGAGATATGAACTTGATGCATAGATTAAAAGATGCTTGAAAAACTGATTGGACTACAGGATGCTTGAAAAACCAGTCGGATCAGGAGAATCCTGACGGATAATTCTGTAATGGGTTGCAGTTTGCATTTGCCAGATGGTTATTAGAGCCCTTCCTCACAAGGAAAATACTAGGGCTGTCACCATTTAATATCTTCACTAGCTACCCTCAGGTCTGTGGCTGAACCCAAATTTAGAGGAAGAAAGTAATATGCTAAGCAACAGCGCTACTATTCTGTGAGACTTTAACAAACTGAGCTGACAGAAATTCATAAGGTTAAATGAATACGAAGTCCTAAACCTGGTATGAAATATCCACATGCAGCAGTGTTGTCTGGGACTCACGAGATGGAAACAGGTTTTGCCAAAAAAAGATTCTGGGGTAAAAGGTTGAACATCAACCAGCAGCGCAGCCTTTCAGTGATAAAGGCTTATTGCATAGTTGGATCTATCAGCAAGCGAATAGCCAGAAGATCAGGATCCTCTGTATCTGGCATTTGTGACCATATGTGGAGTCTTTGCCCAGTTTTGACTTCCCAGTACAGGAAAAGCAGTGACACTGGGGAGCGACTCCAATAGAGGAACCTCAAGATAATAAGTTGTCCTAGACCTTATGGGTATTTTATAATAGGTCATTAAATCTATATATAGCTGGGAACTTCTTTTCCAGTCCAGATTCATTCATGACATGTACTGTTTACAAGAAAGCATAAACTGATTGGTAATGTTTGGTCCGGCACCAAAGTACTCTTGAGATACTGAGTCTGTATTTTCCATGCCACTTAAATGTCACCTGAAGTTGTCTTTCACTGCACCTGGCTGCCATGGGCATAGATAAAAGTACAGCAGCACAGCCCATATCCAAGTAATATCCTGAGCCTGGCTCTTTCTAAACATGATGTAAACACTTTAAGCCTTCTGTGCTGGTTTGACTTTGGCTGGATGCCAGGTGCCCACTAAGCTGATCACTCCTTCTCAGCTGGGCATGGGAGAGAAAATAAGATGGAAAACAACTTGTAGGTTGAGATAAGGCAGTTTACTAAGATAAAACTGAAAGGGTGTGGGAGCACAAGCAAAAAAAAAAAGCAAACCTGTTCTCTACTTCCCACCAGCAAGCGATGTCCACCCACTTCCTGGGAACAGGGCTTCAGCACGTGTAGCGATTACTGTGGAAAGTAAACATTTTAAATAACAAATGCCCCCAAATTACTCTCCTTTTCTTAGCTTTTACTATCTGAACTGATGTTATATTGTATGAAATATCCCTTTGGTCAGTTTGGGTCAGCTGTCCTGGTTGTGTCTTCCCCCCAAGATCTTGTCCAAAGCCAGCCTACTGATCGGGGCAGAATGTTGGAGAGACAGTGCTGATGCTCTCTCTCAGCACTGTTCAGCAGTAGCCGAAACACTGGTGTGCTACCAACACCTTTCTGGCTACCAATGCAAAGCACAGCACTGTGGGGGCTGCTCTGGGGAAAATTAACTCCATGTCAGCCAATATAGTCTTATTTTCAGTAACTCTGACAATCAGTAGTATGGTAAGAAAACCTGTCACGTACAGGTTTAATGTGTTAAAAGTCCACTTGCAAATCAGCTTTCAACTATTTATTTCAGGCATAACCTGTGAAGCTCTGAAAAACGTTAGTGGACACATAAAAAGCAAGTGACAGGCAAATGCCTTAGAGAGAACGAGGACATGGAGGCAAATAAGCAAGGCTCTTTTTATTCCCAGTAAAAAATTAAATAATGCTTTATAGTGCATGTGGATTCCACTTTTTTGCTTTCAGGAGGTAAGCTACTTCTTAACTGAACCTAAGGGAAAATACCAAATGTTGATAAAATATTTATCTCACTTTTTAAAATGTGTCCAGTGGTCTGAATTGTATTAGCTGCACTCTGATCTCTGACTCTCATATCTACATAAAGATAACTTCTTTAAGTTTCCTCAGGAACAGCTTAGATATTTGTTACAAAGTGCATCATTCCACCCTTGAGTGGAATACACTATGGAATATCTGCATTGATTCACTAAACAGTTTGGTACAATCACTAATTGCAAATGCATCTTTAATCCCAACTGAATTGCATACATATTTTCATGCAGTTTTTTTTACCTGCATAACAGTTAGAGCTCTGTGAAAGTGTTTTACTTATAAATGTCTGTCCCTTATAGCTATGGCTCATGCATGGACATGCATATGTGTCCCCATATGCTTTTGAGGTTCGTATTTGTGCAAAGAATAATCAGAGACTCTTTTGTTTATTAGGAGGGCTTCTTCCCTTCCTGCAGACTGTTCTGTCTTTCTCACAAGGTGTTGATGTTAAAGGATTCCTCAAGTTCTTGAAAATTGGGTTTATTACTTTTGACCAATGCCTAACACCTATACAAAAGGATCTGTAATTTCTAAGCAGGCTGCAAAAGGGAAGATTCCTAATATCCCTGCTAATAGGGGCATTTTAAACGGATTTAAGGAAACAGAGGTATCATGTCAGTTGGCTGCACAAATCATTCTCATGGAGAGAACAGTCTGAATAGGATCAAAACAATTACCAGAAATCACAGATTCATATACATATTTCACACTTCTTATTTATTTATTTATTTATTTATTTATTTATAGGTTTATTTTCCTCAGTTGGATTGGGTTCTCCTATTTGAGAGTTCTGGCTGCACAACAGAGGGATGAGATTACTTGTGAGCAGTCAACTAAAGCTGTCATCATTTTGCATGAACAAGTTTTCACACAGTTGGAAAAGCGTTATTTTAAAAAATACTCAATTCAACATCAGGAGCCTTTCAAACATGAATGAAAGGGTAAGAAAAGGCAGGAGAAGAGAAGTTAAAGTGTCTTAAGGAGGCAAGTGTAGTGGAAATCTCCTTTTCTCTGCTGAATATTTTTAGTAGTTTATGTACACAGTTGATATAGTATAAGAAAACAGGAGAACCATTGCAAAGAAGCAGAAGAATGAATGCTCTCCCTACCCAGGTGAAATAATTAGGCAAGAGTTATTTTACTTGACAATTAAATGACAGTTTCATCTAGAGAGATTATAAAATCTAATGAGAACACATAGCTGTCCAGAAAATTTCAGTGAGAGAAGAAGCCTGCTGTTAGGTCTAGCTATATCCATTTAAACTCCATCCTAAAATACTCCTAGTCATACTATTACGAACAGGGCTGAGAAAATTCTGCTGCTTTTAACAATAACTAACTTGTAAGAACTTGAAAGATTCTTTTTAAAATAATTTCCTATGCATTTTCATTGGCACTAAAGTCTGTAGAAGCAACACATATGCTGTGCTAGGTTATTTCTCCTAGTGAACAATGTCGGAAAAGACTTTATTCTTTATCCACTGAAGTTGCTGTATTCTTAGTTCCAATATGTGACAGTAAAAAGCATCTCTATACGGAAAAGTTACACAATCAAAATTAAGTCAGCATATAAAGGTTATTGTTGCTAAACAACTTAGTATAGGCACATATTTGCTACATAATATGTATTAAGGGTTTCCCATCTGGCATCAATACAAGGACAAACTGAACTTCCAGCTGTGACATCCCCCTGTATGTCTTTTTGAAGCAATTCTCACACAGTGCCGTAGGTTTACGCATCACAAAATTCTTCAACAGAACTTGAGGTAATTAAAGTCTTTTATTGATAACTATATGCTTCACTTTACCTTTATATTACCTTAGCTGTGGCAGCTCTCAGACACTGAAATGTATATTGCTATTTGCTATCATTGTATGTACTCTCAGATGTAAGCAATGATAAACAGTTTCAGGTTTAGAATGACAATAAATAAAATGAAAATTAATTTGTTGTGGTAGTGCTTCAGAAAAAGGACGGCCAAACTGTGTACAAAAAACCAGCTCTCAATCCATTCCTAGCTAAAAATGTGTGTTTTACATGCATGTGCACATATATATGTAAATATATGCATATATATGTATATATATGTGTGTGTGTACTTGTGTGTATATTTACACACTGAGAAATGCATTTCAAAGGGATAGTTTCAATTAATTTACCAGCAGAAATGAGAATGTTACATAATAACTACTAATTGCTAATTGATGAACTTAGATTTTGGTTGAATATGTATAGCACTGAATATATCAATACGCTGAATAAGACTTTAAATACAGCTGATATCAGAAAACAATTTAAATTATTTTTTAGATTCCTATAGCAAAAATAACACTTCATTATTACAATGGAAGTAGTATAAGTCACAAACATTAATTTAAAAACTTAACTTTTGTATTTCCTGAGTTTTGGAGCATTTGTCAATACAACCTGAATCTGTTGATGCAGACTTTTTTTTTTTAATGCAGAATTCATTATAGTACTCATTACTTGCCTCTCAATGTCTTGTTATGCCATTATTTACACCATCTGTGGTATATGCTATGCAGAGAACCAGCAAGTTAGGCAACTTCATTTTGCTGATGAATAGCAGAGAGGATTTACTAAATAGGTTACAGTATGACCTAAGAAATGGGACATGTTAGATATACTTGGTTTGTGAAGTGTATTTTCATTTTTACACTCAAATAGCATGAAATACGACTAGTGGTCTTTGGATTTTATTAATAATATCTAATAACAAAAAAAGATCATGATTATGTTGGATAAAACCATAAACATGACTGGTTTGAAAACTGATTTAAATTATGCATTCAAAATATATTTATAGACTTTTCCTTATATTATCATAATTATGATTTGTGTTGAAATAGCTTAAAACCAAAGAATAATTGTATTTACTAAGGGTTTGCACTGATGACTATCACTGATTTTTAAGTAAACGTATTATTAGATCATGATCAAAATCCAAACTCTACAATTCAAGCACAATACTATTGACATTTTCATAAGCTCCTCTTATTTATTATTGAAAACAGCAAACATTTTTATATAATTATAAGGTGTGGATATCATGATACATTTTCTGTTGGGGAGAAAAAACATACAACAGCAGCACTGTAGATTGCAACAGGAAATATTATGTGAGACCAATTAAAGGAGCCTCCCAACACATCCTGAGTAGGCTTATTTAAAGTACTTTGTATTAATAAATTGATTTGGCAACATTCAGAGTTGATGTAAGTTTAACTCTGAGGGGCACACAACAAAAGTACATTCATAAGAGGAAATGGCTTTACTGAAACAAGTGAAACAAGCAAGATTAGCCTCTTTGCTGAAATGACAATGTATTTATTTTACTATGGAACACTTTTGATTATATAAACAGCTGATCTAAAGGCTTGTATATCATCAGTCCAGCCACCTAGTCAGTGTCCAACTACAGTTGCAACGGATGTCAATAATTCTCAGGAGTTTCTAAGCTGTCAGTGTGATTTAGTTAACATGTGGTCAGGAACCACAAAGTTCTGTCAGGTGAGCATTCTGACAGGGGAAGTCATGTCAAGTAAAAGCAGCTGCTCCAAGAAGAAAATGGGTATTTTACAACGAATTATATTACTTGCCACTATGACTAAACATGGGCATGACTCCCTGTCAAACGTGATCCTGGAACAATGGTTCAAGACAGTGAGTGGTTCCAAATCTAGAAACCATGCAATGTCTCAAAGACATTCCTTGGCCTTTCAACAATACATTAAAACAGGTGAATCAACTGTTTTTCTTGATTTATGTATAATTGTTTAATGACAAGTCATTACTCATGAAAATGATGAAGTATATTAATGACACTGATTTTTGAGTGCTCATTAACACTATAAAGTTATTCTGGATTGAAGCAGACTATTAATTATAAAAGCTATTTTTAAGCAATTCTACCTGTGACTCTGTCTATTTCAGAAATCAATATGACATTACAAGGTCATGAAACCACTTTTTAGCTATTTCTGAATAACTCCATCAGTAAACAGGCCATTTTAGCCTATCTTCTACTTTGACAGATTTTCCAAGAAACAAATTTGGTCAATAAAAACAAAATGTTCTTTTTAAAAGTTAAAAAAGTCACAGCCAACAAATACAATATTACTTCTAAACAACTCCCTTGTTTCATGTCCTCTCGCTCTCCTCCTCCCACAGAACCAGCTTGCAAGACGCTGGCCAGTAATAAGGTACACTGCACATCCATCACACCCACTGTCTCAGGGGCAGGTGAGAGCACACAGGCTTTGGCAAGACCATGTTCAAATTATGGATATAAAACTCAAAAACCAAGAGGAAAGCAACAATGTATACGATGAGAAATAATCATTCCTAGTACAGTTCCCGGCTTCTACGCTGCTGTAAGTAGGCTGGAGAAACAATAAAACAGTGAACACCAAAACCAGTGAACACCCAGGCTACAGACTGTTCCCTGGAAAGGAAGCAGTCAAACAGACAGCATTTTCATAGGAATAGCTCATGTGTTACACAGCGGCTTATGAGAAAGCTTAAAATTTGTTGGCAGGAATATTGCGCTATCGTTCCCTCAGGAACCAGTCACTATTGTGCCATTGGCCTGCTTCACTACCATATACATTTCACACCTACTAACTCTCATGGTGTCCTTCAATATTAAATTCACACCAACTCTGAATGTTACCCAATCAATTTATTTATACAAATTACTTTAGATAAGTCTATTCTTAATCGAAGGCTTAATGCAAGGCTCCTTTAATTGGTCTCATATAGTATTTCCTGTTGCAATCTACAGTGCTGCTGTCGTACGTTTTCCCCCGTAACACAAAATATGAGATTTGCACCTTATAAAAATAACAAAATGCCTACTGTTTCCAATAGCAAGTAGATTGTACCTTCTCAGACTCAGATACAAAATTAAAAGGGGAAAGGGAACAAATATTACAAAGAACACAAAAGAAAGAAAAGAAAGAATCATGATTCCAATTAGTGTACAATTAGAATTTACTCCATATTTTCCATTTAACTGTTTTATATAAGACTCCTAGCTCTATAGCTTAGTATGAAAGCAGAGGGAGAAATGCAGTATTTTAAAAACCTTCATTAAATTCAGACGAAGATTGGTTATCATACATATCAACATGTTTAGCTCTATAAAATAAGCAGTCAATATTACTGATCTTGAATACATGAAGAGATTCATGTATTACATGAGAGAGATTCAGATTCTGCAGCTCTAGTAGCTTTCACGAAACTTTCAAGAACAGGTCCAAGGAAAACCCTGTCATTGGAGTAATTTGTCTTAGGAGAGAGACAGAATTACGATGTCGTTGCCTTATTCAAGGCGGACAAACTGAAATAAATGGGACAACTGAATATGATTATAGTAGGCAGAATTTTAAAATAAAACTGAGGAAATGCAGTAGAAACTGAAAAAATTGGGACCTTGAACCCAACCCAGTTTCTGTTTTCTTCAGAGACATGATCAAATTTTAAACACAAAAAGTGTCTTTACAATATCTACCATTAAGACAACTGTATTTATTGTATTTTTAAATTTTAATAGAAAAAGGTTGTTGCTGACTCAGGTTTTATTTCATGTACTTAAACATAGTCCTGCGATATTTTGCAACTAGAAACACTGCAGTCACGCACAAGGGGTACTAGAAAATGCAACCCATTAAAAACAAAACCTGAACAAATTCATTCAGTAATTGTCAAAGTGAAACAGCAAAGCAAACAAACAGCATTGACGGTGAAAATACACAAAAATATTAAATATTAAATTGGCTAATGCTTTAGTAATCTGAGGTATATAAGCAACACAGATAAGGTTTTTTTAAGAATATATGACTTTAATTGGGTTTGTCCCTTTAATGATAAATTTACAATGAAAATGACATGTCTACTATAATTTTGAAATACAATGTAGATACCACCGATTTCCTGTAAATGTCTTTGCATTATATTTGTTTGTGGCAGAGGAGTAAATCTGACAAAAATAAATTCTTATACACATCCACCCTTTGGGGATTAATAGCAAATTAAATATTTTAAATTAAATAAATTAAGACAAAAATTCTATAAAATAAAGTCCTTCTGAATCCCCTCAAGCAATTTTCCTCATCACACTAATATACCAACCTTCGTAAAAAAACCCACAACACCCCAACCAAACAAGCAACAAAAAAACACCCCTCAAACAGAAAAACCAAACCAAACCAAACCAACAAAAAAAGAAAACAAAGAAAAATGAAACCAAAACTTAAAAAATTGAAGAAACAAGATCTGTTTATTGAGAATGAGGCAAAAGGATACAACTGACGTTGGCCTGATATTTTACCTCTTGTGGATTTGGATAATAACTTTTACCAACCTTCAATATTGATGTCAGTCCACCCCCACAACTTTGATGCCATTTGTTTTGGGAAGAACACATAGCTAATAAATGCACGGCACCAATTCAATTTCTGGAGCATTTGTGGATCCTCTGAGGCCCCTCTCCCCAAGGCTGTCAAAGATGCTACTGTCAGCTCCTCCAATACTTGCCATGGACAGCTCAAGTGGAGACGGTTTTATTTGATTTGGAATAGGAAGAGTTTGCTCTGACATCTCTCTGTGCTCCTACAATGTGCACTCAAGCATTAGTGGACAAATACATCAAATAAATATCAGATAAAAGCACCCAAAATATCCTTGATAATGCAAAGAAAGGATATATTTTAGGGTACGGTCAGAGAAAATATTCAAAGCCTACAATGTTGCTTCTAGAAATGTCAGGACAATTCAGAAATGTCAGTTCCTTTACCAGTTTCCAGATTGTAATTGAAGGATTATGTAGCTCTTTTGCTCTTTCTCTCTCATTCTCTCTCTCTAAATAGGTCTATAAAGATCAGCTGGAAAGTGCAGATAGAATTGTTCACCGGTTAGCTTTACGTAGAGCTACAGGGTATATATGTGCTTTCTTTTGTCTTATTGATCAATCTAGCTTACATTTTTAGCACACACAAACAAAAACCAGGAAAAATAAAAAGTCGATGAAAAACACGAACAATACAAATAAGGTTCCAATCGTGCAAATTTTGCTTCACTGGATAAAGCACTTCTTGACACAGTAATGTCCAGAATCCCCCTCCCCCAGAAAAATACAGGACTGAAACTGAAGCCATTCTTTTTTTTTTTCCTTTTTTTCTTTTTTCTTTTTTTTTTTTTTTTCCTTAAGGCTATACAACACAAAGAAATAAAGAATGGAAAGAACATCTCATTGGGCTGAACACTCCATTCTTCTGGCTCTGGAGCAAGCCTTTGACAAAGTGATTCTGTGGTCCAAGTTATTTGTCTCATTGGGACAACAAGAAAAAGAGGAAAAAATGAAAGAGAGGGGAAAAAATGAAAAAGAATAAGAAACTCAATGATTCCAACAATAAAATCCAAAATTGACTTTACAATCACAGGTACAAATTGCTCAGGTCGATAATTTCATTTCTCCTAAAGATCACTGTCGTCTAAAACTAATTAGAGGCGCAGGTTCCCAAGGAATTGTCAATATTCAAAGCAAATGTTGGAGTTTAGAAGGTTATCATTCTTCTACTGCGACAGTCTGACGAGGTGACTGAAAATATCGTCATGTGCTGCCAAGTTCAGGGTGTCATTAACAATTGAATCCTTGCTCCGGCTCATGGATCTGTCTCAAATTTGGCCTTCTTTTATAGTGGAAAGACTAAGAAGCCAGAAAAGGTTGAATATTTCCACCCTCCCATGAGGTTACCCCTTTCCAGTTTGAGATGAACTTTGTCTTCTCTTTCCATGAGGAGCAAGACCCCATTGCTGGCTGCTTCTCTGGTGACGTCCTGATCCCCTGCAAAAGCTGAAATCACTGGGTAGCCGTTTTGCATTAAACTTACCTAAAAAGTGCAAAGAGACAGAATCTGAGTTTTGCAAAAACTCTCAATGCCTTTTTTGCTTTGTGCACATCACTGAACTTTTGTGCAGGTTAGAATCGGTTGAACCAAGCTACGGTAATGTGTGATTTCTGTCATGCATATAGACCCCTTTAAAAATAACATGTCGTTTCATTCTTCAATTGCTGTGTTGGTAAATGTGTGGCTAGAAATAAGCATTTGGGAAAAAAAAAAAAAAAGACAGCATCTTCTTTAGATCAGAACCCACCTGGATGGTTTGTCTGTTATAGACCTTGACCACGTGGAAACTGAAACTATATATCCCTTTTCTTGGTGCTACAAATATACTGGAAGCAAGATCAAAATGGTTGCCAATATTAACTAATACCTGGAAAGTAAACAAATAAACAAAACAAAACAAAAAAAGGAGAGAGAGAAAGATAAATCAGAGAAAACAGACTTCACCTTAGAAAAACACCAGTGAAAATCTATCATGACCGATATAAAGGCTACGCAAAATGGCATTTGCAGCACAATTAAAAGCGTATGTCAGGGGAACTGAGTCAAGTAACAAAGGCATTTAAGAGGCATCAGAGTTAATAAAACAATTTAGTTACAAAAAAATGATCTCCAAAGCCTCTTAGATGAAGCACAAATGTCCACATTGTGCTGTCAATAAAGTAAAGATGGCAGAAGAGGGAGGGGGGAGGAGTAGAGGTAAGGAGGGAGGGGAAAGAAACCAGGAAAAAATCCCGAAAGTCATTAACTCATAATGCAAATGTATGCTTTTTAGCTAGCACTATTGAAAACAGAGCTACCCTCGAGTTTAATAGGGTATAGAACTAAAATTGCACTGCAGAAAAGGGAGAAGGAGGAGAGCGGATGCTTAGCACCAGCAACATCTGCTAGCTCATGTCTCTTTGTCCCTCTGGAGAGTTGCGCCACTTGGCCAGCATGCTCCTCAAGCGGCTGGGTGGGCCATCTATTAAGGTTGTTGCCTTGCTGGCAACAACCTTAATTTTTCATATGTGTTAATGTTTTTTGAAACAAAAAAGAGCAAGAATTGAGCCCTCTGGCAGATGTGCAAAGCCTCGTTCAGAAGGGGTGGCCACATCCTTCCGATCCCACCGATCTGCCAGGCGTCTGGCCTCGGCTCATCTTCTCCTCCTTTTCCAGGTGCCTGTAACAGGCTGCATGATTTGGCTCAAAATGCATAGGTGGCCAGGAGTGAAGAACCGGAGGGTCTGTGGCAATGCCGCGCGATGAGTGCCCGAGCTGGCTGCTCCGCCGTGCCTGCCCCTGGGGCAGCCTGGCCACGCTAAGCTTTGAGGGTTACAACCTCTGGGTTAACGAAGAAAAACGCAAAGCAGAGAAAATAAATACTCTCCACCTGCCTCCCCCCAAATCCCAAGCCTTTCCTTCCAAACAGCCAAACTCTAAAGTTTCCAAAAACCCCTTATTGTGGGAGAACCAAGAAAACACCTTCAACCCCCCAGGAAGTGCACATTGCTGGGCAAAGTGTCTAAAACATGTTATATATGCATCAAATTGGGTTTTTGTTGGTTTTGTTTGTTAGTTTGTTTTTTAAAGTTGTTTTTTCTTTTTCCTCTACTCATTTGACTTTATGGGATCTTGTATCCAAAAAATATATGTGCAAACTCATTAGGAAGGACAGGTAGACAGATGAATGACGGGAGGACAGACGCGTAAAAAAAAAAACCACACTAAACCAAACAAAAAAACCCCCTAAAACCAACCAAACAAACCCCCAGAGAAACAGTCTGGTGTGCTTATTTTGGCTGACTCTGTAATACTACTTCAGAAGTCAGAAGCAGTAGGAAAAAAAGTAAATTTCATCGCAAAAATGAAGTGGATGGATGGGGCATGGCCTCTGGGAGGCAAGCAGTGAGACGGGACAGAGGCAGGGGAAGGGAGGAGCAAGGAGGGGCAAGACCAGGCCGGCCTGTTCTCTGCTCTGTCCGGCGTACGCTGTGCGGGATAACACCATTTCGTTATAGCCCACCGGGGACATCGTTCGCCTCGTTTGATAACGCGGGAAACACCCTCTTCTTCCACCTTTCTCTCTCCCCTTAAGAGATGCTATAACATTGCCAAATGTGCTCGGAACAGGCAGATCCGACGACTCCTCATCGGTTAATCTCCGAATTTGCCCTAAAAATGAGCATTTCCGAGGGAGCACCGAAGGAAGGATGCGCACCTTCCCCCGGGTCGTTCCTGGCTGGGCGAGGCAATCCTCGGCTGCAAGGCGACCCTGTACGCGTCCGAGGCAGAGACTCTCAGGTTAAACCCCTCTCCTTACTAGCAATGGGACAAGACAAGAAGCTAGCGTGTTCCCCACCAGTACCACCCTAGGAAAACCCGGCAGACACCTAAAAGAACTTCCCATACTCTTTCAGGAGAGCTGAGCCGTAAAATTGCTATTGAGCGGGTGAGTCGGGATAAAAAGACGGGAGCCCCTACGAGAACACGCGTGCAGTAAGGGGGAGGCAGGGGCGGGGATGGGGGTAGCGAAGGCGAAGCAGGCGGAGGCTGACCTGGTCGAAGTAGATGGTCATGGTGCGGTTGCTCATCTCGGAGGGCTCGTGGTTGGTGCTGCGGGTGGCCGAGAAGGCCACCTTGGCGCTGCCCGAGCGCACTGAGATCCCCAGCGAAGAGGTGATAGCGCCGTCGGCCGAGGGGCTGGAGTCGCAGACCACCAGGCACTTCCCCTCCAGGACGATGGGCTCCGTGTCGTTCTGCGCCCGCACCGGGCACCCGGCGGGCAGCAGCAGCAGCAGCAGCGGCAGCGCCGCCGCCAGGCAGCAGGAGCAGCCGCCCGCTGGCTCCGGCAGCGCCCCCCGCCGCCGCCGCCCCATGCCCAGCGCCGGGCCG
>JAWMRA010000078.1:93322303-93354400 GCA_035584735.1 Pseudotriccus pelzelni | reverse complement strand
CGGCCATCCAGCCAGTTCCTAACCCAGCACAGAGTGCCCCTGTCCAAGCCATGGGCTGCCAGCTTTTCCAGGAGTATGCTCTGGGAGACAGTGTCAAAGGCTTTGCTGAAGTCCAGATAGACCATCCACAGCCTTCACCTCATCCACCAGGTGGGTCACCTAATCATAAAACGAGATGTTCCCCAACAGTGCATCTTGGGGATTAGCTCACATTGATACCTACACAAGAGACTGGGAAAGTTAATGGGGCACTTGTATGAAAAAAGCCTGCAAAAATGTTGACTGTAATGGAAACAGTAGCTGTTCTGCTGTAGTCAGCAACCTATTCTCCTTTTACTTTCTGTAGCACTTCTGTAGCCGCAAAACCCATATTAAATAAGTTTTGGTATAGCTTGCTAGTACATTTAGCTTACTAGTACCTTTGTACCAGATTTCTAAAAATTATGTTTACATTCTTCGTTCAGATTTTCAACAGACAGGGGATTTTAACGAGGTAAAGAGTTCTCTATCCATAAAAATGTACTGAGATAGAGACATAACACTTGATATAAGTAGAGCTGTTCAGGAGCCTTGAAACCATTCCAGAAGGTATGATACTGTGCCAAAGGAGATGAGGAAGACAAGATGAAGATAAAGGGTCTTTGGGAGCTCCAACTCAAATTAGGGAGGCGTGTCAAGAGTGGTATTAAAGGAGGGACAGTTTTGGAAGTGGGTGTAACAGTATTAGGTCATGTTTTGAATTGTTTAATTAGATAACTAAATAAAAGAAAGAGGCTTTTGTAACTCAGATATGCATGCTTTTGAAGAAACTAGATTCTCGTGCATCTGATGTCATAATAATAAACAGAATGCTGCCTTTTAAAATTCACAAATTCAGTCTTAGGGATTTTCTTTTAAGGGCTGATTTTAGGCATCTTTTCTGCTTCAGACATTTAATTTTGTTTCTACGCACTCCCCCAACCCCCCCAATCAAGTATATAACACCATATGGCTTCAATTCTAATACGTCAGTATTTTGCAAAGATAGTACAAATGACATTTCATGAAAATAGTTTTGTCATTCTCTAAATGGATGCTTAAATCCTGTTGTTATTGAAAAGGTGGCAACTCCTCATCTTACAGTGTTTTTACTATTTAAACTTCAAATTCTAGAGAGGTGACATTTCCTCATGCACAAACAGAAATAGTTGCGTTTTTCTGAACTTGAGATTTCTAATTTCTACTAACTTAAGATAAGAGCTCCTCTTCTGGAGCTTCTCTTAAGAATTTTGTTTTGAAATGTGTTATTGAAATAGTGTATAAGAAGTTGATGTCAAGTCTTACAGAATTGAGTGCCCTTATCATATGATGAAAACTTTTGACCTATTCCTGACATATTCAAGGAGAATTGACTTCTAATTCTGAAGAGTATACACTTTGTCTTTAGATTTGTGGATGAAGAGCTTCTCTGTGATAATTGCAAAGTTGATGTCATTGTTCAAACCCTCTAAAAGAAGATTATAGAAAACGCATTCTTACTGAGATGACCATTATTGTTTGCTTGTGTCTTTAACTTTTTTCCCCACAGACTTCCTTTTCTTTCATTTATAACTCAGTCATGACACTTCATAATTGCAATATTGTGATTGATTTTTAATTTGGGTGTTCTTGGTAGGGCAAATATATGTGCAACACTAGAAATCTCAAGTGGCATTAAGAGAGACGACAACAAGAATTGTCCTACTATTTATTGTGCTCTAGTTTTGTACAAGTTAGGAATTTCTGGAATAAATTTTTGTACTATTCAGTAATTTAAAACAGCCCTTCATTTTGTAGGGCTGATTCTTTGAAGCTAACTGAAGTGTAGTCTGTACATTAAGGAATTCATTAAATTCCAGATCAGTAAGAATTCAGGGACAGCAGCTCTGACTTAAGGAATATATTTGACTTTTCTGGGGAGAATAGAGTAAAGTGAGCAAGGGAGGTAGATTGGCATTAATTTGTTTAGACTTCTAAAGCCCATTTTACATGGCATGACAGATAAAAGCGATTTTGAAAATAAAGTCTCTTGGGGCTATAGAAGGAATACAAAAAGTGAATTGGGATGTGGCTAGAGGAAAGAAGCAAAGATCTATGATTTAAGAGGTAAGCCTGGGCTAAAAGGCTTGTGCAGTCCATTACACCATATTTGTTAATGTTTATTGGGCAGCTTCTGACTCCTCTTTTCTAGGAGTAAATTATAGATTTTGTAAATTATATTAATTGGTTTTTAATTCTCACAAACATTATGTAATTATACATTAGTATCTAGAGCTTGGTGAGTTTGGGGAATCAAATTCAGCATAAGCTAATTAGGTGTTGAGTGTTGGCTTATTTAATCTCCTGTACAGATATTTGTTTTAATGCACTTCTATAATATTGATGGAGAAAAAAAATCATAATATTGTACCTTTTTACTGCTCATCTTTATCTGCTTGTGTTAAAAAAGTAAAATTATGTTAATAATTGTGCGTTAAAAGTTGTTAAATCCTTTCCTGTTGCTAGTCCTTGTTTCAGTCTAAAGGGTTAAATCTGTACAACCAAGTTTACTTGTCTTTATATTAGTGTTGGGCAAAGTAGTTTCCAGCAATATGTGTTTCACATCTCCAGAAAAAATGTACCTTTCTGTAAAGAGGAAGTAGGATGGAAGAGAAGCTGCATAACAATCCCTTTTCTTTAATATATTTCAGCCGAGCTCTTACATTGGTTTTTAACTATACACACAGTCTAGTTAAACATATTCTTAATTTTGCTGTTTTGACAAATTGGTTCTAAGCTGCCTTCATCTGAAGGAAAACTGTGCCTGACTTTACTTGACAAAATTAATTTAGAGCACAAAGCATTTCAGCCCCCCAAAAAACCCAAAACAAACTTCTGTGGGAACAGAGGATGGAAGGAAGAAGATGATATTATATTGAAAGTTGGTTCTTTGTGTTAGTAGTGCAACTTCAGCTATGTAAATAGTATTTGTTACAAAGGGAAATGAAGTCAGAGGTTCAAGCCAGTTGCTTTCTTTCTCAATCATATAATCATAGAATATCTTGAGTTGGAAGGGACCCATAAAGATCGTTGTGTCCATCTCCTGTTTATGACATGCTGTAATAAGCATGGAATTCCAAATATCTTTTGCAGCTGTGATGAGAAAATATGGGGAATTATTTGGGGAAAAATGTTATTTAAAAGAAAAGTTTATATATTAAATGACTATGCAAGTCAGATTTATAGAATTTACTGAGGATCAAGTGCTTATGGAGGATAGTTTAAGGACACTCTGAGTAAACATTAATTCAACATTATTCTTTGGATTTTTCATTACTAAGTCTGAATGACTTGGCACAATATAGTTCTACAACAGGAACATCAGATTTTAGATCTATTAGCAGCAAGTAAATTATTTATTATCTTACAGGATATCAGAAGTTTTTTGGCAGTTGGCAGGCATCAGTGAGTCATAGATTAAGTGAACACCACTGTTGTGTACATCATCTTCTGAGCAATCTATTGCAGACCAGAATTTTTAATAGGTACTCTTATTTTAATTTTTACTAAGGACATAAAAGACCCTTAAGCTGCTTTTATCACTTGCTATAGCTCTGTCTATAGACATATTATTATGTTTTATAGCAACTCAAAGGAGAGACTGAATATATTGCCAGTTGTTTCTGAAAGCAACATTACATACAGCTACTTTGCAGTAGAAGGGATTTGCAATGTATCTGAAAATAAGCAACAAAACATGGACACATTCTGGAACAGTTTTGTGATCTTCTTAGACTGGGAGAAAGAGCAGGAGTAATAGGAAGACACAGCTGTAGATAGTGACAGCCGATTTCTTCAGAGTTATCTCACTGGGAAGCGCATCCTGGGCTGCTTCAAAAAAAGTGTGGCCAGCAGGTAATTCTGCTCTTCTACTCAGTCCTGGTACTGCCTAACACTTGGAGTACTTCATCCAGCTCTGGGGTCCTCAGCACAGGAAAGACATGGGCCTGTTGGAGCAGGTTCAGAGGAAGGTCACAGAAATGGCCAGAGGGTTGGAGCACCTCTGCTATGAAGACAGGCTGAGATAGTTGGGGTTGTTCAGCCTAGAGAAGTGAAGTCTATGGGAAGACCTCACTGGCGCCTTCCAGTGCTTACAGAAGGCTTATAAAAAGAGGGAGAGTGACTTTTTCCATGGGCAGAATAGATGTTAGGAATAAATTATTTGGTCTGAGGGTGGTGAGGCACTGGAATAGGTTGCTCAGAGAAGTTGTGGATGCCCCATCCGTGGAAAGATAAAAATTCAGATTGGATAGGGCTTTGAGCAGCCTGACCTAGTGTTTGATATCCCTGCCCATGGCAGAGATTCAGGGTCCCTTCCAACCCAGGGCATTCTGTGATTCTGTGATTGCCGAGACCAGTCTCGTTGCAGAGAAGTGGCTTGTTTCCCAAAGGGATTGTGCCAGGCAAAATTCAGTAGGTAAACAATGTTCATTGTTCTAAAGGAAGATTTTTTCTATTCTCCCATTTCTTAAACTCTGCACTTTTACTCCATATCATGCACCTGTGAACAAAACAATTTTTGTTGCCTCCTCCAGTTGTGGCTGCTTCTCCTCTGTAGAGAAACTGAAAACACTGATAGCTTTTGAGGTTTCTGCTGCTTTCTAGGCTACCTGTCATTTCAGTGTCTCTGATAGTCCTGAAATTTTATCTACATCAAGAGCTTAGAAAAAAAAAATCATCAAACCTTAGGCATTTTCCTTTTCAAGACGTGTTCCAATGGAAAAGAAAGTCTTCAGTAGAAGGGAATTTACCCTAAAATAGGAGCTTTCAAAAATTCCCCCATAAATTTCAAAATAGGTCCTACTTAGGATCCCAAGTGAAGTCAGGTAAAGGGAACAGAGGAAGATATCAACAAATAGGCCATTTCCTTTAGGTGAGCCAACAATTACAGTATATTGAGTTAGCAATACTCGCTATTGTGTTTTCAGTTGCTTAAAATACTTGTATATTTACAGGTCTTCTTTCCATGAAAACATTAAGAGGTCTAATCCTCTTTGATTTTGCCTTTTTATTGTTTATATTCCAACAATTATCAGTATGTCTCCACTATATTAACGCCAACATCAAAGCTAAGGTTGATCTCATAAACTGGTCTTTAAAATGTGTGTATTTAAGGTATGTTTATATATATTTAATGGTCAAGCCACAGTATCTATTCCAGCATAACAGTTCATATAACCACAGTTATGGTTGCTCTTGTCACTGAGTTCTAACTTCTTTTGTCTCGGAAGTTTTAAAATAAACTTAAAGAAACTTTTATTAAAATATCTGTGTTGCTTGAACTTTACTTTTAATTAATGTCTTCCTAGAATTCACTTTGCAGTCCAGCAACTTCATATAAAAGGGCTACAGGAATCAGATTTGATTTGGTTTTGCTGGTCTAAGAATGAAAGTAGTTTGAGGGACATGAAGTTCTGAGACAGTAAGAAGCTGTACTATTTTATCTAAATTCATTCTTGTGTACACAAATCTACGTGAATATTGTACCAAACTTATTTCTATACTTTCCAGAATACAGAGACTCTCTGGACAGGAGGAATTCCTGCTTTCTGGATGGGCCTAATCATAGTTTTTAAATCCAGTGTGGCCCAATGGTCTGCAAAAGTGAAATGCTACTAAACTTGGAACAACTATTACATTTAAGAACATATTATTTCTTCTGGGATCTTCACAAATGATTTCATAGTAATTAAGAAATCTGGTTTAGTATGGTCCCTCAAATCTATTTTACTAAAACATATGCATGGTATTGCAACACCATGATTTCTCTGTATACATGTATGAACACATAAATACTTACACACTGACACATCTTTATTTATATATGTGCAAGATGTATATATGCATATATATATGCATAAATTTAAGAACTTTAAAGCATGTAAGTAATTGCTGAAACCTTTGCTTGCTTTTCCTTTTTTGGACTTGATGAATGATACGATAGGAATAACGTTAGTGTTTAATTACTTCCAGATGTTAAAAAATTCTTTACACTTTTGAAAACAAAATCTATTGCAGATTGAATACTCTGTCTTGGAGTTTAATACTTTCTAAGAGCTTAATACTTTTAAAAATGTTGGTGTTTATGCTTTTAGTTCAGTAATGAAGAAGGTTATACCAAGAAGTATCTCTCTGTATTTATTTCAGTGTTTCTGAATATATTTCCATTTCTGCTCTTCATAAATATACACAAGTAATATCAAAGGAAACTTATGATATGAAACCAGGAAATATTTTATGCTTCAAGGAACATGTGAGTATTATACTATTACCACCTGTGCCCTATTTTGCTATGCAAAACTTCTGCTGTGTTAGACTGCAACAAACAGAACGCAGATACCATGCCTGAAAGCATTTTTTTTCCCTGTGAAAGTGCAAGGAGATGACATAGGCTTTTTTCTTTGTTGTTTTCAAAATGAAGTATAATTTGCATAACTAAAATATTTCTCCTTAAATACTGTTCTGAAGAAGCATTTTGTAGCAACATTGAGAAAGTTCTTCAGTATTTTTCCTCTGGGACTGAAATTCTGACTCCACCAAAGACAAATCTTACACTCCCAATACCAAAGTTGAAGATGAACTATTCTTTTTCAGAAGTCCATATCAGAAGAGAAATACACATTTACCACTAATATACTGAGGATTTATCTGTTACAGGCCCCTTTATAACTTGCCTATGGAAACACATCTCCCTAAAAATATTCACAGTCTGTGAATAATATTCAGACATAATCTAAAAAACCCCCAACAATCAGCAATGATGTATTGCTTCAAAACATTCACTAACAATGTGGAATGTGGAACCAGAAAAATCTTTCTCCAATCCCAATTTCTCTTCTGCAATAACCTTGCAATATAGCTGCCACTCTGTATACCAGTGAGTGTTTAAAGTTTGATGAAGTTATTTTTCCTGTAAAGGAAAAAATAATCTGAGAACTTTTCTCTCACACTTCATTTTTATGTCAGGATGCCCTTCATTTTGAGTGAGGAAAGGAATTGTCATTCAAGCAAAGAGATGAAAAGCCAAGATAGGCTTTTACCACTAATAGTTCTAACTGGAGGAGCCACGTGATGCTGGAGTACAAGAGTGGTTAACAAGAGGTGTGTGTACATTCCATAAAAGTGTTTGAGATACAGTAAGTATTCTAGCTTTTACAGTCCAACTAGGAGATGCCTACAAAATACAATTTTATTGCAGAATATGAATCAGACATTCAAGTACAACCAGAAATCAATGAACCACATAAAAAAAGGGGAAAAGTATAGTTATGTACTAGTGATCTTTGAAAAGGCTCAATAAATTATGTCTATTAAAGCATACTTTACTCTAAATAATTATCCCATTTGGAGCTATATGCCTGGAAGACAAAGAACAATGTAGGTAAAATTGTTTCAGTTCACCTATTTGTTTTTTATTTTTAAAATATACATAAGGATACCAGTAAAAAGTAAGAAAACTGTAAGATTAATCTAACTTTTCCTTATTTTATGCTAGCTTTACAAACATTCTGTCTACCCTGAGATTTTTTAGATCTTAAAATAAGAAAGAAACACCTTAATGTTTCTTTGGTGGGCTTTTGTGTCACTGAATTCTAAAAGCCTGTGGCATTTTATGAATGTTTTAAAAAAAACCTCAAATGAAGCCAGAAAAAAAACAAACCAGCAAACAGAACAAACTTCATATTGAAAAACAGAGCTATAGCTCTATTGTAATGTTATGGAGGTTGTTGATGACTTTACACAATCATATCTTTCATTTCTGAGCATTACAGATTTTGACAGAATTGCTGATCTTATGTTTGGAATTAATATGAATTTATGGTTTAAAATGTACTTCTCACAATAAGAAAACACATCTACAGTGAAATTTCCATGTTGTGATATAATTTTGACACAATGGTAAGTCAGCTCCCCATCTGAGGGGCTGTTATTATTTTCACATCTTTCAGTGAGAATGCCAACTTTTCCATAAGGAAATCATGCAGTTATGAAATGTCAAGGCTTCTAGTCTAATCTAAATTATGATAATTTCTCTTCCACCCAATCTCAAAATAGGTTAAGTTTTCTAGACAGACAGTTGTGTTAAGAATGTCACTTGACTTTCTTTTTGCCTAAAAAAAAATTAAAAGAAAAAAACAAGCCCAAACCCGACTCCTCAACAAATAAAACAGAACATTCCAAACAGATACAAAAATCTCTGAAAAAAGACCCAAACAGAAACACTTTTAGGGATTATGTGATACAAGACAGATGCGTTCATAACACACAAACTTGGAGCAAGGGCCAGCTGAAACTAACTCTTGGTTTCTTGAGAATGGGTTGGGAAAGCAAGAGTGGTGTGTCAGCTGAAGAGTGATGAAAACAAAAACCCTTAGAGAAACCGAGGGAAGAGGAACTGCAGCATGATGACTACAAGTAACACGGAGAATTTCTTTTAACAGAGATGAATAGAAAAAAATCTGAACTATGGAGCTGAGAAATTGCCTTCTGGTATTTGCCCCAGTGCGTTCAAAGAAACAGTATATTGCCTCTGCATCTTCTGTCTAAATAAACAAATCTGTATTTGTAAAATACCCAAATGATTATCTTCTAACAAAAGGCTATCCTTCTGATTTTGAATATTAGTTTAGTAGTCACACAGAAAGGTAAAATATATTTAAGCATGTAATCACTGAATAATTTAGGTTGGAGTGACCTCTGGAGGTTATTAGGTTCAGCTTTCTTCTCACATCAGGGAAAATTTAGACAAGGTAACTAATCATTTGTACTGTACTTTGTCAGAGTGAAATAATTTCCCTAGTATGTAATTGGAATTTTACATGGTACAGATTGTGTGTCTTGCTTCTTGCTCCATCACTGAGCCTGTCCAGGATGAATCTATGTCTATTATCAGGATATATTTGAAGATAGCAACTAGATCTCCTTAGCCTTCTCTTTTTGAGATTGAACAAAGCCAGTTCTCTCAGCCTTTTCTTGTACTGCTTATGCTGCACACCATTGACCATCTTAGGGATTTTCTGATGGATCTGCTCCAACAATGTCCAACATTGTCTTTCTTCATCTGCAGAGTCCAAAACTGGACATGGTGCTCCAAATACAGTCTCACAAGCATTGGATAGAGAGGAAAATTATTTCTAGCCTGCTGGTTAAGTTCTTGCTAATAATGCCCAGAATGCACCTGGAAAATATGTCACCACAAGGACACATTGCTGACTCATGTTTAACTTGTGGACCACCTAGGTTGCCCAATGTATTTTCTGCAGACCTTCTGTATGTCCCAGCCTGTATGGTGATATAGGGTTATTTCTTCCTAGTTTAGGATTTTTTATGTCCTTTTGTTGAACTTGAGTTTATTGTCAGCCCACTTCTACATATAGGATCCCTCTGAATATTAGCTCTGCATGACAAAGCATTGCCCACTATCACCAGTTTGGTTCAGTAGCAAAGGAAGAAATGCCTCTTGTAACCAATTTCCACATGGACTTAGTAGCTTTAATCACAAATTCTTTAGCCCAGTGCTTCCAACAGATTCTTATCAGGCTTCTTGTCCATGTGTTTCATCCACATATCATCAATTTGCCCATAAGGATACTATGGGAGAACACGTCAAAAGCCTTGCAGAAATCAAGGTCAAAAACATCCAGAGCTTGTAAAGTGCCAGTGATCTCTTCAGCAAAAGGCAATTATGTTGGCCAAGCACAATTGTCCTTGGTAAATTCATGCTGGTTTTCCCAGTCACCCTTGCTCTTCTGAGCTTCAGTAACTGGATATTGCAGAAGACCATGAAGTAGTTTTAAATTGTTTTCTTTGAGCAATATGCTGTCATCTTAGACCCAAGCTGTCTTTTCATTTTCTTTTTTGTTTTTTTTACCCTTTTTTAAAAAATATAAATTCTAAACATTATCTGGAGTGAAAAGCTCACTGTCTTGTTAGAACTTTGTGTTAGAGCTTTGTCAATAATGGCCACAACGTGAAAAAGTTCAGCTCAAAGTTTCTTTGTCCTCAACTGTTCTTACCATCACTATCCTAGGAATGATTCTTTTTCTATGAAATTCATTATTTCTGAGACCTGTTTAGTATTTTTTATCTACAGTAAAAGGAAAGTGTTCCAGGCAAACCATAGCAGCTTGCTCTCTAAATAAAACAGCAAGGTAAGACACATTATTATGAACATGTATAAAGCCTGAAGGGTCCTGAAAAGTGCAATTTAGAATTTTCTTCTCCTTCCAATCAAATAGAGTTTTCTGTCTATCTGAAACTAGTGTATATTTTATCTGACAATGGTTTGTTTGAGAAAACCACAGGGAAATCCCAGGTTGGAATTTTGATTTCTTCTCTTCATAATGGACTCTGGTTGCTACCCTGCCATATAACTAATTAAGCTGTCAATACATATTGCAGCCACTAGAGAAGGATACTCTGACAGTACTTTTCCCAAATGAAAGGCATGTTAGAAGTGTTTTCACATCTGAGTGAAGAAGGTGAAAACTGGCAAATAACTGTCTCAGCCCCTCACTGTCCTGCATAATTATTGACAATTAGAGCTCTTTGTTTTTCTAAACCTACTTGAGAGTTTTGATACTGTCTCAGAGGCAGATCAATAAATGTGAAGCAAATTAAATTAATGGATAGATAACATTCATTCTGAAAGATATGAATGGCCTGACAACTATAACGGAAAGGGGAAAAAATTATGTAAGGCTTGATCAAGGGATTTGGGTTTAGATCTTATTTTTACTTTGGAGAAAGGTCAAGAAAAGGTCAGATAAGCTGAAACATAGCATTAAGAATGACACTACATATTATGTAGCCTTTAGCTCAATATCATGGGTTTCTATATTGAATTGGCCACCTTAATAAAAAAGAACAACTTAACTGGTTAAACAGAAAATAAACAAACAAAAAAGGAATAAAACAGTATAGATAAAATAAGAGAGATAAAGGTGGAAGCCTGGTTCCTCATAAAAATATATTAGTTAGCTAAACCAAGATTTGTAGATATCCTGAAAAGACAGGGCACATATAAGGTAGCGAGTAAAGTCCAAGAACCACAGCAGGCAGAACTGACAAAACTGTTTAACACATAATTGTGTGTCTTGATAGTTTAACATTAGAAATATTGAACACAGGCTGTACAAAAAAAAAAAAAAGAGAAAAGAAAAAAGAAGAAAAACAGTCCTGCTATTTAGCAGTGATGCTGGTTGTCACAGTTTAACCCCAGCCAGGAGCCAAGCACCACGAGGCCGCTTGCTCACGCCATCAGCAGTGAGACTGTGACAGAATTGGAAGGATAAAAGCTAGAAAACTCATAGGTTAAGCAAAAACCACACACATAAATGAAGCAAAACGAGAATTTATTCACTGCTTCCCATGGGCAGGCAGGTATTTAATCACCTCCAAGACAGCATGGCCCCATCACATGCAACAGTTACTTGGAAAGACAAACACCATGTTTTCAAATATCCCCCATCCTCCTTCTTCCCCCCCACTTTATATACTGAGCATGATATCATATGATATGGAATGTCCCTTTGGTCACTTGGGGTCGGCTGTCCTGGCTCTCTTTTCTCCTAACTTCCCATGCACCCCTCGCTTCCTCACTGATGTGGCACCACAAAAAAGTAGACAAGGCCTTGGCTCTGTGTAAGCTCTGCTCAGCAGCAGCAGAAACATCGCAGTATTATGATCACTGTGTTCAGCACAACTAGAAACAAAATACAGCCCCATGCAAGCCACTGTAGAGAAAGTTAACTCTATCCCAGCCAAAGCCATCACAATGGTATATATACCTAATTTCTAAAAAAGTACACAACACATATTACAGTGTGTGTTAGGGCATGTAGCAAATACCTATGTCTCAAAGATGCTGATTTAACTTCTCTCTGCCCTAGAACTGACTCAAGAATCTACTGGAGTGAAATTGTTCTTTAGACAATGTAAAATAAATGAAACAAAACATCCAGTGTTATTACTGCAATATTAGTAAGAAAGGATTCTGAAATCAAACTTGCTATTTCCAACAGTCATGTTGGGCTAATATTGTCCAATCCAACCTGTAACATTAACAGAGCCCATATAGACCCAAACGTGTAGAATCAGTGCACTTGGAAATAGAAAATTTCATTTGCTTCTCTCGTAAATATCAGAAGTATCAAAATTCACTCATTTACATTGCTTAAAAATAAGATACTAAAAGTCTTCCCGTTGGTAGGCATTCCACATACATTGATGTATAATGTATTTAGTCACTGCAAGATTAAAAAGCCTTTCAAAGCATATAATTTAGCAAGCGCAAAGGAAATTAGAAATAGATTTTTACATTGTGATTCTAAAGAAATCAGCAAGATACTTTCAGTGAATCCTTCTACAGGAACCTTATTGATTACCAGAAAGTCTTTGGCTACACTATTCTAAGAATCAGGGTGGCAATGCTTGAAATGTACTATCTGGCACATATGGGCATATTATGAAATTTGATTGAGAAGGCACAAAATAAAAATAAAACTCTCTTCCCTCCATGCAAACAAACCCCAGATGAAAGTCTGACTCAAAAGAGATATTTAGTTATTTCAAATGTGAAAAATAAATTTACCTTAAGTGTAGCTTTACTTTTTATTATTTGCTCTGAAGTCTCCTCATATTCACATTTAATAATTTTAGCATTTCAGCTCACGCACAACAAAAGCAACATGAAGTCCTGTGTCAGGCAGGAAAAAGGAAAGGAGCCCAGTGAAACCATGTGGATCTCATTACCTTGGTATTTGAAGCTAAGACCTTTATAGTACCTTCTTCTGTACTTTATTGGTTGCATTTACATTGAAGAAAGGAGGAAAAACAAAAAAATCCTCTGCAGAGTTCAGAAAATAAAAAAGTGTGACTAGCTTTAGCTTGCTGTTGTAGTTAGAACACCATTATGGGCAAGTAGTAGTCTGCACATTAATGCCACAGCACATAGGAAATGTGTACTGAAGCAAATAAATGATTATAAATGATTGTTTGACCTAAGGTGCTGTTTTTTTCCTCTCTCTACAGAATTCTTCTGAGTTTAATTACATGAGTTTTACCCCTGGTTTGAGATTGGTCAACAAAAAGTACTGGAAATTACATTTGAATCTTCTTTGGACTCAAGTTGCTTTCCAAGGAATAAGATGGATCACAAGGCAATACAAATTATTCAGAGATAACAGAAATGCACCATATTAATTATTACCTTAAACACACTCACTTTAGAGCTAATTTATTTGCTCAGTGATTTCTTGCAAAATAAAGACTCATCATGACTCTTGCATATTTTCAAAAAAGTAATTAAAAAAGCAACATGACTTAGGATTTACTCCACGGACAATACACAGAATGTTGCACTAACTCTTGCAGAATATTAGCCCATGAGATTCAACGGAAAATGGGTCAGTGGATGAGTATGTATCACAACAAGCAAAGAAAGCTGACAGATCATTTTGGCTAATAGATGCTTTTATAGACCAGAGGACCAATGAGGCCAGAACAACATTCCTTATAATCACCTAAAATGTTTTTTTTTCAGAATATGGAGCAATGTCTAAATGCTCTTTGACTTAAAATAAACGTGGTGCTGCTTTTCCTTAAGGAGCACTTGGTTCTTTTAATCAGTACTGAAGGAAAACAGCCACAGGGCTTGTAAATTTGTGATAACCAACAACACTATCCATTGTGTTCTGTTATATCTTGTAATGTAAGGCCTAATTTGTTTGGGGAATGCTAACTCACCAGCAGAAAAAATGAGTGAGTTAACTTGGTACAATACTTTAAAGCACTTCCAAGTGTTTGTATGTAGGCCTGTTTTGAGTCTCAAAAGATGCAATATTAATTTAAAATCACAGCAATCCAAACTTCTCTTCAGTGGAGATTTTAAATGTTAGCCATCATCTATCCCTTTGAGATATTTTTACTATTCCGTAAATGTCCCAACAAGTATTCCTGTATATTAAATGAAACACATAAATACAATCAATAGATTTTTACATTATTAATTCAAAATACTTATCAAAAATAGAGTGTCAATTCTATAAATAACCAAGGCAGAGAGTTCATATTCCTTGACTTATGAATTATATATCACCATTGTAGATCTTAGAGGAGCAATACAAAGAGAATGTACAACACTCTTATCCTTCGTTTCAAGACTAAGATACTGAGAAAACCCAAGAAACTGGCATCCATGAATATCTCCAACACATCACTGTAACAGTATCATATTTCATTAGGTTAGACCTCACACTTTGAGGATAACAACAAAGACTTGGCTTGATATCGTCTGAAGAAATAGTATGAAGTATGAAATATTATTGCACCTTTCATGCTGGAACGTGTTTTCACAGAACAGACATAATATGGGGTAAATTTGTGCATTAGAAAAGGCTGACATGGGTTTGCTCACCTTTTCTTCTTGTTTAGCCTCTTAAATGGTGTGTAAAGCAAGAAACCAGAACTTCTAGCTTGTAATACCTCTCCTTCTGTCTTCAGGGAGAGTTTATAGGCTGAATACTATGGTCCTTGATGAAAGCACAAACATAAAAAGCACATTCAGGGCTGGCATCATTTAGAGTGGTTTTGCACAAATCTCTTCCACATGGTTTCCTCTTCTGTATTCAGAAATTGCTAAAAGGGCTCACTGGAATGCAGTTTAATAAGCCCCCTAATTACCATGAGTTATACGGACAATTTCTTTCTCTTTTTATCTTCTCCTATTTCTTGTCCTGCAACCCAAAGCATTAGAATTCAATAATGATAATAAACTTTACACTAAGATGTTGTATCTGAAAGCAGCACAAACTTAAAATAATGGCAACTTACATAGTAAATTAGGCAAAACCGAACCAAACCAATAAGTAAACCCCACCACCAAAAACACCCCCAAACCAAAACATTAATGTCTATGTCCTTCTGGCACGAAGACAGAAGAAACCTGAGTCAGCATACTGTTTTATTTTGCCCCGGGGAAAGTTAAGGTCAGCACAGCAATGCTCAGTTTCTAAGCTCCATAGTATATCTGTGGCAGAAAAAATGGCACTTTATAGCCAATATAATTAATTCTAAATACCAACATTTAAAATCAATTGCATTAATTAAAGACTCTGTGCATAATGTTTATTTCCTTTGACATGTATGGTAATAAAACAAATCTTTCCCAAACTGATATTGCTAATATGCAATTTATCTTCTTTTTATAGCTCTTTCAGAGACATCTGTTTTGATCATGAGAGGAGATGTTTTTAATAATGGCAGAAGGGTAATGGGACTTTAGGCAGCTAAATGACAAGGTTCATTAACTGTACCATACAAATGTTAACTACTAACTGGAAAAAGAAAAAGTTAACTGTATGCTACAAGAAGTTAAAGAAAACATAGTCTAACAGAACTGCTAAAGGCTGCCAGAGCACAAGCTTCCCAGAAATCCCTACTATTTCTGGAGTATCAGACCTTTTACAAGGTCACAGAGTTCATCTCATTTTGTGCTCACTTCAATGGCAGACTCCTTCTCCAAAAAATTGTTTTCAATATGTTCTCATAGTAAATAATACCCATCCCTAAGTCTGAAGTTAAAATGGAAATTGTATTTTAGAATAAGTCTGAGCAAATAAGTGAAACCACCACATTCAGTTTTGAAACATACAGTTTTATTCAGGAATCGTTCAAATCTTTGAGGCCTATTATGCTAAATAGTTATTTTTGATGTCTTTAAATGTCAGGAGTATTCAGTCTAGTCAGATGCTAATATCTGAAGGTGCTGCCTATCAGATTTAAGAGTCTACAGAGAGAAACAAGCAAAAGATCATAGCCTCAGTTTCAGTTCCTTTTTAGATTTATCATGCTTCCAATTATTTTTGGCTCCCACAGAGTTCATTTTGGGGAACAACAGGAAAAGCGGTAATAACCAGACTGTAATTAAAATGCTGGGAGCACAAAAAAATAACAGTAAAATAAAAGAACAAAAACTTTCCCTTATGAAAAGTTTCATACTGTCAGAGGTGGTCTTCAAAGGCTTCGAGTCTGAATTCACGAAAACAGATCTACAAAAGAGACCTACAAAGCTATTGTCATTTGTTTCTGAGTGACTGAAATCACAAAGAACATTTCCTTTGGTCAGCTCAGAGGGAGAGACAAAGAAAAGAAAACAAACACAATATTCAGAGTAGGAATGGGGAAGAAGTACAGTCGTTGTACAAGGCTCTTGTGGAATCGCCAGTGAAATACTCCATACAGTTCTGTGTACACAGGGAGCTCAAGCTGGGACAGGAGTAGGGAGGGAAAGGCACTGTAGGCAACCTATTTCACCACAGGATGTTTCATTCTTATCTAGATGAAACCTGCAGATGAGATAAAAATCTTCACTGAGATTTTGTTTTTCCCTTTAGAAACATTTACAATATTGCAATACAAATACAAAATGTTAACAATTTGAAATAACAGACCTTTGGATGGATAATTTTTTAATAATAAAGCTTTTTCTGCATCATACTTCTTATATCTTGAATAAAATCTCTCATATGTAAATTCGTATTCCATTATGGAGACCTAACTACACAGAAAACATGACTGTAGTGAGCGCTGTAGCAGAACATTCTCTTCAGCCCCTGTTTTGCACAGTGGAAACAGCAAGATACTAAGAATATTGAATAGAAGGAAACCTTCACTTGATGGTAGCCTCTTGACCATTAAATGTATTTTAAAGGCCCACTCCAACATGCATGTTGAGCAAAAGTAATGGTATTGAGCAGTAATAGCCTTTTCCTGAGACAATTTCAAGGAACAAAGAGTCAAGCCCTTAAAATGAATTAAAAGAAGTTTACATAGTGAATTAAAAAAACTAGATTTTACACATTTTTGAAAATACAAATGAAAGCATAACTGCTTTTGAAAGCAAAAGAAGCTTTCCTGTAATGTTCAGAGTTCAGGCCACAGATGATCCCATGGTTCAGAAATATCAAAGAACTACTTCTGAGCAATGAGACAGGTTTACAGTGAAAAGGAAGGCAGGAGTGCTATTCTACAGGGCAATAAAACATTTTCTTACAAATTCAGAAGTGATCTTATTTTGCTGAGGGAAAAAAGTCATATTCTAAAACACAGAAACTATGCACTCTGAGTTGAAAACTGAAAATTAGCAGGGTAAGAGAAAAGAATATACATTTCTTTACGCTAATGAAAACAGTTACAAGAATATTCAATGGGTCTTCAAGTATTAAATTACATTTTCTTCTGACATAAAATGTCATATATTTTAGAAGAGACTGATAGTGATGCACTTAAGCAAATACTGTTAATTTACTAAGTAAAACTGAAAAAGAGTGAAGGCACTTCAGCAGAAGTGATCTTCCGAGAATTCAAATGATATCAAATAGAAAACTACCAATTAAAAAGTAAAAATATTAATAAAACAAGTTTCAACATGTAAGACTAGGGGACATTTCAGGTGTTTTCTAATTATAACAGGGAGCTAATGGCACTGTTGTTTCACTTTTATAAATGCATTCTCTTTCATCTAAAATTTAGCTAGAATTAACTGTGTTTTGGCCAACTTTTACCGGAGACTACAACCTTATTGCTCCAGTGGTTCCTGAGGTCTATTACACCCATTTGCTCTCATGCCAGCAATATTCCTTAACACAAAACAAGACTGCCAAGCATGTTCTTTCCTATCCACCATTCATTTTTTTTCAAAGTATATAATCTCCAGGTATTTATGTTGGTACATTCTTTAGGGTATGAAAGACATTATAGCTCAACTCTATTAGCTTTAATTAATAGCTGAAAAACACATGCACAATGTTAGTAGTTGTGATTCAGTATTGAAGCATATCTGTATCTCTTCATTTGGATGCTCAGAAATTAGCAGTTCTTTCTTCCCAGTGACATGTAAGTTATATCAAACAGAATCTGTGCAAAGTGATAGAGAGAATAACCCCATACAAGCTGAGAATATGAGTAGCTAATAGAATGATCCCCCAATAATCCCAACCTTCATTGTCCTGTTGTGAATGACTGGAGAAGCAGACACCCAGGGCTCCTTCCCACTACCAAGTTTTCACCTGTCCCAAAATTTATTGCTCATATTCTGACGGCTCAGTTGTGGAGAACTTACTGTAACTGCACAGGACCTTTTAACACAGATGGCACACACATGCACAAGATTGTGTCATTCACAATCTGCCATTTACAATCCACCTTGTGTTATGATCTTTCTGTTGGATACCCCTCTGGCTGTTTGTCCTGTCTCAAATATTATATCAGTTTATTTTTTGTTTCTTTTTTCCCCCTAAGCATAAAAAAAGTCAGTGACATCTAGTAACTTGTGCTGCACCTAACTGAGATTTTTCTTGTGATCATATCTTGGTCACTCACATTCTGCTCACATCTTAATCCATTTTAATTATCTAGAGGCTTTTATTTTATAGAAAAAATGGACTCCAAAACCAACACCAAACATAAAAAAAACCTCCCCTGTAACACATATAAAAACAAACAAACAAAAAACAACACCTATTTTAGAGCTGGTTGGAGGTTTTGTGCTGAGTTTTTCCTTGTTAATTTGAGAGTTTGAGCCCCAGAAGTACTTTCTGTTTCTTGAAGTCAATTTTTTTTCTAGTGATGGAAAACATTTGCATATCTTTTAATAGAAGATCATTTTTTTGTATTAAAAAACGAGAAAACTCCTCTTTCCAGGAGTGGAAATTTTCTATTACACAAGGAATGACATGCATCCAGGCATTTGACTTCCTCTGGTTTGGCCCTATTTTGTCCCAGAAACTCTATATCTGTACAATAAAGGAGATTTGCAAAATGTGTCCCTTCGAAATCTTGGGCAGCCCTGAGACTGGGATACAGACAAACAGCAGATCATACTTGCCTACAGAGAACCACTGCATCAATGGAACTAATTCATGCACCATATCTTCACAGAATTTATTTTCATCGTTATCATATCTGTTTGGACAGTACTTTGAGAAGCCTAGTTTTACAGAATCACAGTTCCCTCAGCAGCTCCTCATAAGTCATGTTTTCTAGACCTTTCCCCAGCTTCATTGCCCTTCACTGGACACACTGCAGCACCTCAATGTCCTTTTTTAAGTGAGGGGCCCATAACTGGACACAGTACTCAAGGTATGGCCTCACCAGTGCTGAGTACAGGGGTAAAATCACTTCCCTAGTCCTTCTGGCCACACTATTTTTGATACAGGCCAGGATGCCAATGGCCTTCTTGGCCACCTGGACACACTGCTGGCTCCTGTTAAACTGGCCAGAACCCCCAAGCCCTTTCTGCTGAGCATCTCTCGAGCTACTCTTCCCTCAGCCTGTAAAGCTGCTTGGGGTTGTTGGGATGCAAATGCAGGACCGAGCACTTCACCTTACTGAACCTCATGCAGTTGTCCTCAGCACATTGATCCAGTCTGCCAAGATCTCAAGTTTAATTTACTAAGGGCTAATACTTTCCCCCACCCTCCAAAAGTGTTAATTATGTGATAAAGACCAAAGAGAAAGCTAGAACATCTGCTGTAAGTGGGGACTTACCATCATAGATACAGATTGTCAAATGGAAAGAAATTCAGGAACAACTATTTACTCAGGAACATGTCTCTCTATCTCTTTTACTTTTTTCTTTCCCAAAAGCCAAGTTTTTTCCCCACAATGAGAAATAACAGAGTGCAAAACCAAGAAAACAAAATTCACCCAGAAGCTAAAACTATATTGCCCATTAATTTAATTCAAACTTCAAAATCTTGTAGCCTACAATAAAGTGATACAGTTTAAACAAAATTAGATTGGTGTCTAAACACTGAATCATTTATGAGCACATTACATAAATATATTTACATTTTGTGCTACATTTCTTGCATTTGGCCTAAAATGCATCTCTGGAGTTTGACACTTTAAATTATCCTTTCTTGAAATCAAGGCCTTTGGATAATTGCTTTTATATAAACCAAAAATCAACTCTGCAACTTTTCTAACTAATTTCTAGATATAATTTTATTTTTATGGTTTTATTTTACTGCTATACTTTGAAATAAATGCTAAAAAATAGTAAAAAAATAATTTAATCTTTATACCAATTTTTTTCTTCATACAGACTTTTGATTAAGTACCTTAAGATAGATTAGATTCTGTAAATTTAAATAAATATGTTTTATTTAGAACTACCTAAATGCATGGAGAAGAATATTGACAAAATATGGTCGTAGCTATCCACTTGTCACTTGTGCCTGTGCTCATATAGATTCAGGTTCTTGGAAAATTATGCCTGGTTTCCAATTAGAATTACTGTACTGAATTACTTTTCAAAGGTTATATTTTTACTATCTATATTTATAAAGGCATATCTTAAATACAAAGAAGTAAATGTAGTGGTACATAGAACACTTCTTGAGTTTTTAGACAAGTCTACAGATAATGCAAAGAAGATTGCACTATAGCGGGTTTTTTTCAATTTGCCATAAGTTTAAATTATTGAGTACTGATACACATTCAAAAATAGATGAAAACATCTCACTGTAGTCCACTGGTATCAACTATATGTATGCTGACAATGTAATTGACAGTTGAGCTGTAACACCAACATGAACAATTCTATGGACATTTTAATGAGAAGAAGAAAGTGGAAATAAAAGCTGCATAGACAAAACACAGTCAGAGTTCAGATACACAAAGGTCATAAACAACAATTTTCCTAAAACCCTGTGATGGACTCCTGAGCTGGTATGAACTCTGAGACATTCACATGTCCAAATTTTCTATAGAGGGCTCCCTATGAGGAACAAGACTTTTAAGTTCTGAAAGTACAGTTTTATTACACTATAAATCAAGATAGTAAACTTTAACAAAGAAAATTCAAGGTTACTTGGGGAGCCATAGCATGGATAAAAGGGTTTGTACCCACCACACCCATTATCTCATATTTCTTTGTAAGTGAGCCTTGTTTCCAGGCTTGGTTTGCTCTCTAACCTTCTGTGCTGCAGCAAACTGCACAGCTTAGAAAATGAGTTTTTAGAAACCCTTCCTTCTTCACCAAAATTGACATCCCACTCCTTTCAGCAGACTTGTAGTCTTGCTGTTTGATCCTTGCCATCTGTGACTACTGATCCTGGTCAAACACAACAGAGAGAAGAAACTGCAAGGAGTGTTGGGAAGAGCTAGAGGAAAGGCAATTCAATCTTCCTTTCAAGTGGCTCTACCTGACACAGTATTTAAGGAATGAACATAATGTCATTATGTATAAAGAGGGAAAAAACAAATGTTACCTCTGCTGATGGCCATCTTCCTACTAAGTTGTACTATTTATAATAAAAAGGCATAAGAAACAGCAAACAGGATAATAAATAACAGTCAGATACTACCATTAACAAATAACCACATTTTCCATGAACACCAAAGAAATTTCATTAACACTGGAGGATGGCATGCGTTTCCATGCGTAATCCCACCCACGACTAAACTGACAATCACTCAAAGTCATCCGGCAGCTCCTCCATACAACATTTCAAACATTCTTGTCAGGTCAGAAATCATGGATGATCTAGTTAAAATCACTTTCCATCCCCCAAAAGATCTTCAGAAACTCCTATATGACCCACTGACATGAAGGATCATTTTGAAATTTCCCTCAAGTCTCTCATGTGTCCTCTTTGTCTCAAAGGCAAGACTTTGGGTGATGTGAATGAACCTACAGTCAGTGCCTCGGGAATGCCATGCAAATGCCAAACAGGCAATTTTCTGCCAAAATCTGTCTGATTCATTCTGTCACACTCCTAGTAGTCTAAAGAAATTTGCATCATAGTAAAGACAGTAAATAAAAGTAAAAAATTTAATAATTTTCATGTACAGTAGAAGCAGCCTGGAACTGCTGATATAAGAATTGTCACTATTTTAGTTGCAAAATATGCAGATTTTCTGGGCGGAATCCTGTACCTACTTAACATGAAGATCCAGGATAGTCAAATTTCTCACTGGTTTTGCATATCTGATTTCCAGTATGTTTTCTGATGACATTCACAAGCACATGAGCTCCAGATCTGACAGGAATTCAAGAGGAATTGGGAGATGGGTTGCATTACAAAGTTGGGGTCTGCCACACAAACACTGCGGTGAATGCTGATCCCTCCTGAGAACAACTGACTCTTTGACTTCCTCACTAATGGGCATAAGAGTTAAAATTTCCCCACATATAGACAACTATTTTCTAATGTATTTCCTCTGTCTGCTTGGTCAGCTCTGAGCAGAAGCAGCTGCCTGAAAACACCTGACACCTTTTCTGAAGCTGGAGGCAGAGGGGAATGTGGCACAAACACATTAGTTATGCAAGCTCCTTCCTGTCATCGTTTTGACCTAGATTCAGTAGAGGTCTGTGGTTTAACTTTAAGGCAGTAAGAAGTTCTACCACATTCAAAATAGGGCAAATTTCATGGTTAAAATAGTGATATCTGAGATGCTTTAGTGTAGCAGGCAACTGTGAGCATCCTTCCTTGCTCTGTTTTGGTTACTGTCAAAACTACTCACCAACAATCCCAGCAGCCAAGAATGAGATTTCCTACTTATCATAGACACATTAGGCTTCCTGCAGCTCTTAACTTTTCTAAAAGTGGATCACTAGACAATTAATTGATTTGTCATTGTTGTCCGGGAAGAAACTAAATTGCTGGAAAGTAGAGAAGATGTCAATAATGTTATCTTGGGTCAGACAGTGGCTTGGCATGGGCTGTGAGTGGGTACATAAATTAATTTATGTGCATTCAGGTAAAACACAAAAGTATCTCATGGTGAAATTGTAAAGCTAACTAATCAATTTCTGCAGGGATGAGAGCCACAGGACATTGTGAAGTTTTGAATTTAATTCATTTTACTTTGTTCTTGCTCCACCTTCCCCTTAAATTGATTCTGATATTTCTTATGGAAAAATAATCCCTCAGAAAAAAAAAAGAAATAATAAGTTTATTACTCCTTATTCTGACTATAAAGTGTTTGCATTTGTTAGCCATACCTTTCTCCATTACAAAACTCTTCCAGAGCTCTGATTACAGCACAACCTGTCTGGTGTCCTGCAGGACCCGGGTTTCCTGCTGTACAGCCTGCATCTCCCTCTTTCAACTAGGAAACCTCAACCTCCTGGCTAACATAACAGATGCTCCTTCCTCCTTCAGTATTTTCTCTATTTCACCTGTCATCTTAAATGCTGTACTTTTTCTCTAAGCCCTTGTATTGGGCACAGGCACTGGCAGGGCTGGGGAGGTCTGTCAGGAGTGGTCTCCCATTCGTAAAACAGCCTGTTCCAACCCACCCACTCCAGGGCACAGCTGACCCCCTCAGGCATGGGAGGGATGCCTCTGAGAATGTGTATTTAGGAAAGGGTAAATAATGCTTCACAGCAGCTGAGAGAGAGGAGTGAGAAAAATGTGTCAAAAACAGTCCTGCAAATACCAAGGTGAGAGAAGAAGGAGGGAGAGAGGGTGCTCCAGGTGCTGGAGCAGAGAATTCTCTGCAACCCCTAGAGAGGACCATGATGAAGCAGATATTTACACTGGGAAGAACACCACACTGGAGCAGGTGTACATTCCCTGAAGGAAGCTGCTGCCTGTGGGAAGGACCCATGCTGAAGCAGGGGAACAGCACAAGGAGGAAGGAGGGAAAAGAAGTGCTGTTATGGACTGACCGTAACCCCCATTTCCCATTGCCCTACACCACAGTATGGAAGAAAGTTTGGAGCAAGGAGTGATGGAGTGAAGAAGTTGATGTTTGGAAGAAGAAGGGATAGGACGAAGGTGTTTTATTTCTTGTCTTCATTTCTCATTGTCCTGTTGTAGTTTCAACTGGCAACAAATTAAATCAACCTTCCCCAAAGTGAGTTTATTTTACCCATGACATCGGTAAGCAGTCTCCCTGTTCTTTATGTGAACCCATGAACTGTCTTGTTGAGTAGGTGGAAAGAGAGAGAGAGCAGCTAGGTGGGTATCTGGCAACCAGCCAAAGTCAACCCACGATATCTGTACCCCCCAAAAAAATAGAAGAAGAAACAAAATAGCACCCCCACTCTATTTGTTACTCTGCTTGACTATTGTAGATTATTTTAGCCCAGAGTACAACCTGTGTAAATAAAACAAACCAAACTCCAAACTGCTGAAACACAGGCTGCCTTAATACTGCAGAACTCTGATTATTATCACTTCAAAAAGCTCATAATTCATAAATTGTTCCTTCAGTACAATTACTTCCAATCCGGTCTTACTTTCTCTATGTTTGCTACTAGTGCCTTCTTTGGAGGCTCAGAGAAGCATTAAAACTGTTTATAATGGGAGCATTTGCAGAAGGGAAAAAGAAGCTGCAGTAGCAAAGAGGAAAGAGCAAGGAAAGATCCTTACCAAGTTCATTGTTCTGCAACAAGGAAACCTGTGCTATCCCACTCTTTTAAATTTCATCCATGCAAAGGTCAGCACATACAAAGAAAACCAAACTCTCTGTGCATATCATGGTTAAAACACTACCCTGAGCGTTCGCTGCCTGCTGTGCAAGGAAAATGCTCCTAACATATACTTGTGTCCTCACCCATTGTTACCTATCTTTTGCCTGCAGATTTCTTGGCTGAGGGACAACATGTGCTTTAAAATAGCACTTGTAGGCAGACATTCAAATCGTGTCTCTGTAATCACGCCTAGAGACATTGCCACACTGCCCTTGATCGCAGGGCTGCGTGCTGCATGCTTTGGCTCACAGGGCTTTATGCTCATGCCAGGTGTCACCTGGAGGCCTTTGACGGCCAGTATAATGCCCAGCACAATCTTCTGAACACGTCCACTCGGTAAATAATGTAGCACTTACATGACAAGTTTGTTTCAGATCCTGCTTATGAAAGTAATTGGCACCCTCTGGTGGTCTGTGGCCCCTACTGCTGGAGAGCTCTCCCTGGCTGCTGTAAGCAGCACCAAAAATATGGTACCAGTTTCTGACATGATGACAAAATCACCTACAAGCCCTGTGAAAAACATCAAAGCTCCTTATTTCTGAAAAAAGGCTATACTACATTAAACTGCTTATATTTCAACCCATTATGCTTTCCAATCTCAAAAACAATTAAGAAGCCATTCCCCTTTTCAATGCCTAGACATTTGAAAAATCAGACAACCAAAAACCAGCCTAAATTTTTATCTTTGCTTTGGGTTTAAGATGCTGCAAGTTTATCAAAAAACCACAGGGAATTAAAATGAGGTCAAGCAGGAAAATACCAGAACTATGAAATTTGATGTTGCTTTCTTACACAAGTGTCTCTTCCTACAGGAAATGTTACAGTAGAATTAAGATTTAAGTTTTTCAGGGGTGTTTTTTTGGTTGTGGGTTTGTTTTGTTGTTGTTGTGTTTTTTGCTTTGATTTGGTTTGGGTTTTTTAAATTTTACAATAGCAAAGTAGAATTTCAATGACAGAGCTAATCCAAATCAAATTTCAGATTAGTTTGACTGACATGTAGGAACAAGGAAGCTAGCTTTACTGGTGCCTACCCGGTCAGGCAGAAGATTATGTAAGCTCCCCCCAAGCATTCGTTCATAGAAAGGGCAGCACACAGAACTGTACACATCACATGTCATGTTATGAAGGGCAAAAAGACAAATATTATCAGACCTGGGGCTGTGTGTGCCCTCATTCTTTTCTTTTTGTCAATGGAGCGTTATTGCTGACAATATTGAGAATGTCATGGCCATTACTCTGACAGCACATGAACTAGGGAGGTAGACATGACTGATTTTGCAAAATCATATCCTTTGCAGACAGCCGTTCACGTTCGTAAAATACTGGTGGGAGCTGAGTTTATTCAACACTGCCCCAACAGCCATTTTTGCTGCCAGGTAATAACTGGAAATGTTCTATTTTCCATAGTGTCAACCCAGTCTTGTTACTGTTTTCATGGAATTGCTTTAGATCATGCCTGGGGACCCCAGAGCTAGATGTAGTACTTCAGGTGGGGTCTCCTGAGGGCTGAGTAGCATAGCAGAATCACCTTTCTCTCTGCAGGACTGCTTTCAATGACTTCTTCTCTCAGTCTGTACTTGTATCTGGGATTGTGGTGACCCAGGTTCAGGAGCTTGCACTTGGACTTGTTAAACTTTAGCAGGTTTTCATGGGTCCACACTTTAAGTTTGTCCAGGTCCCCCCTGGATGACATTCCATCCTTCTGTTGTGTCAGCTGTACTGCTCAGTTTCATGTCAAGTGCAAACTTGCTGAGGGTGCATTCCATCCCACTGCCCATGTCACTGATGAAGATAATGAAAGGCACTGGTCCCAAGACAGAGCTCTGAGGGACACCACTGGTAACTGGCCTCCGCCTGGATATAGAGCCACTGACCACAGCTCTCTGGCTGTGTCTATTCAGCAAGTTCCTATTCACTGAATAGTCCATCTGTCAAATCCCTGTCTTTCCAATTAGGAGATAAAGATGTCATCTGTGACCATATCAAAGCCCTTACAGAAGTCTAGATAGATAATACCTGTCAATCCTCCCTTGTCAACTTCATCATAGGTCACCACATTTGTCAGCTATGATTTGCCGTTAGAAAAGCCTTGCTGGCTGCCTCCAATCACCTTCCTTTCTTTTATGTGCCTTTGCATATCTTCTAGGAGGATCTGCTCCGTGATCTTCCTAGGCACAGAAGTGGAGTTCACTACTGTGTAGTTCTTCAGGTCTTCCTTTCTTCCATTTTTAAAAACAGGAGCAATGTTTCCCTTTTTTTCCAGTCACTAGGGACTTCACCTGACCACCATATATGGTGGCTCTCAAATATAATTGAGAGCATCTTGGCAACATCAGCGAGTTCCCTCCAGACCCTGGAATGCAACTCAACAGGTCCCACAGACTTGTGGCTATTTAACATTATCAAGTAATCCTGAACCTGCCATTCACTTATAGTGAATATTCACTCACCCACACCAATCCAGAGGACCAGGCACTTGAGAGAAGTGGAAAGTCTGGCTGTCAGTGAAGACTGAGACAAAGAACTCGTTGAGTGACTCAGCCTTCTCCACATCAATTGCCACCAGTTCACACTTCTTGTTTATCAAGGGGGGTACATTCTCCCTGGCTTTTCTTTTCTGACCCATGTAATTATAGAATCCTTTCTTGTTATTCTCCATGTTGCTTGCCAAGTCCTGTTCCAGCTTTGCTGTACCTTTCCTGACCCAACCTCCACACATTCAAAATATCCCCATACTCTCCCCAGGACACTTGTTTCTGCTTCCACTAGCTGTGCATTTCTTTCAGTTTGAGGAGCAGATCTTTGAATCAAGGCAGGACTGAAACTGGCATGGCTGAGCAATTTCCTAGACACCAAGATACAGAGCTCTTACAATCTAAGAAAAATGGTCTTTAACGAGCTGCCAGCTCTGGTCAGCCCCTCTGTCCTTTGGCAGCTTCACCAACTCCTTAAACAGCTGAAAGCTCACTCTTGAAAAGTTCAGGGTTTTGACTTTGCTCATCATCATTTACCACTTTTTGGGGCTGGTGGTTTTCCTCAATTTCATCTTCATTCTGTCTTCTAGTACTGACTTCCAATCAGACACAAAATGGGCCAAAACTCGAAGTTCCAAAAAAGGAGCAGTGACAAGGTTGCACAGAACTATAAGTCCTGGTAAAGTCCATGAGATTCCAGCACTTCCTTCATATGTATCATGTACATTTGAAAAATGCTTTTTGAATAATATTTAATAGTGGAGAAGAAACAAAATCCTCTTCTTTACCTGATGGTAGAATGTGAATGTCCATATTTTCCTTAAACAGTCTCTGCCATCAGACATTATCCAAATGTTCAAATATTCAAAAAAATTGTGTCAGCCTCCATGTGGATAAAATTACAGAATTTAGGTTGAGAAATGTTTCATCCTGTTGCCTTCCACATCAGGAAAAGGAGGAACTGAAAAACAGCTTATTTTTTTAGCAAGATAATAATTCAGCTATTGACTGCAACATCTAAAGGAAGAACCTAAGAAACCCCCTAACTCTACTTAAAACTAATTCTAAAAAATTAATTGGTCTTCATTTAAATATTTACAATATAATTTAATCTCTGGAAGCATTAAACGCTGGTGCGATATTAATTTCATATCTACTTCAACATTTTTTAGTCTGGGAAGCTTTCACATGTTCTGCACTGCTGCTTGCTATAGCAGGTGTCTGAAATTGTCTCAGCATATTAGTTTTCAAGTCTTTAGAGTCAATTAAGTTCAGAGGAGAATTCAGGAAATGCCACTTAAGACTTTCAAGGTTGGTAATATTGTTTGTTAATTTCTGTTGGTTGTCCTCAGGTCTTTCCCCCTCATCATTCCCCCATGAATAGGCACATCTATTTTGTTTCAGCTGATAAGGAAAATTTCATGTACTGTTCATTGTATTTAATTTTACTTTCTACTTCACATTTTCTTCAGGGATGGATATACTGTTTATGCTGAATTCAGATCTCAGCTGTGGTTACAACAGTCATTTAGAAATTACTGTGGTCTGTCATGTCAGCTATTATCTACCTAATTTAGTTTTGAGAAGTTAAGGACCAAAAATATAACAATCCAAACACAAGAAAAAAACATGAAATCTTTTTTAGATGAAAACTGAAATTCTTTTTTGAACACCCATGAACTAAGTAACGTTTCATCCAGCTGACAGATCTAGAACAAAATAAAGCTAATGCAATACCTGAATGTAGGACATGTATGTCATACATGACACTTGTTCAGTCTCTTTCCCCTGTGGGTCTTTGGACATGGGAATTCTTAATTGTGCTTAATGTTTTGAATGCATGTGTTTCTAAGGAACAGAGATGGAAAAGCCATTTTCTGGAAGATCCACCAGGGTTCAGGGTCAATCCACCTGTATTATCTTTCGCTCAGAACCTATCAAACCTCTTGTTTTAGTTCTATGGCAAGACACAATAAGCCCTGTCTAGATCAATCTTTCTGCCAAATTTTACATACGAGGAAAAGGTTTTGGGTTTTGGACCTCTTTGTTCCAGAGATCTGATAATTTAGAGTTACAGCATTTTGTATGATGGACACTAATATGTACTTAACACAAGCATCCACAGGGCCAGCCAGATTTATGTTGGTCTGGCAGGGGCTGCATGGCTGTGATTAAAGCTAGGATAAGTTAGGATTAGGTCGATAGACACCTCTAGGTGTAGGTGTGTTTACTTCATAGAGATCACTGAGTCTGAAACCAAACACTTTTTAGGATCTATGCATGCAAGGCTCCATGTACAAATTTTTATTTTAAACACTCACTGCCTCTTTGTTCTAGTGTTTCCATGTGATAAACACCATAGCACTCGATACCACTTTGTATAAATTAGAAATAAAATTTATTTTGGCAAACTGGAGACTTGAAGATCATGGTATGCAGGAGGCATTGTAATGGCAGTGAAGAAGCAGCAGCAGCCAACCATGTGTTTTTCTTCTCTTGTGCAACCCAGTAACTCACATTTAAGACTGTCCTTGCATTTCTTTCTTTTTTAATGTGAAAGTTCATCCTGTTATATGCAAGTCTATAACTCCGAGGGATTTTTATAAAGATTGTAGATTGTTAATCTTTGCCTATTTATTTCTGTTGTACACAGAAACCACATTATTTCAACATTGCACCTCAGCTGTATCACTGAGACTCTAGTAGAGTAGCATTTGCTTAGCCAGACAGCTATTCCAGCTGCACTGAGTTTCAGGTACTATATCTGGTTTATATGTGAATCTGATGTGTTTGTTTGAATTTGATCTTTATTCGTGATTGCAGTTAAATACGTTCCTTTTCTTGCCATTAGGTGTCTCTGCTGTCCTTTGTAAAACACCAAATGCAGCAGGACTTTTTCAGTGTTTCCTGAATTGTATTTAGAGGATTCGTTTTATCCCTCTCTCTTATGCTTTTATTTGGGAGAACATGTAAATTAGTTGTTTTAAAGATAGAAATCATCTCTCCCTACATCTTTAAAGTTTAAATAGAACAAACAACTAGGAAAAAATCTACAGTGCTGCATCCCAACACAGAAAAGGAATTTTTTATTGCTGGTTTGTCAGAGTACAAATAAAATTACAAGCATCAATAAAAAAGTCTTCTCTCTGCATACTTTTTTCTCAAGTGGAGAAAAATAGAGAGACAAAGTCTTACAAAGATAAGGCATCCACTGCCTATTGAACCTCCTTGCCCTCTTTGCCTATATACTGTCATGTAATTATTGATTGATTTTCTAATTGAGATGCACCAAATTCTATCTATATTACACCTATCCATAATTTTAAAGTTTTTCTAGAATGCGAAGCATTTATCTAGCTTGATACAAGACTCCTGCCTCCATACCACCTCCCTAATAGCATTATTAGAGAAAAAGAGTTAAGAAAACAGGAAAAACTGTAAGATAGCATCTCTCAGCAACTCCTGTTACTTTACATGAAGAGATTAACCAAAGCTGCCGAATCAAAATAGAAAACATAGAAAATAGCCCTGACACAGGTAGCAATGACAGACCACCGTTTTTGATAATAATCTGTATTATTTTGACATGGCTAATCTGCCAGATTAGCCAGACGTGATCTTCTCCTAAGCAAACACCATCAGCCCATGGTACTTTCTGAGGCATGACTGACAGTGTGACAGCAATTCCAGCTGTAGGCTGGTGTGGACTCCATTAAGCTGTCAGAAGTACTTCTAGAGATTAGCTGGCTGGCTTCAGAGGAAATTTAGTCATATTCTGGTTTGCATATTTTTGTTTCGGTGAGCCTTTTTCGGCAAAGCTAGTACAGACTTGGGGACTGAGCTAGAATCTGTACCTGACTGTATGACATGAACAAAATTGGTACATAAATCCTCATTACAAATCCTTTTTTCCTTTGTGGATTCTAGTACCATTAAAACCAGCTTTATTCTTACAAACTATCCAAACTTTCAAGCAGCTGCAAAATCCAATGTATAACTTATAAAAGAAGTTCATCAAGAACTTCTTTATTTCATCCAGACTCATCAAGAAATGATAAATGGAGAATCCACAAAGTATGTTTTATGAAAAACATTTCAGAGCAGAAACACATTTTAATGTCAACCGAGTGAATGCTTTATGTTGAAGAAAAAACAGCTTAGTATACCATCTGCTACTTTTAATAGCAAATGGACAACATGAATTGTAGTTAATACTGTTGATGTAAAATATAAGAAGAATGTTAAAAAACTACTTACTGACAGATATAAACATGTTTTGAAATATGAATGGGCTCATTAAATTCAATATTCGACTTTTACCAGGCAGCTGTTCTTGAAAGATAAGGCAACAACAGATTTTAACAAACCCTGTGCCAGGCGAATGCAAGCCCAGTTCTCTGGCCCACAAGATGATGGGAGAAGCATTTCTCAACTAAAGCACACAGAGGGTGACAAACTCTTTCCATTAAAACACTCCAATTTTAGGTGAAACAATTGTCTTTCATAGAACGGTCACACTTCTTAACAGCCTGAGAGGTGGTATGAAAATGCCATCATGCATATGTGTGTTTATCTATATCTGTATCTATCTATATTTATCTCTTTAGAAGAGACTCTTTGAAAAAGATTTTTTTATTTTTTGCCTAACAGATGGTGCTACAATGAGGTTAGTTATAAAATAGGTCTTGGCCCTGCAAATGTTTATGTGCTGGGATGTGGCACATGAAATAACAGCCTATCCAATCAACATAACAACTGCCTTTGACAAGGCCAATATTGAATCAGAAGGTGATGGATCTTTATTACAGCTCCCTTATTTTAAAACTGAACATTACACACCCTCTCTATAAGATGCATTTTCAACTCATTGGATGATCAAGATTATGATTTAGGAATTTTATTTATACTATTGTCATGAAGAATTTTCTTGTTTCCCTTCTGCTAGATATTATCTTACTGCTGAAGAAAAGCACAAAGATCAGCGTTTACAAAGCCATTGTATTGTCTACTCTTCTTTATGGGTCAGAATCATGGGTCATTTACCGCCACCACCTGCGTCTCTTAGAACGCTTCCATCAA
>JAWMRA010000078.1:93297264-93322203 GCA_035584735.1 Pseudotriccus pelzelni | reverse complement strand
GCCATCAGCGCACTTGTAGCAAGCGTGGGTAGAGCCCTTCCCAAATCTTCGTTCGCGAAGCCTAGCCATGATGATGATGATCTTACTGCTTTTAATGTCTGTGAAACATTCTTTCTCATCCTGAATGGTTCAAGAAAACAGGCAAAAGTGTTTCTTGACAAGGAACATGTTGCTGAAATTTTTTAAATATTGCCTAATAATGTTTGGCCTTTTGTTGAGGAACATTTGCTAGTTTTGTGGATCCATCTAGAACACAAACTAGATTCTTTATATCTTCGCTAATATGAAATAATAAAGCATAAGAAAGAACACTTGTTAAGGTAATTGACTTTTCAAAGACTCTTCAGACTTCACTGAAAATATGTAACTTATGGGTCATCACAGGTTTTGATTCAGTGTCCTGATGTATTTCTTACCCATGACTAATTATATTTTAGTTAACTACAGCTATATTGACTTCTGGTCCAATTACTTCTCTGCACCTATGCTGAACACTGGTCAATAATATGTTTAAGCTATCTCTTTTAGTCAATTTAGCACAAAATTACTATAAGAATTGTCAGAAACCAGCAGCAAGATCATCTCAAAGAATCCATAATCTCTGTAGTCTGACCTGTTTCCTCCGACTCCCTCTATAGTATTTGCCTTTGTTTGTCTGTTGTTTATTTAAACTTGTTTGAAAGTGTAGGTGTAAATTGATAAATTAGGCCAGTGGTGGTAGTAGTAGATTTACATGTAGCACCTAAATTTACTCATTTGGTAGTAGGGTGTTAGGAGGTTTGTGAGAGTCTCAGTGCATATAAATATATCTAATTTCATCTACCTTACATATACCCTGCACTTGACCTGCTGAATCTGAATTGTAAATACACGCATATGAAGATGTTTATCTCAAGAGATCTGTTCTTGAAACTTCAGCTTTGTCTTTTTCTTGAGTCAAATGTCCTTTTTCCTGCTTTGCTTTATTTTCATAGAGCTTTTGACTCCCACAGTACTGATCAAATTGATATTTCTTTAACAGAACTCCAGGGAGGCCTGTAATGTCTTTGGAAGTTCCACCGTTAACAGAAATTGTTTCTTTTCAGATGACAAGAGCTAACTCACTATCCTTAGTAGGAGGCATAACAAGACAAATAATAAAATGTTTTTTAATAACTTATTGCATGTTATAGCTCCGTATACATGGATAGGCAGTCACAGAGACAATCTCTTAAACAAAACAATTAACAAAGGGGAGATATACTGATGCAGAAATGTCCCACCTGAAATCCCGTCATCAGTAATGACAGTGATCATACTCTATTAACTCCTTTCAGATTTTTATTACTGTAGATGATTACACCATATCAAAACGAAAACAAGTAACTAACCTTAAAGGAAACCAACCTGCCCAAAATTCAATTAACATTAACCAGATTCTGTGTAAATTCAGTTATATAGATTACTTTCAGGAACTGCTACTTTTTATGACAAAAAAGTTGCTGATGATATTTCAGATCAAAACCCATTCCTTTACCTGATGACTGTGGATGATTTTTAGATTTCAGTATTACACGGGTACAATTTACTGAGTGCAGGTGAATGTTCACTTTTTTCAATAAGCTTTTAAAAATCATACTGTGAGAATTTTCCATAAATTCACTGTTACCAGATATTCACAGGATTTTCTTGGTTTTCTCTCCAGTGCTGTACCCAGACATGTATCTCACTAAAACAGTAACTATGAAAAAGGCAACAGAGAAATTCTGTAAACTAGGCTACCTTAAATATGTATGCACACATATAGGTATTAAATTTCGCTGGGAAGCATCTCCTAAAAACAAATAAAGTCATCCTTCAGCTTTGAAAGAAGCTTTGGATTTACTGAACAATGCTATAAAGCAAAAAGATTTGTTGTTGTAATTATATAAGACAGTAACAATTGTGTATGATGCAAAACAAGTCCAGAAGTTAATGGTACTTGAATGAATAAATGGATTAGAGTGTGGTCTGCTTGTTGGTTAATTTACATGCCAGTCATACCCTTTTATACTTCATATAGAGACAGTTCTTTCTCCATTATAGAAAAAAAATGTGATATTGCTCCAATTGTTAACAGAAATTGCCAATATTTAAAAAGGATTGCCTGATGATTAAAGACAAAAACAAGCTCAGGTAGACTGACATAATAAAATTGAAATTAATAGATTCCACTGATAACACTGCTTTACTAGTTTGATTTAAAATAGCAAAATATTTCTAGTAGATATTTCATATATAGAGATATAGAGATATAGAAATATAGATATAGATACAGATATATGCCAGACTGCTTGAGATTAAAGGCTTAAAGAATAACAGCCATTTTATTAGCAAAGAAATATAGAAGACTGGTATATCATGAAAATACATGTAAAACAAAATATCTAATTTATAGAGAGTGGACATAGCAGAATAATGGCTATTTAGTAAATTTTTGCAAATGCTTTATAGATCTAGGTATACAAAGTTCCTTGGTTGCTCTCACAATTTAATATATCCTCTTTCTAGGAAAAAAAGATTGCAATGAAGATTGCAAAACCAGAACTGAATTTTCCTGCCTAAAAGCGAGAGGCTGAGCACAAAAGGGGCTGATGAAGAGAGCAGTAAAGGCCCAGTAGATTCAAGCTTGCTGCTCAAAAGTTTACAGGCAAGAGCCAAGACTACTGCTGCTGCTCTCAATGCCAACAGTAACTGCCCACCTCCTGGTATTTTTCTCTTCCTTGGTAAAGTAGTTGCTTGCCTTTGCACTGGCTGCTGTGACCCAGGTGGCAGGGCCACTGCCCCAGTAAGCAGTTAATTCACTCATGGTTACAGTCTTATGCCAAGGGCATTTCTTTTTCCTTTATTGTAATGCACATAATTCAAAATTCTCCCCTCGCTGGGAAATAGCGTTTTCTGTTTATCTACTTTGCCTGGAAAATTGCAAAACTTGTGGCACTTCATTCTTCACATACGGAGATGTTTCTTCTCTCGTGGTACACAAACTTTCAATTCTATGTTTTCAAAGTCCCTTTTGTGTACAATGACTAAAACATAAGCCTAGCCAAAAACTTTTCAAATACCTTAAATTTAGTCCAGTTTGAGAATTTCCATAGTGATTGTGTCACTTCTTCCATACACATATTCAAGAGTACTGAGCATACTGCATTTCCCCAATTTAATCAATGCCAAGTAGTGCCAAGGATTCTCTTTTTACTGTTTTTAAACTGCAAGTCAAACAGCTCTCTACTCAGTTAGTTTCTCAGGATTTTCCTTACATTTTCTGCTGTTGATCAGAGGCAAAAATATTACCAAAAACTATTTTAAAGACCTTTAAATCTGTGCCAGTTAGAGTCACTTTATTTCAAAAACATTTGACACTTCCAAAATATTTGGCATGTGTTGGTCCATTTCATAAAAATCCACAAAAATATTCCGCAGTATTTTTTCATATGAGAGAGAAATCTATATAAAGGTATCAAAAGTAGACTTTTGTATCACCTAATGGAAAGATATGAGCCTTAGCTTTTATTTTGTCTGTCATTAAAAAAGGTTTTAATTAAAGCTGAGATAACAACCATTCTCTTCCATTAATTTGTGTTTTCTTTTAACCTTTAAATACAAAATTAAGATTTCTATGCTTAAAATAACTATTATCAAGGTAAAAATTCCATAGGGGGTTCTGTTAGCATTCAGTGCATTGCTGCTCCTGAGCAGTGAACTGCCAAAACTCTCCAAAATTTAAAAACAGTAAACTAATGGCTCAGATAGTGTGGAATGAATTAACCATCTGGGAAAGTAATGGTTAAATACTTTCCCAGATGGTTAATCAAACAAACAAAATACAACAAAAGAATAATCAATCAGCCAACCAACCAAATCCTGCCCCCCTCCCCCCCTTCCAAAAAAAAGGGAAATTTCTGTTCTTATTCATGCAACTCAGACTTAAGTAATTTAGGACTTAGGTTTGGTAAAGATTTTTCAGAAGTTTTGGGGTTTTTTTTCCAGAGATGCTTAACAATTTTCAAAATCTGAAGCATTCATGTCTAACTGGTATGTTGTCTCAGGACTGTTGAATCATGTAATTTCTAATTGCTCTGAGATGACCGTAATAGTAAGCTAGAGGAAACTAACAGATTTCATATGGCTGAAAAAGACAGAGGCAAATGTTCATCTACAAATTTTCAGAAAATCCAATTTAGAAGGTTTATTAGGGATCTGATTATTTGACTTGCCTATATTAGTTATGTTTTCCATTCCCCTCCAAGTGGATGGAAGGAAATAGTTCAGCTGAATCACCCTCCACATGCTTCTTCACACTTGTGTTTGGATGGAATGAAAATGAAAATGTTCCTCAGCAGGCCACAAGTCTAGTATATGGAAAGGATTGTTTGATTTTGGTTCTCTTTCAGCAGGACAACCCCATTGAATACTCTTCTTTGCTGTGAGTTCCCAAGAGACAAGCTCCTCCGTCCATCTGAATGCCTCCTAGCCCCTCACCAAACCCTGCCAAGGGTGTCTGCAGATGAAAGGTGTATGTTGAATTTACATTGCTGGACAGAGATAATCTCCTGGTGCGGGACACGGATCTGGAGTCTACAGTAGATTTCCTCTTCTCTGTGTACTCACCGTAACGTATTCAGTATGTACAAGACTGTCTTCTCCTTTCCCTGGACAGTGGTCTTTGCAACAGCACTGGAGACTGGATGCAGCCTTTTGTCAGGATCAATTTCAAATATTTTGTACTGCAGCATTGCTACAGAAGTGTATCTTCCTAAAGGCAACCATCACAATACTGATATGAAAATTATTTTTTTATTGGAAACAAGTGACTCATACTGACATATTGGGTAAATAATGTTTTTATGGAGATTCTTAGGTTTCTTTGCTTCAGAGACAGCAGGGAGGGATAATGTCTGCTTTTATATCCCTCCAGCATTATAGAGCATATGCCTGCCCTGTTTGGCTGGTAGACACCAATGGAGTTTTGCCCTTGACAGCTCCTGTTTATACAGATGGTTTTAAAAATGCTACTGGAAGGAAAAACAGGCTGCACTGTAGGAAGTACCTTATACAGAAGCCAAGACTTAACAAGGAAAACTATTTTCATCATTCTCTCCTGCTCAGCTGGGAAATTTAAGCAAAATTTGACTGTCAGTCTTAAAACTAAATTTAAACATTTTTTTATGTTATATTTAGACCTGTCAAGATTTTCAACATGATATTTTGAAGATCCCATCTAGAAGATTTATGAGATCTGGTTACTTGACTTGTCTATACTAGTCATGTTTTTCATTCCTCTCCAAGTGGATGGAAGGAAATAGTTCAGGTGAATCACTCTCCACATACTTCTTCATCCTTGCCCTTGGATAGAATGAATCATTCTCTAGAGAGGCCCATGCCTTCCTTCTGGCTGCAGGGGGAACTGAGCAAAACCAGATATAGATAAACTATACATAGGACCGGTATTTCACTCCGGAATCATATCGAAGGTAGTGAAAAAATTCCCATCACTGTCAGCTGTTATTGGGCCTCAATCCTTTGTCATGTGAACTGCCAGCTGTAGGTCCGCTGCCACCAATCACACAATAATAATGTGTCTCTGCAAAGTATGCACCTCTTTTAAAGGTGAGGGTGGGGGAAATTCTAGTAGCTGTTTTTTCTGATCCAGAATATGATTAATTCTCATGGAATATGATTCATTCTCATTCGCTCATAAAAACAGTCCCATCCCAGCTGTCTGCATCCATATATGGCTAATTTCAAACCCCTACCCTCAAAACAAGCAGAGCAGTATAGAAGAGCTGTCACTAACTTTTACCTTGGTCTATAGTGAATGTAAATTCCTGGAATGAAATCTGATCCTAGTGACTCTTTTAACATTGACTTCTGCAGGACTGAGAGTATGTCCCAGAAAAGTTCCCTGTTCTGTGGGCTAAAGGTCTAAACTGAAAAAAAAGTATATAGGATAACAATACAATATGTGCAAATAACTAACTGCCATCGTATAATTCCTTTAACATCAGAACATGTTCACCTTCTCTGAAAGTTCACAAAAACTGTCCATAATACAAGTCTTGCCATTATGTTTGAGACAATGGTACGATACTGCAATTTGCTGACAGTACAGTTATTCAACAGCAACAGTATATAAACCGCTTATAGGAATATAGATAGATCCATTGGTCTGTGACTGAAAGAGAAATTAGAAAGAAAGAGCTTTCAGAAATTAATAGTACGTGCCATTAGCTGGGATAATGGAATTATAAGGAGATAATGTTTTTTTCATCTTTATGAATTCTAATGATAAAATTACATACTTATAAAACCCCTTACAGTAATTTGTAAACAAATGAAACTGCTATATATGGAAAAATTCTAAGGATTGCCATTGAATGGAGACTGAGTCACATAATCACTAAATAGACACAATATCACTTTCATTAAATTATAGAAATCAGAAAAATATATATCTAACCTTAGAATAGTCAAATTCAGACTAGAAGCCTTGAAACAATATTCAAAGAAAATTTTCCAGCTGTCAATGATCAACAGTGTACAAGTTTGACAAGAATGGAGTTGTTATCTAAACTTTTAAAAATCTGGTTTTGTGTTATACACATTCTCCAAACAAATCTTTGCCTACACAGGTTTCACAATCAACACAGCAACACAAACACCTTTAAAGTACACTTTTGTGCAATCTATTCTATGAAGTAAATCTGCACAGAGTAGAAGTTGTTTTTGAACAAAAATTCAGTCAACTTTAGATGAAACGCTATCACTTTGCACTGGCAGTTGTACGATGAAAGCTTTACCTAAACAAATGGATTTTTTTTCTTAATTCTAAGTAGACTTTTAGGCACAGTACCCGTAGTAGTTGGATATTAGTTACTTCATTAGGGAAGACTGTATTAGCCCTGGGAAAACTATAATGAAAGAGATGTAAGAGGCTCTCATGTTAAAGATAGAGGTTTGTTTATTGGGGAGGGGGCAGAGCGCTGTTCTGAAGAATGAAGAAAAAGGCAAGGCAGCACACTAGAGCCACAGTGTGTTCATATTATGGACAGGCAGGAGGCTAGTAGCTACTTCAGTGAAGGTACTATATAGAATTGGAGTGTACAGTTGTGTCCCTACTTAAAGTGTATCATGAAGCTTTTGAGTACATCTGAGAGCCATTTAAATGCAAATAGAATGTGACTTTGTCAGTGACTAAAAACTATCTTCCAGGCAATGGTCTCAGTAATTAGAAACCATCTGGTATTATGAAAGCATACAATACTTTCAATATTTTCACAGGTCAAAAGGTTGCAATTTATCTCCTACAACGACTGAAACACCTATATTTATATGTTAGTGCACTGACAATTAATATGCAAAATCAGGTCCATCTTGCTATTTTTCTCCTAGGTCAGTCCTGGAAAATAAATAAATGAGAAGTCTAGAAGACAAAGTGCCATAAACTTCACAAAGGAAATTTTAAAAGACACACACACAAACACACGAGTACCTGACAAGATGAAGGAGCTGTGTTGAAAACTTTGCCTCCTTTTTACCTGGCAAGATTATGAAAGACATAAAGCAAAAGATAAGTTTGATATCTCACCTGTCAGATCTCCTTAAAAAATTCAGTGCACGGTTTGTAGAAGTGGATTCAAAATAAAATAATTTATGCAAAGCTGCTCTCTTTTCTGGTCTTTAGAGGCATGGGGTTTATAATTTCCATGCTGTAGAGACCAAAATGAAAATATTCTAGTCTGTCCATCTAAACCTATCTACCATTCATCATCTTTGTTTCCAATCTAATATGCCCTACAGAATACATGGGCAGGTTACTCTCTATTAAAAATAAATCAATAACATCACACCTTCAGTGCTCATCTGGGAGATTAAGTGATACTTGAATACTGACAAAAGGAAATTTGAAATTTAAATTAATAATTGCAGTAATTGTCTTCTTCAACACCATATTCATATGACATTTATAACTGTCAACTTCATTTGGCAGTTTGTAAGAGTTGACAACAATACAGAACTTTAGCTCCAGAGTTTATTAGTGATAACCATTTATTAGGGGTACGGAACAAAATAAAATTAAGATATTTAATTTTGGGAGTTTCAATAGTTAGAGAAGCAATAGGAGAGGCCCACTGTAACCACAAAAAGAATGCAGTTTTTATGCACAGTGAGACTGTTGAAACATCCCAGTCTGTGTGCCTATCAAAATAACGAGGCGGTGGTTGATCCACAGTAGTTCTGGTCTGAACAGTGAAGGTTTCAAGGCTGAACAAACAACATCTGCAGACCATCTTAGAACCTCTACCATCACATACTTGTGTTTCTTGGACTATATACTGCAGAAACTGAAGTTATTGCTAAACCTTATTCTTACATATAGCAAAGTCATATCTCTATTTGCTGTTCTTATAATTCATGGAATATCTTCTCTCAAAAATTTTTCTCAAAAATAAAATACACCAGAAATATTGAAACTGAGCCATCAAAACAGTGATTAGAAAATGTATCAACTGTGCGTGAAGAAGTTGTTTTGGAGTCTGTATGTCTGTCTACGTCTGTGTGTAGCACATTTCCATAGTTCAGCTGAGGAACAGTATCTTTTCCTTGCATAGGTGACTATGAGAACTGAGACTTTTTTCAAGTTCTTAAGACAGAGGATTCCCTACATAGTAGTGCTTTGGAATAAATCAACTCTGAGCAATGCAATTAATTTCCAAGGACATAAATCTGTTTGAGACTATCAACTGTGAATCAAGATGGTTTCTCTGCTTCCTGGGTATAGACCATCAGATTAAGAGGTCTTGATATGTTTTCTCTTCTAACATACATGACTTCTATAAAAAATTCAACATTATCTCGTCTAATACTTATTAAAGATGTCTCTACATATTACTGGATTGTTTTATATCCAGATGTCAACTATTACATGCAGCACAAAAGATCAAAATCATTTGCCAACAATAATGCTTCATTAAATATCCCTGTAATAGCTAATTAATTAATTTTCATATCCACATCTATTTATCTTTTTATACATGAGAAGAATTATTTTCCTTTTGCTTTTGACTTACTATCCTGGATAAACCTTAATAATTGACACAAGAAATCTAGATAGATATTCAGTTCCCCATAATTTTCAGTTCATTTTCTATGTCAACTTGTCCATCAGCATGGTTTTCTAGTACTTAACCATTTCACCTCCGTTCTCAACTAACACACATAAATCATTTTTAAATGAGAAACTAGAAATAAGATATTGCTGATATATTTGAAATGGTGGTAGCTGTACAGATAGCTACTTAGCTAATATAGCTAACATAACTTCAAATATTACTAAAAATAAGACTGTGGAAACTCTTAGGTGGTCTGTAAATAACAAAGTTCTAGAGATAGTACAAATTTTATGCAGAATAATTTGTCTGGACTGGGACAATATGGAATTTGCCACACTACAGTGACATATCTGAAAGAACTCTTGCATTTCATATTTCTGTGCTCTTAAAAGAAAACCAAACAAAAAAACACACACACAAAAAATAAAAACAAAAAAGAAAAAAAACACCAAAAAACCCACAACAAAACCCAGCAGAATAAAAATAAAAAAGGGATTTGTTTTAGGTAGACAACTGAATACGAATTTTATTGACATCCCTGTAATTTGGTCACTCTGAATTACCACACTCTGTAAAACACATTCAGATTCTTTTTCACGCTGAAGATGTTACTTATCATCTATAATGCTAAGTACAGATGTTCTTTTATAACATCACTCACTCACACTGATCCTCCAAATCCCCATTCATACTTTTCTTGCATGACTTTTCTTGCCAAAGCTTTTGAAAGGTTTATGGTCTGTGCCCTTCACAGTTGTTAGCTCATCTTTACTGAATTAAAATCTAATAACATAAATGACATAAATAATTTACAGAGTTTAAAGGAAAACAATTCCAAAATATTTCAGCAGTGTCATCATAGTATTTTTTAAAGAATACGAAGAGGCATACCACCAAAATTCTCTTGCAAGTCAGGAAAAATTACAACAGGCAATCTATTAACAGTTTTAATTAGTTTTCTTGCAGGAAGTCTAGCAACTAGCAATACAAAAATAATAAACTGAAGAGACTATATAAAATAAAAGACAATAACCTTTATAAAGAAACTATACAATATATGAGCAACCTTCAAAAATCAGTAGCCCAAAATTAATCTCAAAACCATAATTACAATTTATATAGAGAGATTTACAGTTTAATTGCATTATAAACTACCATCACACCAATCTGACTCACAAAATATAACTTTGCAAAATGTAATGGTGCGCTTTTCTAGTGCTCAAAGAGAATTTTTGACCTATACAACATTTTAAACTGCAAAAATGGGGTCAATTAAGATCACATCACTTGAGAGAAAAGAACTATGACAAGAGGCACATACTAAGACATTTAACTTTTTATAAGAAAACAAATCAGTGGAAGAAATTATGACTGCGATTACAATATACACTTTGACTGTAAACTTTCCCTAACATTTGTGTTAACTAACAAGATTAACGCATTTGACTTCTAATGGGAAAAGAAATTTGGATTAGATATAAAAGCAAGAAATCTTGAGGAGTTCCACTGTATCATTAAATCCCCCAAACAGATTTTTCAAACAGGTTCATTCCCATTTAAGTTCTGTTTCGATCAACCAGGGAATTCCACCTTTATGGAATTACTGTAGAGATGTAACTACCTCAGAAGCACCAACAATCTGTCCTATACTATTTGTTCATTGGTTTTGACAAAGAATATGCTAACTAAACACCGTAGATAACTCTTTTCAGAGTCATGAGACAGAAAAACAATTTTGTTTCTCTCTATGCATCTCATTATGCCTAGGAAATAAGAAAAAATACTCTGTTAAAAATTGTTAACTTTGAGCAGAATTTTCTGCAAGTACCAGACAGCAATCACTTCAGGCAGTTGGCCAGAAATGGAAAATATGAGTACTTTCACATAGAGGAAGGAAAAGGAGAACAATGTGTCAAGGACATCTGAACTTAGGATATTTCTGAATATCTGGCAGAAATCTTTCAGGCTCTCCTTCTTTTTGCAAATTGTTCGTGAAAAGAGCTGTGAAAATTACAATTGGCAGTGTCCTCTTAGACCACAATCAGGTGGACTGTCTCAGCCGCTTCACTCTTGAATCTCTAGATTTTTGTTGGTCCTGATCAATGTTTTAGGATTCTCAGTTTGTATCAACAGAGGAGGAAGGCAGAAGCAAACTATGTGCTCAAATGCACACGTATTTTTGAGTTGTAATATTTATTCCTTTCATAATGAGTATTATTCCTTTCATAATGAGTATAGAGATAGAATTGGGTCATGATTCATCAGATCAATTTTAAACAAATGCATTAACATGGTAAGATTTCTGCTATGAAAGTAGGTGAGCAACCATCTCAGACACAGAGGCAGTCCTGCAGGTGTCTAAGTTAGACACCATGTAAGTAATCAAGACTAGAAAGCCAAAAGGCCTGAAGCCATTGCTCAGCCTGTGTTGTGAGGCATTCAGGATTTCAGACATTTACATGACTTAAATAGAATTTTTTATTTGGAAAGTACACATGTTCAATAGGTAGGTTTTTCTCTTTGCTCTTTCAGTTGAACTTATTCAGGGAAATAAAAAAAACCAACAACAATAACTGAACAGAAACTTTGTAACTCCCCTCTATTTGCTATTTTTAAATAAATCCTTTAGTTTCTATCAATTTTGTACCACATTGAGATCCCTTTTATACGTTTAGAAATTTTGAAAATTGTCACTCATCATATACTAATTGATGAATTTCTGCTGCTACTATTATTTTTCATTACCGTTGTTGTGACAGAAAGTGAAGTCAGTATTGATATCACTGCTTTTTATTTCTGAATGTCAAGAATTCACATACTAATGTTCTGAGAGTTTTAAACTTAAATACTCCCCTTTCCCTTGGAAACTAAGAAATATTCAGAAATCTATCTGCATTGTTTTTCATAATTTACCAATTTATTTTATGAACGTAAATCCTCACTTTTTAGATCAACCAGCAGTGCTTAGACTCTTAAGGGTCTTTGTTTTTAAGATACACTGAGTGCTCCCCATGAGCAGTGAGCCACACATATAGCCATACTCATGGGAGAAGTATGAGTTTACTATTGTCTTCAGTATCTTCTAAGATCTCAGGAAAGTATGTCACTTGCTTATAGCAGATTTTTCTGGGAGTTTATTCATTATAGGAAGTAAAGGCCTGATCCAAACCCCGATGAAGTCAATGGAAAAAGTCTCCCATTGACTACAATGGGCTCTGGATCATGCCCTAAGTCCAGTTTCTTCATTAATTCAGGATTAATAATAGGATGTCTTTCCAGGAGCCTGGAGTACTTAAGATCCCAGCAATTTCAGCTGAACAACTTCACTTTAGTTTGCCATCCACTGGAATATGAGAGGCGAGGTGATAAGAAAACCTTAAATGGGGGCATTTTCGGTTCTTGGTTATAGTCAATCCCACCAGTTCAGTGAAAATCATTAGTCATCCGAATGAAAAAACAGCAAGAAAAGTGAAGTCAATAAATTGTATGTTGTTCAGGGCACACTTCTGAAACACTGTGCAGGCTCTGGTTTGATCAATGAACAGATGCATGTTGATACTTTTGGAGAGATCAGTGTGGAGCCTTATTGGACAGGATAAAAATATTACAGCACAGTTAAATATATAAAGTTTTTGGTTGCACTTCTTTTTAAATTAACAGAAAAGGAGAGATACAGCATTTCTCAAAGTCTTTTCTTAATTTGCACAGCAAGGCACCATCAGTTCCTAAATAATGAAAAATGGCAGAAAAATATTAACGTTACAAATAGTAATAATACTTTGATGTTCTCTGAACTTGCAGATGTGAACTGTGAATGTTATATTAGTACAAACTTTGACAGACAGACAGTAAATGGATAGAATTACTATACTGTTATTAAATCAGATATAAAAATATATCTGTATTATAATCAGTTTTATATAAAATAAAGATCTGAAGCAAACATATTTTATATCCGAATGTTTAAAACTTACATTTCTGATAAACCAGTGGACAGATCAGCCATTCAAAAAGTTCTCTAGTGTTATCCATAAATCACATTTCATTAAACTGCTATTAACAATATTTATTATTTTACCTTGATTATTCATACTGACAAGAATGGCTCAAAAGTTGAAGCTTTTTTTAAAATCAATTACTAATTTTTCCACTAAAAAATATCATACAGGTTTCCAAGTATTTTATGATAAAGGTATTTCTAAAGTTATATCCTAGCATTTAAAAAATTCAATGGAAGTTGGCCATGCTTTCAACAAGATTTACTATTAACAGATCAGCACATTATCTGATCTATAAAAGTTTGCAGACATGCCACCCTCCTCCCACTAAGCCAGTGAAACACATTAATTTAAGCTAAGTTTTGAGCTTTCAGTTTTATCCCAAATATGATACCAGAGACATTTCTGAAATGGCTACTCACATTTAGTTTTAAGCAACTCAAAAGACTGCTTACAACTCTTACACTAATTAATTCTGGAGATAAAAGAAGCAGATCTTAAATCTCTATATCAAAATGCAGCAGAATAGATTTATTTTGCACATGTATAAGTACAAACTTGTTCATCCAAGGACTCACAAAATACGGAAAAATCATTTGGATCCATGGTGTGAATCGCCTCGGACTAATGTATTTCTCTCCAAAATATCTGAAATTTATTATAAAATAATGTGTTTTGGATCTCTTTCTTTACTTTGATAACCTAAATATGTATATATATATCTATATATACACATACACACATATATATATGTCACCTGATTACTGTAAAATAAACTCACATAATTTTTCAAATCTTGCCAGTTTTTGGCAAAGGAAGACTTGTCTTGCACTGCAGGATAAATTAAATGACATCTGAAACTCACATAGTCATGAGCAACATCAAGGAACACCTGATTTGAGATGTCTCTGTGACGTGTATTGCTTTTTCTAATTCATCTATCAAATTCTGGCCAGATACACTACTTCATCTTAGAAAATAGTATTTAGTAATAAAAAGGCTGCCCCAATTGCAAGTCTGTTGAACAAATCAAGTACAAGGCCTGCTTTCATTTTAACTCAGTATCCTTTCTTCCATCCCTTCATTCTTGTTGAAAGTCATTATACTCAGTATTACTTTGTTCAAAGCATAGTCTCTTAAACTTGATGGAGAAAATGAAAGCATCCCACCACCTGGATCTGCTGAAAAAAGAAGAAAGTTCAGGAAGTTTATATGCTGCTGTCTGGAGCAAATATAGATGAGATTGTTCCCCATCTACTTGTTTAGGTAACAGATATTAATTTGATCTAATGTGGTTTTCAATTTATTCCAGGATGTCCATTTTTCACTTTCCAGCTAAAAGGTGTGGCTACAATCAGCAAGATCAATAGACTCCAAAGCCCTTTAAGTAAGGTTTAGCAATGCTTGCTCGATTCATATATAGCTTGGCTACTAAAATTAGCCTGTGCGATTGGATTATAAGTAATCTCTTCTTCTATGGTTCCCATTTATTTGGCTAAACAAATATTAAATTCCTGCCCCTAGAGTTTCACAGTGACACCAGCCAGACTTGAAACCCTGGAGGCTGTCCAGGACGTACAGTGCATAGAAAACACTCCACATTGATTTTCAGACAGAAGAAAAACAATATTAGTCCAGATAAAATGCTTTACTGAAGAGGATTTCACAGCACAATGCTGCATTGAGAAAAATTCTTTCTTGCCCTTTCAACATCTACAGTAAAGAACTTAAAGTGTGCAGGAAAGGGCTCAAGCACTCTCATCAGAAGGAAATATTAATGGCATGATGACATCTAATACATTGTTTAAATGAGTTTTAAAGTTAACAATTAGATAAAGGTATTTGTATATTAAATAGATTGTTTTCAGCAGTTCAAAGTCTTTCAATATACATCTGAGACAGATCAGTCTCTAATATTCCCTAGAGACTTAGATAAATCAATAAACAAGGCCATAACAAATTTTAAAGAGAGTTTTGTCTTTAGAGATCTTGTACATAGCCAATAGTTTAATTCTTACAAGAAGTGGGAATTGTTATCATGCATCTAACACCCTGTACTTTGCATACATATATATATAATATATATATGTATATGGAGCTGCAGACTCTACAGGAGGCTCTGAAAGTGGAAATTCAGGTTCACCAGGAGGGAGTGGAGAGCTGAAAGGGATAACTTACTCAAAACTGGACTGGTGTTAAAGAGGGAAGCAGAAACAAAGGCACTGGAATCACTCTGTAATTTAGTTTTTTGAAATAAAAAAGTTATTAGACTTTATTACATTGCACAGCATTAGAAAAAACTTTTTACTGACTTGACATGTCAGTAGATTGGGTGAGATTTTGCATTTTCCCCTTCTATTCCCTACTGTTACTAAATCCAAGCAAAAATTTAAATTTTCCTTAATTTCAGATGCTCTACAGAGGTCTTCAAGTCTCATCTTGCATATACCGATATCTTCTGTGTACCAGCAAAAAGAGAGGTAAGTGGTATCTTTTTGGCCTTGTATATAAGGCCCAAATCAATAACTGCAGTGCAAAATCTTCACTCAGACCAAAATTACAATTCTGAAATATTTACCTGAACAGAGGGAAATACACATTTGTTCAAATATTAGCCAGGCAGTACTACTCGTGCATACCTGCAACCAAGCAAGTGCATGGTCACTAGAACAAATCTAAATGAAAATCAAGCCAAGCCACAGATTCACACAGAATCATTAGTATTGTAAGAGACCTAAATCACCCCTAAACCACATCCCCGAGTGCAAGACCCAGGTGCCTCTTGAACACTTCCAGAGATGATGACTCCATCACCACAATGCCCAGCTTATTCCAATGCCTGACCAGTCTTTCAGTGAAAAAAACTTTTTCTATTATCTAACCTGAACCTCCCCTGGCACAACTTAAGGCCATTTTCTCACATCTTTTCGCTTGAAATATGGCAGAAGGGATCAATCCATGCCTCACTACAACCTCCTTCCAAGTAGTTATAGAGAGCAATGCGATGCCCCCTGAGCCTCCTCATTCCCTTTCTCTTTCCCTTCTTCTCTCCAGTGCTCACATAGCTTCCAGTACTCACATACTGCAGCACTCACAAAGCATTCAAGTATGCTTTTAGAGGTGCTGCTTTGCACATGTCTCCTCCTTCAAGCTCTTATCTGAATCTGTAGTCCCTGATATCATATTCTTTTCACTTGTAGTCATAGAAACCAATGCCACAAACTGCCTTATTTTTGATTGTCCCCGATGTAAAATAATAGGTACAGATCTGACAGGTTTAAAAAGAAGAATGAATGGATATGAATGTAATGAGGCTTCAGAAATTAATCTAACTATCGGTAATATTAATCTTGTTTTCCCAAGGGACATTCTGTGAAATATAATGGAGGTTTATTTTCTCTGGAGAGTCTAATGGACCAGGATTTTTAATAATCAAGTGCGTTCTTTTGTTTTTAATTAAAAGAGGAGACAGAGTGTATGTTTGCTCTCATACCCCTTATTTGTCATCTCACTTCTCAATTCATGCTCAGGCAAGTACATTTGGTAGATTAGGCCTCTACTAGAAAAAAATAATGTTCACATTTTTTCCCTCTTTAAAAATCATTAAAACTAAAGCGTATCTTGAAAAGTTTTAAAATTAAACATTCCCCCTTTACCTACACACAAAGGAACTCTTAGTTAAAACTTACTGAAGGACAGAAGAAAAAGCAATAACACAGTATCAAGGAGCAGGTAGACAAAAGGAAGCATTCACCCTGAGATATTTAATATTTTAATTGGTTATCTGGAAGAAATAAGAAACTGCATGTTATGAGTCTGATTCTAACCTTATTAAAGTCAGTGGCAAAAAGCCCAGTGAGTTCAATGGGGCCAAGATGAAACTAATTGAATTAGAAACTGACTTCAGATAAAATATGCTACCTTCTTCCCTTCATCTTCCCATTGTAGCAAAAAGAAGTGATAAAGAGTTATTGAAATCCATCGCACACACAGATGATTGAGTTTGTTTTGACATGGATCAAAAGCAATAAGTACTCATGAGGCGAGTAGTTTTGATTTGACATTTAAATAACAATACTGGCCACTGAGCTTGCCAATAGAAGCTGACTGCCCTACTGAAGTGTTTATAACTTGTTCTGCACTAAAACTTGCAGTGTCTAAACATCTTGGTGATAAGGTAGCTCTATTTGAACACCATAAATATTGAAATTTTCCTTGAAAAAGAAATAAAAATGCAAAATTAGTGTATAGAAAAAGACAATTTCCCTTGTCCTTATAGTCTCCTCTGGCAGTCAGCACTTGCTGTAAGTTCAGATAAGGTGTAAGTTCACATAAGACAGAGCTGGCAAATGAAAACTTCACTTCCTTTTACTGTTTGCAAGATATTTTATCAGTTGTTACTGGTGAAAGAGCAGCAATAATGTACAGGAAAAGACTTCAATTTCCCTTTTCCAACACCTCATGGTCTTTTTCCTCCAGCTGCTACATCTTTGCTATCTGGTTGCTGCCACCTCTTTTACTTTGATCATCTGTGAAAGTGACTGAGCTGAGGGTGGGGGGAGATTCTGCTATCCGAAACACATGTAGGGGACTATCTCTTCTTTTGGGATTTTCTTCCAGCCCTAAGAAGCAGGAGCTTCTACTGGAATAGCAGAACTGAAACATGGAAAGACAGAAGCAATATCTGCAATATCAGAGCCTCCCTTCAGCTGGAAGGTTTCAGATAGTGTTACCTGAAGTTGTGAATTCAAGTAACTCAATGGAAATAATTCTAAAATTCATTGACCGCAAGTGTAACACTCAAGCTGTTCTTGCAGAGCTCTCTGTGAAACTGAGATTGGTTTCTGAGGAGGAGAGCAATTCTATTTCATAAAAACTAATGCAGATGAGTAATCATGTAAATTAGAAAAATGTTAGACAGCATTAATGTGCCTCTCATACTGTTTTTGATGGCAGCAAAAGCAGCACTTTTACAGAAGAGGGACTTAATTTTCAGTACTTTGGTTTCTGACGGGTTAAAGAATGTAAAAAAACTTTTGAAGCTTTTCAGGTGAGGTTGTTTCCTTCTTTGCTCTTCCTGCAGTGTCACAGGCTTGGGCAAATGCCAAGTACCCATCTTTCCTTTGGCTTCTGTTGTACTTAACCCAGAAAGGGTCCAACCCATCCAAAATCTTGAAGCAAAATTCACCTTAGAGACATTATGTACCTTTGACTAACAGCTTTTAACATTCCATTAGGAGTGATTGAAAGACATAGAAACCAAAAACAAAACATAAATAAAGTTAGTGTGGAGTTTCCTTAGTCATGATCTGGTTGAATAGATGTTTCCCAAGCATTTTAGCTGCATCTTTTTTCCCCCAGAATAAAACACTACCAGCATCTTCAGAAAGCAAATGGATAAATCATTTTAATATATGTTCATCATCATAGAAATTGAAATACTTTTACTAATGCCAAGCACGAAATATTCTGGAAATGGATGAAAGCCTTCCTTTGTATTTCTCTGTTCAACTTCTTTGTGTAATATCAGTCCAAATACTTGCAGCATTAACTTGGGCACATTTGCAGTTTTCAGCTATCTGATGACTGCTTATTGCTGTCTGGGGACACATAAGCTCTTGTGTTCATAATGAAGTATCCATGTACCTGGAAGATATGCACATGAAGTAGAAAGCATGTCACATTAGAAAATTGATTGCATATGTCAGCATATACACCATATTTTTACAAATTAGTCTGTGTTAATCTCCACAATATGCATGACTTGGAGGGGGGAGAGATTCATGACTTTTGTTCAAACCTGAGCTTCCTGCAAATTTCGTAATCTAGAATGTATTTCCTGTTAAAAACAGCAAAGGCAAAATGCTGTAATATTCTCATGTTTATTGGATTTATGAATTTTATGAAACTTCAATAATAGTCTTGGGGAGACTTGCATAAGCATCAGCATTCCATGTCATGATTGAAAGCCTGTATCAGCACAGGATTCTCCCCAAACAATACCTCACCCAAGCAGGAGATTTAGAGATAAGCATTACTATTATCATGAAAGAAAATAATGCGCTTTATGTTTTGTTCTCCCTTTCTCCTTTATAATGTTTGTTATTATTACAGAAATCAGCATATGAAAAAGGACAAAGCCAAGCTCCTCAGAAATTACTCTGCGCTGTCTTTTCTCTAAAAGGTCATTTTCTAGGGTTCTGTGGATTGCGTCCTTCAATGTGACCTTATATTACATTATTACATTTTCTCCTATTTTTCAAACAATGCACTATGATTACAATACTGACTAGATGTCATAGCTATGCAATGTTTTGCTAAGTTCAACAAGAGTTCCATACTGTAGTTCCTGTTCCTAACTGATTATAATACATGGAGCAGAGGAAGTTGTTGCTGCCTAACACCTTTCAAAACTATTTAGGAATGTAGAGTTTCTAATTTCTGGTACTAGATGAAGATAAAACTAAAATGTTAGCAGAAAACGCCTGATCCGTGTATAAAAACAAATCCCATAAACTCATTAGAAGATTTGCAAATTATCCAAAAGAAACAATAGTGGTTCCACTCCACTTTATGCTGCACATTAATTTTATGCACCAGGGTACAATGATTTATTTACTTACCATTGTGAGGGGTTTGGAGGACTTTTATCTTATCATCTTTCTTTGATTTCCCCTTCTGTATGCACTTTGAAACTGAAGGACTATTTTCACATGGCAAAAATACAAACTAGTGAGCTGAAATTTTAGTCTTTTCTAGCAGTAGAAGGGTCCATTCAGCTCTAGTGCTCACACTGACCTTCTCATGGAGAAAATGGATTAGTAATCTTCATATGCAAAGTTTTTCTTCTTTCTTCTCACCCAGCTGGCATTCAGCTGACAGTAGTCAGCTCCAAGCTGGATAACAGATCCTGAGAGGCTGGAGAGCTTTGAAAATGTTAATACATGTCAGGGAACAAGGAGAGATACCAAAATTTATATCTTCAGAACTTCATGCTCAAGCTAAAAGTCATTTGAGCCATAGCATTAAACAAGAAATACTTGACAGGTGTTTATCAATGAACATGTCTCAAGAGTGCTAAAGAAAATCCATACAGAGTGATAGAATGTATTTTAAATTAAATTAAACTAGCTACCCTGTTTTTTTCTACTTTGATTGCTAAAATGCAGAGACAGATAAAAGAATATATAGATATATAGCTAAGGCTTAACTAGACCAAATTCTCCATCACCCACTAACTTCTGTTATTACCATCATAGCTGAAGGAGGGTTTTGCAGTCCTAACAAAAATGACAATGGGTCTGTCAAGAAGAGCCTCTGAATAATCAGCCCATTTAGTGTCACGGACAACAGAGGGTGGTGAGCCCACCATCACAGACTGGATGACAAGATTCTAATTCAGGAGCTCTAAAAAAAGAAATTTCCTATTTACTTAATTAACTATTACCCTCTTAGTATGTCACAGCTTTAAACCATATGACTAACAGTAAGGAAACCAAAGGAACTTGTTAAATTTTGCAGTACTTCGAAATGTATTTACTAGGTATGGAATCACTCACCATACTTCTAAACAATTTTACTGCCGTGATCTATTTCTGTTGCTTCTTAAATATTGTATTTTATACCTCCCATTTAAATGGTTTGTTCATCGTTTTGCACAGATCCCATAGAAAGGAACCTGTGCAAATTCTGATTAATTCTGAAATAGAAGAAGCTCAAAATATTTAAACAGTTTCTAAATGTTCCCTCTTCTTTTCTCTATATATTCCAAACCGATCTGTGTTTAAAACTTTATGCTATATAAATTTTATGTCTCTTTTAAGATTTCCATAAAAGTTAATGTCTGTTGAGATTTCTGTCTTTTGATAAAAGCCAGTTGAATAATAAAATCTTAGAGAACTAAAATAATGAAGAACTTCTAGAGTAACTTTCTTATTTTTGTTCGTTTGCATCATGAATCTAATGATTTTACAGTAGCACATTGTGATCCAGCTAATCTCTTACGACATTTTAAAATTTTTTAAAAAGCTGTATATTATATGCTATCACAGCAAATATTTTTTTCTTTTTGAGCCCCCATAAACTACTGAATTGCAAAAGTGATGTTAATCTGATAGACATACACAGAGTACAAACTTTGCAATACAAAAGGAAGGAGTAAAACTGAGAGTTCTCGATGAATTTAAGGAAAAGAAATCACAGATCTGAAAACCCTAGCATACATAACAGTAATGTCACATTATCTTTGGCCCATTCTGCTATGAACTGTAAATTTTACATGGTAACTTCATTCTCCAACCAACAAAGAAATGGTAATATTAACAAATGGAGATGTCTTAATAATATTTTAAAAATTTAAGGTTTAAGTCATTACTAATAAATAATATTTTCCTAGATTGGTGTAGACTTTCTACCAAGACTCTGAAAGTTAACATACTTTATGTCACTGAAGTCACTCTCATATGACAGCACAATTCTCTGGCCTGGATCTTTGCCATGCAACTTAGATAACGGTTGAGAAATTCCTCCTGCAGGCAAAGCTGTAATGTACTGTTTCATTACTAAAGAGGTGCCAGATATTCTTAGAATATCAAACAAAATCACCCATGGGTGTTTTCTACACCAAAACAGTCAGTATAATGTGGGAGTAAAAAAGTTAGAAAGGGATTAAAAATTTCTTCCATTTGGCAAAGAAAACTCAAAATGCTGAGACTTGGCTCTGGGGGAAAAAAAAAGAAAAAAAAATAGAGAGAAAGACAATAATTCTTTCTGACCAGAAAAGCCAGTTGTATTTAAAATAAAGGATGCCAGCTCCCTGATACAGATGTTTAAATGTTAAATTTATAATTTGGAATTGGTACACAAGTATAAATCATTCATATTCTTCAGCTGAACTTCATCTTGTGATAATGTGAAATTTATTGCAAAAATTTGGGTTAGGATCGGGCTTATAGGGTAACCAAGGGTTCAACTGTTAGTCTTGTAAGTAACAGTTACAAGTTAAAATATTGCTGCTTCACTGATCATTGGGAAAATATGCTTACTTTAGATTTCTGATGTTCTTTTTAATTGTTTTACTTCCTTTTTCAAACTTATATAAATCACCTAAGTATAGAGCATTAATTTTACTTTAAATCACTGATTTTTCAAACAAAGGGAGAAAGCAGCTTATGCTGCTCTATGTTGAAAACCCCTCTAGCACTAAGAAATGAGAATGAAGCTCTCCTTTCCCAATATGAATCATATTCCTTGATTCACTAAAAATGGTGAAAGTCATTCACTGAAACCATTTTTCCAAACCAAAATTTTCATTGAACTCAGAAAAAAAAGCAGGATCTAGAGAGAGAATGTGACTAGACCATGAAATGGTTTTATAGGTGGTTTTGTAAGCAAAACCTTGGATGGAAGGCTTTTTCATTTACTGATGCAGTTGATGCAACTGAATGGTTCATTTAACCAGATACATTTATCCAGGATCTGTGCAAAAAAAAGTAACTCTTTTTTTTCTTTTTTTCCCCACAATAGCTGCAGCAAGCACCATGGTTACCTTTCACATCCAACTAAATTAAATACCAAGTAATTGCTTTCCAGTAAAGCTACTGTTTTTAAAATAGTTGAGTGTGTTTTTTATGTATATCATTGGAGCTGAGGAGGATCAACTGAAGAATGGAAAACTTAAAAGATCTAAATAACTAGGTGTTGCAGATGCTGTATATGGCAGCACAAGACTACCCTCATAGGCCCAGTAAGTCCTTGTCTGACTACATTTATGCAAGAAGCTGTTAAGCCTTTCAGCAGTTCTGAATAGAGTCAGTACTCACAGTTGTGGCATCCTTCTTCCTGGGAAAAAGAAGGCTTGAATTGCGGTCTTCCTTTATCTGAGAATGAAGAGATAAAATGCTGCTGCACAGTGTTGGTCAGGTCTATTACTTTAGTAAAAAAAATCTGATCAGTATTGTTCTTTCTATTTTTCTTCATTGGCTTTTTAAATTGTCTCTCTACTCCTAGTTACGATTCATTGCTTGAAGGGGAGAGCAGCTTCCCTTTGTTCCCACAGTGACCTTGTTGGGAGACTGTGGATCAGCACAACTCCTTTTCCTGGGAAAGAAAATGCATGGAAGCAGCAAATCCTGCTTCTCCTAGTAGCTGATGTTCTTACCATGCTGATTATATCTCTGCCACATCACTAGCAGGTGTTTCCCAGGCTGTGCATTGTTTCAATACGTATGTGAAGGAGGATAAGACAAGGATTTATGTTGTGTGGTGGTACATACTGATATAAATAAAGCAGATAAGGAAGCATAGAAGGGATGGAAATTATTTGACAATAGTGTAAACTGACAGGAGAGAAGAAAAAGGATGGATGCACACTGAGGTATGGGTAGCACAGGAGCAGACATGCCAACCCAGAGGCAGACAGCCCAGACAACACTGATGCACAGTTATTTAAATACAAATCCAGTACCTCTAATGAGCCCATCCTCTGGTCCATTCCAATGCACCTTCATAGCTTTTGTTGCGCTACATGAATTAAAGGTGGTTAGGATATGCTGAGATCTCACATTTTCGTTTTGCTGTTTACAGGCAAGGTACAATTAAGATGACTCTGGAGTAATAGATGGGAAAGAGCTAGGTGGATGCAGCAGTAGCACAAGGTAAGTGAGCTGGTAGGATTTCAGCATTTTCAGTGAATTTGGAGGAGAGACGGGAACAGAACTAAACTCACTGTGGACAGAAATGAAAGGCAGCAGTGATAGAGATGTAAAGTGATCATCAAAGAGTAAAGAGAGATGATCCTAAGGTAACGATGAAGAGGAGCAGTGGAGTCATGAGTTCAAGACTAGATATCAAATGCTGAGTCAGGAGTGAGGAGATAAAATACTTTCAGATCAGACACAGACTTCTGTGTTCAAAGAAGCTGTGCAGTTTTTGTCCATTAGTATACCTTAGGACTTCAGCTGTGCTCCCTCAGCTGGAATATCTTTGTGGCAGTAGGGAGACATACATAAAGTAGAACACAAAAGCACAAAAGGCCAACCTTTTGTCTGTAGGAGAGTATTCTATAAAGCGCAGGTATTCTCTCTCTTGGAGCTAGACATGGACAGTACGTTTTTATTTGGTGGGTGAAGAATTAATCTGTCCTATATGTGTCTGCAAATTTAGAAATGGGTATGAGCAACAATCCTTCATACTCTTCTAATTATGATTCCTTTCTGCGTTTCTTTTCTTTGTCTGTTGTTTGTTTGTTTGTTTTGTTCTATCAACTTCTTTTGAGCAGAAAACCTTTCTACTTTCTCTTATTCCCTCTCAGTGGTTACATCGTTGCTGGGTTCAAGAGAGTATATCCAGCATAAAAACTGGGAAAACCAGAAAAATAAGGTACTAACGTTTATCAGAATTGTGGTGGGTTTTTTTTTCTTCAAGCAATTGTGAAGATAGAAAAGCTATAAATGAGAATGGTTTACAAAATGGACTTTCTGAGATTTTTAAATGATGCTGCAGAAAAGATTTCACAAACTGAAAAGGCCATATTTCCTGGAGCAGAGAAAAAATGTTTGGGAGTTGTTTCTCAACAACTACCATAAAAAAAGAAAAGTATATACATAACATTATACTCATGGTGGAAAAAAAAAAACGAAACACAAAACTATGAACAATATTGCAATGCACTGTAACAAAACCTAGTGTTTAAAAAGTGTATAAGAAATAAGCATACTGTCAATGTAGCTGTAGATCATAGAATCATAGAATCATAGAATAGATTGGGTTGGAAAAGACCTCCAAGATCATCGAGTCCAACCCCTGATCCA
>JAWMRA010000078.1:93261256-93297164 GCA_035584735.1 Pseudotriccus pelzelni | reverse complement strand
AGCCTCGTTGCTCTTCTCTGGACCCGCTCCAGCACCTCAATATCCTTCCTGAACTGAGGGGCCCAGAGCTGAACACATTGCACTAGTCAAACCAAAATGATCTAGTAAATACCATTCTTAGTTTTAACTTAAGGCTAACGAGATAAAATGCATAAAGCCAAGACTACCAGCTCAGCTAATCTACTGTAAGTTACTGTGTTGTTATACAGTATTAACATATATAGCCATGTTACTTTAACAAGCCAAACTTTCTTTCCATAAAACGGAAAGCTGGTTTGAACTGCCTTCAGTTTTTAAAAGAGTGCTTCATAATAGTAGAAAATACTCATAGGAAAGGAAAGCTGTTTACTTCCAGCAACAACCCCTTTTATTTTAATATTTTGAGTTTCACATTAAGATATCCTACTGTTGTGTGATATGAAACAAAAGTTTTCTTTACTGTTTGCAGTATAGTGGACTAGGGTATTATTTACTGACTATATAAAGCATTTAATTACTTGGAAATGAATATTTCAATTATAATATTGTAACTGGGCTTGAATTTATTTTCATTTATATTTTTAATAGATATGATTTGACCCTGTTCCCCAGCATACAGATATTTTGTAATTTACAATGCTCTTTCTTTTTAAGGATATACCTAGCTATTAGAAAACATATTTCTAAAGGAGTTTCAAAATCAAGTAAGCATTACCATTCTAACTTAGTTTGACTTGCTCTACGTACACAGGTTTTTATGTTACTCCCTTCTTTTTCTGTGGCACAATTAGGTATTTTTAAAAGAAAGCAAGGATGTGCATGCAATGTACATCCATGTCTTCAGTTCAGTTCTTTCAGTCAACACTTCACTGGAAGAATCTTAAAATTAATTTTATTGTGCACTTGTCCAGAAGGAACTAGACCAACTCTGTGTTTCAGGGGATTTAGGCACTTAAATATATAGCAATTTTATAAACAAAGAGTTAAGCATTTTTCTGAGACCAATACAATTCATCCAAAGCTAAATTAATATTCTGATTTCTCCTTATATATTTATTTATACACTATCTTCATTAGCAAATATTTATAAATATACATAAATGTGTGTGGCTGTATATGCACTTCTTCTAATAAGTCTCCATTCCTCCTTTATTTTAAAATGGATGTGGAAAATAACATAATATACTTAAGAAAGGATGATGAGGATTAAGGGAAAAAGCAGTTATAAAGTATATAAATTGTAAAGAGATATTGATCTGGAAACGAACTATTAGCACATGCTACAAACCCACGTAACTGAGGGATGACTCAGTGACTCTCAATGACTGCAGAGGACAGAGGAGTGTTTTTTGCAGCTAATATGTGATAGCAGACTATTCAACCAAGCTAAAAACAAGTGGTGAAAAATATGCTGTAAATATAGTGTACAAAAAAAAGTAGTCAAATACCTGAAACCCTTATCTTTTCATGTCATTCCTAAATCACATTTGTAGAAATCAATTTTTCTGTATTTCTAATTATACAAATTATATCTTATATATTTAAATAGCTCTAACAGATCACATTATTTTTTTATGTCAGTCTTTTCGGTTTTCTCTTTTGCCATCTTTTTGTACTTTGGGAAGATATATGGAATTCTTTATGCTATTTTCAATATATCTAGCAACACTTTTCTATAAAGAAACCTAGCATCCATGAATGACACAAGATGTTTAAGAAGGAACTGGGATTTGTTTTAAAACAGGATTTGGAAGACAACACTTTAAATAGATAATGAAACTATGATTTTATGCACGGTTACTGAGTTCTAGAATATGAGGACATTCAGCTTTACATAATTGTGGCTTTTCAACCTATAATAACGTAAGTTAGTTGTAATTTTGGTGTCAGTTGCTAATGTATGTAGCTTGAATTACGAATATAATTTATCTTGTACAAGGAAGTGGTTTATACTTGTATTTCTAAAATTGGAACCTAGACATAACATTTGAGCAACTGCTAAATATCTGCTACTCTACCACACTGAAGCAAATTTCTTAATAATTACCATGGAAATAAATTAATTAAGAGTACAGAACTGAACACACAGTTTATCACAAACCTTTGCACTGAAATTAAGTGATCAGCTTTATGTATTATGAATTGATTTAAATCTTTAAAAAATAATGTATTTTGCTTTTCAGTAAGTGAGGGATGAGAGATAGATGATTTTCTGCTGTATCTGGGTTTCAAGTTCCTAGAAGATACTTTTTGAGCTCAATCTCCCGAATTCCACAGTATTGATAAATTAGATAAAAGAAAACATTGCCATTAAACTCAAGGTACGAAATTATTATACATTCTTTTATGTATTTTTATATAAAAAGTTACAAGTAGCAAGCATATGACACAGAAATGGAACAGTAACAGCAATAATTGTGAATGCATGCTTTTTACAATGTATCTAATAAAGGGATTTTTGCCAACTCAAATATTCAGTAACAAACATGCAGATTAATTTCTCAATGTCAAATTCAGTCATATTGCTAGATGCTTATCCAACAAACGCTTCTATTGAAGTGATTATGAATGGCTAAATACCTGATTTCAATAAATTGTTCCTGAAATTGGGAATTTTAATTGCGACAAAAAGAAGAGAGAAAAAGAAAAGGAGAAATGACTGATAACCATAATAACCAAAGTCTTATTGCCTTCTAGTAATTTTACTCAACACTGATTGCTGAATTTTGTCATGACATGAGAATAGCTGGTCAGAGAGTCCATAAAACCTCTAGCTGGTGTTTCCAAGGACGATAGTTTCACCTTTCATTGTAGCATGTTCAAAATCACCCAGGAGCGCACTATTCTCAAGCAGTCTATATAATGAAAACAATGTACATATAACAAAAGTTCAATGTAAATCTTCTTCCACATATCACAAAACATACAAGTAAAAACCAGACATAAAACATATAAACTATGATTTTTAAAAAAAAGGGTCAGTCGTAGGAGCTAATTTCTTCCTCAAGTTTGTAGCAAATCTCCGAATATATTTAATAACTAAGGAGCACTTGGTGGCCAGCAACAAAATTGCAAAAGAAATATATTATTGTGCAATGGGAGTATCTTGCTAAGGAAGTAAGATATGCCTATATTTCTTAGATTTGAATAAAGGCAATGAAATTAAATTAGAAAATTTTCCACTCTATATTTCAGACAGCTGAGATAATTCATTATAAATTTTTCCATTCAGAGTTTTCATGACTGCATGAACAGTTGTCTGAAAGCAAAAAAAAAGAGTTAAAATATGTTCTCTGAAGAAAAAATGCAGAAAAATATTTACTTAATCTATCTACAAGCAATAAAACCACTAATGAATTCTTTCCCTTTAAAATTGCTTTATATGTATATATACACACACATAAAAATGTATATACACATATCTATGTTTGTATATAAACATATATAAATTGACAGACTAGCAGCTATCTATAAGTCCATTATAAACATCTGAGATCATGTTTATTGAGATTAAGTGCTGATTAAAATAATGCAAAATGAAAGGTCTAGGAAAAGACTCAAAAAAGTAAGTTGAATTTGAAAACATTAACATCAGTGCTACAGAATCTCTAAATTTATCAGTACTACCACATACTCTTCCCCAAACTCTTCACATAATCTTCCCCCAACACTTCACAAGGTTGAATGAATAAAATGAACCAAAACCAGCTAGTTCTACATCTTACTGACTTGAGTTAGATTGTCAAGTTTTACGTACTATTTCATATGCTGGGACTATAAATTTTACTTTCATAAATAATAATTAAAATAGAAAGAAACAGAAGAGCCATGCAAAGCACCTGACTTTATAATGTGTTAGGAATAAAGATGGAATTTAGCTGGGGCTGATTATAGTACTGTCAAGAATAAGCAATTAACAAATTTTGCTTAGTTTGCAATGTTAAAGTGGTCATCTGTCTTTCAGTTTTCTTAGTATTCAACCCTGAATCTCTCCATACAAGATGACATACAGTTTGAGACCTAATATGCATTTCAGAAAAATAACAAATGAAATGGAAAGCAACAGATGGTTCAATTGCTGTATAGATAAGTTTACTTACCTCAAGTTTGTCTCTTAGACCCTAGTGGTGTTGTACTCAGACTCATGTTTGCTTAGAGACCCAATGAGGCAGAACCTGGAATGTTATGGCTATTTCATTCAAAATAATAGTGTTTGCATAGAAAAGAAGATATATATGCATATACATACTTAATAAACAGGACACTTTGATAATCTGACCAATATTCATAAAGTAATTTACGTAGGCATGCAGTTAGATTAAAATAGTCAAATAACTTTTTTCTAAAAGAGACAGAAATGCCTTCATGTGCAAAGAAAATATGGATGGCATGTAAACAGTCACGAGAAGTGTATAAATAATGCATGCTAGATAAAAAAAAATATAAAAAAAGGTCGTGTGTTTTTTAAATACATTGTTCATAAATATTTTTGCTTTTTTCTTTTACTTGTAAACTTTAAATCATTCACACTTACAGTCATTCAAAGTGCAATACATTGAAAAATAGCTCTTTTATTAAAAATATCATGCTAACTTCACTTTTTTATTGAATAGAAAGATTCCTTTTAACTTCATTCTTATATGTAAATATATGAGTTCACTATAGTGCCTCATGTTCTAATTTGTCTATCTATCTTAGTATGACGAACAAAAATAGTGTGATTAATAATGGAACAGATACATTAAAATTTGAAAATATTTTCATTCGTTATATAAAAGTTAATGTTTCATGATAAAAAGGGTTTCTTTACCCCAGGATTGTGATCCTCATTCTTGTGTCATACAGCAAAATGGATACATGTATTTTTTATTTATTGATGTATTGATTTAGAGATGGTTAGACCAACAGTGGATTATACTCAAGGCCACCTCAGTTACAAGGAAATCACATATATGTGGCTTTTCCAAAAACTAAATTCACACAATCTTCTTTGGTTTTTAAAAATTGTACCTGCTCTCTCTTAAACTGTGTATATATGCATGTAGGTATGTGTCAAATAGTAAAAATAAAAGAAAGAAATAAAGAAATAAAGTAGAAATGTAAAGCTGAGATACAGGATCCTTCAGGAACCAGGAGGACAGATGAGAGAGAGACAGAACAGAAATTGGGTAATGGTATGTACTATCAGAAAACAGAAATTTAAACAATAAGGAAAAAAGAAACAAAAAGTATGTCTTTACTGAATAAAGAGGGAATATGTTTGGGCAATCAAGTCCTTACACAATAGTCTTCATCAAAAATCTATTGATACTGACCGCTGAACAGATTTATCATGTCTGGACAGCCTGTGACTTGTGGTTGGTACCTCTTCAATTTCGTCTATCTCACACGCATCTGCAGCATCTTGTGAGTAGCTATGCTTCATGACAAGGATATTTCTCCTGTTCATGGGTTGAACAAGTGGTTTTACAGGCTGGGGTTGTATTTCTGTCAAGACAGAAGCATCTCTTGTGCTGAGGTTACTACGGCTGCCCTTAATGCTAGACACTTGTGATCCACAGTGATGGTCATGAATGCATTTTGAAGAGGATCTCCGCAGTTTATGATAATTTTCAAAGTCATCTGCAACATCAGCAAGGTCAGCTGTAGTCCCTGTCCCTCTGAGGGTGCATAACTCATAATGAGGAGGCTCAAACACCTCCTGGAACACATTTTGATCAAAGTCTGTTTTCCTTTGGACAAATTTTTTACGAGGCTGCTTGATCTGTACTATAATAGATATAACAATGAGGATGATCACAATGCAAGAAGTCACCCCAATTATAGTCCCACTGGTATTGGTAAGTTGGTCCAATAGGTTAGCTTTTCTTTTTTCTGTGTGACAGTAGAAAAAAAAAAAAGGCACAGCATTAATTGCAGTTCAGGAATAAAAACAACCATGATGAGTTCACAGATTACTACAAAGCTGAGCCTAGTATATGTCTGAGTTCACTTAATCAATCTCATCAACAAAAGAGAAAAGAGGAAGAAATCAGGTATTCATAAAAGCCTATTCACTTGGAAAGTTATTTATTCAGGGTATATTGCAAGCTTAATTAATGGCAAGAATTACATATTTTTTTATTAAAAGCAACCACTGTAACAAGCAGATGGCTTCAGTGTCACCTCTGAACTCCATTTGCCTGCTAAAGCCCCCAAGACTGTTACAGCTGTTCTCTTCATTATTTTCTGTCCCTTCCAGTAAACATATGCAACTAGGACATTAGGACCAATAAACGAACAAGATTTTACAGGATTTAAAAGGAAATTCTTCTTTGCGTTGTGAACTGCGGTGAAGTCCTAATAATTGTGAGCTGACTGGGACTTTTGACAGCACTCAATGAAAAAGCTAAATCAGGAGAAAATAGAAAAGTTATTCAAACTGATATTTCAGAAAGGTGCAAGCTATTTCTTTTTTTCCTAATAATTACCAAACCTTTTCTGAACATCCGTAAAACAATAAGAGCTGATCATGTCTATTATCTTTTACTAAAAGGCCTCTAAAAGGTTAGCCAGCAAATTCAGCATTGTGAATGATGATAAACAGAAATATGCTGTAAAATAATAATAATAAAAACAGTTTCACCCTACAGTTGTGTTATCTCTCTGTGATTTGCTTTCAAATGACTGCAAGCACATGAGATGGTGACTGAGCCTTGTAGGAATTCCAGCTGAAAGCATTCTCATCTTTCTTTCTCAGGCATAGCAAGACTCAACAACTGTGATTCAGTTTCAACACCCAGTTTAGTGTAATTTTTCTTGGCAACCTAAAATATATCAAAGAACTTAACAAAAAGCATTTGAAATGAAAGTTATTGGCACCAAAACAGTAACATCCATCTCTTCAGAATCTGCTAGATTCCAAAAATTAACTTTTCAGTACTCCCCATTGCCTACTCTTACCCAGTGTTTTTCTAACTGACTGACACAGACTCTGGAGAAAAAGCGGACTTAGAAAAAGCAGCACTGCAGCAAACAACCTTTTTTTGCTGGAATCAGCAAACCTTCTTTTCGAAGTTAGAAAAAAAAGATAGGATAAACACACAAGACCCAATAAAAAGATACATGGCAAAGGAAAGATGAAAATCATTCTGGAAATTAAAAGAGTGGTGAAGGTTTTCTGTTTTCCTCTGTTCTGAAGAGCTAGAGAATGAATAATTATTTCCCAATTGTATGTTTAGATTCTTTGAAGAATATTATGCTACGGCACAATTTAGCTGTGTGCTTTTCAAGTATGCTTTCATTTGTGTTTTACCCTATTGCACTGCTTGTCAGGATTTTACAGGCTTCAGCAGACTTATGGGCTGAGTACTAATCCACCTCATTCTGAATTTTTTCTTGATTGGTTCCTAAATTTGGCATATCCCATGTTTCCAGGAACAAATCTGCATCGGGGGGGATGGGGGTGGATGGGGGTGGGCAGAAGGGAAGCAAACTGTCTCCCAAGCCTGCAATGTAAGTTAGTTAAGCTCTTTTCCCTGAAGACAACACAGATGCTTTTTTTTTTCCCCCCCAGAAACACTGCAATATGTAGAAGCCATTGTCAACACATGGTTAGGAACATCGCTCCCTCTCTATGAAACAAACATAACACCTGATTCCCTGTGCTTGTTTCTTGCTCTTCAATTTCTCTTGATTATAGGTGGATTTCTTTGCTTTCTTGCAGTGTTAATTCCACTTCACCTTGGCTTTTAAAACCCCGTGGGTTATTATGGGCATAGCATGCAGCTAAAAGACACCTGCTACCCATACGTTACTCCACTACAAAAGTACCTATGACAAAGCAACTGAAATATTACTTTTAATTATACTTTAGATCGTAGTGGAAACAGAGACCAAGTGTTTAGAAAACCTCCCAGAAGCATTTAGCCAGCCAGAAGGATGTAACCAATGCAACACCACACATAACGAATGCAAACACTGAAAGTAAAATCCAACACCATTTTTTACTTCACTTCATTTTCTCTATTGCTTGATGTACACTCTTCCTGAATTACCCTTCCTGAGTGTTCACGCATCTGGCGCATACTTAACAAGAAACTGAGGATCATTTGCTGTATCTCATGTAGTGTAAATGATTTGACTTTTTCAATCCTACACATTACCTTTGCAGTGGTTTTCATCCCAGGGATACACACAGTTCTGGAGTCCATTGCAGACCAGGGTATTATTTATACACATATTACTATGGCAAAAGAACGCGTTGGCTTCACAGGGGGCTAAAAACAAGACAGAAAAAGCTGATATTAAGTAGCAAATCATTCAGTGCTCTGCAACACACACATCTAGGAGAGGTCATGTAATCTGTAATAAGACAAAATTATACAACATAGGTTCCTTTGAGCATAATAATTATTTGACATGCAGCACTGACAGCACTGAATTGACAGCCATACACGTTTTATTACTCTGTGGCAAGAGATTTTCAGTTTTGTCTAAGATTACTGGACTTTCCCTTAGCCTGACTGTCATGGTTGTAGTGGGCTGGCCTCTTGACTGGCCCATTGATGGGGAGTCACTGATGTGTCATCAACAATTTTAGCCACAGATCCAAAATATATCACCCTATGGGCTGCTAGGAAAAGAGTTAACTGCGTCCCAGACAGATCCAGTGTACAGGAAATAATTTCTTTTAAAGCTCATTGTTGAAACTCAAGCTTTATAAGAAAACTTTTGTGGCTCAAAGAAGTCACTTTAGGGCTCCTATAAATGGCGCCTGAGCAATTATACACAGATAAAGTAAAATTATTTAAAAAACCTTTTAGTCATGAGAAAGGCTACAATTAAGAAGCACCCTTTTGGTCACAAGTATGAAGATTTAAAAAAACAACAGTTTTCAGTGTCCCTGAAGCCCACGGTCTATAACATGACCGCAGATTAAAGCTGCAGGAAAAAGGCTTTACTGATGGCCCTATATTATTACTGTGAAGAAGCTGCTTGGATGCCTTCAGAAGGAATCATACATGCTGCTAATCTGTGTTGTTTACAGAAGTGTTGGGAGATGATTAGTGTTGGCATTGTGAAGCTACTGCTCCAAAAGTAATGACACAGTAAAGATAAATTACTCCTCATATTTCTTTTATTAAAACCAAACCAGAAGACCTTCCTTCATTTGGAAGAGCTACAAACTTTATCAGTGTTAAATCAGTAAAAATTAACTCCCTATGTATTTTTTGTTCAAACATCCCAAAAGCATTATTATAATTATTTTAAGGGAAAGTTAAAAAGTAAACTAAGACTTAACTAATCAGAAAGAAGTTATGATGCTCACACTATTGATACTTCGAATTTGATGCTTCATAGCAATTATTCTCCTCTGCAATTTTAAAAGCAGTTCCTATGACAACATATATGCATAGCGCAGAGACTGGCTCAGAGCAGACAACTGCTTCAGTGATCTGCAAACTAAGGACAGCACAAAGCATTTATATTGTAGAACTTAATGACTCCATATATCATGTCAGAAAATCCACTTTTTGGTAAGTGTTTAAGTTCAGATACCCATAACTGACTATAATGACTTGTTTGGAGCAGTTATGGTCTGTTAAATAAATAGTAAATGCCATCAAAATCAAAGTGTACACCCTCAAATATGTAACTGCTCATGCAGATATAACAGTATGCATATACTATATTTCTTAGCCAATGCTGAAGACATCAATTGCCCAATTAAGGGCAATAAGAAAAACCGTTTTTGCACTTTTAAGAAGAAGGAGTAATTATGCAAAAAGACGGCAGGGAGATCTGAAAATTAAAGGTAAGAGAAAGGAAGAAAAATGAACGAAAATTTCAGTTTTTCTGAATTGTGCTGTTGAACTGTGGAAGAACAAAATGATATGCGAATAAAAGTCAAACCAAGATAAATAATGATGCAAAGGAATTTCAGAACAGGTACAGCAAAATTAACAGGAGAGAATCACTAATATAAGATTCAGAAAACGAATGACAAACATCCCCCTCTTTTTCACATTTGTAAAAGTAGTATAGTCAAGTCCTCTCTGTGGTCCCGTGAACCTGGAGTAATTAAGGTGGACAAGAGTTCAATATATTTCCTCCACTCTAATTAAGGTTTTTTGCTGGAACGAATGAAAGCATCTAGGGAAGCTGAAAACTTGTCAGTCCCACTGTACATTGGAGGAATTAGTTTTCTTGCCCTTGAAAAGGGACAGCAATGAGGTCTTAGGATGTTGCACCAAAGACATTCCAGTAATAGCAAAAAGATAAATGAACCAATAGTAAACAGGATTCTTTTAGCAAGAAGGATCTGGTCCTGATGCTTTCCTGAAGCTGTTAGAGAACTCAGGATGGGACTGGAATCAAGCAATCAAGGTATGTGACATCAAGTTTGTGGAATTTTTTCACAAAAGGAAGCTCCTGCTATCATTAACTTCAAATAGATACAACAGCACAAGCATCTCCACACAACAGGAGCCATGCTCTATCACTCTGTGTTTTTCCCCATGGCTATATAAATGCCCTTTCTATGAGAGAGCAGCAGGAATAGAGAAAGCTCACTCAAGCCAGGAGCCAAGCGAGAGTTATTTGGTCATGATTAGTGGAAAGCCCAGTGTCAGCCCACAGCTACCAATATTGTACTTGGTGTCCAGACTACTTGATCAGGGTCAAGAAGTCAATGAAATCTTTAGGCAGCTGGAAACGGCCTCACATTCACAGGGTCCTTATGGAGATTTTAAGCCTGTGGAGGGCAACACAGCAGGGCACAAGCAATCCAGGAAGTTTCCAGAGTGCACGGACAACTTCCTCACATAGGTAATCAAGGAGTTGATAAAGGTAGCTCTGCTGTGCCTCATACTTTTATAAACAAGAACCAAGCAAGGATGTGAATGTCAGGAGCAGCCCTGGCTGCAGTGAGTATGAGATGGTGAAGTTCAGGATGCTTCAAAGAGGGAATAAGTTGGCTAATATTATTGTGAAGCCACTATTGATTATCTCTTTAAAGTTGTGCTGACTGGGGCCTCAGCAGGCTGAACAGACAGGAATGTCAAGCGGATCAACAAAAGAAGATGTGAAGTCCTGTCCCTAGGAAAGAATAACTTCATGCACTAATACGTGCTAGGGACTGACTGTCTGGAAAGCAAGTTTGCAGAATAGGTTCTGTTATACACTAAGGTGACCATGAGCCAACAATTGCCCTTGTGGCAAAGAATGCCACCATCATGCTGGGCTGCACTAGAAACAGAATTGTCAGCAGGTTGAGAGATACGATCCTTCCCCTGTAAGGCTTGAGGCATCAGATGTGTGAAGAGAGGCTGAAAGACCTCAGACTGTTCAACTGAAGAAGAGAAGGCTCGTGCAGGCTCTTGTCAATGCATACAAATACGCAATGGGAGGCAGTAAAGAAGACAGAATCAGATTCTTCTCGGCGACATCCAGTGACAAGAAGCAAGGAGCACTAAATGAAATATAAGAAATTCCCTTTAAAATCTAAAAGCAAACTTCTACTTTGAGGCTGGTCAAACGCTATGCAGGAGCTTGTTGACCAGAGAGATTGTGGAGTTTCCAACACTGAAGATATTAAAACCACAACTGGACACAACCCTGAGCACCCTGATGTAACTAACCCTGCTTTGAGCAGAAGGATTGGACTAGGCCACGTCCCGGGGTCCCTTCCAACCCCTCCATGACTCTCTGGAAAATGTGACTTCATAATTAGGTTAAAAGTAACAGCTGGGAACACACAATTATATTATTTCTCCTGTGTTCCAAAGCTGCCTTGAGTCAAACTCTGCCAAGGTACTGGCCTAGAAATAGGTGAGATAGCATATTCAGCACAATGAACAAATATGAACAAATTAGATCTACACATATAATTCAACCTAATGTGTTTTCATAAATTTAGGCCTCTGATAAATTCTTTAATTTTTACAGTATGAAAACATTACCATCTAAATTAAATCACTAATTAAAGAAAAAATATTACCAAAGGTTCTTTTTATAGATTGGATTTGAACTGATAATTATTTTTATATAAAATTACAATTTGTATAAAATCATATATATAATGAAAAACTTCAAAAGCTTTCATTCTATGTTTAATGATGGTATTTTCTTTTTATGGACATGTGTGCTATGAGTAATACCTTTTATCTTAATATACAAACAAATTTTATAGTTATTGAATTCATTATAACGTAACATCATCTTCTTTGCAACAAGTATTTATACTGAACACAAGATGGTGCCCTTATCCTAGACGATATATAAGCAAGTAAGTTAACAGGAATAGAAATGATATTCCAGTCTTTTTCAGGTTTAGGAAATGTGTAATTAAAAAAACACAACTATAATAACAACCCTATTTCTATTATTTACCATATAAATATATTTTGTTGCTAGTACAAATTAAGAGATTGTGATTCATACTTCCATAAGGTTACCATCACAGTACTCAAAAAAGCTTGTCTTTAGTACCGCTGTTCAAGTTCATAAAAATTAAACCAATATAGTTGTCTGTATTTTCTTACAATGGAAAGGTTTTAGAAATCCATGTGCCCATATACCTTTTCATTTATTAGTGCAAAATGAATATTTTAATCCTGAATAGTCTTAAGGCAGAGAAACATAAAGGGTATGATAGTTCTTCAATGTGCCATTTTAACAAAGCAAGATGAAATAAAAGCAGTCATAATTTATATTTAAAAATATAATTATACTGCTTTCACTTAGACACTACAATAAACAATCACAAGTAATGCGTTCCAATTTGTACTATAAAATGAAAATATTTAGAAAGCAGTACAGAAATTAAATATTCCATGTTATTAAGGATTACTATACTATTGTGATATTATCACATTAATAACAAATTACATTGCCTTTGTGCTGTGAGCATAATTTTGTTGGTTATTTCAGGTTACTTTGGATATAAAATACAAACTTGGCCAGGTCAAAACATTTTTACAAGATGGAGTTAATAGCAGACTCCTTATGGAACTGGTCTGAAGTCTGGCTGTTCCACTTCAGTGCAGTGCTTTCCCCAGCGTATTTACACTATTTCTTAGCACTGTACAGAATTAGTGCAACTCCTTTGCTTCTGGTGTGTGAACAAGCTCTAAGCAACCTAGCTTGGGTGCCTATGTCATACCTCATTGAACTGTGTGGATTTACCCTTGGAGTCTGTTTTAAGGCAGGGATTTCAGGCCAGGATTCAATAATCTTAGAGAAATGCCCTGCACCACTTGCTATTTTTAGTCTTATCTCTCTTCCCCTCTTCCCCCCCTTCCCTTCTTGTCATAACATTTTTGAGAGATCTTCCTTCCGCCTAAGGGTAAAAGGGAAAATTCTGAAATTTTAACAATGGTTAGATGTAAGAAACATTTTACACTGAAGTTGTTAGACATTTCACACCTACTCCTCATCTACTCAAGACAGCTCATTGCATCACGCTCTGCATGTGAATTCTTTAAGAATAGATCATTTGTATTTTCCTATTGTTCATTCCTGAAAAATAAAGCTTTCTTTCCTCCACAAGAGGAAGAAAAAATAAATTCTTCAAATGTTCCTTGAATCATCTTTGAAAAAGAGGAAGAAGTTCTCTAGCAGCCTCTTCAAAGAAAAATTCATCAATCATACTGAGAGACTGTTTCAGTTGACTTATTAAAATTGTAAAATTATTAAGTCGGTTTTAGTACTGTACACTACAAGTATATCACCTAAAGTAAAATTATTATCTTTTAATTTGCTGTCAATGAAATTAAAAAAGTCTTATTAAAATACAGAAATTTGAAAATGAAAGGTGCTTAATTCTGAATGTTCTTTCTCAGTCATCTTCAGACACGTCTGTTCAAGCTAAATGTAACTTTTTTGCATAGTTACTACCAGATACACATCAATAATCTTGTCTTTAAAAAAAATCTATATGTGGTTTCATGGGGTTTTGTTTGGCACAGTTTTTTGTGGTTTTGGGGCATTTGGTTTGGTTTTAGTTTCAGTTTTTTGGTTGTTTTGGTTGTTGTGGGGTTTTTTGTTTTGGTTTTTCCAAGGCTTTTTCTTTCCTTTGGTTGGTTGGGTTTTGATTGGTTTTATTTTTTTTGATATACAGACTCACCAGAGAATGGCAGCTCAGGAGCATGTGCTCAGAGCTCCAGTCTGTGTTCAGTTTATACACTCTAGGCATCACAAACCTTTTTTTGTTCAGGGTCAGAGAGTCATAGGGATGCTCAGCCAGGGAGGACTTTTTACTACAGATAACTGCAAACAGCACAGAGGGGAAGAATATCACAGAGAAGTGAGCACCAGTAAGGAGGCAATCTAAGTGGTTTCTTTTTAATGTGTTAGTGCAGAAGCAGAGACCAAAACCAGCAAAGCTGCAATCTGTTTACATTCCTAGTCCTTGAAAAGGGAAACCACCTGTTCACTTGTTGCAATTCATAGAATCATAGAATCATAGAATCAAATGAGTTGGAAAAGACCTCCGAGATCATCAAGTCCAACCCTTGATCCAACATCACCGTGGTTACTACTAGACCGTGGCACTCAGTGCCACATCCAATCTCATCTTAAAAAACTCTAGAGATCATGAATCCACCACCTCTCTGGGCAGCCCATTCCAATGCCTGATCACTCTCTCTGTAAAAAATTTCTTCCTAATATCCAACCTAAACCTCCCCTGGCACAGCTTCAGACTGTGCCCTCTTGCCCTGATGCTGGTTGCTTGGGAGAAGAGACCTACGCCCGCTTTGCTGTTCCCTTTTTCCGTAGTTCCCTTATCTTTGCCACAATAAATACAGTCCTTAGCACTACATACCCGAAGCCCCTTTTCCCCACTGCCCATGCTGGGTGATCAACTGCAAGTCTGTAAACAAGGACTTAGGTGCTGTTATTTGATAAAGCTGCTCACTACTCTTCTGACAATGGCCTTAGATTTCTATCTAAATACGGCTTTTGTTATTAAAAATAAACTAAGAATGATAGAACTTGCACTCCATTGGAAAAGCCACATGTGGCAGGGCTTTTAAAAAAGGCTTAGAGCTCAAAGGAACAATAAAATAAGAGAAGGAATGATGTTTTTCTCGTCTGCGGTTTCTGATGCAGGGTTATGAGCAGAGAAGTAAGCAGTGCTACTACCAAAGAGCAGCCAAAGGTGAGAGAGCAAACATCTTGCCTGCTGTGCATACAGAGGGTTTTTCTCTTATCCCATATGCCCTGGTTCTACAAATCTTCTTTTAGGCTAAAGCGTAGGTGTGTCTGCTGAGGAACAGCTCTTTGGAGAAGCTGTAGGTGTAGCATGTCTGTCATTAATCAGGCTGGAGATCACTCTCCAATCATGGAAAATGAAATGAACAGTTAGTCAGTGGGTGAAAAAACAAAGACTCATTTTTCACGTCCTCTTACCAGATGAACAGACACCTTTTGATGTGTCTTTTGATGACACCATCTTTCTTGTTTTCTTTTTTTCTGATTCTAATATTAATTTATTGGATATTTAAAATCTAGTGCAGATAGTGACTACCATACATAAAAATATAATTATGCTTAGAAAATATCTTAAATATTAAAAAGGTAAGGACATAAGCAGACAAATCCCATAATGACAGTTTGAATAGCTAATAATGCTGATAATGAAATATCAGATCATCACTATAAATTATCACTCATTAAGAATTAATTGGTTATGAAGTGCTACTTAGAGCTCTACTACTATTTTGATGATGTGAGAACCATTCCTGATTTTCTGGCATAGGAAACCTCATGCATTGCATGTCTTTCTTTCAGACATATTTATAGCACTGCTGCTTTGAAAGTAAGTTTTTGCTTTTGAAAGTAAGTTTCCGAACTAGAGGTTCGGAAACTTGTAAGACCACTTTTTAGATGCCAGCAAAAAATGCATACATATTTCAAATGTATTTGGGGCCCATGAACAAACAATATGAAAATAATCATATAAGACATCTCTTGAGGACTTCTCTATTCTATACAAATGCAACATCCCCAGGAAATGGCTCTATAACAAGAATTAACACTGAGCAGACTTACACTGAAAGAAAATGTTGCTCAGGGTCAGTAGCCTATTTCCAAAAAGTACCACTTCCACTTCACAAAGCCTTATATAAGGGAAGAGTCAAACGCAACAACTTAACTCTGCACTAAGGAGACGAACTTGGGGAGCAACAAATCACAACACCTCCTGGTCATTCTGACAGGAACAGTAAATACTGGAATTCTACTTTTGCACTCTTTGCCCTGCACATAACCGCAACATGAATGTAATCTTCTATTTTGTTCCTTTCTCAGCTCTAGATGAACAACATAGAATTTTTCGTCTTTGTCCCTGAGTAGAGACACAGGTGTCTGTTCCCTGATACACATCTCTCTGAATGAGGTCTGACATTCCTTCTCTTCCATGCAGATGATCTAATTATTCCCACACGCTGCTGAAAGACGTTGCAGCTTACATGCTATGAGCTGTATCTCACAGTGTGTCTCACTGACATCTGTTCTAGCTGACTTCTGACAGCCAGCACGAGTATATAGCATAGGGCAGGACTTACAGACAACTGACATGACACAGAAAGTACCATCTGCATCATCTTTAAATTTTTTAAGTCAATTTCCAACATTACAACCACAGATGCAGTTTCTTCTATTAGTTATGCGCAGGCTGTGTAGACATATTTCAAAGAACAATTTAGCCTTTAATAATTTTTCAGCTTTTAGTGAGCAGTGACTGTTCAGAGTGAATTTACAGAAAACACATCTTGTTAGTATTTCGAATTTCCCAGTCAGAATACTCTGCAGTATAAACTGTCATCTGCTTACAAGAATGGAGTAGCTCATAAGATGTAGCATGTCAGATAAACATATTAGGAATACTGTAAGAGAAAAAAACCCACGTATTTTTCCTTATTTTCCTTTAAAATATGATTTGTGAACACACACTTATTCAAACCTTCATTTCAAGTTAGTCATCATAGTGTTTCACTCTCCAGTTCTTTATATGCTCTGAACCTCCAGTGTCTATGCAGTTGTTTCTAAGGTAACAGATCAAGATGCCTTGTGAAAAAATGAATCAGGTCTTGAATATTCAAGACATCTCCAGTTGCAGAAATGAGAAAAGGGAAGTATCACCTCAACTGAAGGGTCTCAATCTTTTAGACCCTGGCCTAATTTGCAGGCAAGAAAAATATAATCCATCCTAAGGCTGCAAGTGTGAGAGTACAGTTGCGCATGCAGTTTCAGGCATGTAAACTGTCAGAAATTTTTAATCAGAGCCATAATTAAAGAATTACGGAGGCTGTTCTCTACAGAGCCTCATTGCCTCATTGAAGGGTACATGCACACAGAATGCAGATGAAGAATGTGTTTGGTAGGATTGAGCCTTCATTATAACCACTGACAGCGGCACAGAAATCTTTCTGTCAGACATGTGATGCACAAACCAAAAAAACATTAAAAATTAACGTGAACCAGCATGTGAAAATAAATGCATGTACATCTTTCTCAGGGGACCGAATATGTATTATTTCCACCAAAGAAAACAAATTGACATCTTTCACAGGTCTTTCACAGGATTACCTGGGTCAATAATTTTCAGTAAATAGAATTATTGGGTTTTGTTGAGGTTTTTTCTTGTTGGTTTGATTAGGATTTGTTTCCTTAAGCTGGCTAAAACTACCTTCTGTTTATTTCAAAGCCTATTTTACTTATTATCTGAGTTCAGAATTCATATAAACATATAAATGCAAGTAAGGCACGTAAAGAGAATGTTGACTGAAATAGGTAAGACTTTTAGAAAGGTTTTGTTGCTACAAAAAACGTAAATTCTTTGCTTAACAACATCTGACATATGTTTATTGATATATGCACACACCCACAAACTGTGATAAAATAATCATCAGGTATTTTTCAAAGGCATATCAATATGAGATTTAAAAAATCAAATTCATAAAAAAGGATCAGACTTGATAGAAACCTTCAGAGTTGTATTATTTTCCATGCTGTGTAAGGAAAAATTGAGGCATGGCACCCTAGTAACTTGGGGATCAGACAAAAGTCATGATTATATGACTAGTACAGGTCATGACTGCTTCTACCCATTTTCCTGGTTTTGAATCTTGCGGTCTATCTACTGCATTACATATTATTTGCTCACTGCAAATGCGTGGCATAAAAACTGTTCTGAATATTTACACAGCTTGTTTGGTAACATTCTTCAGTGACTACTCTGCATGAAGAAAATATTAACAGATTTCGGGACTTGTACCATTTAACAAACTGATTAGGGTCTTACGTTCTTGGAAAGATGTGAAGAGCATCTGGAATCGGCTGTTTCGACTGCCTTCATCTGCCCACATGCGGATTACGCCAAGACCTGTTCTCAGCATTACATCATTAGCAACAGTGCTGCAAAATTTTGCTTTCAAATCCTCCACGGAGCTGCTTCCGTCATAGACAGCTACAAAATTCCTTTTGCATTCATTGGAATTCTGCATCTCGTAGTCCAAGAATCGCAAATAGATCTATGAATCAATCAAACAACAAAGGCAACATGTACAGATATCTGAGAATGACTGAAAAAACATTAAGCAACTTTGCTCTACCTTGTAGGAGAAAGAGTACACACCATCACCATCAGAATCATTTTTCTGGAGCTGGTGATCCATAGGGCACTTCCTTGTAAGGGCATTAATATGTAAACTGAGTATTGTTTGTATTTCCTGGTATTTTGTCTTGCGTCAAATCTATCAGAAAATCTAGGTACTTTTTTGTTCTTATCTGCTGTAAGGTCCTAATTTCAAAATACATACTTGTCAGAAATATCTACAACAGTTCTTCAAGCTAAAGGACAGACAAGCTAGAAATTTCTTCTTTCACTGCTTGGCACAATATTGCTCTATTACATGCTTGGCATGGAAAATAACAAGGCAAATCATTGCAGCTTCCTCCCCAGAGTCAATATGTGTCATCTTTCTACATCCCTGCTACACCGGTTCAGGAAGTGAGAATCTGAGAGTCAGGCAGAACCCAATCATTACTTTTTTTACCTTCCCTCAAGCAATTTTTTCACCATTTTGGCTCTTCTAAACAAAATTTTGTGGTATACAACTTCATAATTTAGGGTTGAAATCAGGCCTACTTTGTGGAAACTTCTAGAAACCTAGAAAGTTTCTTAGGAAATGTCTCTTGCATACAAGCTAAGCTGTCTCATAAGGTAACAGATATAGTGCCTTTTGCAGAGAACTCTTTAAATCTACCTAAAAAGAAGCAGGGCTGATGATAAAGGTCTATTATTTGATATTCATGTGTATATGGACTTTAACAGGGAAACCCACTAATTTTAAAAGAGTTTGATTATACGAGCAAAATCAAATATTCCATTAACAAAGTAGACAGGTAGTATTTTCAGTAGATACATGACACATAATCAAACTGGCAAAGGTACCTGGGAGACTTCAGGGTGAATTATGGCAAAAATAATATAAAAAGAGAGTAAACATATCCAGCATACAGCTGTATGCATCTCCACTTGAAAAAACAACCAAAAGAAACCCCACTCTATTAGACATAAAATATACTTTTTTTGAAGCAAATTTAGTGACTTCAGGTATTTCTTTACATGCACAGAACAATTGCTTAATATGCTACTCTGAATTTGCAAAAAGTACACAAACATAGCATACCCTAGTAGCAACAGGACTCACCATTTCACTTCATGAATACATTAAAGCTCTTATGGTTTGAGAATTATGTGCTTTTAAGCAATCTGCTACTGTTTAATAATAGCTCAGATTTTTTTTATGAGTCTTTCCAGGTAGCATATTATGGAGCATTTTCATTCCTTGTTAGCCTTTGCATAAGAGTTTCTCTAAAAAGAGTACTTGTTGAAAAAAATTTTACTCGCAAATGAAATTTGGTATGTTTCATTTTGCTTGCCACATCTTTTTTATAGTATGTTATTTCTTTCAGTAACCCCTGCTTATGTTCCATCCTTCCCATCCTTCAGAAGAATTCAGAGGAACATATTTCAATTAAATTCATTTAAGTGAATTCTACTTTCACCATGTATCTTGGGGTTTGCACACTATAAATTAAGAATCTGTTTTTATGGATGTCTGTGAAATGGAGCAGTTAAGAGCAATACACAAAGAAATACTCAGATGGAAATATCTTATGTGAAGGCATACTTTTTATAGTGTTTTTCACTTCATTTGTTGGTTGCTCCAGTAAAGGAGTGGAATACTGTTGTCCTGACAGAGAAAGATTACACATGGGGGAGGGAGGGATGGGAAGAGGCAGTGTCATGATATCCACACCCAGCAACTGGCCCATAGCTGAGACACACCAGAGTTGCTCCTGCTCAAACTAGAGTGTAACAGGCTGTGCAGCCCTGGCATCCAGCCTCACCTGAGAATCTGCTGAGACAGTCCACAGTCCATCTCTGCATAACTCAGAACAGGGAGTTAAATGCACACCTTGCTTTTCTTTTTCTCCATTAAGAGAATTAGTCTGCTTCAGGCAGGCACTTTAGCGCTTGCCAGCTTAGTTACAGGTAATGCAATAAAACCTTCCTGCAGCTGATTTTACGCAATACTATATAAATGTGACCGTTTTCCAGGAAGCAAAGCATGTCAGATTACCATCTCACAGAGAAGAACAGATGGGTTCCAACATATTACTGTCATGAATCATGACTTTAACACTATATACGCCTATCATGTTTGTTACAATATACCACATATATATAATAGACCACATAGATATAATGCAATGTATAACATCACATTTTTATCACATTCTTATCTCTCCTGTTTTTCAGGAAAGCTCTTATTAACTCCAGAAAAAAAATTATCTTAGTGTGACTACAGAATAACAGTAAAATTATACCTACTGGGTGAAAGACCTCTCATGCTTGTTCACATGTTCTTTATTTCTACCCTACTGTCTTATATATGTGCATTTACATGTACAAGTGTATGTGTACGTACATATATATAAGCATTCCTGTAGCTTGTAAAGGGTATCCCATTTCAGTATTGAAATGCAATTTTTATGAGTTCTCATTCTTACTAGAAATGTGTGCTAATCCTCACCGGGGTTACAAAATACCAGCTCTCACAGCAATTTCCAGCATTCATCAATTATTCCTGTTCTGTTCAAACATTCTATTCATACAACAGTACAGCCAAAATCTTATTTCTATGGGTTTATCGTTTGACATTCTCTAGCTTCTGGCATCACACTAGTCTTATAAAATAGTAAAATATTTCTTGGAGTAGCAGTTATAAATGCTGACAAGGAAACAAGAGAATAATAACTTAGCATTTTGCTTTGAATCTTTCAGTGAAGAAGCCAACACCTTCAGTTCTTCCCAGGACTGAATTCTGCTGCCAGTCATACCAGTTCATTCCTCTGTGTGAGAAATTCAGCTAACATCATAACTTGATCGATACTGCAACCACTGGAAAGAAATACTGGATTTAAAAATCTACATCTATCCTTCAGAAGAAAGACGCCACCTTCTCCAATAACACAAAGTTTTGTAAATTAGACTAAACATATTTCTGATATTCTGAGGTGAGTTGGATTTTCATTCTCAAAATCTCCTTTGGAGACGACTGCTCCCAGAACTTTATATAAAATAATGAGGACTTGATACAACACTCACTGAAATCAGTGGGTATTTTTCCATTTACTTATTTGGATCAGACCTTTGGATTAAGACTGCAGTGAATTTTCAAAAACAGGAAACATTACATACACTGACAATCTAATATTGGATCAGATTTTGTTTTAAAGCACTGGAATAATTTAATTGCATCTACACGCCTCTGCCAACTTTTATGGTTTTATAACTATATATTTGCCATTGTTCCTTTCACTGGCTGTAAGACGCACACTGGCAGAAGAAAATGACTAATAAATTGAGTTCCCCGAGGAAAGAATAAAACCGATTATATGACAGACTCTTACCTAATGCAAAATGTTCCCTATACATAGCTTTTTGAAATCAGTGGCAATATTCTCATTACTTTCACTGGTATGTGGATCTCACTAAAAGAAATTAATAAGAAAGTGAAATAAAAATTATCAATATTTCTGGTTATGTCATTTACAGAGACCTTAGCCATTACTTCTACCAGTAGTGGATAAGGAACTTTGTTCCCCTGAAACAAAACAAATGAACTAAAGAAGAGGTCACAAACTCAACCACCACCTGCTTTCATTAAGAATTTTTTTCACTGATGCCAACAGGAACTTTTAAAATTAATATTTAAATAGATACTGACACATTATATTACTATAATCATAGCAATCTTGTTGAAGAGAACATCTTGTTTGAAAGGAAGCATAACTGCTATATCTTCTTTCATATTTTTGCTGCAAAGCTTTAATAAGACACTTTCCTCAAATCATCCATTCCACATTACCTAGAAGAATGGGCTGCTCAAGTATTAGATTTACTGAGTTTTGAGATGTCACTGCAAATGCCAATGTCATTAGCAACAAAACTGATTAAGCCTCACTGATACTGTGACATATGTAATTTACCATCAGTCACATTATATTTTAAATAATTGTCTTGTCACATTTAAGGTTTGTATTGTAATCATGAACAATAATCAAAAAGGGAAATGCTGGATAAGTTTACTATTCTTTTAATTTAAATTTGAAAACAACAGAAATCTCTAACTGCATGTATTAGGAAAAAAAGATACAACCCATTACAAACTATAAACCTCAGTAAAATTGTCAGATTATAATCTCTTCATAGTGAATCACTTTTGATGAGTTCTGCTTTTTAATCAATCACTGAATGTTAGGGCTGACAACATGATTGATCAGACCAGTCAGGAAAAGCTTCAAACCATATCCCAGCATATCAGACTTAATATATGTGCACAGTCAGACCCCTTAAACGAAACCAAACTAAACAAACAAAAAGCCATCGTTCAGCTGCCAAAAGTAATTTAGACATAAGAGAAAAACCTCAGCTGTATTCAAGCATAATGTCCAGATTTTGCACATTCAGCTTCTGGGTTCAGTCAATTCACTTGTAAGCGCAGGACTGGGTTAAATCATCCTATGTCCTTCTGCACTGCTCAGTGATCAGTTACAGCACCTGCTTTATTCTGCATCTTTTTCAGCTCTGTGTGATTAGCAAAGGACTTTCAAGATGATACCTACAGTATTTAGGCCTCAGAAGCCCTGTTTTTTAAACCAGATTGTGCAAACACTAATTAATCTCCTTCAAGGCAACAACGCGCCAAGTATACCAGCCTAAAAAGCATATTACTGATGATGCTTGAACTTGCCTTCTGATGTGGCCTGTCTTCTTGCTTGGATCTTAAACTTTATTTCCATCAACATTACTTCAATCCAAAAGTGTTAACAGTACATGTTCTGTTTGGATTTTTGGATGGCTGGTTGGGTGTTTTTTATATTTTTGGGCCTTCTGTTACCAGTCTGGGAACATATTGTGCAAACAGAGAACAAGCCCCTCTCTTCTGGGGCTTGGAGAATACTGTCTGTCAAAGGTGACAACATTATACAGTACTTCTAAGGCCCTGTGATTCACAGCCAAGGCTCAGACATCAAAACACTATTTTCTTGGACAAGTGAAGCTCTTTGGATTTCTTTGCTTTGTCCTATTTGTTTCTTCAAACTTCTGTGACTACCCAATAGCTGACATTTATTCTAACTGTCAGGTCACCCTCATTTTTCTCTAGTACAGTGCCAAAATGCTTGCAAGTGACAACCTTTACAGCTCCTTGGCGTTGTTCTGCTTTTTAACACTGAAAACTGTAGATCAAATCCTGATTCTGCTGTTCTTTTTGGCAGATGTTTTATTACTTTCATCAGTAGCTTTTTTATCACATTTCCTACTAAGTATTTGGTTTAAGGATGTTGAGGTTGGTTATATTTCTATACCTGAATGGAATAGATTCATGGGAACTTTAAATTGGTGGTTTTGTCAGTGTTACTCTGACATGTGCATTAACATGCCTGCTAGCAGAGTTTCTACATACGTGATCCTAAACATGTAATTGTCTTGCACCTTAATCTAAAAAATTGTTTCAAGTAAGTGATTTTACTAGTTTAAAGTAGATAAACAATATTTTCTACTTGTATAAACATAATTTGTTCACCTTGTTCCAGGGATGTCATATGCATGTGTTGGGCTTTTTTTAATTCATAATATTATTTGCATTATCTGTATGTTAGCAAGCTTCAGAGCTTTGTCAGAGATGGAGCTCATCTGAAGCCTGCAGAAGAGTCTCTGGCTGTTAGGTTATACAGTCTTTAAATTTCATTTTCCTGTAACATTTTAAGAATCAAAACTGAAATGGCTCCTATTAAATTTTAGTGCACTACTTAAAGCTCCTCTTCTACACCCGACTAAGAAGCCTACAAAAATTAGGGATATGGTAGCCTGCAAGTGCTGACAGCTTATACTGCTTTTATTGCAGGCCTCATTCAAGAGCACTAGTCTCCAGTTCACATGGGAAAGCAGAAGATGTTTTGGTTTAGTCAAGTTGGTTTAAACTGACTCCTAACTCCACAATTTGCTTCACTGCATATTTCCTCCTAGCTGGAAATGCATGTCCAGTGAGCCAGTCTTTCTCTGGACTACACTCCATAAGAAGCCTGGCACCTGGAAGCATCTCTTTATTTGGTTAGGTGCATGGATACAAGATCCAGAATGGCAGCAGTGACAAGTGATTTAGAGTCTCTACCAACTAGCAGTACCTCTTCTTCGTAAATATGCAATTATCTTGGTCATACCAGGGCTCTTGGCCCATGCCAAGCCTCATCCTGCAGCACCCCAGCCTTGTCCCTCCCCAAGCTGCTGCCCGGCTTGTGCCTGGGCCGGCCTCATTGCCCCAGGCAAGTCCAGCCACCGCTATACCCCAGCCACCATGGCTGGACGTGCCTGACTCTCTTCATCAGTCATGTCCTGGCCCTGTGGCCACCGTCTGCCTGGCCCCCTTCCATCTGCAGTGCAGTCCCCTCCTTCTGCTCCTCAATGGCTCTGCTTGAAACAAACATCACCACTCACAGGCAGCTCAATGTTATGGGTACTGCAATAATATGTGAAAACTAGATACTCGTTAATTGATACTATTGGTTTCTCAATCTTTTGAGTTAAGTCTTTCATCCTATAACCTACAAAGATATCTTCTTTGCCCCATAGCTTGCTCAGGTGGGGCAAGAAAATTAGGCATCACTTTGTCTAAAAAGCTTATAACTCCTTTTAGTTTTTCTCATAGTATAAATACAGAGGGCTTCCTTTCTATTTTCTCAGTATAAATGTACTTCTTGCTGATTCCTCCAGAATAGATGACTTCCACTGGACTACATTCAAATTAATTCTTGCCTATCTGTACTTTCTGATGCTGTTTCCTGAGCTGCCCAGAGCTTCTGGTAATAGTGCTTATAATAGCACTGCTCATCATTTTTTCCTAGCATATTGGTATTTCCCAGCATATCATATTGGTAAACAGTTTATTACTCCTATTGTCACATTCTACTCTCTTTTTTTTTTTTCTACACAACCTCTGAAAGAGCAAGCGTGACGCAATGCTTGGGAAAGTTGCTCACCCAAGGCACTACCTGAGCACAAATGTGCATTCTGTCTTCGTGGGAGGCCTTGTCAAACTCTGCTGACACATCCAATATAGAAAAATACTTCTTGATATTAGTCTCCAAAATTCCACTCTTAACAGAATGTAAGAAAATACTACAGTTCTTTTTATTTTCTTATTTTCTATTTCCAAATTCAGAATCTTTGCTTATCCAGGGATTGTAGGCAATGATATCTCTTAAGTTTTTCAAATCCTTATGTAATAAGCTTATACACTTCTTTCTTTGGGCTTTGTTCTCCAGTGAAGAATTTTCAGATGGGGATGCTTCTCCAGAACTTTACTGTTCATTCATTCATACTGTGCATTGGCACATTGAGTCAGCAGCTCACTTTTTAATTTTGTGTTCTTGCTCTGGTTACTGATGGAAGTCACCTTCTACATGAAGTGCAGAACCTCCAATATTACTAAACTCTAAATGCACAGCAGCAACTGACTTTGAATGATTATGAGAAACATATGCTTTTCAACCAGTCACTTTCAAGTATAAGACTCCAGGTCTGCATGTAGGTTGAAGTTGTGTGCAAACCCCCTTATGCTGTCTTCTGCACTCACAGAAAGTTCCTGTTCTGCATGCATTTTTAGGGTGGGGATTTTGTTCTTCTTTGTGTGTTTGTTTTGGTTTTTTGCTTGGGGGGGAGGGAGGGGTGTTGTTTGTTTTGTTTGGGTGGGGTTTTTTGTTATATAAGGTAATCAGTGATCACTCTGTAGTAAGTACGTGCGAGAAATTTGCTGCCCTCTGTCTCATTCCAGCTCACTGAAGGTAGCAACATCTTCAGACTGTCAGTTTGAAGCTCAGGTTCAGAGATCTCAGGTTTATACACCCTGACTGATCTCATTGCTCATACGTTGAGCTCAGTCTTGGCTTCAGTCTGGAATTGGAAACCAGGGGAAGGACTTGAATCTTGCTTCTGCAGACAGTTTAGATTGGATGAGTTTAAGCCAAATGAAATTGCAAGCAACCCACATTCTGGCACAGTTTAATTAAGAAGCTAAAGATGCAAAGATCCAGCACAAACTCTGTTTGAGAAACTCTGCCCTTTCAGGCATAATTCCCAGTAACAAATTGTGCAGCCCAGAGTACAGGAACATGTGGATTTAAAGATGCTTACTGAGTTCTCCCTGTTCTTAGCAGGAGAGCCTGTTTCCATAGGTGCAAGCTGACATAAATTAAAATGATGTCAGTAAATAATTGTACTGAATATGTCATTATTTCAAGGTTAGATAAGCACAAAAGAAGCTGATGGCAAAGCATGGACAATAGAATCAAGTTCAATTGAATTAGGCCCATAAAAAATGTTATCATAAATTTTACTTTACAGAAGTTTCTTTAAAATTTATTCAATTGTTCCTGCCTTAATATCTGGCAATCTTCCAACCTGTCCCAGTATGGTTGAAACATATATACCTGTGTGTATATATATATATATATATGAAAACTGACCAAGAAAGTTCAAATGAACTTACCCCTCAAAGATGGATCTAGGCATGAAAACTTTTTTTTCCTAGCTTGCTGTGAAATCTTTCAACTCCACATGTTAGGAAACACTGATTTATATGCTTTTATATTCCTCAATCTTTCTACCCAGATAGCTCTGTAAGATGGGAACAGCAAGATCCATCAACAGATGGCCCATCTCAACTCTCTCCCTAAAGGTAGGATTTATTAGTACTGTTTCTTACATTTTTCATATGTTGTTATCTAACCCGCACTTTAAGACCACTAGCAATGTTAACTGAACAGACTTTTGCAACCACTCACAATCCCAAACAATCATAATCCCCTCACCGTTGTTTGAAATGTTCTTCCTTAGTATCTAACCTGAAACTTTCTCTCAGAGTGTGGGACCATGAGTTATCCTACAGACACAGACATCAGAGCATCCCTTCCTCATTGTGAAAGGTTTTTATTATATCATGCTCCTTCAAAAAATTTTGTAGATTACATTAAATAACTTTTAGTATTACTTCCATTTTTCTAAAACTCTCTTGTTGCTCTCCGTTCCAGATGCCCTTCAGCTAGGATACATTTCTTGAAATGCAACACAGCTAAATGTAGGTATGGAAGAATTAAGGAACTTTAATCTTTAACCCTCTATTAACAGTGTTAGTGTGGTGTCCTTCTGTTACATGCTATGTTTATGGTTATGTGGCTACCCAATTTGTAGTTTTACTTTGGGACTGAAGTGTGGATAATTACTACAGGTAAGCAAATATGGGATTTTTAGGAGGTTTTTGAATCATATAGAACTTTGGAGTTAGATCAAGTAAGAACATTACAATGACATTACCAGAGCAACCAATTATGAACTTGAGTTAATACTATAAGATAATTTTGTTGGCTTTTTTGTGCTGATTCTAATAAGTGCAATTCTAATTTTATGTTTACCTGTTTTCATTCTACTATCTAAGTACATCATAGAACAGCTTGGGTTGGAAGGGACCTAGTCCCACTCCCCTGCCATGAGCAAAGATGTCTTCCACTGAATCCAGTTGCTCAGTCTCGTCCAACCTGACCCTGAACATTTCCAGGAATGGTTTATCAACCAGCTCTCTCGGCAACATGTTCCAGTGTTTCAAGACCTTCATTATAAAAAATTTCTTCCTTGTAATGTTTCTAAATCTGCCCTCTTTTAGTTTAAAACCATTATCTCTTGTCCTCTTACTACAGGCCATGCTAAAATGTTTGTCCTCACTTTTCTTATAGGCCCCCATGAAGTACCAGAAGGCTGCTATAAGGTCTACCCAGAGCCTTCTCTTCTCTTGACTGGACAACCCCAACTCTCAGCCATTCCTCACTGCAGAGGTGCTCCATTCCTCTTATTATTTTTTTGGCCTCCAACAGGCCCATGTCTTTCCTATTCTGGGGGCCCAGAGCTGGGCACAGCACTCCAGGTGGGGTCTCACAAGAGCAGAGTGGAGAGGTAGATTCACCTCCTTCGACCTGCTGCTTACGCTGCTTTTGATGCAGCCCAGGATACGGTTGTTTTTCTGGGCTGCAAGCGAACATTGCCAGCTCATGTCCAGCCTCTCATTTACCCTCAAGACCTTCTTGGAAGGGCTGCTCTCAATTTGTTCATCCCCAAGTTTTGCTACTGGGAGGTGCCCTGAATGAATATAAATTATATATAATATACATAATAATCATTCATCAACCCAGTCATATCACTGCTTGGTATAACAAATCAGGAAGCTCATCTACTTAATTGAAAACCCCTATCAATACTAAATTTATCAAAAAGTAAAAAAACAGATATGAGATTAAAGTATATTCTGGAAATAATTTATCTGTAGTCTTTATGAGCCAACTCCTCTCCTCGACTTTCCCATAAGAAAAATGCTGATACTGACATTTTCTCTTCTGGAAACCCTTACCGAAGAGATCCCTTCAGCATTCATCCATGTGTTATACTGGTAATGCAACATCTAGATTTCAGTATAGTCTCCTCTCTGAGATTATACACAAGAACCCTTAACTGTTTAAAGACAGCAGAGATTGATGCATGCATAAATTCTACCTTGCAAAACCTTTCCTGTCCAATAAAAGAAAGCTAGAAAAAATACACTGTGAAATCTCCTCAACATAGTGAATAAAAGTAGGTGGGAGGCACAAAGCTGTTCCAATTGCAAAGAGGGGAGAAGCACTAGTTTTTCAATAACAATTAATGCATATAATAACTGATAAGCTATGGATAAGGGAGGAAATTAAGCAGAATCTAGGAAATGTATTGTTAAATTCATTGCAGCCAGCCCTCTCATCTTACAAAGGCATGGCTTGCTGTCTGTGGCGGGAAGGAAATGAGAACACTATCTCTTTTCATCTGTGGCTCTAAACCAAAGGAACTAAAGGTTTTATACAGAGGAACGTGAATTTACCTTGGGTGCATTTTCACAGTTCCCAGATGAGAAACAATGATGACCTTAGGGAGTCAGCAGTGTTCCCTTAGTAGTCTCTATATTAGGTACTTGAAATATATTGAAAATTAAAATGGTAAGATTACTTCCCTCTTAAGAAAACATGTTGATTCTTTAAAAATATGAGCAAAATTAAAGATGAATTTAAGAAAATTACTTATGGTACAAAAGGCACATTAGCACTACCCACATCATAATTTTTAGAGAAAAGTGGTTATTTTGGCTGAGATGACAAATTACCCTTCCACAGTAGAAGGAAAAAAATAGTTTACAGTTAAGGCTGCAAAGTTATTAGATGAGATCTGACTGTACTAAGAAATGCACAATATATTAGAAAAGTCAATTTCTTAAATTAAATGGCAAATCAGCAAGGGGTTGAAGGACTGACCTTGGATCGGGGTGGTGCTCGGATGTACCATTTACAGTCTACTGCTTCAGTTTCAGAAGCCTTTCCTTCTTTGACAATTTGTACAGATTCCACAATTCCTTCAGGTCCTCCCATCTCAAACTCACAAACTGAATAACAAAACACCAGAAAAAATGAAACCTGAACAGCAAACAAAAATATTTTCTACAGAAGAGCATAAAGGCCTCCAAGTTAGAAGAAAACCCCAAACCAACATACCAACCTGGCAATGGCTTCAAAACACCAAGGTCCTTAAAATCTGGATCTTAAAAATAGAGAAAGATAAAATTAGTTTTGTTCAATATCTAGGCTTTAATGTCAATGTGCTAAAATTTGATAATGCACTGCAGTGATATAATTATACATATACTTCTTGGAAATGGGAAATGTTTCAAAACTATGGCAACATTTTAATTATTAACGCAGAAATTATTGATACTATCATACCAAGTTTTTTGTTTTCTCTTATGAAATCCTGCTTTTCTCTGTCTCTGTCTTTCAGAAGAATGAGTTCAAAAATATTTCTGCATACATTAGCAAGTGAGAACATCACACAGCTAACCACATGACATTTTAATACATCAGCCTAATGAAAGAGGATATATTTACAGACCCATTCAAGATCTTTTTGCCTATTTTGCATTTTACACTCAACTTAACTAGAGAAATCTAAACTTCATTCTGTGTTTTTGAATACTCTACCATCTCCACTGACCAAGAGGAGACATTTCTTTGTAAGAATCATCCATTTGGCCTTACTGGGGAAAAAATATCATAAGGATTTACAGTGGAATTCATTGTGTTAGCAAGGTAATAAGTCTAATATGTATGCTATTTTCCATCAGATAAACATGATTATATTTGCTGTCTGAGAGGGTATGTATCGTGCTTTTACAGCCAGGTGTAATAAATAAAAGAAGTGAGTTTGGTCTTAGACCTATGCTTCAATAAACAACAATCCATAGACAAATCACCATTTCACAAAATTTGGCCGAGTTTGAAGATACTGTTCGAAATCAGAAATGTGAGAGACTAAAGTATTTCAAGACATGATTTCTTAGAATAGACTGGTCTTGTCTGGGAGATTTTTATCACTTGCACTGCTTTTCTAACTAAAACAAATGTTTTGTGCTGTTTTTCTCATTTACACATAGAGCTGATCTTTCTTCAGAATTGGAACAATGTAGAAAAAACTATTAATAAAACAATGAAGAGAAAGTTTGGAAGTAGGAGATGTATCAAATGAAAAAAACCAAACTGATAACCAATCCACCATGAAAACTCCTGTTTCCCTCTAGCCTTAGTCTAACCAGGATAGTAAGAATCATAACCAAATAATATAATGAAAAAGTCTGATTTTTGTAAGCAAGATCAGCCATTTTAACCTGAATGGTCAAAATGCGTTGATTTCAAAAACTGCAGTTGTAAAATCACTTTTAAAATTATTCCTCTATAACCAGGCTGCTGTCGTTCTTCTCATTTATCTTTTACAGTTGCACAATATAAATCACTAGTAAATACTCATGACCTTCTGGAACTGCAAATATAACTGAGTAGGCAATTAGCATTAATTGTTAAGCAGTTTTATAGATCGGTAGATACAAATGATAATCAACAGCACTAAATGTAATGAAATATTTCAGTTAATGTACCCTGGATGTTGATATCTAATGCTGAAAGGAAATACTTAGAGGAAAACTACTTCTGGTTCAAATTAACATCCCAACTGTATCCCATGTAACCACTCCACTGCATTTCTTCCTTTTACTGAGTTTGCTGCTCTACCGAAAACACTCCACCACATTAGCAAAGTACAAAGGAGGAAGAAAGAGAAAAAGGTCCTGCCAGGATCTTCCCCATATGAAGACATTTTTTTATAAAGCAGTGCCAGTAGCAAGAATCCAGGCTGAAGTATAATCTAGATCATGCAATTTGCTGCACAAAACAATTCTTGAAGTATGTTCTCGTTTAACAATACAGTAACATTGGTAACAGCGCACAAAGAAGTGCACAATCTGTTAACATTCTAGAAATAGGTAGATCTTGCTCAGCCTTGAAAAATAATCTTTTTGCAAGTTTTTAACGTTTCAAGACTGATGGTGAAATAAAATCTACGACACCTGAGGTGATATACTTCATTAACTGTTGCTAGTATACCAATACCATTATAATAAAAACAAAATCTGTAAATGAGGTATTATCAGAGGTCATTAAAATGTAACCATATTTAAGCATATTTACCCAGTAAATATTTGCTTTTTAAATAGTCTACCATGAAATAGATTAGTCTTTAGCAGCATTTCTGTACATAATTCAATCAAATTGTTGTTCTCAGTCCGGCTGAGTCAGAACACTTTTAATGATATCTAAACACTGAGTGGCTAAATTTTCCAATAGAGAGATGAAAATCATGTTCCCATAAGGAAGAATTCCCCTAGCAGGAAAACTCTGAAAAGGAGGATAGATCACTGATAAGGAGGGAGAAAAGTAGGATACAATAAGCTTTAAGGGCAATGAAATACATGTAAATATTTTTATGAGGATCTCCTTAATAGCAAAATTAAGTACATAAAGAGAAAAACAAGAATGTTCATAAAAATTGTGAAAACATGTAAAATTTATGTAAATGGAAGGCCTTACATCCAGAAGGAGTTCTGTGACTCTTTCCTGAAGCATTGAAAGTCTCTTTTAAAACAAAGTAAACTCAATCAAATAAAGGTTATTTCCTCTGGTGATATATTACAACCCACTCCACAAGTAACAGATTACTGAAATGTTTATTTATTATAAGCTTTACCGTAAAGCATTTGAAACTTTTTATGAGATGTAAAAAACTGTTCCAGGTTTTTTAGAGTTGCTGGAAAACAAGCAGAATGTGAAACTTTGTAGTGGCCTATGGTGAAAATGACGGCAACCTGTAATTTCCTTAACTAGTAAAAAAAATGAATGAGCAGACAGTGAGGTGGACCATGCCTGTGATGGTATTAATCAACTTAGCATGAAGTCAAGTTGGAGGCCAATGATGCATCAGAGGGGTCAGTACTGGGAGAAATCCACTTCATTAACAACCTGGATAATGGGACAGAGTGTACCCTCAGCAAGTTTGCAACTGACACAAAACTGAGAGGGGTGGCTGATACACCAGAGGGTCAAGCTGTCATCCAGAGGGACCTCAAGAAGCTCAAGAAGCTGGAGAAACAGACTGACAGGAACCTTATACAGTTCAACAAGGCGAAGTGCCAAGTCTTGCACTTGGGGAGGAGCAACCCCGTGCACCAGAAGATGCTGAGACCACTCAGCTGTAAAGCAGCATTGCATAAAAGGACCTGGGGGTCCTGGTGGACACCACATTGAATATGATCCTCTAATACACCCTTGGAGTAAATAAGGCCACCAGTACCCTGGGCTGCATTAGGAGTGCTGCCAACCGGGCCAAGAGAGCTGATCCTTCCCCTCTACTTTACACTGGTAAAGCAACATCTGGAGCACTGTGACCAGTCCTGGGCTCCCCAGAACAAAAGCAGTATGAAGGTGCTGGGGTCAAGCAAAGGGTCATGAATCTGTCTAAAGGTTCAAAGCATCTCTCCTGTGAGAAAAGGCTGATAGAGGTGGGACTGGTCAGCCTGGAGAAGAGTAGGGTCAGAGGTGGTCCTACAAATCTGTACATAAACCTGAAGGGAGGCTGTAAAGATAAGGGAGCCAGGCTCTTTTCAGTGGTATCCAGTGACAGAACAAGTGGCAATGAGCACACACCGAATCACAGGAGGTTTCAGCTGAACATCAGGAAACACTTTTCTACTGTGAGAGTGACTGAGCACTAACACAGGTGGCCCAGAGAGGTAATGGAGTCTCTATCCTTGGAGATATTCAGTAATTGTCTAGACACAGTCCTAGGCAAGTGGATATAGGTGACTCTGCTTGAAAAAGGGGTTGGACAAAATGACCTATGGAGGTGCCTTCTGATACCAGCCAGTTTGTGATCCTCTGATTTTGTAATAACTAAACACCAGAACTGGATAATAGTGAAATAACCAGTCAAAAGACTATCTAAGGTATAAGCAGAGGTTAAACAAATTTTTATCACAATACAGCCTTATTCTTGTGGAAAGGTTTGACTCATGAGTACATATATATCCAGCCTGGAGAAAGCTGCAATATTTAGGACTGGTTTCATAATGATCCACTAGGTCTTCATGGGAGACTCTAAATATTTTGGTTGTTGGCTTTGGAATCTATTCCGTATCTGGTCCATGGAAACCATACTACATTTCTTTATTTTTTATTTCACTGTTACTATGCAACAAGTCTGGCTTTTCTAAGCAGCTGGCAAACATGGATTTTAAATGAAAGAATAGAACGTCAATTGTAAGGAGTTGGGCACCTGGTTGCTCAGAAATCTTGCGAAGTAAAGAAAATTGTGCATTAACTGGATTAAGTCTTCAAAAAGTATGTAGGTGTCATTGTTTACAAGTACATCCCATCATTTTATGTTATTGCTGAGCTGTGGTATATCCACATAGCGATATGTTTATGCATTTATGCATGCATGTATGCATGTAATCCCTTACTCTGTGTCACTTGCACGGAAAGTGGAATGGTTTAAAATTTTATTACTTGAATGATTTCTATAAGAGACAAGGAAAAGACATAAAGTTCAAACTAATTACTAGCAACAAGATATGTGGCTGGTAATTATTGTTACAAATCAATTTTAAAAAATCACATTTTGAATTAAAAACAACAGTCATAAAATCTGTTCAACTTGTCATCAAAGACAGATTGCACAAGGCTTCTAAAAGTAATGTTGTAATAGAGAAAAAATTAGAGTATTTTCTTTCTTACAAATGCACAAAAATGTGAGTATGCCTATCTCATTTTATTAATCTATTTCTTTAGCTTTTCTTATAAAGTCCATTTGGGCACTTTCTTACCCTGTCAATGTCAAACCCGCTGTTCTCACTGATAAAAATTAATAGATGTTTCACTCTTGGAAGTCAAAAGATTTAAGTCAATGTTTTAATACCTCTTATAATAAATGGAATATAATAAATTGAACTACTGTGGAGCACAACTTGACTACAGTATACTTAATTACACTTTTTTTTAAATGTCTGAAGTACAGTATATACAGTGAAGAACATGAGTAATTACAGCATGGTTAGAAGTCAATCCTGGTGCTGATTAATTTTTGAGGTATTTTGCTTTCTTCTAAAAATGAGAAATGGAGGGATTTTTTTGAACACACTACACACTACAAAAGGTTGATGTTTGAGATGTAAAGGAGTTTTTGCTGTTTGTGATTACAAAACTTCCTTTTTAATGGATACATACAGCAAGTAGTCAGTACATAAAAAACATATTTCGTAATGTTAAATAGAGAAACTCTTCACTTCTATTCTCTAAACAGACAGCTGTAGATATGGGTCATGGGTTTGCAAAAGTCCCCCTCCTTGGGGATTGGAAATAGTTTGTCCAGATGAATTTCTGGACAAGGGCCAATCAGGAGTTTAGGTGACGCCTTTGCTAATTACCTCTTCAAGAAGAAACGGAAGAGAAGGTGGTGGCGTGGAAGGATCTTTGGGCAGCCATGTAAGAGAGAGGACGTGGCAGGCCACCCCCAGGTGGGGGGGCCAGGCCTCTCTGCTCCCCCGGCCCTGGGCCAGGGGCAGGGATAGAACTGAAACCCTCCTGACCAGATGTGTAACAGAGTGAAGAAAAAGAAAACTTAAAAGACAACTTGGACAGAGCTGCTGCAAGAAAAATTCCAACTGGAGAGATAGCGGAGCCTTCAAGGTCAGAGCTGGCAGCCAGAGAGAGAAAGAAGCGGCAAAAGAGGGGAGACGGCTTCTTCTTCTCCTTCCCTCTCTCTCTCTCCCTTCAGCAGGGAAAATGACTGAGATCTAAAAATCCCTGCTGCTTGTGGGACATTGCTGAGAAGCAGAGACAACTCCAATTGCAGTTTGAGGAA
>JAWMRA010000078.1:93207459-93257340 GCA_035584735.1 Pseudotriccus pelzelni | reverse complement strand
ATCCTAATATTATTTTCTCCCCAATCAGATCTCTTTGTCTGCATAAACCTTCTCTCACCTTAGAGCAATTTGTGGGGAGTGTGGTAAAAATTGTCCCTAGGCAAACCCACAACAGAGGTGCTGCTGGTACTGCCTTTTAAACCAAAAAATGCATCTAAATTGCCAAGTTATGAATGTCACAGGACCCTCATTGTAAACCTAGCATCAAATAATGATCAAATTTTGTCAGATAGAAATATGACACATTTCATAAATACTGGCTTGTAAGGGTCCTTTTGGCATTAAAATGTTGGACTTTAGATACACTGGAACCTCTGCAGCTATGAGATTTTAAAGGTCTAAACTTTGGATTTTGAAATCTAAAGTGGCAATTATCAGTGAAAAATCTTTGTCTCAGTAATCTTGTCTCTGTCTCATTTTAAGACATCAAAAACTGTTCAAAATAAATAAATTTCAGCACTCTTCTTTAGGGTGATGGAACCTTTGAAAATATTTTAACATATTAATTTGAATTGATTGCACCACCTTTTCAGATATGAGTGGCTCCTAAATGATGATCTGCATAATAGTACTTAAAGTTTCCTTCATATGCTAGAACTTTTCCTCGCAAAACCATCTTTGACTGCTACCCTGTAAAGTAGTAGAATCTGTCACTGAGAAAGGCAAGAAAACATTTTAAAACTGGTTTTGTGAAGGTCTTTAAAAGCTGTGGAAAACTTGAATACACAATGCAGTTTGTCTACCTCTTATTGTATTGGATACATTTGCATTCAGTGAAGTAAAAACTAGATTAAATTAAGATTATATATTTCATAATTTGAAATAAAATATTTGCAATTGCACAGTTACATGAACTATCAAAAAAAAAAGATCCAAAAGGTGTTTAAGTATAGGCTATTTAAGTGTAGAAAGGATATTTGGAGATCCTGTAATTATTTCACTTGATAAAGGTAGTGATCCAGGGCATTCTGCATGGTTTTTATCAACCAATAGCCACAGTAAGTTATTGACTTGTTATATTTTAGGTTTGTCAAGTAACATACAAGGATTGAGGCATGTTGTCCTGGCATTTCACTTCGATATTCTGTGGCTAGTGGGTCAAAATTTAATTTCCCTCAAAATTTCAAAATTTGGTTTTAATAACCCTACATATTTTAATATTAGAATGCCAAAATTAAGTGATTTAACTTAACGATGGGATTCAAAAGCTAATTCTGAATCTCATTTCTACTTCTAAGGTTTTGAACTATGCTAAAACTCTCTGAGTTTCATTCTTTCCGGTGCATCTTTTCACTTCTTTTACTTTTCCTATGACTTGCTCTACTTTCATGATCAGATTCTGTTAGCAGTGATGTTGTTTTCAACTTTTTAATGCATGATAAAATATTCTGGTCTTTCATGATAACTAGACAGGGCAGGTATACCTTTCCCACTGAAAAAGTTGAGCTAAATAGTGCCCTGTTGTAGCAAGTAGATGGCTTTGAAGAGTCTTGCAGTTTGAGATGATTGTTGGGAGCGTAACAAAAAACCCAGGAAAATTTGGCAGAGAGAAGCAAAAAGAATTAGCTCAAAACTTCATTAAAACATTAGACAGCATAAGATACCACTGTCTCTAAAGGAAGAAGCTTTGCTTTTCTTCAATCTAGCAACTCATTTCTGCCTTTGCATTACACTGAACCAGATGTAGGAACTGGTCTGGCTTTGTATTTTAATTTTTCTTTTTGACTTAGTTCACCAATTAACTACCAACTCATGGTGAAAATTGGTTTCGTTCAAGGAGGGACTGCCAAGGTGTAAGTGAAACTCAAAACTGAAAAATAATTGGTTTGATTGAAAATTTATTTGCCTCTAAGTTGACTTGATTTCTGTTTTGAAATTGATGAATTTCACTCTTAACAGATCAGGTTTTCCCTGCAGATACCAGTTTTGCAAGCAAATATCTCAAACAAAGTGAGGCCTTTATTACTTGTTTCCAAGACATTTCTGAGTCACTTTGGAAACAGGCTAGCATGCTAGCAGCCAGGAAACTTTTTCTGGATGAAGGCTATAATAAAATGGTCAATGGGTTATTAAACTCATTGATGTCAGAAGCAGAAAAGCCTCAGGCATACCAGGGTGCAGAATAATAACCGGAAATCTGTTATTTACAGTGTACGCCTTTTGGCTCTCTAAAAGTTTTTCACAGGAAAAATTCTGATGAGTTTATTGTCTGAGTCTAGCCAAACAAGGAATTTAGGAGCCCATTACTCTACTGGACATAACCGTCAGGATATTGATAGTAACACTTTGAAACAATGAATAAATTTAGTTGTGGGGTTTCGTTTTCCTCCCTAAAACCTCTGACAAAACCATTTGTCTCTTAGTCATCCCTGTGTGTGTATCTGTTTGTCTGTTGTAACTAATGAGATTTTTTTCTTCATTATATTTGAACAAGTCCTTTGATAACCACCGGCTTAAACAATTTGACAAGTAGGTAAGCCACATCTGTGTGCTGCACTTCCAGAAATCTTACTGAATCAGTGAAAATGAAATAGTGCTAGTGATTGCTCAGATCAGTCACTATAACTAGACAGAGAGCAGTGATCCACACTTCTTTGTTTTGTCTTCTTTAATTACAGTTTAATTTGCTCAAAAGCTCTTGAGTTGAACTATGGAAATCAAGGTCATAATCTGCAGTGGTTTTTGTCATATAGAGCAAAACTGTCAGCACTTAGCTTCCTGTAGGAATAGACACCAACTGACTAATTTCTGCTTGTGTTCAGAGCACAAGTTAAATACCTTGTAATTCTCTGATCTTATCTAAAAGATAATTTCTCGTAATTATCAAAGGCAATTCTTTATGAAGTTTCAGCTGTGACAATATAGCTGCACACATTAGCTTTTCTCTTGCTCTTTCAACAAGCATAGAATATTGTTCCCCTATTAGGTTATTGCTCTGTTAATACTGAATCTTGTGGGGAAATAAAACACTTTTTTTCCTAAAGAATTCACTGGAGATTGATAGCGAGTATCACTCCTCAAAGCTCATAAAATCATCACTACATGCTCATAAAATTGTAAATAATTTTACCATATGTCTTCCTGTTTGTAATGTAATATTTCAATTAAATTCATATTTCATGTAGATTTCAGGTCTGGATCCTGGTCATTCCTCATCTAAGAGTTTAAACTGTGCAAAACTCCATAAAAAATAGGTACAAGGGTATGGTCTTATCATTTTAAATTTTCTTCTTTCTATTTGCCTTGGAAGAGGTGGAGGGAAAACAAAGGAAATTTTAAAAAACAATGCAAGTGAGAAACAAGTTAAATATTTCTATTAGTTCACAAATTCCAATATCATAGAAATCAGCCCAAGCAGTTACATCCACATCCAGAGCTGTAAGGGTGCAAAAGACTGAAATTCAGAAAGGTCTAGATATAGACTTTTAGTTCAGCACACTGTAAATATAAAGCTGTCTGTATCTGTACTCTGATAGATTTTACACCATAAAAAAAAGCCAAAACCAAAACTACAAAATAAGACCAAAACACCAAAACCCAAGCCCACAAAACCAACCTAAACCAACCATAAAACTCCCACTAAAAACCAAAACCAACCTCCCACCTCAACAAATTATAGGCAGGATGTTGTAGCAATGATTTCATACACATTCATTTCTAAAATTTAATACCAACAAGCAGGGACTACACAGGCAAAGTGAAGTGAGGGACTACACAGTGATGAAAAGCGAGCATGAATCTTTTAATTAGTTTTTATTCAAGAACCAGAATCCTATTTAAAATTAGCATAGGTTTTCTTTTTCCGTTCTGTGCAACTTCTTCAGTGATTTCTGTTGCTAGCTACAACCCAAAGGCAGTTGTGTGGTTTCAAAAGTTGACAGTATACACCCTATGGATTTCCTACATAACTATTTTAAAGGAATCAATTGTATGGATCAATAACACTAGATGCAAGGTTCTAATAGATTAATATTTTGGAAAGTTCAAAGGATATCAAAGAAAATTACAAGAATGAGGGTTTATTCCTTTGGATGGGAAGAGAAAATAAATCTATTGGCAACCAGTTTGAAAAGACTGTGACTTAATCAGGAATTAGGAGCACAAGGAGTTTTGGAATTCTTGAAAAATCTAAAATAAGAGTTTTGTCCAATTCTCGTTCATGTTGTTTGCTTGAAATTATGGGGTCTGAAGAATGATAATTAGGGTGATACTTTAAATTGAAATACTATACTTGATGAGGTTTGACCTTGATTCAAGAAAGCATTTCATACGTGATCTTAAATAAGGGGATCACTCCGTCCTCTTCCATAACACTCTTAATTTATTATTAAGAATTCTTTAATTTTTTTTTGTCCTTTCTCATCTCTGCTCGCTCTCTGCAGCAGTTTTTTTTACCAGTGGAAGCTCTTTTCGTATTTAAAAAGAATTTGGGGATTTTATCTGTGTCTAGTAGCGTGGACAGGCAGGAAAGAACCAACAGGTCCTTTAGGTAATAAGTGATAAACCAATAAGGAACTGTTTTGTAAAATCTCTCAGCCCATTACTAGATCTAGGAAGAGAGCATTTCCTTTCAACATTCCCCTTAAAGCCTATATAAAAATTCAGAAACATTGATCTACATTTAAAGACTACAGAGACCATTTGAGAAAAACAGCATCCTGGGTATCTGTTCAGACACAAAGTGATCTCAATTTTAGCAGCAAATGAATCCCATGACAGACAGATGTGTTCAAAAGGTTTAAGGAAGGACAGCTTTCTTCTTTTTTGTGTATGTGTTTTTGGGTTTTGGATTGTTTTACTTTTTTTTGTTTTGTTTTGTTTTATTTTAAATACTAGAAATTAGACTTTGTACTAAACATTTTCAGAGAAAGAGGCTTGGCACATTTATACAGCAAGTCATCAAGATTCCAGTTTTTATGTCCCTCTAGGGCACGCTCCTGTCTAAAGGATTCACTCTAAGTTACTACTTTGCGCTCCTACAGGTAACTGAGTCTTTTGGTAACTGAAAAATGAAAAGGAACATTATTAAATTTTATACCATATTGACTAGAAAAAGGTATGAACAATTGGTGTCCAAAAATCTGAGTTCTATTTGGCATTTTTAAATTGAAAGAGAAGCAAAAATGAGAAACTTCAGTTAGTTCTGCCCATTCCATATGCACGATGCCGTGCATACATTTTTCAGTGCTTTGAATGAGATTGTATTCCTTGTAAGTTGGATATGGGGGGACTTATAGACTACACATGAATACTTTGCTCATTTTTAAACTTTCTTTTCCTAACTGAGAAGTCTGGAAAGTAAAGGAATCAGAAAAATATTAGGAAGACTCAGGCTACTGTGAAGCAAAAGACTAGACTTACTGCCACAAATTCACAAAGAATAAGAGTTTTTTTACCATCGCTTTTCATGCTTTGTACTTTGAAACGACTTGGGCACATGACCAAATTTCTCCAGGAATAACAATGTACATCAGCTGATCTCTGCTAAAATTAGCATCCTCCACCCAGTCATGCTCAGCAAAGCTAGCAAAGCTGAACAAAACATATCTAAATGTTTCCACAATTAATGTGATTTTGATAAAGGTATAAAAAGAAATATATACAAAGAAATAAACAAGCTATATACAGATTATAGAAAATTCAGACTCGGGAAGGAATAGCCATTCTAACTGGCAGAGGATTTTTTTTTTTTTTTTAGAATGCCACAAATAGGAACTATTTTCATTTTGACAGCTGCTGTCTATTATCTTGTAAAAATCATACTTATCCACAGAGATTATGGTAATATTATCACAGTTATGAGTAGGACAGATCTAAGAAGGCAAATACTAAGGAAAAAAATCAGAGACTGACAAAAGAAATTAGTAGTTCAAGAAATACAGTTGCTACCCATTGCAAATACACAGTGATATACTCTTGCACTTTTGCTCGTTCATCTAAATCTAGCATGCACTAATTACTAATTAGTGATGACAGGTGGAAAGAAAATCAGCCAATTATTTGTACAACTATTATTATAAACATGCTTGTTTAAAGTGTGCACTCCTACAAACTTGTGTCCTTGGTTTCAAAGTCAAGCAGGCGAGTTCAGTGCCAGCCAGTCAATGAACTGAGTTCTTCTAGTCTGGAGGCACTTCACCCCAACGTGAAGATAGAATATCCGTGTTCTTTCCCCACTTGCTGTGTTTCACTTAATTTTGAAAGGAGGGACAAACTACAGTGTGGGATCACACAGCCCAGATGCCAGCTCCTTGTCCTTATCTCTAATTAACATTTGAAGAGAAATGTGGAAACAGAAAGGATCTGAGGTTTGTTTGGTCTCTGACCTGAAACCTTCTTATAACCAAACAGTGCATTAAGTGTGTAAAAAACTTCTGAGAATATGGCAGGTTCTTTATAGACTCAGAAGCCCTGAATAACAGAAATTGCTGGAGTATGGTTGCTCTGGACTTGTGCTTTCAAATATTTTCCCAAGTGAACTGGCAAAGGACTGTCTAACCTGCCTGAATGCATCTGCTGTGTCTGGACTAGGACTCTGGGCTCCTAAGGTCAGTCATGTCTCAGAACCTTAAAAAAGAACTTCCATTTTACAGGAAATGCAATCCAGTCATATAGTGAAAGTTTGATGAGAGAAGATTTATATTGCTGCATCTTAAATATAACAAGGCATTTCATCCACTGCTTACAAAAATATACAAAACTGAAAGACACCTACACACCTTATAGACAAGACTAATTTGGCTAAAATTATGTAGATCCCTCCCAACAGCTACTAGTGCAGTCTCCTTACCTTCTGCTGTGGTCCTTGTGATGTGGCTTTGTTATTCACTCAGAAATGATTGCGATGTCACATTAATTCAACTTGTTAAAAAGCCTGCAAATGAAAAATATTTAAAGGAAGCAAGACAAAAGCTAAAACTCAAAAGGAGTTGGCAAGTCTGACAGGAAATTATACCAGCACCAGTTCCACACTGGAAATACTCAAAGAACAAGGTGAACAGGCCATTTTTCTGAAAAAACAAAACAAAACAAAACAAAACCCAAACCCAAACCTGTTTAATTGAATATTTCTATTGTGTTTCTCTAATTAAAACCAGCCTGACAGGCCCAGAAAAACAATTGCTTTTCCTATACGGTATTAATACTTATAAGCAGCTGCTGCATCCTAGATTGCATCATATCTCTCACTACTTGAAGGCTGTGGTTTGGCACCTGCAGCATACTAAATGCATCCCATATAGTAACTGTTCTTATACAGTATAGTTGAATACTGTATGACTAAATTGTGTCAAACAGTTGGAATTATCTAGTCTTCTGTCTGTATCTAGTCTTACATAATCTGCATTAGGCTTGTGAGTTCAGAAAGTCACATTGGCAGCTTGCCAATCCTCAAGAATTCATTGGGATTTTAAAGCTCCTAATGATCTTACCCGATATCACTGCCAAATATTTGTACAAGTGACTTTGGTTTGTTGCTTTTCAAATGAAAAGATAATCAAATGAGAGACTCTCCTAGGTTTTTTAAAATTTTTTTTCCTAAAATTAACTAGCAGGTACAACTATCTTACTCATCTAAACTACTATTTCTCAAGTCACACACACACAAAAAAAATTGATTCAATAGCTGTAGATTTGTGGAAATTCTCACCCTTATGCAACCTTCTTCTCCTCAACACTACATTGCCGAAAGTTGTTCTCCAGATATTTACATGCAGTGCTAGAGGCAACTAGCACTAAAACTACTTCGTATCAGCATAAATTGGTATTTCCTACTAAGCAGTCTGTGTTTCTCGCAGCACTACTGTGGTCTGTACTGACACAAATTCAAGTGGCAAATGAAAGACTTCAGTCTGCCATTATCTAATCTGAAGATTAGATTCCAAGATAATTACACATTTCAAATAGAAATTAGATTAAAACCTGACTGATGGTCTAATCAAATTAGAGTTCAGTTTGGTAATTCTTGCTTTTTGCAACATATTGAAAGAGTCTCGTACATGTAAATGAAGACTGTAATAGTATATCTGGAATACTTCAGTCCCCTGCATATTTGTAGTCACTAATTTATTTCATTTCAAGGCGATGGCTCATCGTCAAGGAGGTTAACCTACTCCGTAATGCTCCAAGACCTTGCAAAGATTTTCTCTAAACTGACTCATCTAACTCTGTGTGTCTTTTACATATTTAAATGGCCACATTTAAATATCTCTATGCCTTTTCAGCTCAGTTTGAGCAAATACTTCTCAAATGGGATATTTAAACCTTTATGCACTCTACTTACAGAAATACTTGTTCCTCATCTGACACCCACTGCACAGGATGGAGCTAGCCACAAGTACAAAGGACGTTTGACTGGGCTGGGATTACATCATCAGGCTCTCAAAGAAGTCCAGTGAGAGGAGGTGCTAAGGAAAGTGTGATCTTGCTTGTATTGTAGTTCTGTATTAGTTAATTCATACTCCAATAAAGCTTGCCAAACTAGTTCAGCTATTAGGTGCACAGGTTTCTGATAGCAACCTCACAACTTTGCTTCTTAATGTTCATTACGGAGATTACACTTGCCTTTCCCTGCTCTCATTAAAGTCAGGTTGTGATTTCTCAGAGCGAATTTGATTGAGTATTCATACCCTGGAATTATACCTCTTTTTCCAGCATCCTTTCCCACAAGTAAGTGAAAGGGAATAGTTTTGTTCCTAAGTAGCTCTTCCCATACTCATGGCACTCAGATGTATTTTACCAAGTATGGGTTAAATACTGAAGGGGCAACAGCCGTATGGAAAAATAAAGCAGTCACTATGCTTTCAGCAAAGGCTGGATAACATCCAAAGACATAGGCTTGTTTTAGCGAAAGGGGATGTTGGCTAGAATCCTGGTGGCCTGATAAGGAAAAAGAACAAATAGAGAAATCAAATCAGATTCTCTAGGGCAGACAGTGAAGAGTATTACTCATAACACTTTATTAGCACTAACTTTCTAAAGTTTTGCCATTTATGATATTTTGGGTCCTCAGTTCACTGGAAGGTTTTTTATTTTTTTATCAGTCCTTCAGCATTTTCACTGATATGAGTGAAGGAATTCTTATTTACCAATACAAGAAGGTTTTCTACTCATTCTTTTACTTTGTAGCATAGAAAAAGAATCATAGAATAGCTCAGGTTGAAAGGGAGCTTTTAAGGTCAGATAGTCCAATCTTCCTTGCCATGACCAGCAGCATCTTCAGCTAGATCAGGCTGCCTCAGGGGAAGGTCCAACATGACCTTTAATATTTCAAGTGATGGGGCATCTACTACCTTTCTGGGCAAGCTGTTACAATGTTTCATCACACTCATTGTAAAAAACTTCTTTTTTTATATATTTATTTTAGTCTAATCTAATCTAATTTGGCTTTGTGGAGCCTCATGAGGTTCACGTGGGACCACTTTTTGAACTTGTCCTCTTCATGGCATCTCATCTCTCAGGCATGTCAACCTCACTGCTTGGCTCGGTGTCATCTGCAAACTTGCTGAGGGTACATTCCATCCCACTGTCTATGACACAGATGAAGGTATTAAACAGTACCTGTCCCTTGAGGAACATCCCTTATAATTGATCTTCATCTGAACATTGAGACATTGACCACTACCCCCTGGATGAGATCATCCAACCAATTCCTCATTTCTACAAAAAATCCTTTTCATTTTCAGTATTTGCTACCTGTCACTCCAAGTGGATAGTTTTCATTCACATATTCATATTTGCAGGTTTCTTTAGCTCTTTGCAATCCTATACATTTTTCAAGGATTGTGTTAATTTGGGGCAAAGGGTGGTTTATGGCTCATGAGTAGAATTAGTTAAATGTGTTTAACATTCTGTATGCTTTTCCATTAATAAATAATTATTCCTTGTAGTTCAGTACATTAGAAAATTATACTGAAAGAATACAATGTGCTATCATTCACGAACAATGCTAGGATTGTGAAGTAAGATTTATTTCAAATATTAATTAGTTTTTAATTTTTAGTTTTAGCTACAGTAGAGTTCATGTTTCATTGCAGTCACTCAGACATAATAAAGCAATGTTAAACAGTACAGAATGGTACCAAAGGTTTCTGGCATGACCAAGACACACTGTGAGTGCTATTGTCTATTGCAGTTTAATGAGCCTCAATAACTGTAGCTAATAGGTCATATTGTGCAAAGAAAAAAATAATTAAATGCTATTTCTGTGTAATTACACCATCCATTATTCATTACTAAAATTTAGAAAATTCTAAAAGCCTTCTATCACAAAAATTACTAGAGAAAAATAAAGATCATTCGAGGTGAAACCTTATTTTTATGCTTTGCTATATTACGCATCTAAGTAAATGTCTGCAGCCTATCTTGAAAATGGAACACTGACTTCTTGAGAGGAAAAAGTCATAAGAATGCACCAAACCATCATTATCCAACATTATCACTTACACATGGAAACGGGTACTACAAAGATATAAACAATCCCCATATCAGAAAAACACAAGATCACAGGTTTTTTGTAGTATACAGTAGTTGTGCAGAAACTGGGTTGTACATATTAGAAGAGATGGGGAAAGATAGCTGTATATTTGATATTCTATGAGATAAAGCCAAAAAAAGCTTAATTTTTGTCAATGTGAGTCTGGGAATCAAAATAAGAGAAATTGAAGCTACTCAAAATTGTGATATCAATAAACACATGGAATATATGTCATGAATAACAAAGTTTCCTATGAAACTCAGTAGCATACAAGACCAATACCCAAGGTATTTTTCCATAACAAAAAAAAACAACAAACACCCCACAAAAAACAAACAACAACAAAAACCCCACAAACAAAACCCACAAAAACAAAACAACGAACCCTTTCCTTTCTGCCTTCTATACCTCCTGCTGAAACAATCACAGCACAGTTGAAGTGCCACAAAAATGTCAGAGAAATACTTTCCAGCTTCAAGCATAGGGACATTCTACTTGTCTGTTATTACACTGTTTAAGTGCTGCAGCTTAAAATGAAGTACTGATAGGATCCCAAAACTAAATTCTAAACCTTAATATTGCATAAGGTCAACAGTACAAGCAAGATTAATAGCCTGAAAAAAACTCCATAAGCAGGTTTGTCAGCAAATCATTTCTGTTTCTAAGAAGAACATATTTTGAACACTGAGATCTAGGTAGATATACTTAAAACATTCATATTGGAAACTTTCCAAGAGGCTTAGTTCCTTCACAGCAATTAGATATATACCGTAAGGACAAGTGAAGACCAGAAAACTGATGGTAGTGAGATCCAAGTTCCTTTGATATTTTATGTCTCCTATCAAAAGGAGCATGGCCAGCAGATTGAGGGATGTGATTTTCTGCCTCTACTCCACTCTGGTGAGACCCCACCTGGAGTGCTGCATCTAGCTCTCGAGTCCCCAGTACAGGAAGGGTATTGACCTGTTTCAGAGCAGGCCCAGCAAGATGATTAAGGGATGGGGCACCTCTTCTGTGGTGAAAGGCTGAAAAAGCAGGATTTGTTCAGCCTGGAGAAGAGAAGGCTTCAGGGTGACCTAATTGTGGCCTTCCAAGATCTCAAGGGAGCCAAAAAGAAAGATGGAAAGGGACTATTTACAAGAGCATGTAGGGACAGGACAAGGGGGAATGGATTCAAACTGAAAGAGAGTAGATTTAGATTAAATATTAGGAAGAAATTTTTTACTGTAAGGGTGATTAGACACTGGCACAGGTTGCTTAGAGAAGTTCTGATTTCCCCCTCCCTGGAATTGTTCAAGGTCAGGCTGGATGGATCTCTGAGCAACGTGATCTAGCAAAAGGTGTCCCTGCACATGGAAGGGGGTTTGTAATTAGATGATCTTTAAGGTCCTTTCCAACTAAACCAGTCTATGATTCTCTATTCAGACGGTTAAGACAGGAGTAATGACATGGGAAGAATGATGCTCTCTGCCGTGCTGGCTGGCAGCAAACAAATAAGTGAATCAAGCTGTTTAAGATATTCTTGGAGGGAAAAGAAGTACTGGCCTATTTATTGATCTATTATTGTAGTGCAGTTCTCTATGAAAATCCCAGCACCTAAAAGCCAGGTTTCAGAACAGGAACCGAGAAGAGACTCTTGAGACAGGGCAGACAGCAAACGGGAAGTTTGCAAAGCTGGTGGCATGTTTCTTGTCACAGTAATATTGAGAAGATTATTTTGACTCTTAGAACAATTTAAGTATAAAATATTACAGAATTAAAATACCAAAACCTTTTTCAGCAAGTACCAGTGGAGAAAAGGAACACAATCATACACTGATACAAGAAGAATAGAGGTGCATTTATAGCAAAAAATAATGTGAAACAGATATAATTAGAGAAACATGTCAAGGTGGTTACTGACGGGAAGATGGATTATATCTAAAGACAAATGAAATGAGCTACAGTCATAAACTGAAGAGGGTACAATGGCATGTACAAATTCTGTAATCAGATCTGATTTGCATGGTGGATATTAGATTTGCTAGAAGATAGGAAAACTCCTGCCAAGAAAAGCTGGAAAACTATTCAGTGAAATATGTTTTCCAGGCCAATAAACAAAAAATTCTCAAACTTACAGTGAATATAAGACTAGTAATTTCCACAGAGGAAAAAAAAATAAGCCATGTAACATTTTAGAAGATACACCAAACAAAAAAAAAATTCCAAAAATAGAGAAATATTTTTCTTTACATAGTTTAAATGGACTTAGATCTTGGTTTTAATATTAGCCTAAGGCTAATGAGACTGACTTGAATAAGACAGAAACTGCCCCACTGTAACATTACATGGAATCATAATTTGCATCCAATGTGGCAGATTCATATCAGTAGTTCAGATTTTAGGTTAGTATTTTTTTAATTTTCCAGGTACATAAGGATATTTTGAAAGCTCAGTAACATAAAGAGTTAAATTTCTGCCAGGAAAAGATTGCTCCACCTTGTAAAACACTGTTAGCAACTGACAATTTAAATAAACATGAATGTGCAAAACATATTTCAATCTGGTGTTTTGGTACCTTCTACTGAGCAGAATAGCTTTTATTAATAGCTTTATTGCACAGAGATTGCTAACAAATTACAATATTTAAACTCAGAAAAAAATTCCACAGTGTTGTTATATGAAAATATCCTATTTTACTGGCTAATATAAAGAAAGGTGACCACAAGAAAAAGAAAGAGCACAGAAAATTACAAAGAGTGACACCTTTGAAATATATTGGCTCAACAAAATTGGCATTATATGTCCAGAAAATTATGCAGAAAATACAGTAAAATAAAAAGTAAACTTTAGTTAACCTTTACAGTATGGTTCACAAGTGAAGATAAAATCAAAGGAGAGTATTATCTGCAATCATGGTCCAATGTACTCTGTGCTTTCTGACTGGAATCAAAAGAAGGCATGGAATGTTACAATAAGGGAGAGAGATCTCGTCCTCTCACCTTACATACTGTCACCTATCATTACCTAGAAACATAATAATGTCACCATCTGGCGTAAAATGAGACTTTTACTACAAAATTAGCTTAATTGCCAGTTGAAGTCAAGATGTAATAGAAATCCTGTGTGGTAAATGCCCCTTATACACTGATCAAAATGTCATCTTTCCTACAGAATGCCAAGCAAGCTTTCTCATTATCTACTGCAAAATAAGGCTCCTGCTATGCTATTGCCTAAATACCTCCAAATGTGATGCTCACAAGTGCTCTGAATAAACTCTTGTAAAGCTCCAAATTACTTCGAAAACTGACAGAGAGAAAAAAAAACAAACCAAATTGTAGCTCCGGAGTTTTTAAAGTTCTGTTGGTCTAGAAAAATAGTTGCTGCTGTTGCTACCTGACTGCAGACCTTAAGAGACTGATAATCAAAATGATGAGTCATCATCTGGGTAATATCAATTAACTGGTTTCTAGTGTTCAGCAAATTCTTCTTAAACGTATTTTGCTTCACAGAAGTAGACAAACAGCAATATAACATTGTTTTAACCTTGTAGGAAAATGTCTGGCTTCATTAGTAGTTTTATGAAGATTTACATCTTCACTTAATGACACCATCTGCCTAAGAGTATTTTTTCCAAATCATCATTAGAAAACCACTGGTCAAAAGGTTAGGTAGTTAAGTTTGGCTTAAGCTATCTTCACACTAATCAACTCATGTCCATCTTTTATTATATTCATTTTTTTTGTCTACATGGTTTTTAGGTGTGTCTGACTCAAATGCCAAACTTCTAGTGGAATATTAGAAAACTTGTCAAATATATTTATAAGAGAAAAGCAAATTGCCTTCTCAATACTTTTGGCTGTATGCTAGAAATATTGCCCATTTTAAAACTTCCATTTTAAAGCAATATTTTCAGTTTTTAATTTGGCCCTGAAAATTTTCCTACACTATATTAAATTCTTACTTTACATGAGGCTGAAACCAAATTATGCAATTCAGAACAAAATTATCCAAACCTAATATAAGCTGAAAAAATACTGGAAAAGTATTACTGAAGTTTGAAGGGTTTAAGTTTTAACATCTTGTTTAATTTCGTGCTCTGACTGGCTGCTTCTCAGACTTAAAAAAAAAAAAAAGACTGATGCAGAGAAGGGAAAATAAAATGTTTTCCACCACTTTTTCTACTCCAAGAGCAAAAGGGCACCACATAAACTAGCAGGTACAAAAGGAACTAAAGAAAACGTGTCCATACATCATGGATAGAGGACTTGTGGAACTCCTTGCTGCAAAACTTTAGCAGTGCTAAGGGGGTTGGATGGTTTCACAGTAGAGGATATATGCCTTTTATGTACACCATGGAATATCCTGCTTCTGTCACTAAGGAGCCTCTGGGATTCAGCTCAGTGGTTATTGAGAATTTATCAAAGGAGTATTACTGCATACGTGCACCAATTTATCTTTTTTCCTGGGGCATTTGTGGTAATAGACAGGGTGCTTACCTGTGCCTTTGGTTCCAGCAGTGTGTGTCTTACATTCTTAGAAAATATATCCTAGTGTTTTTGTGAGTAACAGATAATAGAATTATTTCTATATTGGAGGGCAAAGCCCTGGTCTAAACTTGTACACATCACTAGAGTCAGAGTCTTGAACTCATCACCTAGCAAATTAGGTTGCAATCTCATTTATTAACTATTTAATAGAGAGAGAAAGTGTTGGAGGTGGCCATGATGAGGAGAAAGCCTACGAACAGTGGAAAAAGGACTTTGTGGAAGAGAAAAGCACCGAATCTACACTTGCCTAAAAGACTGACTTTCAAAGACTCTGGGCTAAACCTATTGCTAGGTTGATACCTTAGTTCCAAGTTGTTACACCCTGTTGCTATGGCCTTTGCTCCCTGGAGCTGCTCATTGTTTCCCCATTGGGCAGTTTACAGAGCTGCATCTGCCCTACCCAATCCCCTTCTTCCCCAGTTACATCATTATTGTAACCCTTCCCCTTAATGTTTATGTATGTTCTTCTTACCTATCATATGTCCCAGTTTTGCATACTCCTCCCAGTTCCTAGAAGCCTCCCCAGTCTACCCCTTAAATATCCCTCCATTTTGTTTAATAACCAGATCAGCCTTGGGCTTTGCTGGAGAAAGGTGTGCAGCCCTGCTTTGGAACCCGGCTGGTCTCGTGTCTTTGTTCCCGAAGCGCAGCAAGAAAGCATTACTGCAATGGCTGGTTAAAAGCCATCATTCATCCTAGGAAGTATTTTGTATTTATCCAGAAAAGGTGTAGTTTCTTGAAACACAGCTAGGTTATTTGGCCAGGGACTAAGGGTTAAATTTCAGAATGGAAATAAATCTTCACCAAAATGTACCTTTGAGTGGTCTGCTGTAAACTGGTGGGTTTGGAAAATGTCTACTGAGTAGTGTATTACGTAGGTTTTTTATTTTTGCAGTTAATCAACCATGAACCTAGGTGTTGCTGTAATTATATGTATTGCTATCTAATTCAAATTCAATGTGTTGCTAACCTTACATCCACTGGCTGCTGCAACACTGCGAATTTGTTTTCAGACTTGACTTGATGACATGGAATCTAGATAACATGACTTCTCCTATAGGTTGAGGTGCAATAGTGCCAGAGACCTGTAAGCTAAAATAGCAGTTCTACTCTGGCATATTTGGGAGTTCTTTTAATTGTTATGAGATAACAGACAAGTTGTTTGGAGTCCCTGTGTTCCCCCTTTCCAGGGCTCTAATATTTATGGCACTGGTGGTTATAATGTTGATTAGGCATGTTTGTTTAACCACTGAGAAGACAAAACCTCAAAATTATTTATTATCAGTACTTCCTCTCTGGAGTTTAAAGTAGCAGAACAGGATCATACTGTATAGGACAGAATTTCCTTCCCATTTCCAAGTCTTCTCAGGAGAAAGAGCATCTCAGAGCACATAAATAATTGCAGGCGGACACTTTTTTTTTTCTTTTTCCAGCTAAAGGAACCACAATCAAAACACAAAAGAGTAAAATTAAGCTTTAAGGAGCTGTTGAAAGAATATCTTTAGTTCGAGCATCTACTATAGCAGAATTTTTATGGTTTATATTAGGGAAAAGCTGTCTTGTGTCACTCCAGGGAAGAACTGGCAATTATGAGTGCTGAAGCGGTGACTGTGATTTTCGGACAAAGCCTAGACTAATAATTTTACCATCTCTTTCAAAATTATCCTGAATATTACATACTGTTGGGTGGTTGTAAGGGGGAAGAGAGAAAGATGTATGATATCCTCTTGTCTTGCCCTTGTGCAAAATACTGGTCACCAGCTTGCCTCTTCGAGCAGTGATATACTCAGCTTCTGTTTGCTGGGGCTACAGGTCAGCTGCAGTCCTAGCAAATGAGCACAGCACTGTACAGAGCGCTGCCACACATAAAGAGTGAATCCAATACATCCCAAACATACTGAACTACTTCAGCACATGATACAGAGCAAATGTGGGATAGAGCTAGTATAACTGGAACTTGCTGTGCCATCTGAGGGATGCATTAGAGATGCTGACCAAGCTGAACAATGGAATATGTACTCAAACCCAACTTTTCTTACAGCAAAACTCAATTTGTAACTCAATTAGGACTGTATCCAAAGTACTGGAAATTTTGGAAATTATTTAGTTCAACATAACTTCACATTACCAAAGGCAGCAGTTTGTTTAAGGTTTCTTAGTAACAACAGTACTAGATTAACTGAAACATTTGTTTCTGTTGTTATCTTCCCCTTTTCTTTTTAGTGATATGAAATGACTATTTCTCTAAAAGACAAAGTTTGACTGAATTTCTGAATGTTATTGAAAGACAACCTTAACTTGATGCCTTCTGCATTCAGTATATATATTTAAAAGTATAAACCCCTCAAAATTATTTGTATGAAAATTGAATACATGACTGACCCTTTCAAGAAAAAAAAGAAAAAGAAATTTTCTTGCTTGACCTTTTTTAATGGCAGCTAACTTTCCTTGGAAAGGAACAGTTTCGACAATGCAGCTGGAAGAACATAAAGAAACATCAATTTTTCAGAGTTGGAGAAATCCTTGGAAGATTAAAATTTGATTTATGTGATTAAGAACACATAGGCAAATGCCTATTATGTACAGTTTTATGCTATTTTCATCGTGCTGTCCTACTATGAAGTATGTACTAGAAGTATGTAACTTCTAGGACATATATATGGAATATATGTGGAGACAGTTTGTGAAAAGCGTGCACACGAAAAGCATACTAGAAATGGGAAATCACAGAATTGGTAGAGTTGAAAAGAACCCACAAGGATCATCAAGTCCAGTCCCCAGTCCTCCACAGGACCATCACCAAAAGTCACACCATGTGCCTGAGAGTATCATCCAAATGCTTCTTGAACCCAATATACTATTATAAAATGGTCTTATAAGCTATTTTTGTTGTTCTCCATAGATAATCAAATACTTGGAATACAGGAGCTTAGTAAGTGCTGAAGAAAATTAGTCAGTCTCTAGTTGTCTTTTTTTTTTTTTTAAATTATGGATATATGAGGTCAGTGACCTATGCTTATTATCTGTCAATCAGTATGACCAAAGTGATAGCATAATCAGCTAAAAAAAAAAAAAAAGGCCAGCAGCACACAGGAAGTTTTTTTAAAATGTGCTATCACAGACTTTCAAAATGCAAAGGCAGTGCAATTTGAGGACCAACTCCCACAATACAGGTACTTGCAGGAGCAGGATATTTTCACTCTTTATGTCTATTCACTATTAGATACTTAGAAGATCTTAAAGGTATCGAACGTATAATAGGTTTTATCACTTCTGAGAGAGAAAGAGGATGGGAAGAGATAGAAAGAAACAGGACACATTTTGCAAAGTTTAGACAGTCCAGAGAAGGTAAATTTCTCATCCAGTATTAAGAAATTTGAATAATTTCTTAAAAGAATTTAGTGACAACTGGAAAGGATAGTACCTGTGAAAAAAAGGACAAGTGGCAAGAGGGAGGCAAAGCAAGAGTGAGAGAAGCAAGGCAACAAACATGACAGCAACAAAGGAGAAAAGAATGTGCAAATGATAAGAAAGGAATGAAGATGGAAACCTAATTCAAGTCCACACATGAAAGTTAATCTTGAATTGAACATGTCAGTAATGGATTTGCTTTATTATTTTCACAAGTAATAATACTTGCAGTATGCTATTTATACAACAATGACCAATTTAATGTCATGTACTTAAAAGTAGCATTATCTTCTTTTCTTAAAAACCTGATGTGCAAGATGATGATCATGCAAACCAAAGAGCACAAGATATTTTTCACTGAAGATATAAATTACTGTGGATTAATTCCTTTAGAGTGCAAATAACTCGAGAAGTACAGTGTAGGAATCTTTACTTTCACTTGACAAAATAAAATAAACCTTAAAAATAAGTTTATAGTATAATGTAGAAAATCAGAAGCCAACCCATTAAAATTAATACAGCCTGGAATAGAATAAGGACAGAAAATAAATATGCAAATACCACAGAAAATGCATTCAATTTCTTATTAACTTTAGAAGAGATGCTGACTTTTCAAAAGCAAATGGAAAAGTTTGATCAAATATGTTTAACTATATATGAAAGGAATTGTAGTTCTTGTGTTTATTTCTCCTTTTAAAACACATGAACATTTCATTCTTTCAAAGCTATTCTGCTAGTGTTCATTTGTTCAGTGGAAGCAGAAGGAGCTGAGTTGCACATCATTATTCTTAATTCATGACTTGTGATTCCTTTGTAAATTCCAGCCTGGATGTTATTAACAGAATCAGAAGCATTGAAGCCAGACCGAGTCATCAGTTTTATGGGAAAAAGTGTAAATGCTTGGAAGATGGCCAGAGAACAGCCAATACAAAACTAGAATTTTCATTTATCAAATAAGGAATTTCCTTTCCAGAATTTTGTTGAAGAAACAATGGTAATTTTTGGCCATTTATGCTACTATGAGGAGAAGCTATGCCATAGTTGCAGTACAATGTTGCTTTCATGTAAAACCTCTTCTGAATATATTTCTTGATTTATTTTTACTTTCATCTCATGAAATATGTTGTGATATATTTCATTTGGATTTGAGTACCTCTAACTAATAGTAGTATAGAAATAGGAAAAAATACATCCAAAATAACATTGGTCTGGACACAACTGGTGTTTTCTTACTTTTAATAATATTTTCACAGATACTATGGTGCATTTCTCAGTACTGTGCAAAGTCATACTTTACAGATATAACCAATCCATTTAAAAAATAAGAAACAGTATACCCATTTAAACACAATAAATTTATTAATTTATCAGCATATCGTATATGGACACACCTGCTCAGCTTTTCCTCCCACTGCCCAATCCCCTTTCAATCTGATATTTCTTTCTTTCTTTCCTTTTCTACTTTTTTAATATCTCCTGTTTTGCATTCCATCTTTAAATTTTGTTTTAGGAAGAGAGGTCAGCCCATAACTCAGAACAGTACACTCAGGATGTTGGAATCTGATTCTGTTCTCTCCTATTTTCCTAGGGAGTTAGTTGATCACATATGGCAGTAGGAAATCTGTGTCTATCTCTATTTTTGAAGATGTATACTCTGCAAAGGAGAATTATAAATTCACTGGATCGAAAAATTGATTGACTGATCCTGTTTCACTATCTACTCATCTGAGAAGGAGGAAGTCTGGTTTCTAATGGCTGCTCCAATAGCTTAGTATTTTTAATTCCAGTTCTGTATTAAACCATCCTAATGCTCATTAATTTAGCTTTAATATTTTCGTTCTCCCTGAGAAATTCATTTGATGCATCAATACAGTTTTGGCATCACCGGGGTTAGACTGTAGGTGAAGGAAGAGTTGAGAACCTACAAAACTTTCAATATCTCACATTTCTGAAAGGTTTAATTCACTGACATTGACTGAAAATTGCTTGGAAAAAAAACTTGCATGAAAAACATAGAAGTGCAAATGTAACTATCTTTGCAGTGGAACTGTGGAAAGGATTTCTCTTAAGCAGGCTTTTCAGACTTGACCTCTTGAAATACTTGTTGCTTGCTAGAGGTGTCTGTTTAACAGCTGAATGAAAACAAGATCTACTTCCCCCCTGCAATATTTTTTCTTTTTTAATGAATAACTTGAGCGGGCACTCTCTCATTTCACAAAGACAACAGATAGTTTCTATTTTCTTTGCCTAACTGAATCTCCTTTAAACTGTTCACTTCGTTTTTCCCTCCTCAGGAACAAAGTATTTCTCTGGTTGAGGGAATAGTGAAGTTTAGTCATCCCTTTGCACTTACATTTAGGAAAAAAAACCACCCAAACTAGAAGCTAGGTTCTTCTGAGCACTTCCAAGTAAAAGGGGAACAGCCCCCTATCCTGCTCAATAATATATCTTATGTGTACATGGGATGAAATCTCATGCAATCCTTGCTGAAAAAAATTATATTTAAATAAGCAGCAAAATTAGCAAATTTCAACTAAGTTCTTATGGGCTTTGAAAGAATTAATAGCTGAAGAGGGTTTGAAGCTTTACACTGTGTTGTGAAATATTGATACATAATTTGTGACCAGAAATGATAAGCTTTTCTTTAGAGTTAAAAGCTTTAAAAAGTGTATAATACAGATACAGTACCATGAATAAATGTCAGATTTCCGGGGCTGATAATTATATTGACTTTAAGTGACCACAAATTCTAAGACAGCAGCTAGACTGGTGGCTTAAATTAGTTGCAGTGATTGAATACAAAAGCAAACAAAAATTTTCTCCCCCATTTCTGACAAAAGAAAAACATTTTTTTCTGTACTTCGTTTTTTGAGTTGCAGATTATGTCTTAACGAAAGCAACAGGAGTTGTTTATTTTCAAAATTCAAAACACATAAGTCTTTCTCAGGAGACTTCCTCAAACATCAATATTTTATTTTTAAACTGAATTTATTGGATGAATAACTCATCCAGTGCACAGAGTAATGACAGCAAAAGAAAAATTACATGTTTATGTTTACTTTGGGTTTGGGAGGAGGGCTGTGATGTTCTGCAAAAGCAAATTGAAGCTAAAGGATAAGCATTGGATAGGATATTTAAAATGCCAGATTGCCCTTATTTAATTAGGATTTTACTGTGCCCTATAAAAAATCACTCCAACCTTTCTAAGACTTTCCGTATCACTGTACAACTGCTGTCATTTATGTCATCTGAGTACCCGTGTTACAGTTTAGCCATGCAAAATTCAGAGTATACTTGTGTATTTTTTTAGATTTCATTTTATTTTCATTATTTGCTTTTGTCTCTTTCAATACTTTTAATACATTTGTTTGACTTGCACTGTGCCTATTTGAGGAGATATTTACTGTTGCTGTACCTGTGTGCAATAAGTTGGTCTCTGACCATACTGCTTTCCAAAAATTGACTTATTCTGCAACAGTGGGAAGAAATGGAGTTTAGGAATGATCCAGGATGTAAAAAGAAAACATGCACCAAAAGAATCTTTAGATGCAGTATCATCCGTAACATTATGCATCTAAAGTTACCTGTACTCCTGACTAATCAGTCATAAAAGCTAAACATATTAAAAGACAAAACTGCCTGTCTATCTTAATATCAAGGTGCGATAGAAGAATGGCTGTCTATCTTTAGATGACTCTCAGCCTTTATATCCATAATTTAAGCAAGAAACCCACATGATAACAAATAATAACTGAGATAAATCTGCAGTGGGGCAATTAATCTTCTCAGCATTTTTATGAGTATTAAATAATTTAATTTTTCGTTTAAAATATTACTACACCAGTTAAAAAAAAAATGGTTGAAGAAGGCAAAAAACTTATAAACAAGTGCATATGACTTAACCAGAAGTGTTGGTATACTACTCTTTATTTACCAAGTAAATTAAATGGAAAATGGGTTCATGTTTAACATACACATAAGCAATTTAATATAGTCTTTGAAAGTGAAACATAGGTGATAAAAAACCAGAATATAATTTATGAACACTCAGGGAACACTTAAAATGGTATCCTGAGATTTACAAGTTTTTAAAAGGCTAAATATTTTATAAAAAAAAAATCTTTAAAATACTTACTTGAAGAAACAGTAAATTGTTAAGAATATCTGTTGTACTCATTTGCTTCAACTTTTTTTATTTCAAGAGCATTTAGCACTTTTATATATTTTACAGTAGGTCTTCAAGACAACTAATCTCATTGTTTTCTAAGTATAATCGAAACAGGAACATTACAGAAATTGACACACATTATCACAGAAATCTGGGAGAAGTACCAAACAAATTCTTTACAATGGCTGATTCTCAGTTATATAGAAGCTGAAAAATGAATGATTCTAAACTTAATGACAAGGAAGCCAAAAATTGCACTGTGAGCATCTTCAAAATATTATCATTATGTGGGCTAAGAACACACAAGTATCAAAAGGATATATTTACTTTGGAATAAAGTCAACTTTCTGTGCCCTGACCTTAAGAAAGGACAGTACAAGAATAAAAGTTGCAATAAAAAATAACCTTGACCGTGAGCCAAATGTGACCTGCTGATACATGCACTAAAATCAACAGCAGTTAATTTCCAAATAGTTGATGTCCAAATGCATTAAGAGAAGCTTTGTTATTAAATACATTCAAGAGGGAAATCCCCCCTTACAAGAGTTTAACAAGGTACACACATGACCTCAGAATGATATCCTGTAAGCCAAGGAAATTTTAAGCTTCTATATCTGACTGTTTAAAAGCAAGATAGGTTGAAAAGATGAGCAGCATTACTCATTTTTGTGACAAAACATAAAAACAACAGAAATGGGGCAAGTTCTGAACTTGCGTCAGTCTCCCATGACCTGTGTTTCTGAAGTCAGAAAACATAATTTTCAGTGGAAATTCCATTCTATTTTTAGACTGTGAACCTTCTCTGATAGTCATTTCCCGGTCATAATGCTGCATCAGTTTTTGTTTTCTTAAGCATGGAACATAGCTGGACGTTAGGGAGAAGATGACACTTGAGTTTACAAATTACAAGGTCATTTAATTATGACCTTGAAAATTGGTCCTGTTTTTGTGTTTGAGATGTATGCATATAAATTAACAACAGTCAAAACTTTTGCTGCTGCTCTGCTTCCTATAACAAGGATGGACATTAAACGGGCTTGAAAATTACCTGTGCATATGGTTATGTGCTTAAAAAATATCAGAGCTACAAATTAAAAAAAAAAAAACCTAAATCACCTTCACCTCTCCCACCCAAGCTCAACTTCTCTCCTTCACTTGTAACTTCGCTACCTCCTCCCCATGAGTGGCACAGGGGAATGGGGAGTGAGAGCTGTGGTCAGTCTATAACAGCTCCTTTCAGATGCTTCTTCCTCTTCAGACTTTCTTCCTGCTCCATGCTAGGTCTTTTCCATGGTCTGCTGTCTTTTAGGATAAACCATCTCTAGTGTGGCTTTCCCATGGGCTGCAAGTTCTTTCAGAAAATATAGACCTGCTCTAACATGGGCTTCTCCATGGGCAGAAGGACAATCTGCTTCACCATGGTCTTCTCTGGGGGCTTCATGAGAATCTCTGCTCCAGAGCCTGGAGCACATCCTCCTGCTCCTTATTCTCTAGCCTTGGTGTCTGAGAGCTGTTTTTCTCACTGTTGCTTTGGTTTTGTTGTGGTGGAGGGTTTTTGTTTCTTGTCCTCCCCCTCCACCCACCCCCCAAATAGTCCTAATCAGGTTCACAAACACTTTACAAGCTGCTTGTCCTGTTTAAGGAAGCACCTTATTTTTTATTAGATACATTGAGGTCAATGATCCCAAATAATGCCTCTGACACTTGTAAAATTATATATTCTTTATCAAAGATTCCAGCTTTTACTCTTGAACTGGCTTAATATGAAATGTCAGCTGAAATCCTGAAGAACTTCCCATATTCCAAATCTGTATTCTGGCCTTTTCTCTGTGAAATTCAGTACAGTGAAGTTCACTGTACTTTTGTACAAAACCTGTGCTTTATCTGTCAGAAATGTTTAATTCAGCAGTTACTTATGTTCTCTATGGATAACAAAAGAGGAATTTCTTCAGAGTTGTTGCACAGTATTTCAAAGGTATATAATTTATATTAGGAGTAAGGCATTCACTTGAAAACAGCTCTTTTTTTTTTCTTTAACTGTACTCCAACTTTGTACTATTTCAAGAGGCAGTTTTATCATGAATTTTCAATCATGTGCAAGACTTCCTGTTTGAAACAACTTCTCTGCCCAGAATGACCATCATAGCTACCTTCACTTTACACCAGAGAGGGTGAGAAGAGAGAGAAACTGAATAAAAACTTTACTACTAAAACCTTTTTTTTGGAGGGCTAACTTTTTTTTGGGGGGACAGATGATGTTAACAAAGTAATGTAGATAATTGACTCTATTAATGTCTAAACTATAAAATTCAAGAATCAGGAATGGGCACTTAACATGTGCTGAAGTCGCCTATAGCTAGATGTTGTTCCTGTAGTGCATCTTAAGGATTGTTAAATGGATCCACCAGATCAGTTACACAACACGAAGGATACAAAACCATGTTTTCTTTTCAAGAAGATACCTGTATTGAAAGCAAGTTGTCAATCTTTTGTGGAATCCAAGATAATTAACTACGGGCAAAGATTTTAATCTGTCTTTAAAATTAGAAAACCAATACACCGTAACCTTATTGTGAATTAACACATAAAAGTCTTACCAGGAAAGTTTGATGTTAATACATTATAGTAAATGGATTGCCTCTAAAAGATTCCAGCAGAGTGGAGACAATATGCAATAAAAGACATGGGGGCTTACAGGTTAGTGCTGCTCTGCCAGCACTTTGCTGCCAGATCCTTGGACTGGAATACAAATTTTAAAATGGGTTCCTTGACTAGGGGTTTCAGAAGAATAGGCTAAAAAAACTAATATTGAGCACTGGTCTACATGATGTTAGAGTGGAGACTGAATTCCTTTATCTCCCTTATTTTTATATATATTTTAAAAAAAAACAAAGCAAAGCAAAAAAAAAAAAAAAAAAGCTGGCATCTCATCCCTTGGCTCATTTTTTTTTTTAAAGAAGCAAGTGCAAATTCTCAGATGAGGGTACCTGACCATTTTGAGTGGCCCTACAAATCACTTCAGGGTACCTCTGGCTCAGATTAACAGTGAGAAGGGTGACTCAGCCCTCCTTAGGGAATTCCTTAGGTGCTGGGTGCACCTCCTCTTCTTCGTGTATGCTTAATCTCATTCTTTGGAACCAGTGCTACAACTGAGAGTCATAACTCCATAATATGGTTTTCCTTACTTCTCCAGCTGTACTAAGGGTGACCACCCCCTGAGATACTGTGAGAGCCTTGTGGACTTCTGTGCCAGCCAGTCTATATTGGTTGTTGTTAAATACCAAGGCAGAGAATTGATCAGATGTTGATCAATGCACCTGAAAACAGTGCAGTTACTTCAAGTTTTCCATGAACCTGCAAGGAGATCAATCAGTAGGGAAGGTATGCTATAGATCAGCCAAGCAAGATGCATTTTTTTCAGGAAATTTTGCAGAAAATTATAGCTTGCCAAGTAGCTTATTACACATTTTTTCTGAGTCATTTGGAGGCAAAGAATAATGGCCAGCTCTCAATGCACCTGTATCAATACTTTTTGGTGGAATTTTTCATAGTTAGTCACCATGGAGTATATCTTAACACATTGCTTGAGGTCAATTGCCACGGAATACTATCAAAGCTCTTCTGAAAGCTGTGTTGGCTGCTATTCTGGGCTTTCCTTATGTCCAGAATTTTAAATTGGCTGTCCATCCTAATATAATGAATACATACAGAAAAGGGATTACCAGTGTATATTCAAGAACTTTTTTGAAAATTTAAATATTTCATCAATACCTGCTATGTAAGCAATGATATTAAACACTTATTTGGGATTAAGCAGTAATTGCAGACAATAACTCCAAAAAAGGTGCAGTTGCCTTCATTACATGAAAAGGAAAGACAGACATTTAAGTCAGTTCTGCTGGTTTGACAACATATGAACTTTTGTTGTTAATTGTGGTGTTAAGATGTTACAAGACACACAGGAGTCAAGACTGAGTGTTAAAATTTTTCAATGATTCGCCTGTGTAATCACAGTTTAGGCTTTTTTGTTAATTTCTTTTCTTGTGTATAAAAAGATTAATTTTTCAATGTATGTATTTTAATATATCTTTAAGTTAAGGAGTATGTATATTATTATTAATTGTAATTTTGAATAACTTGGCATTCAAAAAGAGTTTTTCTTTCTGATTCATGAAATATTCTTTTGTCTCAGTGCTAAACATCAGAGTACTTCTGGTTTGGTGTAGTAGAAATATTTATCTACATAATGGACATGCTGAGAGTTCCTGTGTCAATGTCTAGAACCAGCTGCAAAGATGTTCAAAAGAAACAAATCCAGGTATTCTATGAGTCTTTAATACAAAGAGCATTCTTGTCTCCCAATTATTTTTCATGGAATGATTAACTCAGAATGCAGATATACTGCTGTAAAAGAAGAATCATTTGAGATTCTTGTTTTATGTTGCAAATCGTATTTTTAAAGGCTTTGGATATAAACAACACAATTTGACTGAAATGTTGTAACAAGTAAGTCAGTGCATTGAATGGGTCAAATAGTAATAAAACTAGTAAAATAATAGCAAGAGCTACAGTGAAGCAAAGAAGCATATCCTGCAGGGGCCTTGAGCTCCATTTTTCATTAATTTATTGGCACAACTTTGTGAATATTCCATTATAGAAACAACCTAACCAGCTATCTGTGAAATCCTATATGTCTGCCAATTGGTGATTTTCTGTTGGAACTGTCAGCACTTTCCACTGTACATAAGGCAACTTACTGCGAAGGATAAAAGAATAAACAAAATCGATAGCTAAACTCTTTTTTTTAATGCTGAAATGCAGGTGGAGCAAATAATTTATTGAAAACAAGAGCACAAGTTAATTGATTCACATGAAGACACTATCACATATTATTCTGGAAACTTAGTATAGTTTAATACTATTCTTTATTTTTAAAGCAACAGTCATGTTGCTGTTCCTATGCATTTCCTTTTGCTCTACATGGAAGAAGTCAAATAACTGACACATAATGAGAACAAGTTAATAAAATCCCATTTAATTTTTTTGTTCATTATGAAGCTGAAGATCTTTCCTTAGATACTTTGATGATTTTTTTCTAATACATAAAGTTCATGAGCACAACCAGAACATGTGGAACTGTTTGACCTTTTTATATCAAGTCCCTCTCCAGCCTGCCTCCTCTACTCATTGATTTCCAGGTCTATATTCTACCTTCACAGCTTGCAGCAATAGTGCTGTTTCTTGTTATGATTGAAAAATATATATTAAAAAAATAAAAACAATTGTGTTAAAAATAATTTCCTATTATTACTCAACAGCTCATATCCTGAAACAAAGTCCCAGTTTGCAATTGCAGTCTTTTCATCCGTCAGTTTTTCAGCCTGCTTCCCATAACTTTGGTCTTCTTGAAGCTACTAGCAACAAGGGTTTGGTAATTTCAGACTTGACTTTTATTCTTCTTAGACCACTTGTGCTTGTCTTCTTCGGCACACAAACTGATGACAGTCTTTCAGTAAAGCTGAGGAAAGAAAGAGGGATGAGCAGCAGGGTAATAAGAAATAGAAGTCATTTGTTACATTGCGTGAAGAAAGGCTAAAACAGTTGCATTAAGGTGTACTATGAATGTAATTATTTTTACAATTTGTGTAGTGTAGCACGCAAATCCACATATTCTTTCTCCAGAAAAAAACAATGACTTTGGCTTTCCTGAGTCCACTATTCTATCACAGATTTATTTTTTTTTAAATATATTCAAAGTAGACACAGTTCTGTGGGTTGTCTAAGTTGTCAGCTTTATCCATCAAAAGTACTCTTTACAGCTCTTACAGTGTTTGAATCAGGTTTAATATGCATATATCACATGAAGACATACATGATTCTGTATTTATATAAGCAAATAAGGATAGAAATATGTATTTCACACAGTTATAAAAGTATTGTATTTTTATCTGGAAAAAGTATTTGAGCTATTCTATATCCCTTTTCAGTTTTCAGCAACACAGTGGCTAGCTGAATCTGTCAGTCCCTTGAGTTTCAAACTGAACAAGCTCTTTCTGGCTGTACCAATAAGTGTAATTGTCACACAATTTTTTCTTTCTCACATCTCATACTCATCCTGTGTCATGTTCTGTCTTTTCCCTTTGCTTCTTTTTTTTTATACTGTTTACATTCTATAATACTCTTTCTTGCAACTCAAAATCCTCCAGTAAGGCATACTGAAATTTTTTCAGCAAAGCAGGTGTCGATCACAAAAACAGCTTTGTCAAAAACAAAACATTCTAAAAGATACATGCTGTTAGAAAAAGCAACAAATGATCAACAGGGAAAATAAAAATGTATTTTATTTTAGTTCATCAAGCATTTGTTTGATTTTAATAATGAAAAATGGTATCAACATTTTCAGCTTTATGTTTGCTTTTTTAATTATTATTATTTTTTTTTCATTGCTTGGTGGGGTTTTTTTGACATAATGAATACTTAAAACAGAAGGGAAAAAAAAAAGGCACCAAAAATCAATTAACAATTCTGGGATAATTTGGAACAAATATTTTGAAATATTGGAATTTCCAACCTAAAGAAAAATACCTTTTTGGAAAAATGCCAGTTTTATTTCACTTTACCATCACTCTATGTTTTTCTTTCCAGAGACACACAGATGCATGCTTTGAACAGATTCCTGCAGGAAGTTTACCTAGAGGTTGAACAAAGGCACAGTCTGTGACGGAGCACCATCAGGTCTTGGCTTCCCATCCCTCAGGGAGCAGCCCCCTCTGCTCCCTGACAGAAAGGGAGAAAAATGGCCAGATATTTAAGTAATTAATAGTTTTTCTGGGTGTCAGGAAGCAGTTTTCTTAGTTGGCCTTCAGCAGTTATGGTTACTAATTCTTCAGCGCAGGCCTTTACTGGGTGAGAGGGGCAGCAGGTCAGGAGAAAAGCTGTGGCAGGAACTGCTTCTAGCAGTGAGGAGCCTTAGACAGAACTCAAGGGGAGCTCTGACTTTTGTCCTCTATACCTATTGCTTCTAATAGCTTGCAGACAGTTTAAACTCATCAGCTTAGTTTTGCCTGGAGAATTGTATAACACTTCCCACAGCCAGAGGAACTTACCTTAGTTGTCAAGAAAAGCCAGCTTCAGTAGGCAGCACCTATCCTACTCAAGGCAAATAACGTTTGAGATTTCTCTAGAGAGCTTGGAAATTATCTTATATGTTACTTGAAGGTAAATTGGTAGTACTGTAAAGTCTACAGTAAGCTGTAATATCGATGTTGTATTTCTACTGAAGACAGACTCATAGTAGAGACATTTATTTTTTGTTTCCCTTGATTTTTGTCTGATGTACATATTCCAATCTTCAATTTTGCCTTTGGAGCAACCTTATAATTTCTGCAATTATTTTTCTTTCCATTAAAGTGAGAAATGTTTGAAGTCTGAACAACTCTTTTCATAAGAAAAAGCTTCATATCTCTGTGGAAACCCTCTTCAAAGCTTCATGTCACAGTGGGAAGAAAAGCCTTTTATAAAAGCTCACATTGTTTAAAGCAATTATCTTAATCTCTCTCCACTGAGTGGATATGTAATTTTGAAGATATCTACATAAGTGGGCAGAGCCTTTCAATCTGCTCAGGCACTTTGTTTACTTAAGGTTCTTTCACTAATGTAAATTAGAGTATACTTTTGTCACAGCATTGTCTAGTGCTTATGTAAATTGTTCATTGATTATCTCACTCTCAAAGAATACTGGACAGCAACTTTCATGTTAGGAGAGCTGATATTTTTTTTTTGTTTTCAATTTTTAAATGTATTTTCAAGAAGTTCACAAATTTCTGGAATCTTCAGGTCAAAGATATTTTTCTGTACGTTAGTGCTTTTTAGTACTTTTACTTATGCTTTTAATATGTTATTGGTGGCACAGCTGAAGAAAAGAATACAGCAAAGGATGTGCAAAAATACTTTAAAATCACAAATGTTACTGCAATCACTGGACTGTTGTTATGTTTCTCAAACTGTCAGTGGTAAGATTCTCTGCCATTTGCTGACCCTTTATTCTTTGTCCACTCATTGCCCATTGATTAGAAATGCAGAGGTCATGAGAAATATTTATTACTCACACCAAGTGACAGACAAATCACAGCAGACAAGTGAAGCAGGTATTTCAAGAACTGAAGCAGCATTCACAATTTTTGCCTTGAATAAGACACAAATAGCTATCCAAAGAGCTCAGATTTGTTTGGGATTTGGGATTGGGACAGGTTTTTTTAAGGTAATGATTCATTTTATCACTTTAGTTATCACTTCATTTAAAAGACAGTATTTTCTTAATTCTACTTTTTGGGGGTTTTACCTTCAGCCTAAATCTAGGCACGTTAAAACATATGTTTCTCCTCTCCACCCCAAAAAAGATGCTTCTAACCTAGCTTTGAATCATGACCTCTACCTGAGGAAAAGCATTTCCTACTGTACTGTAATCCTTAGTACCAGAAATATTTTTGGGGTTTATTGATCTCTTGGAGAAACTTAATTCGTGCCCAAGAAGTATTGCAATGAATTGATAAAGGAGTAATTTTCCCCATTTAAAACATATTTCACTGGGTAATATACATTTGCATTTTGCTTCCAAATATTGGTATTTTGAACTAGAAATCATCAGGGATTTAAGCAGAAATTAAAAATATCATCAGAGACAAAACCATGACCAGATCTTAAACTTACTGTTATGTCTTTACATTATGTGAGTGCAGTTATTAGGAGTTTTAATGAAATAGGTTTTTATTTCTTCTTGTCTCTGTGCAACTTATAGCTCTGTTATGGAAAGCAACACTTACAAAACATAGGAACATAGGAATGGTGTCCTGCCATCACAAGCAGCAATATTGTACAGTCTTTTTCATAAAGGGAGTTGACAAATAGTGGGGTGGTTTTGCATGAATTTTGTTGCTGTTCCCCCATTCCTTTAGAAGAACACTTAGCTCTTTACTTCACCGGGCTTAGACGCTTTTCATATTCATAGGAGCTGTCCTAGTGGACCTGCAGCTCAACCATCTGCCTTCTGCTCGCAGCTCTCTGCCCTCATCCTCTCGTAAAATATTCCAATCCTCTTCTGTGCTGATTTTGTCTCTCAACTTTACGTCATCTGCAAGTTTCATTAGCGTGATCCTTCTGTGTTCACCAGCGTCATTAGTAGAAAGGGACTGCCCCAAAGTCTAAACCTCGAGGAACTCCACAAGCAAATATATCCTGCAAAATCATTGTCCTCTCAGCAAAGGTGTTTCCACTTACTAATATTTTCTTTTTGGTAGAAATTGGGCTATCCTAAATTTAGTAGTGAATCTTTTCATACTAACTGATCCAAATAGTTATGAGTGCTGAATATTCAATTTTTTTTCAGTACTGAAGTATTCCAAGATGTATTGAACTATTTCGTACCACCAAAAACAACACTACTCAAAATTAAGAGCCTTTCTTTGATGAAAAATTCAGGGCCCTTTCTGTTGCACAATATTCTAACCAGTCAGACTTGTTAGCCTGGATGGTTTGATCCCTGTGTATTCTTTGTAGAATGCACCAGTATAAACTTGGGGAGAATTTAAGTAATGCATACAAGCACATTCTCACACATACAAGCACACGCTTACTTACCAATTGCACACAAAATGATTATAAACTCAGATAAAATTATATTAGATGGAAGTCATTAATAAATACTGCATTCACTAACATAGATAATGTAATCCATGTTTATCTGCCAACTTCCATATGGACAAAATAATTATAGTGATCATAGAAGATTTTTAAAGTACAAGTTTTCCTCAAAAAGTGTGTTAAACAGGCGTGGGATGGATATCCATATTCTACTTGCACCACTGAGCACAAAAATACAGTTATTCCTTTTTCTCCTGAGGCAATTTCTAACCATAAGGCAGTCATTCAGAGAAATTGCATCCCTAGCTCCTTAAGGCTAAGCATCTTTCTACTGCAGGAAATGCAATCTAATTACACTAGCAAATAAGCAGTCTTCTCAAATTGAATTCCATGTGACAGTAACATGTGATGACACTTAGCAATGTTTATTTTTTTGGAGTTTCTTTGTACTGCAAGAACAGTCTAACCTATACAAAATATGTTGCTCTAACTGCATCTGCTTTCATGTTGCCTGAAAAGAAAACCATTTAGGCCTTATGGAAACTGTTTGGGTTCAGTAGAGTGTTTATGGGATTTAAGTAAAAATATCTACACTGGAATATGAGAGTTAACATGCCATGAAAACAAAAGAAAAGACATGAACCCCCAATAGTCTCTTGATTTGCAAACCCTTGCAAGTAGGGGCCTAATACCACAAATAATCTCCCAAATCTAAAAATCAAACATGCTTAATTAGAATAGGCTAGAACAGCAGGGGGAAAAAATGTCTACTTTTACATTGGTTGTTACTTAAAACAACCAGAGACACAAATACTTAATATGTGATGATAACGCAGGAAACCATTTTTTATTCTGCCTTTTAAATAAAGCAGTGGCTTTGGGGAACTATCCACTAGTGTTGATTTTGGCAAACACTGCCTTGCTATAGGTTTGAAATTTAAGAAGAAATTTCTAAGGGAGAATAATTATTGCAGTCAGAGAGCTTCAGAGATTTCATGGTTATTGCACTGAATCTTTATTGCCATAGAGGTAGGCTATGCCCATACTTTGGATGATGCTGTAGCATACTGGTACCTTAGACAGTTTAAGTGACCTAGTTCAGGTATCAGAAGCAGCCTAACAGCAGCTGCACAGGGCTCTTGCAGCTGCACGAATGTGTATTAATTTACCTTACTGAGAAGGCTTGGTAATTCCCTCCAGCTGAGCTCTGCATTAGCATGGTTAGCCTGCCTGCCTTTTTCAAGTTAGGCTGAGTAACTTCACAGTGCAGGGAAATACAGTGTAAAAGAAATCACTGAGGCTTGAAAGCTATGAATATGGTGAATGGTCTCACTGGGAGGCATGCTTACTAGCAGTTACAGGTGATCCATCATTGTGGCAGTGTCCAAAGCATATAGCAGCATGCAATCCATACTCTTCCTCTGCATCGTGATATCATGTAAGAAGGCATGTGCTCTGCATTATTTCTGTCTTCAAAATACACCAGTCTTTTGTAACATTAATCTGGATTTCATCTTTTTGACTCAATGAGAATGGTAGGAGTAGGGCTGAAACAGAGACTCTTTCAGGACTCAATAGAAGTATTTTGTTCCCTATTTTCTTCCTCTGTTTTGTCTGCAACAGTATCTTTGATTTCTTTGATTTTTGCCATGGGAACTGTTCATCTGATTTTCAGTGCCATTTCAACATTGCTCTCAGGAAATGCTTTCTCTGTCCAATAACATTTGCGTGACAGATGGTGTAAATGACCACGACATTGATGTTTGAATAGTGTGAAATGATATTGCATACTGCTAGATGTTTCACCAGCTGAGAGCAGTGGATGACTGGAAAGGATAAGTCTGAAAACAAAGAAAATCTGTGTGCAGATTTCTCTGATATTTGGAACTAAATTTTAGGTGTAACTCCTCTTCATCTTTTTCTAAATATCTTATATAGTTCTTGCCAATGATCTTGATCTATAAGGACATTTGAAAAGCAAATATCTTTGCATTGGAGGCAGATCTCACCACCTTGCTCATTCTTTCTCCTTAAGCAATCTATTGTTTCAACTCTTCTGTTCTTTGTGATACAGGTAGGTTTTCAGTTAATGTGTACAGAATATATCATTCCATCTGGACACTTCCAGATTTCTTAGTAAGTGTTTCCATTGCTGGCTGTTTTGGTCCACAAAGCATGTCAATAATTCACTTGTCTGGAACAGTGAAGTCTAAATGAAAGAAAATGTCGTCTTTATCATCTCTGATCTTCTTCCTAGTATGCACATCTTGACTCCCTGTTTTTTACCTCTGAACTAGAATACAGCATTAAAGTTATGCAGACTTTCAGCTTCAGGATGACTGGGTTTTTTGGTCAGGCTAAGAAATAATTGTCCTATTTCTATTTGTGTTGTGTGCTGCTACTCATTACATCTTCATCAAATTGCCTTCTAACATGGCCCAAAACCCTACTTGTTTGCTGCTCTCAGTTTAACAATTTCCCTGTTAACTGCTCCATCAAGTCCCAGGCTGATGGTCTCTCAAGAAATTTTCTTCCCTAATTTACAAACTGTTGGTGTAAAGACTGATGCCAGGTCTTCTCCCATCTCCTGAAGTTTCTAATAAGATGTGTTATATTTTCTTTTTGTCATTTCATAAAGACAGCATCTCTCTAAGGCATTTGAAAGTCTTCAACACATAAAGAACCGTGCATGTGATAGAACTGGAGAGTTCCTTTTTATTCCAAAAGAAAGATATCATACAAGATCATTCCTAATTACTGTCCACTCTGTTGGTGAATATTAGCTTTGAACAACTTATTTTGTAAAATAAACTTTGGTTAATAAAGCAACATTTGGCTTCTGTAATCCTGAAACCCAGGTGAAACTTGGGTTTAGTTATACTCTGCTTTCTGTGTTACAGAGGTCTGAGAATGATTTATGACAATTGCCTATTCTTGAATGTAGCTATTAGTAAAACCATCTAAAACACCTGCAAAAAGAGTCAAGAAACTTAGCAACACTGAAAGTTATCATATTTTCAGAATCAGTCAGCAAAAGATGTCTAGGACATGTTTTCCTTTCCATTTATACCACTGAAATTCTCACTCAGCTGTCATTTTATGTTCCATTTAATGCAAAAAGCTTTTCTTTGAACAAGATTGGGGTCCTGTTAACTATTCTGATTTTTGTCTGACAGATCAGATCCCTGATTTGTCTCTTTGACCATATGATTCGTATCTCTGAATTCTTTTATCACCTTTTCCCTTTCACCATAATATTAAACTTCTACAACTGGTCTTCAATTTCACTTCCCTTCTAAACATTTCCTACAGTATATAAGAAATACCAGTTTCAGTTCTGACTGCTTCATGGTGACAGCTGTCATTGCCAGTTTTTTGTGTGTATTTGGTTTTGGTCACTTTTCTCTCCCTTATGCTGACACTGAGCTTTTGAAAGATCAGCACAACATCTTTCTGCAAACCTCCCAATCCATTAAACCTTCTTAAGGAACAGTAATACAGCTAAAAATGTGCAGCAATGACTACCCACCATATCCACTACACTGTAATTTACTTCGCTTTTTCTTTATGATCACAAATCATCCCTTCCATGTCTATCTCATGCGATAAACTTCAAGCACAGACTATTCGGCACTTTTTTGTCCTGTATTTGTATAGTAGCTACAACAGTGGGACCATTATCCAAGATTAGCATACTTAAATATTACAGAAATACAAGCAATAGGTAATGGAGGCCCCAGTTCTTTTGAAAGGAAATATTTCAGCTTGGTTTGTATATTAACACAAAAGTGTCGTGTTGGAACAAATTAAAGCAGAACTGTTATTGTGATCTGGCAGCATTAGAGAACATAAATGCTATTGTGTTACATATTCAGCCTTAAATCATGAAACCACATTCACTGCACAATTAAAGTCAAATGAAAAGTATTTGTTTAAAATTAATACATAAAGGAAAACACATATTATGTATTTTTGTTACTTGAGAGTAAGTAGATCACCTTCAGAAGGCTCTGTCTACTGGATAGTAAGGTTTAAATTCACATATTGAGGTCAACTAGATAAAATGTGTTGGTATAGGAAAATAAGGTACATTCCTCTCTAAGGGGAGAGGAACACATCTGTTCAGAGTACACTCTGATACATCCCATAGCTTCAAAAGGACAGACATCTTGTAAAACCTGCCCCTCAAATGAATTCTATAAAGATGGAAAAATTCATATCCTATTGATTACATACCAGGCTATTGGAAGTCACAAGTTTCCATATAAACTGAAGAAAAAAAAGAAACCCACAAAAAATTTAAAGCTTTCTAAAGGAAGAAAGCTTTTTTTTTAAAGTTTTTGAAACTTTACTTTTTAAACAATCCACCTTTTCCTTCTACATATTTGTTAGAAACGTTATTTTTTTTAAGGACAACAATTACTATAACCCAAAGTATGGAAATATTTTAACATTGATTTCCTCAGACTCTTAGTAGCTTTTTCAGTCCTTTAGCAGGCAAGACAATGAAAAAAGTTTGGTCATCAGGAAATGCTATCAAAAAGTAAACAAGAACCTCCATGACGTAGGAAAGAAAGATATTCATGTTCTCTTCCAGGAACAATGATGCTGATGTTCACATATTTGCTTTTCTATTTTGTCTCTGCTTAACCTTCACTCTCCCAAGAGGAACAACACTTGCCACTGACAAATTATTCACATTGTGTCAAATGACACTAATCAAGTAATTTATTAGCATAAGTTTTCAACTGTTCCTCAGAACAACAGCACTAAATAGGCAATTAATTCTGAAGTCATGCTGAGGGTATTAATAGCAGTGGAAATGGAGAAGGACAGTGTACTAGGAACAATTTGGTCAACTGGGTAAACAACACATTTAACTCCAAGTAACATGATTTATTATTTATCTATCTAACATTCAGCTTGATCTATGCATCCATAGGAAAAAAAAAAAAAGGTTTGATTAGGGATCAGCAAGCAAATACTTCTCCAGAGAAAAGTGAGTTTATGAAGATGGTATTGGTGATAATTTTATTTGAAAAATAAAGAAGAGTTGAAATATTATTTGAATAATAAAGAAGAGTTTAATTTCCATAGTGCAGCTTTACTTGGTTTCAGACTGATATTAAGTGGACAGATTTTCAGAAGAGTTCTTTATCATTCCTGCAAATCAGTGTGTCAACTGTTGCACACTGACAGGCCCCTTCAAAATTTGGCTTTATGCTCTTGTTATGCCATTTCTTTTGCAAGCTCTTTGTTCACATTGGTCAACTCCAAAAATCCTTGAAAATCATTCTGTGACCATGTCTAAAATGAAGATTAAAGCACTGTGTAATATGACCTGAGCATGCTGCCCCAGATAATACAAAAGAAAGGAATCCACCTACAAAATGCCTAACACATATTTTTGGTCTGGAAAAAACACAACACATGAGTTTGATCCTATTAATTTTCAGAAGTATTGAAAAAGGTGATTAATGGCAGTCTTGAAGAACCATAAGGTTTCTTCTTACATCATTAGTTTATGCTAATAATTACTGGTATCTCAGCTATTCCAGGAATGAGTTTGTCAATCTCATGTTTGAAACGTCATAAAAAAAATCATAAAACATGAAGCGTAAATATCTTTCCACAATGTTCTTTTCTCACATAAAAAAAATTTAAGATTGGATTTGCCTTAACATTTGCCACAACTTTTGGAGGAACAAAACTACCATGGGAAATGAGCAACCTAAATGCATGCATCCATAACAGAGATGCAGCATATTTGACTGTCCACTATCCACTATCTGTAATACATTGATTTGGTACTATATATATTTTTTATTTTTATGTACATTGCTTCAAACTTAGGAACAGATACGATTTCCTACAAAATGTTGTTCTCTGCAGCTGTCTACGGGCAAAGAACATGCAATCAGACAAGTTCATCACAGTTCCTATTGGATCACCTTCCCCCTGACTCATCTGGTTAAATCGAGGTTATCTGACTTAACGGTAATGAGATTGTCAGAAGTACAGGAGATGAGTGGATGTTCTGCTAATAAGTAAAGCTTTGGCCTTGTCATTTGCCCCTACTTGGCAGAAATCAGGTTGAGAACAAGTTGAAAACAAATCAGGTTGAGAACAACATTCCCAAGTGCTAAACAAGTTTCACTCTACCTGATAATGTAGTAGCTAAGTAAAATTAACTAATTTGAAATAAAATAGGAATGTTAACAGTATGTTGATCATGTTGTGTAATATTACCGTAATTTAACAGTAAGAAATATCTGGCATTAATAGGAATGTACATTGTATTCTTCTTAATACTACTTCTGTTTTGCTGTTTAAAGAATTCTCCCATATTTTTATGCATTTGAGAATCCCTACAGAAGGTAAAGTGTGGTGTTTATTTTGGGTGTTTTTCTCTTGATGAGGACATAATTGCATAGCTATCTGTCAGGACTCCTCACCTGCAAGCATACAGAGTGTTGTTACTGAAAATATCACTGAAAACTAAATCCTTCTGGACTGAATTATTTGCTCAACTAATTCTTCAGGATAAGTACAAACATCTTGCTGAAAAAAAATACAGAGTTACAAGGCCAAGTTATGCACTTCAGCAATATTCAGCTGTCTGAATTGTTATTGAAGCTCTGATATCTCTATGCTAATGAATATACTTTCTGCCATAAATTGAGAACAGCAGTAGTTGTGCTGTTCCCCTGTGTGATATCTTCATCCTGGCTGACAACTGTTTCTCTTCTCTTCTTCTCCTCCCAGGCTAGGAGGAAAATAGGTGCTGAGAAAAGGTTGGGTTCATTCCGTTTCCATCAGGCTGAACATGTTACTTCTTCCTTCTCTCTTCACAGTATATCCTCCCACTAACTGTTCTGCTCATTTCTGTGTTCCAGCTGATGCTATCATTGCCTAGAAGAAATCTGAAAAACCCAAGTGAGCAACAGACCAGATCTGCATCTATCACCTGTGCATCTCACTCCTCCTTATCCATTCCTGGCATTCTATTTTAAAACTAATACAATTTAATTATTGTTAATTGAAATTACTTTGAGTATATTTCACACCAACATTTTCCTGCTGCTGTGTTGATTGAACAGCTGAGCTATAATTTTCATTGTTGAAGCTAGCTTTAGAAAGACAGCTGTATCTGTGTATGGTGGCAACTGAGTCTTTGTTTTTATACATATTTAAAATTCAGACAACAATTTGGTATGCAATAAGAACACTTTAGAAACACATCTAATGTGATTACATGGAGACTTGCCACAAAGCTGCAGTCAGTTCTTTGTACAGTGCAGTATTTTTTTCCTGTCTACCCAGACACACATATTTGGGAATTGTCAAGTTACAATCGTTCAGTGAATATCTGGACATACAGTTAATGGAAATTAGCTGATCATTCAGAAATAATTTTCCCTGGAGCCCCTAAAGCAAAAGACACCAGTCCTTGTAGACTGACACAGCATTAATCTGCAAGATGTCCACTGCTGCACCATTCCCATTTCTCTGAATCACATTAGGAAAAAGCAGGCAAGTCAGATGTTACAGAAACATCAATGGTAAGAGGTAGGGTTTGATGGAAAAGAATTTGTAGCACTCTTCTCTCACATAGAGGCATGAACTGTGTGGAAAGGGTAAGGGCAATAACATAAAATTATGATTTCTTCTGATAAGCTAAAAAAATGTCCACAATTCAGTGAAACTGTCAGGAAAGCTTAAGAGGAGATAGAGACAATACAAGAACTTCTAGTTTATGTCCTATCCTTCAAAAAGTTCAGAAATATTTCAGCTACTTGGAAATCCCACAGACTCATGAAAGCGTACAATATTCATCTACAATGGGGGAAAAAACACTACAGATTTCTTTCAAATATTTCCCCCATATTTTCGAATCAAAGAATAGTGTCTGTATCAAGAATTGTACAGTCAGCAGGACTAGAGAAGCAACTGCCCCCTGTACTCAGCGTTGGTGAGGGCACACCTCAAGTGTTCACTTTTGGGTCCCTCACTTTAAAAAGGACACTGAGGGTCTGAAGCATGTCCAGCAACAGTCAGCAAAGCTTGTGAAGGGTCTAGAAAACATGTTTTATGAGGAATGGCTGAGGGAGCTGGGTTTGTTTAGTCTCAAAAAAAGGAGGCTGAAGGGGGACCTTATCACGCTCTACAGCTGAGAGGAGGTTGCAGTGAGGTGGGGGCTGGTCCCCTCTGCCAAGCCTGCAGTGAGAGGTCTAGAGGAAATCGCCTTAGGCTGGGACAGGGGAGATTCAGATCAAATATTAGAAAAAAATAAATTCATTGTTTGGGTGGTCAGGATTTGGAATAGGTTCTCCAGGAAGGTAGTGGAGTCACCATGCTTGTAGGTGTTCAAGAAGTATCTGGATCTGGCGCTTCATGATGTGGTTTAGTAGTTTAGGGGTTACAGTGGTAGTGCTGGGGTGACGGTTGGACTAAATGATCTTGAAGGTCTTTCCAACCTTGATGATTCTGTGCTTTTCTTATGCAAACTTTCAGAAACAAAAGAACACATTTCTACGTGTAGAAATGTCCATTGAAATACAGAGGGAAATTTCTAGCGCTGAGTATTCATAACATTAATTGTAGTTGATTCATATTCTACAAGCGCTCAGGATCTATGAAAGGCAGCTGCCTTCTCTTGTTTTCAATGGTTTCCCTCAATATTTTAGGTTTTTAAAATAGATATTTGGGGGAAAGAAAGACTTGTATTTTTGAGGAAAATAAATAGATATAAAATACTGCAAAGTCTACTACAGCAAACAGCATGTCACTTTTTTAGACAAGTAGGACCCCACTCTTATGCAAGAAGGATTTAGAAGTCATCCTTGAGAGGAAATATCAACTCTCAGCTTTTTTGCTGACAATTAGCAATTTAGTCACAACAATTCGTTATCCAAAAAAATCTCAAACTAATCTCTCTCTTTAATATGGCCAGGTGATCAAGAGATGTGTCTCCTTGAGGTCTTCACATGCAAGCAAGTAATTTTTAAAACCTGCAGTCCAGAAAATATTGCAGTTTTTAGCATCATTCCTCAATTAAAAAATAGAAGGAGCATCACTGGGCTCAGATTTTTGAGAGTTACAAAGTTTTGCTTATATTCCTGGAGATAAATTGAGATTTACACAGTTAGGAAAGACTTAGACAGGTGAGAATTGTCTCTTTCGGTGCTTACTTGTGAATAAGGGAATGCATAAATCATTATGCATCTCTCTGGGTTCACCTAGACAGCTCAGCAAACCAGCACATTGAGCCCTGTGATGTGATGCTGCATCATCATTTGAGGTGCAGTTCTTCAGCTTAGCCTACTCCAAGAAAATTATTGAGGAAGCTTTTCCAGTTGCCAGGACTGCAATTTTACCTATCCCTCACGTACATAATGAATTGGTATATTAGTACTTGATCAATCATGGACCTCCACTGTACTCTAAAAATTTCTTTTAATGAAGTGGAATAAAAATATCTAACAAGCAATATTTGGCAGTCCCTTAAAATAAATGATAAAATTTTATTCTGCATCACCCAATGCAATAACATTATTCAAAATAAAAAGTCCTTATTCAACTTTTTTTAATATAAGATATCATATTGAGACATTTAACCATCATAAATCTACAAAGGGGATCTCTGCCTTCACTTTTAGAATGTGCAGAATTAATTAGGCTGAAGCTTCCTAAGTGGATTTTTTGAGAACTTGGAATGAATAATGAAAAGAGTGAAGAAATTTACTTTTTGGTTTTCATGTCTGCTCTGTGGAAAAATTTATCCATCTTTCGATATACTAAAAGAACTTCCATTAAAGTTTCAGAAAATCCTAATTTGTCTTTTTTCCCCTTTCCTGTTATTTTTTCCCCTTTCTTCTCATGGTTCCTAGTGTTAAATCTCATGACAAAGGTAAAATAGTAAACTTAAAAAAAAATAAAATCCAACATCCAGGGTTTCATTCCACATGCAAGTACACAAATATCTAGTTCACTTCCTTTTTTTTTTAACCATCATGCACTTATTTCATCTCAAAAAACTTAGGCTTTGAGCTTCCATCCAGAACCTACCGCTAAAGTTAATAATTTAAATCAATTTGCAAGTCCTGAGAAATAAAAACAAATCCTCTCTAAGCTGTACCCTCTTTTCCAAAAAACAGCTAGAACCCACATAGGGCATTTCATGCCACTTCTGCTTACGTTTCTCACACTAGCAAGGTATTTTGGAGTGGGAGTGAGAGGAGGAAGCAATGGAACAAGACACGTTCTCCACTCTCCCTTCCCAGGTGCTGCCACATGGTACAGCTTTGTGCTGGTGTATGTACACGTCTTTCATTCTCTGCTTTCTCCCATGGGTAGTGATCTATCATGCATCATTGTACCATGTTTAACATGCTGCCAGTACAGCCTGCACCTCTCCAGGGGTTCATTCTGCTTTGGTTTTGCAACCCCCAATATCATTGCTTATTTCCTATGGCCCAATATGTTTCCCTGTGCAATTTAGTTTCATTTGAGATACTGTACAGCATGCAGAAAAAGACCATTTCTCTTTTTTTAAAGTGTCTTTGCATAAAACATTACAAATTCAAATTAGGAGTTCATGGCTTAACAAGAGATAACCCTGGCCTTGCTCAGTATAAGGTCAGCAAAGGTTTTCGTCTACTGGCAAAAATATGTTCAGTGAATAAAGATTTTAGAAAAAAATATTATTGTTTTAAAAGGCCAACACAAATGGTATCAACACTGCAGCATTACCTTTAAATCCAAACACCAAACTGAAAAATATGAAGGGTGCCAACATCAAAAGCAGTAGCTCACTAGGTAATAAGATGAAAGCAGTGTGAAAACTCAAGGAGGCATTTTGAATAGTACATGTTTAGAATAATGATAATAGCAATAATTATATAAATAATCCATGTATTAATAGCTTTATCTGTATAATACAAATCTATATAATAACTTTTATATAACATTTATCTATGTAACTAGTCTTGCTTTATAGGAGAGGTTTATATATGCACATATATATACATATATCTATTTTTATGAATGCATGCATGCATATATATATATATACACACACAGGAGTTATTTGTTTGAAACTGTATGTATTTTGCAGTGTTCTTTTTACAAGCAACTGATAGGGCAGTGATAGTTGTGGCAAACAGAATATGCTGGCTACAGCAAAGTAAGGACAAACCGACCTTTTAGAGAAGCCAGAAATGATTTGCATGTAGTAATCTCTGCTCTGTATTTTTTCCACCTCACTCTTCTTGCTCTCTCAGCCTTGTTAAATTAGTATATCACATTGTGGCTGATACACCTAACACGAGAGGTCATTTATTGAAGTCTGGACCAGCACGTCCTATTTGAATGATATGTGCTATCTTCAAAATCCCTTTCTTTCCTGAAGGGAAAGCAAAAGTTTCATCAGTTTTACTGTGCTAAATCTATTGTCCTGCAAGTTACATAAGACAACCTTATGCAGGAATCAGTGGCAGATCTACGTTAGTGCTGAGGGCCAGGACATTACACTGTGTCTGTGAAGCACATCCTACGAGGAGACATAAGGGAGGAGAAGGGCAAGAGAGGTCACTGAATCCATGATTGTTTTGCCCAGGGGCTGGTATTGCAACATCAGAAATGTCACCAAGCTCCTCTGGCTGAGTGGACAGAAATCTGGAGCTGAGTGAGCCCTGTATCCAGATCTATCAGTGGAACAGTGACACTGAAAAATGTTTCATCTCCAAAACAGATCTGGCAAATTAATATGAAATTCTATGTTCACGTCTAGATAACACAGAAAAGAAATATAGATTGTTTTTCTCAATCTTTGTGTTCCATTTCCCGTATTTTTTTTTCCCCTGTAGATTTTAGTGAAATTGTCTATTGCTGTCTTTAAAAGCTAAAACTTAAAAGAAAAACTTTAGCACGGTATCAGTCAGGCCTCTAGAATTAATCCTTTTCTGACAAAAGAAAATGTGATCCTAGCGCATGCAGTGAACTGCAGGGGAAAATATTCGTACTTAGGTGTCTAAGTGCCTAATTTGCTGCTGCTCCTGACACATGGCTAGAAAGATACAGTGTCTAGTATGTAATAATTAAATTACATTGAAAGTGGAAGGAGGTTTGAAACTGAGTCCACCAAGACAAAGAACACTTGAAAAGCTGAGTGTTTCAAGTGTTAGAAGATTGCTCTTAGGGTTTTCTAATCTAGTATCAATACTTAAAATATTTTCAATATTTAGTAGGCAGTATATAGTGGGCAATCAGTAAACTAAGGACTCTATGGATTTATACTCATTCTACAGAAAACTGGAGCATGTACAATGCTAGCCAGAATACAATTCAGTGTCAGTTGCAGAGTTTTTATTATAACCCTGCCTTATTTTGAAGTGCACTTTTGGTAACAACATTTTATGTGAATCATTAATTCTTATACCTAAAAATGTGTATCCTTGAGCTATAAAAGATATGGTACATCTTCATTCTTTACAATCAGGGGGGAAAATCATCCTAATACTGACCGTTTTGAAGCAGTTATAAAGAATGACAGCACTACCTGGTTTCAGTAGCATGTAGCAAATTCTTCTATAAAGCTATGTAATACAAGTCTACCTCCTATAAAGCTATTTAATGTAAGCCTGCCTCACACTGGTTTCCATTTCCACTGATGTTCTCTACAGCTATTCTGTTTTAAAAAGAACAGGAGCCACTTCTATTTTCAGGATATCCAAGGTAAATTGGAGGGATCAAATTACTCTCGCCTGTCATAGACCGTGCTCAGCTCTTAGTAGCTGCTCAGTTTTGGTAGGTGGCTGTTGACCCTTAACAGCCCCAATGCCCAAAAGGGCTGTTTGTCAAGGCATAAGCTGCTCTTCCCACCAAAACAATCACAATAATAGCCATAAATGGCATAAATAGCATAAATGCTTGTATCAGCCTCAGATTCATCAGTTTTAATGATGAACTTGCCTGCAACAGTTATGGTTTTCTCTTTCTTTCCTACAGTAGTCTTGTTTCATGTCTCAAAAAACTCTTACTGAGTTTCTCTTTTCATCCTAATACAAAAAGCACCACGGTGGGTTCTGCAAAAGAGCTGGATGGATTCAGAAACAAACGGTCCGAAGTGGTTGAATATTCAGCATCAGAATTAAAATTCAAACTCTTCCTCTCTCTCTGGGCAACACTGAAGCTGAGAATTGAAAATGTTCTAGGGGTAGCAAGGTTAATGAGTCTTATTTACATTAAAAAAATATTGAAGGCCTATTAGACTTCTACATCATGTGAGGATGAGCCTTGATATATCAAGTTAATGATCAGGAGTTTCCACGTGCCTAAGAAAGAGTACGATGCAAGGGTATGATTAGCAACCCTGAAACTCAAAGGAACAACCACAGAGATGTGTATTTTTTTCAGTGAAACTGAATGTCAGACAGACTGTAGAAACATCTGAAGAGAGAATCCCAAGTGTTTTTGTGATTTGCAAAAGGGTTGGGAGATAAGTTTATGGGTTTTTTAAATGCCTTCAGGATATTTTCATATTCTTCCACTGACATACTTTGTCTGTTACCTCCTAGTTGCACTGAGAAATGCAGTGGGGAGATGTGGCCTTGAACAGCCTCAAATCTAAGACCAGTTCCATTTATTTTTCCCTTAAATAAGTACATTTTGGTTTTAGTTACAGTACTAACTATAGCAGTTTGAGAACCAAGTAGTCTCCAAATCTTAAAGATTTGGATTTTTCGTATTATCATCTCCAAATCCTAAAGATTTTGAGAAGATGAGAAATAACATATAAATTATATTACAAGTGCACATCCACTCATTTATCAACAGTATAAAAAATTAAATGTGGAAGTTCTTGCTTAAAATCCTATTCTTGTTCCAGATTTACAATTTCTCTCCAGATAATTAGTAGGTGCAGTTCACGGACCAGATTTTCTAAGATACTCAGGCTTCTAAATATGCAGCTGGGTATCTAGAAGGACTTTTTTTCCAGTGGCTTTGACCATGTAAATGTTCCATAAAGAATGACCTTTGAAAATGCAAACCTAAGTGAAGATTGCTTCGAACATAGGAAAAAAAATTCCGTCTTCTTAACTGATAACTGCTGGACTGACACATTCTGAGATGTAGAAGAAAGAGATAGCAGCAAATAATAATGTAAGGCAGCAGTAAATAATTAATGCAATTTTAAGCAAATGGAAAAATATAAGAGATAAATACAAGTTATAGCAGTGTCAGCCTCCACGTCATACTGAGGTAATTTATCCTGTTCTTTAGACTCCGCAAACAAGTTGGTATGAGACCTGAGCTACTTAATGTAATAGCATCTCGTTAGCACTATTCCATATTGCACACACTTCTGTGGTTTCCATGAAGGCATAGTCTTTCAAGTTATATTGTCAAAAAGACCAAAATTCAGTTTAATCTCTTCCTACAGAGTTTGTGGGCTTTCCTGAAGTGAAATACTTTGCAGCCTCCACTGGGATCTGCAGTTCAAGTCCCATCCTGCATCCGGGCACTGTCCTTGAGCTAGTACATCACGTATTGTTAGCTTCAACTTCTACTTCATACCAAGGACATGACAGTAATTAATGGCCACTTGCCTTGGAAGCTGCATGTTTGGCAACAAGTGCACATGACTCTGTAGCAGTGGTGCCTTTCTGTAGTCCATCTCACACAGAAACCATAATCCCAAAGCTTGGAGCTATGAAACATATTTTTATAGCCTCTGTGATGTGATTAAAATTCCAGTCAGAGCCTGTAATTTTTCTAGTAAATTTTCCAGTCAGAAAACCTTTGGTAAGACAGACTTCTATCTGCCTGGCTTGGATACTTCCCACAATGAAGTATTTTCTGTAGCAGTCATCAGTAAACTCTGGGCTCTGTGACTCTATCCAGGATTATATTCCCTATCCATTTCCCACAGCATGCCAGGCCTTAAGAGAAATCTTCTCCCTCTGTAACAGATCAATAATTATGAACCCATCTCTCATCTGCAGTCCACTCAATGTTCAGTCAGATACTGGCACAGAAACAGGACCATACCATTTAAGGTAGAATATCTTTTCTGTACACAGCAGGCCTTCCTCTCCCTATTTCAACTAAGGCATTTTTATCCTAGTTTGAATAAATGCAGATTACACTACAGTTCATTGATTTATCACACACTGAAAAAGTCAGGGAATTTGTCTCGATAAGCCTTCTGCAACCTTGAATTTCAAAACACTGGGAAAATACTCTGTGGGGAGATGTTCTGCTTTCTTTCTTTGCCTCATATTTACAAGGTATGATTTCATATTCTTTATGTAATGGTAATAGCTAATAGATTTTCTTTAAAAAAAATAAGCCACTCATCAACACCTTAGACACATACATACACACCCACACCCATACACACACCCACATGCACACACACCCCCCTGAGTGTTTCTGGACTTGTCTTTTCTTAGACAGAAAATATTAAAGGAACATTAAAACAATTGTAAGGAGAAGTATATAAACAAGTCAAATATATAGTGATATTTTCCTAATCTCTGGATATTAGATGTACTTCTTGACCTAGAAGTAGAATTTTCTGACAAGATTAGAGAAGGAAAATCCATCTAAACCTGTACAAGTCAATCAGTTATGGAACCCAGTCAAATGTTTAACAAGAAAATGTGAATACACAGCTCTGAATATTGATCAAGTCCTAAGTACAGAACCATAAAAAAATACAAAATGTTTAATGAGTATCCCAGACTAATAGGATAAATTTCGTCCAATCTTGGAGCTTTGTTTAAACATTTCTATTCCTCCAAACACCTCTCAATAATCAGAACATTCTTGTTTTGCTAATTGAATAATTAGCAAAACAGGAATCAACCATTTGTGTTGGTATAAACCATCATAACTCCAATCAAGTCAATGAATTACAAGGTCATAAAATAAAAGCAATAAGAGCATTTCTGTTTTAATTAATTGGAGTTGTACCAGTTTATATCAGAATATTTCTCAGGAGTAACTCAGCCATATGTTCATCACTAGAGAGACACTCACAAATTGTGACATATTTCAGTACCTAAAGTGACCTGAGAAAAGTTCGCAACACAAATAGGCAGCATGAGCCTTAATCTCATTTCAATTTATTTTTGTGTGCTGAAGTGAGCTGGTGTGGAGAACAAAGTCATACTGAAACCAATGTAAAATCAGGTGAAGCACGACAAAGAATAATGTTATATTTTTAGCTCTTTGCCCTAGCAGCTCCTTCCTTTGTTATGATTTGTTAAAGAGAACAAAACACTTGTTAGGATAGATTTCAATTTGTTCTTGTTCTGTGCTTCAGGTCATCCTTTTGCTTTCCCTTCCAACTCGGCATATTCGGTGATTCTGTGATCGTGTCCCCCCCACCCCACTCACCTCGGTTTGCACAACAGGGGTGACCAACCCTCTGCTTGCTTTGACCTTAACGATATATTGCAGCACATTAGTGTTTTGTCCATGAGGAACAGTGGAGTAATACAGCTGGTAGCTGCTGTCATCACAGAGGAACGATACTGTGGAAAAGGGCCCTTGCATCTCATTATGTAATATCTTAGTGAAGTTCTTTATAATTAAAGAAAGATTCTTTCTACTTAATAAGCAGCTAGAGCTTCATACTGTGCATTAAAAAGATGAACACAGGGGGCTCATGTCTTCATTCAAACCTATCATTAGAGGGGTTTAAAGAAATTATTAAAGCCTCTTCTTTTATCCACAAAACCAAACACCTGTAACCCACTCTAACATCACAAAGCTCCTGTAAAAGAGAACATAGTCAATTCCCTTAAAATAATCAAGACTAATACATTCATCTTAAGTGGCTGGTATCCATTACCTGAATTTATACAGTCTTTTTACTCACCCACTGCTAAAGCAAACCCATTATAGAAAAAATAAATAACTTGCATAATCAGATCAGGGAGAAAAACTGAAAGAATGGGAACAGAATAAGAGCCTGTTTTTCAAAACTATAACCATTCAAAATAAATGACATGCGAGGTTACAGGATGACCAGGTCCACCACATTAGAGCATAATAAGATTTTTTTTATCTCTGCTCTATGCTTACCATTTTCAAATAAGATGCTTTTCATTAAACTCATAATATGAATAATGATTTCAGTGAATAGTGTTCTTAAAAAGCACTAGACTGAAGATAAACACTAGAAATGCCTATCTTCTTGATATATTTTGTAATTCCTAAAGTATCACCGTACCTTGCATTGCAGAAGCAGAAAAAACTAAACTACTATAGTGATACATTATTGTAGTACAGAATGGGAGACAGTCCCAGAGCTCTCATAAGACTATATTTATGCTAGTTATAGTTTCTGAATATCCATCTACACTTACAATGAGCGGTCTAAAACACAGTTATGAAAATTGTGTGATACCTCACACCTCCAAGAATAATCCTTAACAATTTACAGCGATGTTCAGGAGTAAACTCTGGGTCATTTTTCACCAAAGGGGTACTCTTTAAAGTTTCAAATTTCTGCATCCCAAGAGAGTCTTTGATTTTTTAAAAAAGTATTTTATTTTCTGTCGTGGGTTTGCCTAAGGACAATTTTTACCACACCCCCCACAAATTGTTCTAAGGTGAGAGAAGGTTTATGCAGACAAAGAGATCTGATT
>JAWMRA010000078.1:93180701-93207359 GCA_035584735.1 Pseudotriccus pelzelni | reverse complement strand
CAGCATGAGTTCCTCAAACTGCAAATGGAGTTGTCTCTGCTTCTCAGCAATGTCCCACAAGCAGCAGGGATTTTTAGGTTTCAGTCTTTTTCCCTGCTGAAGGGAGAGAAAGAGAGAAGGGGGAAAAGGAGCCGTCTCCCCCCTTTTGCCGCTTCTTTCTCTCTCTGGCTGCCAGCTTTGACCATGAAGGCTCCGCTATCTCTCTGGTTGGAATTCCTTCTGCAACAATCCAAGCTCTCCTTTACAATTTTTTTTCTCTTCATTCTGTTACTCATTTGGTCGGGGGGGCTTCAGTGCTGCTCCTGCCCCCGGCCCAGGGCCAGGGGAGCAGAGAGGCCTGGCTTCCCTTGGGGCCTGCCAAGTCTTCCTTCACATGGCTGCCAAATTCCTTCTGCGTTACAGCCTTCTCTTCCGTCTTCTTGAAGATTTAATTGGCAAAGGTGTCACCTAAACTCCTGATTGGCCTTTGTCTGGAAATTACCTAGGCAAACTAATTCCAATCCCCAAGGAAGGGAGGACTTTTGCAAACCCATGACACTTTCCTAGAAGACAGAGAAAAAATGAACTTATCGCATCGAAAAAAATTATGAATAATACTTATGAAAGCTTCCTATTAATATTAATAATGGCTATATATCTGTTCAACTAATGAGTAAAACATAGACTGAAGAGCTCAGGAGTTAAAAGAAATTGCTATATTGCTACAGGATCTGATCCAAACTCTCTGAATTATAGCAGAACTTTTCAGTGGGCTGACCTACAGTTATTAAGACAGAGTTACAGTGCAGAAGTCCTTTTGAGTCCGGTGAGAGACTTGCTATTTGTATAAAGTATTCCTGATGTTCATTTGTATGTCATAATAACTTTGCATTCAAAGAATTCTTGTGAAGTTTAAAAGGCTTTTCTGTTATCTTAATCACAAACAAAAATTTGGGAAGAGATGCAGGAAGGAAGTCCTCTTCTGTAAAACGCAGTGTGTTCTCATTGCAAAATTATACCCTGCACCAAACTAATAAACACTGTCTGAATATTTTTTCATAACTATTTTAGGTTTCATTTCTCCCCATGGGAGACAGCTCTAATTCATTTATGTCAATAATATACATTTTCTTCATTTTAACTATTTTACGGACACCACCTTCAAACAAAAGGGCATTTAACTCTTTCTTTCCATTTTTGCATCAATCAAATAATTTTTAGATATTTCACATATAAACTAAATCTCCTAGCTTCGTGATATTCCTTTTAAACTAAATTCAGACAGCTATAAGCTGATTCAAATGCTATTTTATGATCTCCTTTGGTTTATCTGTGCTAAACTTGTATTGAAGTGTGTACAGCAGTCTGTCAATAGAGCATACTGTAATTATAAAAGAACTGTGCTGATATTCCTCAGTTTATGGCATCAGCCTCCACTGTGTTAACCAGAGCAGAACTCTGCCACTGTATCAAGCTATAAACATAGTATCAAATTGCAGTTCACAGTATGCTATTGCACATCCTCTACTCATCCCTGACAACTCACACTAAATTACTACGTTAGAGAAGTTGAATTTTCTTGAGTAAATCTTTTAAGCTAATTTTCCTCACTTTTCATTTTACACTGTGTAATTCCAGATTCAATCTATTTGTACTGCTGTAAACCACTTATGTGTGTATATATATATGCATTCCTACGTGTGAATAAATTAAACATGTTCCTATCCTTTTTCAAACATTAGGATGGAAATGCAGTCTGTATCCCCTTAGACATCCTGCTATACCTCATTAGACATCTCTCTTCTAACGTGTAGCCTGTGCATTAAGTCCTTTCTAGTAATGTTCCTTTAGTGTTTCAGATAGGGATTTTAGTCTCCAATAGTGCTGAAATCCAAGCCAGGCAGTCGAAATCTTTCAACCAGACTTTCATTGATGAATACCAAGACCTTTTTAAATTAAAAAAGAGAATTAAAAAATTCCATTATGTCTGCTAATTCTGTAGAAAAGAAGGACTGACAAGAATTCTCAATGAAGTATTAATTGGATCAATACAGTCTAGTCCTTTTCAATTTTGAAATTGTTCAACTTCTCCATCTTCTGCCCTGAGAGAAACATAAGATAATTTCTCTTAATACATTTTCTAGAATTATTACTGAAATTTGATGATCCTAAGTGAAAACTACAAATGCCACAAATCTATATTTCTATGCCTTATCTACCTTCATCAAAATCAAATAATGCTAGAAAGACACTTAAACATACTTCTTAAGAATACATAATTTTTTGCTGGAAATTTTTGTAGTAAAAGTAAAAAAAAAAAATGATTGGGAAAAAAAGTTTGAATTTGACCACTTGGACAGAACAAAAAGAAAACTATATACCAAAAGAGAAGGTATACTTTTGATATTAATGCATCAGTCATTCCTTTATAAGGTCTCTGGATATTTTGAGTGCTTTTTATTTTTTAATTTAAAGACATTTCTAAGCATAAAAATACAATAATGCAAACCAATCACTATGCTGTAGCATTTAGTTGTAACTTGAGGACAGGCTATAGAAGATTAAGAGCTTCCATATAAAATAGAGAAGGTCTTACTTCTTTGTTGGAATCAGTGGGGAAAATCTATCCAGTGGAAATCACCACCATTCTTGGCCCTGAAACTGTTCTGAGAAACTTATTCAAATCTGAGTCATACCAGATCCACTCCAAGGTACCCCAGGAGAGAAATTCTTGAGCAACTAGCCAGAAATCCCAGGTGAGAGGATCAGAGGAAACCAAAGAAGAGGAAAGGAAGTTTCAGAGGGATGATATTTAGAGCTGAACACAATGTTTTGTTTTGGTTTTTTTTAAGGGAATGATTACACACAGTAAAATTAATTATTATTTTTTAAAATTATTTTGATTTAAGCTTTTTTTTCCAGAAAGAATAATTATATCCAGGGTAAAAATGACTGTTTGCTAACATATTTTGTGTCTACATACATAAATTTGTGTATATTTGTATGTTCATGTTCTCTAGAGCAATTCTGTCTGACTCTAGATAGTGGCCTTTAAAATGTCTAGACTGGCTGGTTGTTGTTTCCAAGTCTCCATCCCTTCAATTTCACTCAACATCTTCTCTAATTACACTCTTCTGTTTTATCCAGTATTATTTGAAGAACCCAAGTCCAAAACCAAAAATAATTTGCTTCAGTTATATTTTTTGTTTGATAAGGGAGACTAAAGGTGAGAAGGCTTTATTTGGATTCTTCTCTTTTTAGGAAGACCTTCTATATAGCTCTATTCCTATATATCAAATATTTTGGCTGAGAACTCAATCATCCTATAATAATTATTAACAAATGTATTATTGATAAATGGATTATTAATAAATGGCAATAATACATCTAAAATAGAAAAACTATTAAAGAGACATCAATATTCCTCCTTTAACTGACTAGAAGCATGTGCATGTGTTATCACTACCACCTGAATGACTTCTCAGCCAATTCTGTAAACATATGAGGAACTCAGAAGGACTGTAAGCTACTCAATAAAAGTTCTCAAATGTATATTTTATGGGTATATAACCTAAAATTAGTTGACGCTGATCAGAAAGTGCTTTTGTGTAAGCACAATAACATAATTTGGTTGACCATATTTAGAGGTTTGAATTTCATAAAGTAGGTATTTAATTCAGTGGTTTGAGCTCAATGCTGGTATTTTGGATAAAGACTACATCCCAAAAGTATAACCGCACCATACAAGTTTTGACTGTAGAAAATTATCATTTCATACCTCATTCCAGACTGAAATACTGATCTGAAAAACAGGATACAAGTCAGAGTTTAAAGTTTGCAGTTAACAGTTCAATTCATTTTCCAGGTAGTTTGCAAGGGAAAGACATCTACGAGCAGGTGCGATAATTGCAAATAGAACATGTTTAAGCTTATGCTCTGGTTTGACAGTGATTTTGCAGTTACTCATTGCTAATGAAGTGTTTTGGAACACCATTGTGAGACAGCTGTTATATAATAAATCACACTTTTTCAGAAAGATTTGTATTAGTTCATAAGCTAAAAAGATTACGTATTCTGGCATACATTTATTATGTATCTATTATTATGCAGTTCTTGATCCAAAATAAGTTTTCAGTATTTGAATAAGCAGATAAGATTTCTGTAATAATTTTCAATAAATCAAAAGCCCAAAAACCTAGATTTCCTACTTAATTTTTGTACTTTTGACTTCATTACATTTCCTGAAAGTTCAGAAGTGTCTGAAGGAGAGATTTTATTGATCTATTATGAAAGTAAAACAATTCCATCCTCCAAATTTTACTGAATGCTTAATTTCATTAACATATTTAGGACTATGAGCACGGAAATCATTTTCTGGAAAACAAATACAAGGTGCCAATATATATGTGTATGATTATGAATACATTTCATCAAAATAATTAAAAAATATCAATATAGGTAAAGCAAAAAAACCCCATACTATAGAGATACAGTATTATGCTAAAATGTAATTAGGTATGCTCCATAGTGCAGGAAGGACATAAGTAGATTTCTGGTTCCTATACACAATTGTTTAAGCTTTTTGAAAGTCTGTTTTCCTTATTTCTTACAAGTAGAGCTACCTCTGCTCACTTAATGCTTGCCTATGCATGATTAAAAGAGATTCATGGTAATTTGTCAAACTAATATACGCCAAAAAGAACTAAACCCAAAGATTTTGGGAAGTGGCTTGCAATTCTAGCTTCTGATTCATTATTTCACAAAACTAAAATATGCAGATGAAAAGTACCTCATATCTAAGATGAGCTATTTAGACACTTGACATTCTAATTTCACATTTCAGATTTCAAAGAGGACAGCATCAGATACTGTTCTGAGAAATCAAATCTTCAAATATTACATCATTCCAGAAATCAATAAATAAAAAATCGTAAGAGAGAAAATGAGGTGGATGAAATCTTACATTACAATTCATAGAAACTAAAAATTAAATAATAAGGGCAAGAGAAAATAATTATTTTATTGAAAGATTATTTAGTAGTAACTACCTTATTATGGTGCATAGAATAACCCAGCATCCATTTAGACAGAAGACAAGAATATGGTTTTATGTTATATTCATAAAATGCCTTTTACAATGCAGTCCTAATCCTAAGATTACAAGGCAGTCTTAACAAGTAAGCCAAGTAGCAGCACCAGCAGGAAAGATTATTTTTAAATACAATTCACACAAGCCAGAACCTACAAAAAGGTATACATAACACATTGAATTTAGCCATTTGCTTAAGCATTTTAAGGATCAGGGTCTATGCTAGTGACAAAACTGGTAGGCAAAACATGCAGATGGGTAAGGTCAAGAAAGAGGAAAGAAAAAACAACAGTAACACAAAAATATGTTTCACACAGAATGTGTGAGTTGCTGCCTGCCAAGCAGTTAGCAGTAGGCAGCACTGTGTAGGCATCATGGAAGAAATCAGACTTCCTTTAGTATCAAAAGAGCATGAGCTAGAGATCTGCTTGGCTTCTCATGTTTGAGCTTCATAAATACCACATGGAAATATTTGCTTAAAGTCAATCCTAATATGTGAGAAGTGAAAAAATACCAGAATCATACCTTTTGAAGCCATATCTTCTAAAAGCCTAATTCAGCTAAATAATCTAGCAGGAGAAATTTACCATTTTTATTTAAATACTTCGGGGACAAAGAATATATGCAGCTGGAAGCTTCTTATATTACTTTATATGGTATGTTTTGTCAGAAATTATTGTATTCGAAATTAACTATTTGCTAATAAAGCCTATCTAGTGCCTTTGTAGCAGTAACACTTAGTCTGTGATATCTAGAGAAATTTGGAGAGTGTGGATGTTTTTTACCTCGTCTTCTGCAAAGCATTTGACATGGTTTCCCACAGCCTTGTCCTAAGACAAACCTGTAAGATACAGATTGGATGGGTGGTCTGAGTAGGAAGTAGCTAACAGGTCACACTCCAAGAGTGGAAGTCCATGATTTTACTCTGGCTGTCAGCCTGTTACAAGTGGAGTCCATCGGGGATTGACACTGGGCTCCATGCTGGCCAACATCTTCATAAACTGTTTGGATGATGAGACTGAAAGCACCCTCACTGCGTTTGTTGATGACACCAAAATGTGTGTCATCAAACGGAGAGTTGGATGCAACAACTGGGAGAGCCATCTTACTGAGAGACTTGCAGAGGCTGGAACAGTGGGTTAGCAAGAACAGTATGAAGTTTAACAGAGACAAGTACCAAGTCTTGCACCTGGAGAAGAACGACCAAACAGCCCAATACATGATAAGATCTGTGTGGCTGGAGAGCAGCCTTGCTGAGAGGGCTCTAGGGGTCCTGGTGGACAGCAAGTTGAACATGAATCAGCCCTGCGCTTCTGCTTTAACAAAGGTAAATCAGATTCTGAGTAGCATCTGCAGCAACATTACTAGCTGAGCTAGAGACATGATCATCCCATTCTACTCAGCACTTGTCAGGCCATACCTGGAGGGCTGTCTTCAGTTTGGGTCCCCACAATTCAAGAGCCACATAGACAAACCAGGGAGGGCCCAAAGGAGGACCGCAAAGATGATCCAAGTGCTGGAATCTGCCCAGTGAGGAAAGACTGAAGGAGATGGGTCTTTTATCCTGAAGAAAGGAAGGCATACTGGAACTCATCCAGTATTCCAATACTTAAAGCACAGCTACAAAAAGAACAGAGGCTCTTTCTTCACATGGAGTCACATGGAGAAAACAAGAGGCAACAGGTTGCATCTGAATAGGTTTCATCTCAGCATAAGAAAGAGGGTTTTTTTTACAGTAAGAACAATCATTCACTGGAACAACTTCTCCATGAATGTGGTAGTCCCCATCAACAGAGGTTTTCAAGATGCATTTTGACAGGGTGCTAGATAATCATGAAAGGTCAGACCAGATGATCTTCCAAGGTATCTTCCAAAGTAGGCTGTCATATGATTCTATACTTGCTACTATAAATTGTAAATGTATTTTAAAATTCTTAATCTGTATCAATTTTTCCTATCTTTTAGGTCTAAAGTCTTGAATTTGGATCTGCTGTTTCCCTGTGATGCTTTTACCAGCTTGAAGGAAAAGTTAGTGTAGTACTATTACTTCAGTAGTTTTTATATTACTGTGAAGAATCATCCTATATAGTTAAAAAGGAAATCTAAAAATCAGCAATTTAAAAAACCCCAAAACATTATTATTATGATATCCCACTGAAAAACCACAGCCACAAGAGATAAAAGTTTCCTTTCTATAAGAGGTTAAATCAATTTAATAGCACTGTAAAGATCATAAATTGTCTATGTTAGAATCAGCATTCTAAATCTGTAAATTAAGTTCCAACAAAATTAACCTGCCACTGAGTGTTTGTGAAAGCATAATAGAGACCATAAGTATACTTTAATCTCAATGAAACCTGAGTTATTTATAATTCTCTCTCTCTCATTAACAGAAATAAGTCATTTGACCTTGTGCATGGGTACACATATTTACCTATGAAGCATATGTTCCATGTGTTGCACAAGTGCACTGTTATTGCAAAGCACCATTGGTTAAGCATATTTCCCATCAAAGTATCAGATCTCATTTTCAAATTTTTGTAACTTAATAAGACTAATATGTTGGACTGAGCTTTTGCGTGCCAGATGTCAGCCAAAAAAAAATTTATTTTGCTTTGTTAGAGCTGTAAGAGACAGTGAAAAAAGGAGAGGAAAAAAAACTTGTTCTGGATGGACTTTTTATGTCTAGTAAAGTATTTATAAATTCAAGGAATAACAAATACTGTCGCAGAATACTATGCCTGTAGTCATCCATCCAAAATGTCAGGGATTACATGCACAAACAGAGAATCTCTGGGCAAATCTGGTTTTAAGCCTAGCATAGGAAGGAAATAAACAAAGTTGACAGTCCTCACTTAACTGTCTCCCATTGCAACATTATTCCCTAAAATCTGTTCCTGCTGCAATTCTGGAAAGGCAATGATTTTAATTTTTCTTTGTATAGACTTAATATAGAAAATATCCTGGGTAAAAAAAGATAATTCACATTTTTCTGGGTTTTTTGTTGTTGGTTTTTTTTAGAAGTTTTCCCTTTTAAAGCTTTTATTTTGTAGCGCCTTACTTTCACCTCACTTTCAAATTATAATCAGTATTCCAGTCAATTAAGTAACTTTTCTTTAAAAAAAACAGCTTCAACCCAAACTATACTTAACTATGACATGATTTCATTTCTCTAACTACTGTGAGTCAAAGAAACTTGAAACATAGACTCAATTAAGCATCCACTCTACTGTTTCCACTGTATATCCACATATTTTCCAGATTCTCTTTCTTTCCCTATTAACTGTACACAGCTATTAAACATGCATGGACAAATTTAATTACTGTATGCAATCAGTGGCACTTCATAACTTTGCCTCTAAGCATTCTTAATGGATTTTTGTGGTGAAAGTGATGAAAATTTAGCTTGCCGGGTCAAAAATTTCTTCCTGTGAAAGTATGACTGTTCAGCTACAGTGTCTTACTTAAGATTATAGATGCTTAACATCTTGCATGGATTGCTTCATAATTATTTTTCATTTGCCTACGTGTGCACTGGCTGTGAGGCAGCAAGCCTGGCACATCTAAGCATCTCTGTATTACACCATGTACCAAAATTCAGCTTCTTTGATTATGGCATTAAAAGGTTATTGCTGGCCCTCAAAAACAAGTGGAAATTCTTCATTCAGTCCTAAACAACAGCAGCTGAATACAATATAAAAAGCATCTGAAAAAGCTGATTGCATGGGGAAAAATATTCATAAAAAAATCACAAATTTTAAACCCAAAAAACTAATAGGAAAGATTTTGACAAAATATGAATGGCAAAAGCATTCAAAATAAGCATGGTTCTATTCCACGTTGGATGTAAAGAAATATCACAATAGCAATATAACTCTGTGAAATGGAAATGCTGAGTTTGAAAATATGAAGAAAAGAAAAAGGTTGCAAACCACTGTACTGATTTAGTGCTTCTAGGAAACCATTGCCTTCTATTTCAGAAACTAATAATCCTTTCTGCCCTTTCTAGAAGTCTAACACTTCTATGCTCATGTTAAGTACACGAGAACCATGAAGTCAGCCAGATGGAATCTCCAGCTGCCCAGACCTATAGCAGCTATGCTACTGTGCTTATCTGAGTAAAATTATGCAGTGTTTTCTCTATATATTTCATTCTGATCATAGATTAATTAATTTCCTTTCCGTCTGTTTTTGAAGAGCTCATTCTCTGTACATGAAGTATAAAACAGGTTTTAAAGAAAAATATAGACTTTGGAGTTTGTGATTTAAGAGTTGCTTATACACAGAACAAGTAGAGGTCTATATAGCAAGGTCTTTATACTCTCCTACAGTAAGCTGATGATGGCTGCCACGATAAGGAAATTTGGTTTTGCTTAAAGTTTGACCTCCATATGTTTCATGTCCAGAAATGGTCTGAATGCAACAATGAAAAACACTCTTGATCTATTTCCTTCTTTCTTTCTTAATGATTTAAACTGTAAGCTTAATACCAAAACATGTGATGTGTATATTAAATTTTCCTACATATGCTTCTTTGCATTAAAATCAATAGGAGAGTCACTCTCAAGCAACAATATTTGTAGATGGGTGCAGTAGTCCTGCCAAAACATATTTTCTTTAACTCACAGTCATCTCAATCTCACCCAGAAGATTATTCAATCAGTCATCTAAATTCCCCTGCCTTCTCTATGCTGGCTTCCATACTAATGAGTTTGTTTGCAAGTGTCGTGGTATGACCCTGGCTGGACACCAGCAGCCCACAAAAGCTGCTTTATCATCCCCTTCTCAGATGGCCAAGGGAGAGAAAATAGAACAAGAACCTCATAAAGACAGGAAGAAATCACTCACTAGTTATCATCATGGGTGAAACAGACTTGAGAAAAATAATTGAATTTAATACTAATCAAATCAGAATAGCGTAATGATAAATAAAATCAAAATCTTAAAAACACCTTCTCCGCAGCCCTCCCTTCTTACCAGGCCCAACTTTACTCCTGATTTCTTCCCCACCTTCTCTCCACCATGGCACAGGAGGAGAGAAAATGGGGCTTACAGTCAGTTCATCACATGCTGTCTCTGCCACTCCTTCCTGCTCAGATGGAGGACCCCTCCACTGCTCTGGAGAGAGGTTCCCTCCCAGAGGAGACAGCCCTCCACCAACTGCTCCAAAACGTGTCCTTCCCACAGGCTGCAGTTCTTCATGTACTGCTCCAGTGTGGGTCCCGTCCATGGGATGCAGTCTTTCAGGAACGGGCTGCTCCAGTGTGGATCCCCCATGGGGTCACAAGTTCTGCCAGCAAACCTGCTGCAGTGTGGGCCCATCTCTTCATGGGGTCACAAGTTCTGCCAGCAAACCTGCTGCAGTGTGGGCTCATCTCTTCATGGGGCCACAGGATCTGCCAGGAGCCTGCTCCAGCAAGGGCTTCCCAGGGAGTGACAGCCTCCTTTGGGTATGGGATCCTCCATGGGCTGCCGCAGGACAGCCTGCCTCATCATGGTCTTCCCAATAGGCTACAAGGTAATCTCTGCCCTGGCACCTGGAGGTGCCCTCCCTCTCCTTCACTGACCTTGGTGTTTACAGAGCTGTTTCTCTCACACGGTCTCACTCCTCTCTCCAGCTGCAGTTGCATTTGCACAGCACTTCTTAAACACGTTATCCTGGAGGCACTGCCACGGTCACTGATGGGCTTGGCCTTGGCCAGCAGTGGGTCTGTCTTGGAGCCAGCTGGCCCATCTTGGACCAGATGGCATTGGCTCTGTTGGACGTGGTGGAAGCTTCTGCCACTCACAGAAGCCACCCCTGTAGCCCCCCGCTACCAAAACCAAAACCATGCAATGCAAAACCAGTACAGCAAGAAAGGCAAGGAGACAGGAATTGTGCAGGTTTTTATTCAATTAAAAGAACTCTATTACCACAAATGAAAACAAAATGAGGAATCAAAGGGAAAAAAAAAGGTGACATAACTCCAGATAATGTCTACAGAGACCGATAGCAAACATTTAACAAATTGAAAAGGTAAATTCCTTTCAGCAAGGTCCTTGCAAATACCACAGCTTATGTTAATTAACTGCTGTCTGCTGTCCAGTCTACTTTGGTGGATAGTGATTCCCTTCAGAAACATTGCCAGCTGTGCTGGCACAGGCTTCATGAGATAAAGGCAGTGAGCACTGGGATCAGATTTCTGTCCTCGTGTTAAGTTTTATTCAGATAGGAGACAGCACTCTAGCATTAACAATCCCTTTTTAACCCTCTAGTACACATAAGGAAATTCTGCTTTCCATGCAAATTTCTTTTTCTCTCATAAAAGTATTATGTCCTCTCTATATTATTGCACAGAACAGATTTGGTTGGCTCAAATTGATGTTGCTTTCTTGCATTTTCATATTTTTTCCAAAGCTGACTACAGGTTCAAATGAATTGCTGGGAGCAGCTGGGTCAAAAACAGTTGTGGTGAGACTTAACTCAGCCTGTCACCTTGTGAGAAGAGTGGGAGCAGAAGCTGAAGCAATTTCTATGTCATTCACTGGAAAGGAACTCTGATGCTTCAGATGGCAACTAAATAAAAAATGTGACTGATGATCTGCCACTTGTCTCTGCTGAGATGCAACTCACTTGCCTAAATCTGATCTTATCAAGACACCCATGCTCAGTCCTTTAGCTTTGCCAGAAAATATACAACTTGCGTCAGACTTCTCAATCTGGCTGAACAGTCACACAGATGCCACACGTTTGCTGTGAGTCCTAAAACCAGAAATTACTACTAAAATGCAGAAGACCAAAGCACACATACGCAATGAGAGCAAAGTACTAACAGAACAGTTGTAAAGTGAATAGATAAATAACTTTAAAATGAGATAATACTACAGAAATATTAAAGTGAATTTTTTAAGTACTACTGAGATCAGGTAATTTCTCAAAAAGTCCTCTCTGTGCTTCTGGTTCTGTGCAAGATCTACCATGTCATATAAGCTACTGTTTTCACATGTTTGGACTGTATTTTTATAATTTATTTATTGTATATCCTACAGAAATCACCATAGGATCCTCAGAGACATGCAAAAACAGAGCTTTGAGTTTTAAAAATTTCCTTCAAAATGCCATAATTAAAATTATTATTGTTTCTCCACTTGGCTTTTATTGCCTGTACTCTGATGTTCATTTCTGTCAGCATCTGTAAGCTAGTAACTATTCTTAACAGCACTGAATATTATCCGATAAAATAAACGTTTGGAAAGTCCTAAGTACACTTTCTTTGGGAATTTAGAAGGAAAAAATATTCGTTGTTATGATTCCTTAAATTCAGATCTCTCTCTTCAGATGGAAGAATGTCATTTCAGATGTGCCTTAATTATGTTGCTGAGTACAGGTGAATATAAGTGTCTGTGATGTTCTTTAGTGCTTTACTGTAATTACACCATATTGACAACACAATCATAATTCATTAAGTTAAAAAATAAGAAAGAGAAAAACTGACTCACAAAAAAAAAACCCAAAAACAAAAAAAAAAACCCCAAACAACCTGGAGATACACATACAGAAAAAAACCCCCACTTCTATAGTGCGCTGTCAGAGATTAGACCCACCAAGCCGTATATTCTATAGATTCTTGTTTCACTTAGTTGTGCTTGAAATAAGTAATAAACCTGCTATCTGATGCACAAAAAAGGAAAAGAAGGAGAAAAATGTATTGGGAAGCACTACTGACCTGACACCTCATATAGCTATAACCAGCAGTTATCAACAATCAAGAAGGAAATAAGGAACATAGGGATGTATGACAGTGTCATACAAGATTTTTAACAACATAAATATTAGCTCTATTTCAGGAAAACAACAAAAGGATGGAGCAAGAAAGGAATCAGACTTGTAAGTCTGATAAACACCACTTTAAAGGCTGAAGTTGAAAGCCGACTCAACCCTTCTGCCTCTTGAGAATGGCACAGTTCATACTTTTTCAGCATCAGAGTTTCCTGAACGTCAAATAGTGCTTCTGAGGGCACTTTTAACACCTCACTTTCAACACTTTCACCACTTTCAACAGTGCTTATTTCAGCTTAAGTCCCATGCCAGCTCTGTGACTGAAAGTGTTTACTGATTTAAGTATTCACAGAATCCTCATTTTGCTTTTTGCCCATCATCCAGCGTACCAGGCAGGGAAAGACTTCTGTTCAATCACCACATCTGTAACACTTAATTTTGTCTTGCAGGAAACATTCATGTTGGTTTACACTCAGCTCTTTAGGAATGAAACAGTTTTGTGAGGAGGAAATAAGGTTACACATATAAACCTAAGCATGCACTCTCCAGGCAGCTTTCATATTAGATCAAGTGGTTACAAATTGCTTAGGTGTACTGTTCAAGGTTGCCAGCTTCTAGAAAAGACCGACTAATTCCTGTACTTAGCTATGGAGCTCCTCTGGTCCTGGTGTAGTGCTCTTTCAACTCCAAAAAAATATTTTGCAGTTGAACGTATGTGCCTCTGTGAGAGTTCATAAGTCTGTGTACAAGGTGCAGGGTGAGGGATTCAGTTCTATGTGTCTGAAATGACATATATTCTTAGCATTCTCCTTGCCCAGAACAACTCACCAGCAGGTGACTATGGAATTCTCTGGGATAGAAAAAAACCCTGAGATTTGATTCCAACAGATAGAGGAGAAAACTGATGCTTCAGTTTCAAGGCAAGTGCTCTAACTACTAAAGAAAACAGTACTGTATCATAGTTAACTGGGGGGGGGGGGTGGAGTTAAAAACCAAACAAACCAAATGACTAGCTCATGTCGGGTTTTTGAAAGCTGTGTATATACACGTGTATTTTCATAAGTCACTTTAGGCTGGTGAAGCCCAGGCTTTGCTTAAGCTTGAAGTTCTTATAACCTAGGAGAGCCAGGCTTTAATGTACATCAGTGAAATTAGTGTGTCTTCTGTCTACCTCAAGCAACTCCCTCTCCAGCCAGGTCACACTGACAGAGGCTTTGCTGCCTGTTGCAGGGCTGAGGGTCTTGCTGTAATGGCAAAATGTGCAGGTCTTCTTCTACCTCAACCACCTCTAGAAGCAAGAATTAGATGACTGTTTTCCATCACAAGCTGTTAGACAAACAGAGATTAAATAAATCCGATAAGGTATTCCCTTCTCAGTGCCCATATACAGATAAGTCTTCCGTAATCAGCAAAGAACAGGAAACAATGGATCAAAACTACCTACACCTGGCATTTTTCACTAACCTGATGACAGAATTATATTTTACACTGAAAGAAATAATTAAAAATTATTTCTTATTTTTCTAATAAAGAATTAATATATATCCTAGACAAAAAAGCAGATATCCTAGGGAAAATTAAATTTGTTTCCTATAATGTTTCGTACATCTAACTTGTTATACCAATTTTGACCTTAAAACAATGCATGCTACTCTATACACAACGATATATGAAGAAATACAAGATTGATTTTGACAGGACAAGGCTGGATGAATATTATTATCTATGTTTCCCCCCTACCCCTTATAATTAAGAAATACTTTATAGAATAACATATGAAAGAGTGCCTATCATATCATAAGAAAGTAATTTTCTCCCCCAGCCACTGATTTTTTTTTCTTTAAATGTGAATGCAAATTTTTACATGTGTCTCAGAAAAACCTTGGTCCCAAGAAGATAAATGTTAAATTTTACAGATTTGGAAGGGTTATTTCTGATATTAAACATCAAGAAAAAAAAAAAAAAGCTGTGCACTTAAATGAGTTTCTCCAAATCAAAAGTAATCAGGTATAAGAGGACGTTATTCTGTGTCTAAGATTAAAGTAGGAGAAGAAGAATTTAAACCTCCAGGAAAGAGAATATTGGTTTAAATGATCAAGAAGTGTAAGTGATTCATTAAGTATAATTGGGCTGGTGCTGCTCCTTGAGGGCTTGTCTGAACAGCTGATCCAACTTGTCAGGAGTTCACAGTAGTACATCTATCTTATAGGATCAGAATACAAATTATTCGCTATATGTTAAGGTCATCATCAACATCACCTGGAGTTTTCAGTGGGTATTCAGCACTCAGTGTATTATTTTGAAGGTGTTATATTCCCTCTGTACAAATAAGAAATCAGAAGAAGGTGGTTATTCCATGCTGGCAACTGGAGAAATTTCTAGAACCATTTACTTCAACAGATGTTCAATCAACTGTTTACAATCTGTCTTTTTGCTTTGTATATCTGGACATATATTTCCATGCGAGTAACATATGTATACATATACACATGTGTGCACATACGCACACACACACACCCCCCATGCATGAACACACACTGTGTTTCCATGTTGTTTAACAAGGAGCAATATGTTCTGTTCCACTCCAGAACTTCCACGGACTTTGTTAAAAAATTGACTGATAAAATTGACAGATAAAAGTCAGTGGATTCATTAGGATAAACCTTGAAGCGTTCATTGTTCCTATATGCATTTCAGCACACTTTATTTTTTTTTTCTTTAGATGAAACTGCTGGTCTCTACTAAGGAGAGGTCACCTTCATCATAAAGATGAAGGCAAATCTGTGAGATGCCTGTTGGGATTAATCGTAGCCAAGAGGAACCACTGTATTAGTTTCAGGTCTAAACGTCTACAGATCTTTTTTCCATCATGACAGAACAGTAGCTCTGTCAGCAGCAAACCACAATCAGCATAGAGAGTGTTTCCTGCTATTTATGACAGGCAACATGGCATTTCCAGACGTCTTTCTAGCTCCAGCAGTAACACAAGGGGTCACATGCGACCCTTAGGGAAATGCATTTTTAATTAAACAAACATACATTCCTGGCTGCTTGCTTGTCTTATTTTTTTAACAGTCCCTAGTAAAGGAAAGTCTATATCTAGTCTCTCTGCTTTGCTTTGTTTATGAGGGTGCACAGAACTCTCATTTGAAAAAAAAAGAGGTAAACATAACTCACAAAAAGGATTTTAAAAACATTTATTTTCTTCAGCTCCTCTCTTTCCTCCTCCTCAGTGATTTGGCAATAGTTTCCCTTGCTCCCTTTATTGTTTGCTGACAGGTTTTGATCTACAGGGTCTCATTTAAAAAAAATAGGAGGAATTAGAGCCACTCTTGGTTTCAAATATTTCTTTAGAAGGTAGTGCACCTGAAGTCTGCATCCTTTCTCCAACACTCCTGTGCTATTTCTTATGACAGAGTGAACTGAAATCCATAAGGAAACACCCTCATGCCAAAAGCTGCAGCAGTTTGCCCCTATTTGTTTTACTGTCCATAAAACCGGGGAAGCTCATTATAAATGGAAACAAATCTCATTATTACATCTGATATGTATTATTATATCAGTATAATATATAATATCATATATAAAACATCATATCATAATATATATTATATATAATATATATGATATGATATATATCATATATTGTGATATATTATATAAATTATTATATTATTGATTATATCTACTAATGGAAGTGCTCAAGTATTTTTGGGGAACAGAAACAGAGAGAGTAGACTCTTGAAATGGTTTTGAAAGAAAATGTAATGTGGCCAAGGCGACTAAACCCAAGATTTAATCTGTAACGATTTTGTAAGGAAAGGGGTATGGCTGGTGTTGTGCATCATGGATGAATTCAGTCATTTAAAAAAAAAACTCTAGCCCATCAGCATTGGTCAGTTTTCTCTCAGTCTTAAATAAATCAAATAGGCTGCAAAATTTGACTGAGAGTTAACAACATGAGGTTTGATTTGGGTAATAAGCAAGTGAATAAGGACTGAACCAGATGTGAAGAGTACCAATTCTATCGGGGAAAAATAAAAGAAGAGGATTTTCTTGCTGTTTTTTTCTTTTTATGTGAGATGACTGGGAGGGTTTTTATTATTGTTTAGTTTGTTTGGAAAGGGTCAGAGTGTTATTTTGGGTTAAGTGGATGGGACAAGTTAATCCTTAGGGTTGTGGTTTGCACAGTAAAACAGGTTCATTTATTCCCCAGTATGACAGAAAATATGATTTATTGCTTTCTGTCCAAACACTTTATGGCATAAATCAGTAAGAAAGGAGAGAATGAGATATGATGTCTAGAATCAGTGATGGTGAACATGAACAAAAAAGCTAATCACATAAAAGAAAAAATCATTAAAGTATTCCATTTTCTTTACTGAATCAGTGGACAAGAATAAGTCTGCTGTGCAGAGAAGCTTTTATTTAGCTGCTTCTTTTCCTGTGGTCTGGAGGATGATTTTTTAAATATATTTGAGATCATTAACAGGACAACCAGTGAAGCCTGACATTTATTCAATGGCATAATTAGTTTTTTACAGAACTTCAATATTGTTATCATTGTCCTCATATTTGCAAATGAACATATGCAAAGTAAGTTACTACAGAAGACTGTAAAACATGTCTCTATCTTGTCTTTGGTCTTGGAGCATCCTGGGGGATGTGCATACATGTGTATGTACAGTTAATATATATATATACACAAAATAGCTGTACTTCCTGGAGACTATATTGGTGGATCATGATCTTCCTAGTATCACATGAGCTTTTTTGTCATGAATCCTAATACCTGAGTTCTTGCCAGAGTTTTTTCTGTGTCTATTTTTCCTTTCTGGATTTCTACTTTCTAATACAGAAGATTTGGGAAAATGTTTTTCAGTGGACACTTTTTTTCATGGCTCTTTTTTTGTGGTTCCTGCATTTTATCCCCTTCCCCTTTGATGGGACACTGCTACAAAATATCTGTCTAGACTCAGACTGTAGCACCTAAATATAATAGGACAGTGTGGATTTATAATTTGTGGAAGAATGACAACTTTGTTTTTTATTCAAGTGTAACCTCTATAATGAAAAGATTATTAATTGAGGAGATAAAAGTCCAGGAGGCACTGGAGATAAAAAACAAGTAACTTTATAAATCTCTGTGGCCGAGACTGCTGTAATAATCCTCCAGAACTGAACTGAGGTAGCTTCTCCATTTAAATGGGCTGGTTTAATGGAATGGGAATTGTTATGGCTAAAAGTGTCAAGCTTAAGGAGGTTTGGAGGTCACCCTTCCAGGGAAAGAATAATATTGATGATTAAAATAGATTATGATAGAAGCTAGAAATTACTTACTAAAAGATATAGGCCCTTGGGCTAAGACTGGCATTATTCAACTATCAGGTTAATATCTGAAATATCATCTTTTTTTGAGCTATATTCTATTTGGCAGGGAGTGGGTAAGTGATTAATTAGATCTTTACCATCTCTAATGGCTCTTGTCCTGTGATTTATATATTCAAAAAAGTAGAAGCATGTCCTGGCATGAGGGACACAGAGAAAATGTCTGAATGAAGAGGAAAGCCTGAAACCAGAGACCGTGAGTTACATCAGCTTCCTCATTCAGGGTCTGATGGAGTTTTGAAGCCTGAATGATTATCTAGCCTGACCTATGTAATATTATAAGCCATAAAATTTCACTTTGTTATACTAGCTCTAAGCCAAATTTATCTTACTGAAGAGATTAAAAAATAGGAGTCAGATTTTTGAAGATATTTAGGTCTTTAAAAGTTGGAGGTAAAAGTATGAGCACAGATTAGCTGCTTCTCATTGATTTCATGATACCTTGACATCCAACAACTTCCCACTGTGTTTGGAAACCTGAATATATGTCTCTCTAAGGGTTTTTAATTCAATGTTTGGCCACACATACATGGCCATATATATAAAGCACAGTACTTTACACTTTTCTAAACATAATTCATGAGACAAGATAGAAAGGCTCTTGGGAAAAGGCATGTTTATCCCCTTGTGACTGCACTATCTAATAAGAAACTAACATTTCTTCATTGTTTGGATGGGGATTTATTTTCCTAACTCAAACTTCTCTCAAATGAACCTCAGCGTTAATATCTGGGGGACAGAAAGAGTGCACCATTCTAAGCACCACCCCTGAAAAGTGCCTGAATCCCATGATGTAATTTAATTCTAAAAAAAGCATTATAAGTGAGAGAATGGTATCCCTGTGGTGCATAAGAAAATATTCTAAGTGCCATCGTTCATGGCATTTTAACTGAGATTAAGACAAACTTATTTATGGCCATGAAAAATTCTTCATATAGTGATTCAGTAAATTATATATTATAGAGAAAAGTATATTATGATCTATAGGCTATTAGTTTTCCAGGTGTTTTAGATAAAAATTTTGAAGGCGTTCAGTAACAATCCACAAACTGAGTTTTACTTAAGCTTTCCTCTTCTGTAAAGTACATAATTTTACTTTTTACTGCTGAGCAGAAGGTAAGTAGGAGTAAAATTGCAAACACTTAGAAATATGTTATTATTTTTGCTGTGAAAAGAAATATTAGAGAAGCAGAAAGAGCAACACTAAGAAGAAACACATTTCCTTGCCCCCTCACTTGACATTCCTCAATATGCATTCCACTATTACATCCTAGTATCACATAATAAAGGTATGCATTTCATTAAGTATTTAGAAATTTCTTAGTAAACATACTCAGTTTGCAGGTAGGAATGCAATAGAAACGGAGTACTTTAAACTTTCAGACAACATTTGAGGGAATTTTGAATTTAAAAATAAGTCCAAGTAACTGCACCATGTAAATTCCTGTAGTCAGCAAACTGGGGTGGGAAAAGAGGAATAGGTATAAATTACTTCAACTTTAGCAGGGTTTTCAACATTGTCTCTCACAATACTTGTGCATCCATTATGGTCTGGATGAGCATACAAGAGGTAAAGAAAGGGTTGGATGGTCAGACCTAGAGGGTCATGGTTAGTGGGTCGTGTTCTACCAACATAGGCCTACAATGAGAACTCTCCTAGTTAACAGCTCTATCAATGACCTGAAGAAGATATTGAAGTGCACACTTATCAAGTGTGCAGATGTCACCAAATTGAGCGGGAAACTGTTGATACCCTTGGGAGAAGGGTCCCAGCCAGAGGAACCAGAAAAGGCTGGAAGAATGGTTAGATAGGAAACTTTTGAAAATGAGAAAGGAAAAGCACCAAGTGCTGTCCCTGGGACAGAGAAGTACCTGTGATGGCACAGGTTTTGGACAGGCAGTCTGGGAGCATCCCTGAGGGAAAGCCCCTGGCACCTGATGGGCAGTGAGCTGAGCCCTAAATAGCAAGGATGCCAAGACTCTCTGGGCTGTATGAACAGGAGCATGGGCAGCTAACATGAGCAGTGATCATTCTCCTCTGCCCAGCACTCATTAGACCATATTTGTAACATAACGCTGTGTCTAGTTTTGTGACCTCCTGTGCAAGAAAGAAATCATCAAGCTGGAGGAAGTTCAGCAGAATGGAAGAGGTTGGAGCACTTGCCCTGTTAGGAGACACTGAGGGACTGTGGCTGGTTCAATCTGAGTACAAGGGAGGTTTGGAGGACCTTAATAATAACCCCCTGGTGCCTATGGGGAGATTTTCAGGGAGACAGTCAGGCTTTCCACAGTCACACATGGTGGAAGGATGGCATATACAATGGCATGAACTGAAATTAGATTTGTTCAGCTTGCATACGTGAAAAATCTTCCTGACTCTGAGGAAAAGCCCAGCAGCAGGACAGGCTGCCCAGGGAAGCCATGCAGTCTCCAACTATGGAGGTTTGCGAGTCCCAACAGGCTAAAGCCCTGAGCAGCCACATCTGACCTCAGTGCTGGCCCTGCTGTGAGCAGGAGGTGGGACAAACAAACAAAAAGACAAGAAGAGTTGTTGGATCTCCAATTTCTCAAGCTATCTTTAACTAGCTATAAAGGCCGAGAATTGTAATGTACAAACCTTTAGTAGCCTGCCGCCCTGATATCTGCCAGGTCAGAGGGTCAGTCTGAAGGCTAAGAAATTCGTGTCTTGAACAAAAATCTCCCTTGGCAGGCATATCACAGCATCCCTCCAGTTACACGGACACTGGAAAGGTTAATTTTGCTTCTCCCCTCCTGCAGGGCTTGTTCTCATCTATTGATAATTCAGTCAACCATTTCTTCTCTTTATGAACTTTAATTATGATCTCTGATATGACCACAAAACCTTTGTTGGCATTCTTTCTGAAAATGTTTCACATACACAGGACTGTGGCCTACTATAAATGGCATTTTAAATAGTCTGGCATTAATTTTTTGGTCTACTTGGCCAACCTAATTCAAGTAGAGGTGTGAGACTAGTGTCTTTTTCAGGTATTTACACACAACTTAGTAATATCACTTCCATCACTGCTTTAATCTTATTGTCTTTTAGAGTAACATGTACATAAGCAATTATCTTTGCTTAAGACAGTGACTTTAAGAGAACCAACTACAACAAGCATAAAAAGAACACGTTGTTTTATGGTCCTTATGCTTTGTTGATAATTTAATTAGCTTCCATTTACCCACAAACACAGCTTGATGGATATATTCTGTTCTTTATTATGTCAATTAGCACCCTGTAACATCGTGCTTCCCAAGATTATCTCATCCGTTGCAGATGACAATACTACTCAGTGGTCATATTCAACAATATGTAAGTCTTAGTAGAGCTGATCCTTGGCAGCTTTTCCCAACTTCTGCTGCTCTGAGGCTGAGGCTAAGTCTAAGACCATAATTACTAACAGGACCCTGAACGCTGGTCCAAAGTGACCTCTGTAGGTGAAGAGAGCTTCAAGTCATCAATAAACAGCTCCAAAGGCAGTTCTCTAGAAGCCTTAATTTTACGTATCAATATTAAAAAAACCAATGTATTTAAATGCATACATTTTTCTTTTGTTTACAGAGGCATGGGCAAATAGACATTGGGGAAAAAAATGATCTGTTGGTCCTTGGCAAAGACAGAAATGGCATGGTCACCTTCACTGCTGTTAACTTTCACAATCTCATGTTCAGAGAAACCTAGTGCTAGGAGTAACATCAAGGAGCCACATATTTTAAATTAAGGAAAAATCCACACTTGCACAGTAAAGATCTAGTGCTGATCCTGACAATTCCTAATTATTAATATGGATAAACTACAACCTGTCAAGCATATACTTAAACCCAAATGTTATTACTGTAGCTATGGATATCCATTTCAACAATATGTGCACAACACAGCCTTTTATTTGTCTCCACTTCTGTTCTAACAGAGTCACTTCATTAATAAAATGGAGTACATTATTCATGGTATAATTCACATAATTAAACGTCAAACTAATATATTTGCTGTTTCTTGTGACTGGATGATTTTATGTGCTGTAATGACTGGTGGCAAACTGGAGACATTTCTACCTTCTTTTCTTAGTGCAAATACCAAATTTTCAAAATTAGAGAATAAAGCCAGATATTGCCTTCTCAGCGGCTCCCAGTCTTCCACCTAGTCTCACAGAAGAGCTCCCTTTTGCTCGTAAATAGCTCCCTCCGACTGCAGCAGGATGTCTGCATTCAGAACTGGAATAAAAATTCCAAGGATACCAACATCTTTCATGACACCTTCTCTCAGACTGCCCAGATTAAATATTTGTAAAATTAACCCAGTAAATCCTCTAGCATTCCTAAACCTGAAAAGCTGCAAGCCTCTGGGCTGCAGCAGAATTGACTCACCTTTGTTTGCAGACTGTTTTCCCATCATACAATCCCTTCAGAACAGAATTTGGTCTCTGAATGCAGCATATCCATATACACCAATTGAAAGCATTTTACATAAAATAGAAACAATTATACAGGCTTGTATGATGCACTATGAATTTTTTTTTTTAAATAGGAATCACTAGCAATAAGTTACTTATACTTGACTGACACTTAAAGAAGAATGTTCAGCAGAAGTTATTTGGTGAATTTTCCTGAAAATCTTTTCTTTAATATTAGGTGTGAACAGAATTCACACAGAAAACTTCCTGACAGAAGTGAGACAAAGACACCATGCAATCTGAACTGAGAGTTAGTGTTCTCAGGAAATCAATGGCTTCCTGAATAATTAGCATACAGCTGCTAATCATACAGCTGTCTAAATTGTTACAATGAAACATAACTCCACCAATACACTTCGCTAGAAATTACTTAATTGCTTGTTCACTTTAAATTCCCTGTAAAAAGAAGGTGATCAAAACCAGAAATAAAAACAGGCCTAAACCAGAAAATCTCTGTTTTCTAACTAATTTGGGGGCTAAGTTTATTCTCAGGCCCAGGGAAATAACAGCTGAACTAATACGAGAGTTTCGTCCTACAGAATTTAGACTTCTGCCAGATATAGTAAAGGCCTGTTTTTACTTCTGTCATAACGAGCTTCTTTAAATCCTAATTAAAAATAAATGAAACTCTAATATGTAGAAAGAATTATAAGATATACATAAAGAGACATAAAATTCCAATGTTTAATAATACTACCTTCCCTTCCTCTGCTTCCTTATTGCCTTAAGGAAAACTTGTGAATCCACTACTACATTTAAATCCTAGCTATCACCTGGGAACTTTAGAAAGCAGATGGGTGTTTTCCACTGAAACTCGTATTAGGGATATTGCCAAAGTAAAACAAACAGGAAAAATTATTTGGGAGCACTTGGTGCTATCTTGTCTTGTACTTTCTAACATGTTTTGCATACTAATAAAGTATAATTTTATTTTATGCATCACCTTTCAGCTGAGAAATAGGAAAATGGACAAAAGAGAGGAATTGAACTGTTTATGGGAAAATTTTTAACCTTTTTTTTTCCCCATGAAGTAGAGAAACATAGCAAGACTGTCCCAGCTGGTAAGCACAATAAAGAACAAAACTCTTACATGAGAAGTGGTGGAGTTTGTTAATGGTCAGGGAGGAGGTTTATGAGTAAAAGCAGAAATAATGTTAGAAAATATTAGATGTGGTTCCCCTATACACTACTTTTATTCATTTCTCCTTTCTGACAATCAGTGCCATTAGGAATGAACATTAAAAACTCATTGGTGCTTCAGGGGCATCTTCTGGTTTTACTTTTTTTGGCACTGTGTACATCAGTAACTAGGCCTAGGGAAACCATCCAGCAAACATCAGAATCAAAAAAATCCCTCCATCCAAAGTGCAAATTAACTGGCATGTACCCATTTTAAAGTCGTTTCAAGAGCATGGCAAATAGCTCATGATACCAAATGTATTTTGCCTCATTTGCTGACAGCTTTTTTATCTAGAGCATTAATTTGGATAAAATAGGGTGTGAATGTTAAGTGTAATAGTTGTTCTCAGATAAAACAAGATGTCTACACTACATAAAAAGTGCATAAAAACATACACTGAATGAAAATGGCTTCCTTCTATTTAGCTCAATCCATTTACTTGTCAGTTTATCAGTTCTTTGGCTGAATCAAAACCAGGAAATGGTTTTAGCCTAATAAAGTTAAGATGATTTTAATCTAGAGCACAATATAAGATTCCTTAAGGCCTATCTTAAAAATCAAGCTAATTATTTTATGTCCTCAAGTACCTTCCATGTCAAATCTGTGTATAGCAAGGTCCTAAGTTATGGAATCATTTAGGATAGAAAAGACATCTAAGATCATCAGGTTCAGCCATTAACCTAGCACTAACAAGTCCACCACCAAACCATGTTTCTAAGTGCCACATCCACACATCTTTTAAATACCTCCAGGGATGGTGACTCAACCATTTCAAATTTTGATACATTTCTTCCTAACATAGTTCCAGAGAAACTTGAATTAAAATTTCCAGTCCAGTTAATTGACTTGATTGCCTGAAACAACTGACATCACAGTCTTTTTCCAAACGAACAAAGACCTTTATCATTTATTTCATATATGAAGCACCAAGCAAATCAACCATGCAGTGGTAATGCTATGTGCAAGGGTAATACTAGAAAGAAGATGAAATCTTTTCATAACACACAAGAACTGGAAAGCTTGTTTCTGTACAGCTTTTGGCACACTTCATAACAGTGAGGATTTACTCTATGTATTGTACATATGGGAAAATCTGACATATAGGAATGTCAAGTGAATAACAGAAAACCAAATAAGAAAACAAGATGCAGAGCAATCATGAGAATTCCCCTAATAGTAATTAAGTTTTTCCTCTAAAATCTAAATATTGTAATCTGGTATCTGGCCCAAACTGACATTAGATGAAGAAAGAAAAGTCTAACTTTTTTTAACACTAACAATTCAAAAGAAAAGGTTTGGGGGGTTGGGTTTTTTTTCTTATTTTTTTTTCTCATGATTGGTCCTAATGCAGAAGAAACCTTTGTTTAAGCAGAGTAGACGAAAAGAAAAAATGAGTTTAATGACAACTTAATAGAATCATAGAAGGGTTTGAGTTAGAAAGGACCTTAAAAATCATGTAGTTCCAACCTCCCTTCTGTAAACAGGGACACCTTTCACTACATCAGATTCCTCAGAGCTCCAGACAACCTGGCCTTAAACACTTCCAGGGACTTATTTATCTTTGATTTATCTAAGCAGAAAGGCATTCTCATCTTTGAGAAATGATGAAATTGTTTTGTTGTTATACTCTTAACTCAGAAGTATTAGTTTCTGAATCTTCATTTAAACAAGGGATTTGAATGTCTAGGCACATTGTTTCAGTCTCAGCAATATCAACAAAAGTACATTTAGAACAATGAACTTGACCTTCTGAGTAAGGATAGAGTTAAGTACATGTTTAAATTGAATGCCTAAAGAGTGTCATTAGGCTGAGACTTGGGCTTGGCTTTTCCAGTAATTCAGTTTATCTTCTCCCATTAGCATCTTGCCGTGATGGAAGAGCAACATTCAGGGTCCCAATCATGGAACAGTATCAGGGTAACAGCCTTCTTCTGTTTTCATCTGTTTCACTGAGTTGCCAGTTACATTGTGGTATTATCTTCTCCATTATGACTAGAGTGCTGTATTCACTCTAATAACTCCCTCTATGCCAGTAGATCTGGTGTTTCTGAATTTTGGGGTCTGTTATCCCTTCCCGTGTTCTGACCCCACAGTACTTCTTTCCCTCTACTCATAAATAGCAGCAAGCCTGTAACATGGCACCTTGCATGGCAGTTACCTGATCTAGACACCCTAAATGGCAGACTGCACATAAGAGTCAATATATGGTAAGCATGAAGCATACTGTCATGGTTTTGTTTGTTCTTGGAGCTATGCCGGAATTTTTCCTTCCCCCTGCCCACTGTGTTGGGCGGATGGGGATTGGGCAAGGTGACTGTATCCAGGCAACTAAGTGGCACAGAAGAAAAGAGCTAGTAAGACTGCATCCCCACGTGAATTGCCTCACCTCCCCATCTCCGGGGAAACAGGGGAGGAGTCTGGGGGCTGTGAAGAAGCCAGGAGGGGGTTGGAGCATAACCAGAGCTGTGGAGCTGTCGGGACCGCCGCCTTTGTGGCCATGCTGCAGGTTGGAGCTTTTTGCTTGGATTTCCATCAGAGATGGATGAAAACCACACCACCGTGCATCTCAGCCAGCAGGAAAGAGTGATTTCTCCATTGTTAGGAACCGTGTTTTCTCTTTCCCTTCTCTCTCCCTTTTTGGTGAGGGGGGAGAGTACTTCCATTTGTTCAGCTCATCTCCAGCACTCTGGGGAGGCCCTACGTGGTGACTACCAGTGATCCAACAGCGCCCCCTGCCGACTGACTCAAACAACTGCAGGCTCCACATCTCCAGCGGTTCAACAGCGCCTCC
>JAWMRA010000078.1:93098338-93178029 GCA_035584735.1 Pseudotriccus pelzelni | reverse complement strand
AGACAGGGAGCACAATGGACTCCCTGCAATTCAGGAGGTAGTTACTGACCTGCTGTGCTGCTTAGATGCCCACAGGTTTATGGGACCAGATGGGATTCATCCTAGGGTGATGAGGGAGATGGCGGAAGAGCTAAGCATCTCTCCATCATTTATCATCAGTCCTGGCAAACCAGGGAGGTCCCAGATGATTGGAGGTTGGCCAATGTGATGCCCATCCACAAGAAGGGCCAGAAGGAGGATCTGGGGAACTACAGACCTGTCAGCTTGACCTGAGAAGGGCAATGAAGCTGGTGAAGGGTCTGGAGTTATGTCCTCTGAGGAGCAGCTGAGGGAGCTGGGGTTGTTTACCCTGGAGAAGAGGAAGCTCAGGGGTGACCTTATCACCCTCTACAACTGCCTGAAAGGAGGTTATAGCCAGGTGGGAGTCAGCCTCTCCTCCCAGGCAACTGACAACAGGACATAGTCTTAAGCTGTGCCAGTAGAGATTCAGGTTGGACATCAGGAGGAATTTCTTCACAGAAAGGGTGATTAGACATTGGAATGTCCTGCCCAGGGAGGTGGTGGAGTCACTGTCTCTGGAGGTGTTCAAGAAACAACTGAACGTGACACTTAGGGCTATGGACCTGGTGGTGTTCAGTCATAGGTTGGACTTGATGATCTCAGAGACCTTTTCCAGCTTAATTGATTCTGTGATTCTGTTATTCTGTGATTCTATGATTCTGTATTCTTGAAAAAATAAGGTAAATATTTTTAAAAATGTGTTCCTTCATACTGAACAATTTATTTTGGATCTTGCAAAGCGCTTAAATATATGTGAATCTTTAATGAAAATGTTAAAACCATGCAGTACAGAGTTGGTGGCATTGGTAAATGCAGAGACTATTTACTGGCAAGAGAAACTGTGCAAACTATCAGACTATGGACTAGGTAGATGAAAAATTGGATAGTAAATGTGCCTGCTTCCTTGTCTATACATTAATTAGACCTGCAGAATGGGATTGATGAATCATGAGTGTCATCTTCTGTATCAGAACATGATATAGAATAGATGAGGACACTCACATCATTTTCAATAGGCTGTGCAACTTGCCTGAGTTTGGCTACCCAATGAATATGCAGTGGTTATCAATGCATACCCACCACATCTCTCAATTCCTGGTCATCAGGCTGAGCTCAGCTACAGGTCTAGCACTTTATTTCTGCTGTTATTAACTTCAGTGGTACTGCTTATACATGGATAGTATTTTAAGTTGCTTAACAATTTTATAGAGTCAGGACCTTGGAGTGTTTTGCCAATTTTTCCTTGCTTTATGAGGAGTATATAATTGTCATGGTTTTGTTTGTTCCTGGAGCTATGCTGGAATTTTTCCCTTTCCCCTGCCCACTGAGTTGGGGGGATGCGGATTGGGCAAGGTGACTGTATCCAGGCAACTAAGTGGCACAGAAGAAAAGAGCTAGTAAGGCTGCATTCCCATGTTAATTGCCTCACCTCCTTGTCTCCGGGGAAACGGGGGAGGAGTCTGGGAGGGGATTGGAGCATAGCCAGAGGGTTGGAGCGTAACCAGAGCTGTTGAGCTGGGGGGGAAGGGCGTCCATTGTTCGGCTCATCTCCAGCACTCTGGGGAGAGCTCACACAGCGACTACCAGTGATCCAACAGCGCATCCTGCCGACTGACTCAAACAACTGCAGGCTCCACATCTCCAGTGGTTCAACAGCATCTCCTACTGACTGTGGCTCTAATTGCCCCAAAGGGTGCAAACTGAACTATTTTCACCGTTGAGTTTATTCGTTTGTCTTGAAGGGGATTGTTTCTGGGTGTAGGATTATTGTTTGGGTGTTTTACTTGTGTTCTTTCGTTGTTTCTGCCAATACATATATACTTTTTAATAAAGGGCTGTTATTCTTACCTTGTTATAATTTTATTTGCCCTTTCCCACACTGTTCTTCCATTGGAGCCTCTTAATTTCAGATTTATACTTGCTTAGAGGGAGGAGTTTTGGGTCTTCCTTGTAATTTATCCTCAGCAAAACACTTGTGTCTCATTTAAACTGAGACATCCACTCTGCTTTATTATTTTATTGTCTGCAGTACTTGGGAGTAACTCCTTTCCTTGTTGGTTCTGATGCATATCTTGGGCGACTTCTTAAGGTAACATATAGGCATCTGCTTTTGTCTTTGTAGTATACAGTTGTCCTAAGCTGTCTTTCTGTTCAGGTCTGCATAAGAAGGTGTTGCAGCTATCTGCAAGTTTGAATGAAAAAATATTTGGAATTTACACTTGAAACTTAACCTGTCCTTTATTCTCCCTGCAGTTTCTTCCCCTTTCTTCCCCTTCATTCTGATGACCTTTTCCAATATGATGTTTTTGTTCTTCAGGAAGAATTCTAAAAGTCTCTGGTAGAACGTATGTCCCCCCACTTCCAACATAAAATCAAGAAACAGCACTGGAACTACAGTGCAATAAAGTATGAAATCAGATGGAAAAGATTAGGTCAGTATTACCTAACTCATGTTTCCTAAGACTTTTTTTTTTTTTTCTTCCAAAGTATATCAACATTCATAATAGAAAATTGTATAAAACTGAGAATTTGGTGTCTGCAATTTATGTAAAAAGCTAATTATATTTGAGAGAAATACAATGCCAAAAAAAAGGATAGGTCCTAATGTGTTTGGATACAGGTATTTCAATATTTCTGTTAATAGAAAAATCCCAGATCAACTGCAGCATTTCAATGCCTTATCTATACTACTGGAATCTAAAGACTTGTGACTTCTACCCAATTTGTAGCTGGATGTGGTAGAAATAATAGAAATATTTAACAAACAAGCAAGATTTAAGCCAGGCTGACATTTCACTGATTCCCTGTACTGTTGGAAGATGAATGTTTTTGTCAACATATTTGCCCTCTTTTGGTATCATGACATGACATGCATTTGTTGAGAACAAATATTTAAAGACAAGGTTCCAAGGCTAACCGGCCACAAATACAGCTCCTTTTCTTACACATAAGTGTAGAAATCATTCTTCTTAGAGTAAGAATGATTGTTGCCAAATAAATTTTACTAGATTATTTTCCTATTTAAAATATGTTTCTCTAAATGCCTACAATTCATTTGTGGGCAAAGTAATAGAGATAAAGTTATGACCCCCCGCAAAGCAGGGAAGAAGTCCTGAAAAAATAGACTGCAGCCTTAAAAGAATTCTACTTCATATTACAAAAAGTAGCACTTAAATATACTCAACATTGCCAGGAACTATTTTGTCATAAAATAATTTCAAATGTGCAAACAGAAACAGTGAATTGAAATGAAATTGGCAAGATATAAAAACTGCTTTCCAGTGTGCTCTGGTAACTGAGAGCAAAATCTGCCTAAAGATTTTGTCTCATGTAGATTATAGGTAGGAGAGTAATTGCTATTAAAAAGGCCCTGTAGTCTGCTTATCTTATGATTATTCATTATATTTAAGAAGCGTAGGACTCTTTCAACACTGAGGATGTGTGTTTTTATCATAAATATAATCCTGCTAATGAGACTTTTATAGGACTAAAGCAATCCAATTAGATGTCATATTTAATTAAGGTATCTATTAATTTACTTCTTCATTTAGTTACATCTTTCTTATGTTTTTTTATTATCTCTCTGTCATGAATATGTTTTTAAAGAATCACAGAATGGATTGGGTTGGAAGAAACCCTAAAGTTCATCTAGTTTCAACCCCCCTGCCAAGGGCAGGATTGCCTTTCACTAGACCAGGCTGCTCTACGTCCCATCTAATCTGGCCTAGATTGTTTCCAGAGATGGGGCGTCCACAACTTCTCTGGGCAACCTGTTCCAGTGCCTCACCATCCTCACAGCAAAGAATTTCTTTGTAATATCTAATGAAAAACCACTCTCAGTTTAAAGCCATTAACCTGGTTCTGCCACTATATGGCCTTGTAAACTGAAGTCCTGCTCAAGCTCTCTTTAGGTACTTTATGGGGGCCAAGGATTCAAAAGAGAAAACAGAAGGGGAGGACATAGTGTTTGAAGTTGTTCATGGAGTTGCTCATGTGGAGACCAGAGGCCACTGTCTCATAAAATCATTTTCAGAAATCTTCAGGTGTTCAAGCTACTCCCATGGCAAGGTGATTGCAAAATTTCACTTTCAAGGTAGGACTTTGCAAACATTTCCAGAAAACAGTTGTTGTCACGTTTGGTTTTTTTAAATTTTCATGTTTACTGATCTTCCATGTTTAAATGGTATTCTAGATCTATGTATCTTCTTCTTTTCATAAATAAGGAACTCTGAGAAATCTGCTTCTTTTGTACAAAATTGCTGAAAATGCATTCTAAAACTATTTCTTTCTAGTTGCTTGGTACAGATAATTTTGAGTTCATTGAAGAAAAAGAAATATTTAAGAATGAGATTTTTTTTATACTTATTTTGATACCCTTGAGTATACTCTTCTTATTAGAAATGGGTGAAACTACAAGTTCTTTCAAGAGTGAGAAGACTGTTTTTCATAATCTCATATTTGCATTTTAGAAAGAACAAACAATGCCTGGCATGAAGCAGTGGGCGGCCCAATGAATATCTACTTCTAGGAGAAAAGTAATTTGCTTTAGTGAAGCAGTGACAATCATGATGAAAAAGTTGTAAAGAATATGAGTATTGGAAGGCCTGAGAGACAATGAAATACCGAGCAAATTTTACCACAGGTAATCTTTCAGACTGAATACCCACATTTGGGTGTCCTGCACCAAATGCCTTGTTTTTTTGAAAACTGCACATGAAAAGAAGTAGATCACTGGCCAAAAACACCGCAAGAGGAAACAGCTTTGTCATGTCTGAAAATTCTCATCCTTGATATTTACAGAGTAATTTCCAACCCCTCTGTATGAAAGTTATCCAGAAACAGTCAAAATTTCAATTTGTAATTTAAAAAGACCCTTTAAAATGGAAAACACAGGTGATTTGGTGATCCATTTTATTGTCTGATGAGGGCTTTGGGATTTGCTGTCTCTCCTTGAAGCTGTTCTATATTAAGGAGTCTGTCTGCTGAGGATACAAGGAGTGCTTCTTCAGGTTTCAGCATGTCAACAGCTGCCCATGTGAGGCAGGATTATACAGACCAAACATCTGATTAGAGAGTTCCTCTCTCAAGTGGCAACATGACGCAACCCTAGCTCCTAATAATCAGGAAAATTTTCCATTTCCCTCCGAAAATAATCAAGCAGCATTGACAAAATTTCTTCGATATGGTGCTAAAGTTACAACCTCCTGACAATAAAATAATAAGCCTTAGAGATTCTAAAGCACTCTAAAATAATTCTATTCATGCTCTCTACAGTGGATTAAAGCTGGGATAAGATGTGAAGACTCAGCAGAACAGTATACTACAGAAGGTAAAAAACTGCTCTGCTAACTGCTTGGTACTGCTAGTTTAAATCATACTCCAGGGTATTATGGATTGGATTTGGGAAACCATTATTGTCCTTCCCTTTTACCCCACTAAATTTAGAAGTCCCACTTTCTTCCCCCAAGGCAAAATTAAGGCCTTGATTGGACTAGAAATAGCTCCTTCTAATTTAGCATTTTACATCAAAGTTAGTACATTAAGGAAGAAATCTCCGAGTGGCTTTCAAAATGAGATAGACTGAATTGACAAGTACTCTTCTGGGGCATCTCCCTCTTTCACCAAAATAATAAAATTGTTTTGTCAACTTTTCCCTGAGCTGGAAGCAAAATTACTGTGGAGTAAGTGTTCAGTTAGTTTATAGCAATTGTGCCTAAAAATCCTATTAAGCAATAATAGGATTTGTTTCTCAGCTACCAGTTTCCCTTTTGAAAGTATACCCCCATGTTCTCTCAATTCTCAGAAAAAATTCTGATTGATTTGTTTCTCAGCTTTCTCCTTTGAAAATAAAATTCTTGCTCTTTACCCTTATAAAGTGTTTTAAGAGGTGATCACACTACAGCTACTCAGTTTGTTTTTCAGATTTATAGAATGTTGCCACCAGGATCTTAAATTATATGTCTAGCTGCAACCAGCAAGAGGCCTTTTGAAAAAAACATTCAATGAAAGTAAGTGCAAGAATTTAATCTATTTATTTGGGTTTTATAAATATTAATAAAAAAATAAAATTATCTATAGAAGTTTTAGTTTTATATGTTCCACAAGTCAAACAGATAGAAGGTGTTTGAAAGAAAAAACTCCCAGAGCTAAAAGTTTTTTGTGTAAGATAAACAAGATAGTGTCTACTCAGCCTAAAACAGACGTGATTTTTGCTTAGTGATTTTGAATGCTTATTTAGGAACACTGTATGACTATAAACACTAAACCAATTGCCTTTCTTAATGCTGAAAATTTCATGCTTTAGATTTCAAGGGTCTTGGGTAGCTATTTTCAGAAGGAAGCATGTGAATAACAGAATTAATGTTGTATTTCAGTTAGAAATAATAAAAAAAAATAGAAGGAGGAAACTGAAAGAAAGAACTAAATGTTATTTTGAATGATAAATGTGCATTCTCCCTCCAGTGTGTTTTTTAGCCAAAACAACTTTAGTCCAAGAGCTAAAACTTTTTCTGCAGATGTAGCAGCAGGAGTACAAATGTAGCACTTGTGGAACATCCCTATGTGTGATTTGTTTGATAGATTTTCAAAAGTATATATTAAATGCATAAGAAGTTCACATGTAAATGAAGTCCATATTAAATTCCTTCACCTTAATCAGAGTTCCTACATGTCCCTCCTTCACTCTATGGCTCTACGAAGTACTGAGCACTGTCTGTGTCCATGGAGGTCATTACTACTGAAAGTGGATGGTAGGGAGTACTCTTCATTTCAAGACATGCTTTTCAAATTTCTCTAGTGAATATTTTGTAGCAGAGTAGGACATAAAGTTTCCCCTCTCTTAGTCTCTTTATCTTGATCTTCTGTTCACTAGCTAGTGGTTTGCTAGCCAATAATGATTTTGATGAGAGTGTCCCCTTGTAGATCTACTTTTGTCAGAAATGATAACAATCTCTCATCTCTGCACAGGGAGGAACTAAAGAAATGTTGTGGTTCTCTTTGTCTGACATATATTCCTTTTTTTTATTAGGTTTTACATTTCTAAAGTCTTATTGCAAACTATTACTTTGTGACTGTGAGCTGGGTCCTTATGAAAATTAGAGAACACAAACATCTGCAAATGTAAACACAGACATTGTGAACATGGGAAAACAAGAAACCATCCAGTGAAATAGCAACACATTTCTAAACTACTAAATAAAAGATGAAACAGCAGGTGAAGAAAGAAAATTAAGTCAGAAACAAACAGGGATCCATCTAATATATCTGAAATGTTTTTAAAGTTTTGAACAAAGAGAGGTAAGGGTTGTTTTTTCTTCTTATAAATTAAAAGTCAACTTCTTTGGTCACAGAAAAACACAAAAGTTAGCAATTAGAATCCTGTACTAGAAAATTTTGAACTATAAAGGAAAGGACTTGGTCTTTCTCATTAGCTTTTATTAACAACATTCTGACTTAGTGGAATTAGTGTAACAAGTTACAAATGATGCATGAAATTAAAAATTTCTGTTTACCCTATAGAGTTTTCATCCATGGCTGGCAATGCTCTGCTGGAATATATGCAGTAATAGGTTGCCAGACTTAGTCAAAAATGCTCCAAAATATGTGGTTTCTCAGCCTAAACAGAACCATTCAAATGTTGCAAAGTTTGGTTTTAGGGTTTTGGGTTTTTGTTTGTTTTTTGTTAGTGGGTTTTTTTGTGTTTTTCTTTTTTTCCACAGAAACTGCTGTTTTTCCTTTATACAAGAGCAAACATCTCAAATTCATTCCAAAGTTGACCATAACTCTCTCAGTGACCTCAACAAACAAGCAAACCTCAGAAACCTGCTTGTAGAGTACAGCCTGAAGGGCAGTGGACAGGAGCAAACATCAGGAAGGTGCTCATATTAGAAAAAAAACCAAAAAACAAAATCTGATATTTGTTACATACTGTCTCACAAGACATCAAGTTACTGAGGTATATAAATCCAGGGCTTACTAGGCCAACACTCAACAAAACGGCTCTGTGCCTTCTTCATAGGTGACTTGCACAGAGTTTCTGACAGGAAAAACACCCATAGGTCTTTAAGCAGTTCTTTCAGGGTAACCATACTTTCTGAGACACAAGATCTCAACTCGCCACCCCAAACTCAGCTGTGCTAAACTTAAATGGTTTCTCTCAGTCTTACACATGCTTTCAGGCTGTTATCCTGTAATTTGTGCACACTACAGGTCTTTCCATGGCTCCATATTCATGTAGGAGATTTTATACTTACTTTTCTTTCCCCTTCCCACTGTTTCTTCTTTCATTAATCTCCCTCCAGGTATTTCTCATGAACAAACTGAGAATTCTAAATGAAGCATTTTTCCATCCAGAAAATGTAAAACCCACATTCATTTAACTTTTCCTTTAAGGCTGTTAGGTTGCCTCTTCTTTCCAAATTGCTTCTGTGTTTGGGAACATTTTTAGCCACAGGTGAATTTGCCTTAGAGTAGAATAAAGCTTCCTGTTCAATCTCTGTTAGAACAGGATAAAACAATGAGATCACAAGGCATTATCTAAGTTATGAGGTCTTCAGAGGGTCAAATGATGCATACAAACCTTAAATTTTACCCACCATTACTTTTAACTATTACTGCTTCTTTGTAGGGCTTTCTTATGCTTGAATTTGATAAACACATAAAGGACTAGGCAATTGTTTCAGGTTTCACTGCTGAATCTGACAGTTGTTTCCATAAGAATCTGTAGTACCCTCCCATCTCTTCTTCGTTTTGGGGTAGGAGTAAATAAACCAATGAACATAAATCCGACTATGAATAAACATAATTATTTATTATTCAGTGCCGAACAGTGAGAACCACGCATATGAAAAGAACCTGCTAATTTGCCTCACACAAAACCAGTTATAATTTATTACATTTAGACATAGCACTTTGCCTTCATCCTTGCTGAATTTAATCTTGCTAATATTTAGAAATTTTTCCAGTTCACTGTAACTTTCATTAAGATTTTCCAGTTTATAACAATAGTTTTGACAAATTTGTGAAAAGAATAGTTTTCTTTTTTCCACCCCCAATGGATAATATCACAAAATAAAAAGAAATGCAAGAAATATTTTCTGTGTGTATAAACTGTTTTCAGGCATATAATTTTCTTTCTTCCTTTCATGTTCCTTCTACACATACTCTTTTTTTGTCTTATAAGTTTTAGTGTTAATAACAAAATTTCCTTCTGTCAGTTGACTCAGTATATGTATTTAACATATCGTAAGTACATTATGTAATTAATAGTAAATCCTACTTAGTGAAATCTTCTTTCAAAGGAGAGATTAAACAAAACAAAACCTACCAGTGGCTTGCTGAAAATATATTTGAACTTCATTTGGTGAAATTACCTAATTCCAATATCGATACTTTTAGTACATGTGGTGTTGCCATCTGCTATATTTAATACAAAAAAATCAGTAGCAATGAGAGTGAAGTGACATTTTTACTTGAATTATGTGCAACTCAATGAATATTTTTAACTTTTACTCCAAAAGTATGTAGCCAAGTTGTTAAGAAGAATCCTTGATGGATTCATTTTTTATCAAACTGAGGAATAGCTGAAGTGCCTTGCTATTCTGAGTATTTCTTTACTTTTTTGTCCAAAGGGTAGAGCTATTTTTAAAATTACTTTCTTTTCTGTGATAAATGTAGTGCTGTGCTGACTTTTAGTATTTATTTCTCATTTACAGTACTTGTTATGAGGAAAGAAAGCAAATAACAAAATGCATACGCTTACTCTTGTAGTAAGCAATAACAATATTTCTGGCTGTATTAAATCTTTTATAGCTCTGGATCTTCCCAGGTTCCTGAAGAGAAATAAACTCCAATGCAATTATGCAAGCTTATAAATTCAGACAGGACATAGCTACATGTTCAGCTTTGGGTAGTTTCCTTCTGTTGCTTATGTGTCAAGAAAACCTATGTGAGCAAAGCAGAATACATTCCAGCAAAAATCAGATAAACCTTTTAATAATAGTAACAGAGCTATATGGGATGTGCCTTGGTGATGAGCACCAATTGATGGCTATCACCTGACAAATAAAATTTTGCAGCCAGTCAGTTCACAGAATTCTTCAAGACTATTGGGGAGCAAGAATGATAGACAAGTGATCAGTCCGTCTTAAATATTTCTGTGATAGCCGTTACTACTGTATTTTATTTCCTTTAGGACCTCAGGACATCCTCAGTTATCCGTTCCTACTGTAGATCATCATATTATTTAAATCATTTGATAAACTTATCAAACTCTGCCTTAATAAAAAAGTTAGGTATTTTATCAGCTACTGCTCAAAAAATTTCATTCTTGTGATTGCCAAAAAATCTCTTCAGCTTTTTTTTTAATGTAAATGTATTTCTGTCCAGCTCAACAGCTATTTATAGCTATAATAGAACTATTATTTTGTTTGAACAGCTCTTGTAGCTCAAGTAATATGTTTGAAGAGGGCAATCATGTGCCCCTTATGCCTTCATTTTGCTAAATAAGCTAGTCTTTTGGTGTCCTCTTTTAGAAAGGGTACATCCTTCCCTATATTATTCTAATAGAGCTGTTTTTGTAGTTTTTCCAGCTTGACTTGAGTGAACAAAACTGTATTTAGCATTGTAGATGATGAATTTGCTGTAGATGATGAATTGACAAATTGTAATGCACTGACAAACTGTCAACACATGGCAATTCCTCTCCACATATGCAGATGTATCTTCCTTAAAGTACCAAAAAATGAACTTACCTTTCAGTAGCTACTTCCAATGGCTTGTGACTTGTAATCCTATCATTGATTCAAAGTATTTTTCATTTAAAGGTTTATTTTTAGCTAAAGAATATGGTCATATTTTTGTACTTTTATATTAATTCAAGTTCTATTATTCCAGGCATTGAAGCATACAGGATGGGGTAATATGAGAAAGGTTATCACTGCAATATGATATTTTGATCTTCATCTGTACTGACAATATCTCTCATCTTTTTTTCTATATCAAAAAAATCTTCCATCAACTTACTACTCCCTTTGTGGTTTTAGTTGAGTTGCTTTTTTTTTTATCAAGGTCATAAAAATACTAAATAAGGTCTCTCTTAAGAACTCACTTTTGAGAATTTCACTAATATTCTCTTCTGGGTTTTTTGTTTGTTTTTTGTTCTTTTTTCTTGTTTTCATAGTATAAGTCAATTCCTCTCCTTCAGGTAGGTTTTTTCCCTTATTTTATTCTTATATAAAACCTGTCTTCCTCATTTTAACCTAGATTTTTCAACATGGTACTGCATTGCATGCTTCACTTACGCCAAGATAGATGAGATATACACCATTTCACTTCACTACAAAACTCAGTTATCTCATAAAGATACAAGAGTATTCTGTTGAAATAGTCTTCATAAATGTAGTTGGGAATTAAAGCACGTGCAACATATCAGCATTTAGCAGTCTATTTCCCACTTTCTCCAATACTGTAAAAAGATATCTATATTCTTTTACATTTTATTTTATTCTTTCTCTACTTAGTACTCTAGAGGCTTAAATTAACTGTCCACACAGAGTTAGATGTGATTGCTTGGAACAGAAAGGCATCTTCTTCCTCAAGCCCTATGTTTCTTTCTTGAGCTTATTTTGCTGTAAGATTTAGGAACCCTGCAGAAGATGATACACAGAGCAAGAACTCTTAAGTTTTAGTGTCAGCCTTTGTCATGACAACTTACTGGTGAGAATAGTCACCTACAGAAAATAAGGCTATGTTTAGCCTAAGAAAAAGGTGACACCTCAGAAAAAAAAAACCTTTATCTCCTAGAAATGAACAGGTGCCTCTTCTTTTGAAGCTGAGTCACTGAGAATCAGAAACCAATGAATTGTAGGTCACAGTGCACAAATAAGGGCAGCCTAGATCTAGCCAGCTATTTAGGGCTGAAAGTGTGTTAAAAAAAATCTGGGAACCTGTTGATGTAACTTCTGTCTTAGCTAGATATCACTGCAGGTAAGAGAATATGCGTTTCAGATAACTAGCTCTGGAAACCCACTTTCATTTCTGTGCCTTGACTGCCTTCAACAGCAGGTGAGAAGTGAATGCCTTTATGTCCTGTGTTCCCCCCTATCCTATGGGTTACAAACTCCAGAAATTCATCAGCCTGACTTCAAGTGATAAAGCAGCAGCTTCCCCAACTCAGGTTCTAAGCTTCCAGGACAGAATGTTCTAGGAAGCATGAGGCTATTGATTAACAGGTTCTTATTCCAGAGTTTCAACTCCCTTAAGTACCCGTCAGCAGCGGCAAAATGTCTCATGGGACTTTTTTAGATGAAGACTGCTTCTAGCTTTTTAATTTGGGGTTTTTTGTGAGGTTTTTTCCCCTTTCTTAGTTTTTTCTTAGTCTCTCACTATCTTACTCTATTCATAATTGGAAAGAAATTAAATTAATCTTTCCCAAGTTGAGTTTGTTTTGCCCATGATGACAATTGGTGAGTAATCCACCTATTCTCCCACTAAATTTTTCATCTTAAATTCTTTCTCCCTGTTACTAAGGAAAAGTAGTGAGAGGCTGGCTGGCTAGGTGTCAGACAGTTGGCCAAAGTCAACTCACCACATCTACATTGCTGAATAAGACATTGGTTTTATATGCTAGAATCATCTGGCTGTAAACCTCCTCAGAACTAATAGTCAAGGATTTTAATCCAGCTTTTCTTGTGTCCAGAGTTCTCAACATAAATCTGGCCTGTTAAAGAGGGAGATTTTTTTAGAATAAACTTCTGGACTTGTGTCTGCATTTCTCTCCTTCTTCATTTTTCAAGAATATACATGCCCCAGAAAACCTTTGGTGGAAATATAGAAACAAAGATACAAGAGAGGCAAAATTTGGCCCTCCAGCCATTATGTTGTAGAAAATACTACAAAATTTACTCATATAGAAGCATGACGATAAATCCATATAGAGGAAATATTCCTTTTTACTTGACAGATATGGATGCAAATTAAAGGAGTATAAAGCACTTCTGAACAGGGTAGTCTTTCTTAGCTTTTTTTTTTTTTTTTTCTGGAAATATTCATGGTTACATTTTCTGACAATGGAAATAATAAAAATATGCCATCCTGAACACACAGAATAAGTGAGTCATTAAACATTTACTTTAGTCTGCTAAAGGACAAATTATTTCCTCAGTTTATGGGTAATATCCACAATCCACCTCTCAAATCTTGGAGATATTTCATTCATATTACTGAATTTTGTGTAGAAAATTCTGCCTAATCACACGCAGTTCTGCGGTTCTACATAAGAGACAGTGTATGTTTTCACTTGTTTACCCTCTCCAACTGTGGAATATTGTCATAAACCCAATATAAAGCCAGGTTTTTAAGATATTTTTAATCAAGGACTATTCTAAACAGTTGGTTGTTTCAGTTACTTAGTCATCCTTTCATATCCACCAAAATTCCTTTGGCATCTGGAGGATTTTGGAGCATAAAAGTCATATCAACAATTGCGCACCAATGCGGAGTTCAAGATGCAATAGGGAGTCTTAGTTACGATGATTTTAAAAGGAGTTTATAGCACCTGTCCCTTGCAAATCTTTCCAGCTATATCAAAATTGTGGCATAAGATAATTATTTTAAATGTACTGCAATGTCTGTGTGCAATCTACAATTCAAGCTCATCTGCTCCTTAGATAAATTGCTTTCCTTGCTTGCATTTATGTAAATAAAATGTAAATAAAAAGTAAATGTGAGTATGCATATATTTACATGCAACATGGGAAATATATTAGCATATTTTCTAAATATTTACACACATGCATATATATATGTATATGTGTGTATATATATGAAAATAAATGTTCTAATCCAGTGTAAAAGGAAATAGTAAATCTCTAGTGTTTGAGCATGTTTGATGTACCAGCTTGAATTCTCTATTCCCATCACATACTATCAGCTGTTAGTTTGAAAACAAGCAAAAATGTGGGAATGCAATAAAGGATATGAAGTGCCCTTAATTTTGAACTAATTTGCAATATGTTTTACATTACTCTGAAATTTTTAAGTTAATCTTTCATTAAAACACTCATAATAGCCCATCATTCTTTGACAAGTTGAAATGCATAAGTAGACTATGATAGTGCAATAACAACTTCCTAAAATGTTTAAATCATTTACTTAATTTAAATTTCCCAATGAGAGGTGGAGGCAGATTAAAATTTTAGTGCTGGAATTACTTTGGTTGGTACCATAGGGAAACGAGTGAAAAAACTGGAGACTGCAATCAGAAACCCAGACTAAATGTTTTTCCACATAAAGCCATTAAGTAAAGATAACCAAGAAATAGTTTGGTCGTGATGCCCACTACATGTTTCACTTCCAAGTTCATCTCAAATCAAACCCTTGTTAATATAGACATAGCAAATAAATCCTCTTTATTGTGTTTTTACACTATCTTATTCTGGCTAATGATAGCTGATGTTTGCTTCTCTTTCTGGAAGTTACTCTTCCATGGGATCTTCGCCAAGGGTCCACTCTTCTTGTTTCCGGCTGCCCCACATCTTTTTATCCTACATTTCTGGGATCCCAGTTCACTCAGTCACAAATCATGAGCCAGTTGTAGATGCATCACTGTTTTTTCATTAGTGCTAAATTACTTCAAAGCAACTAGCATTTTTTTATTGGATACAGCAAACTCCAGCTTTCCAGCAGCTTCTGCTGGCAGGCTGCAGCTTCGACTGCTCATGCAGGTGGATGCCAGACTCTACTGTATAGTGAGTGGATCTGTCACACACTCACCATGCAGCTATAATTATTTGTGTGTTCTTGATCCAATTATTGTACTTAGGTGTATGTCCAAGTCCTCAGCTACAAACTAGATAGAAAGCAAGGGGACAAAGTGCTAAGATTGATGTAAAGGCCACATATTCACCAGAAAGGTGTAAAGAGCCTTTTATTCAGCCAGGCAGGCTTACTTTCCTTGCATATCCAACTGCACATCAGTCATACAGACTATGTGCACATTAAATTTTAGATTAATTTTTCTGTGTATACCACTGTTTAAACTTACACAATAATGTCAAGACTTTTTATAATATATTTGTTCTTATAGCTTTCTACAAACACTTTTCAATAATTAATCCTGTAATCAGGAGCTGCAGAAAAAGTAACAACTTTATTACTCGTGTATGATCATATACCTCATAACGGTAAAAAAATTTTGTATTTGGACAAAAAATAAACTTCATTGCACAAGTGCTGTATTTTCTTTATTAATAAACATTTCATTGAATTTTGTAACATGTTCATATTTATCAGTGAAGATTTGATCAGTGTTTTGAAAGAAAAGTAGCATAAGGCGAAAAGTATTCCCACTGACAAAACTAATTATTGGCTCTTTCTTCATTCTATTTTGGAATATGTTCTCTAATCAACATTCAATCCACTTAATGTATGAAATTTTCTTTCATACCGTTCCAAATTCTTTATAAAAGTGTTGTACACTAACTACAATGCACTAGATAAATTTAATTACCATTATGTTAATAAATAGAAACAATTTTGTAATACTTAGCATTTCAGTAAAATTACATAGAGCTAGTTTGCTAGTTTTCCATAAACTCATACTGAATCTAGTGTCATTATTACTTGTATATATATACTACTTTATGTGAAAAAACCTGCAATCATCCTGATCATTAAAACTACTGGTATCTAGCTTCATTTTCCATGCAGTGCTCTGTAAATAACCAGTGATATTTAATCATCCTGATACCTGCTGCTAAAGGACAACACAGTGGAGCACAATAAACCTAGGAGATTTCTGGAGGCTGCTGACAGCATCCTTCATGATATAGGACATAGGTGATGGAGGAGTAAAGGTGCTCTGCTGGGTCTGATACTTAGGAAAAGGTTGTATGTGTGAAAGTCTGGCCCAGCTTTGGTGGAGTGACCAGTGAGGTGGTAGAGTTCAAGATCCTAAGAGGGGGGAGCAGGGTAAAATGAAAGACCACAGCCATCGGGTTTTTTGCATAAACTGCAGTCAGTTTTGTCATTTTCACTCTATAACCCAGCATTTCCACATATATATAGTGTGCAAATGCACTTTTTCTTTCTCTGGCTAAACAACATCCATAACACTGAAAATGAAAAGGAAATTCAGAATCTTCATCTGTCTGTAAATCTGTCCATATTTCAAACACAGAATGTCTATCCAATACTTACCTAAAACTCAAATCTTTCTACCCTGCAAAACTTCCAAGAGGAAACACTGAATCTTCTCAGAACATCTGGAGAGGATCCCAGATTGACTAGTGGTTAGTCAATTTTTTATGGTTTGTTTTAGAAACAAATCCTTTCCTTTCTCTCTTCCCTCCTATTTCTCTCTTCTTTGCACTCTGATCCTTGATATTAAGGGTGCTGTCATCCTTTTTTCTCTCCTTTTTATGTATAAAGGTAACCTTGCCAGTCTGAAAGCTGTATAATTCCTCAGGTCACATTATAAATATATTTCTAGCATAGTACAAATACAACCTGAAATGCATGACAGATCTGTGAAATAGAATCATGAATACCACTTCCCTAAGGCTCTGTGCAGTGTAAAGAGTCCAGATTTATAACAGCTTCAGCCTGCATCTCTTACTCTGCATTTAATGTGTTTCTCTCCTTAAAGAATCATCACAGAAAATTTATAGTCTTAATCTTGGGAACATAACTACTGCACAGAGAGCTGGTGATGGAAAATAATGCTTGGACAATGGTGGACCATATCTGAAAATATTAATAAAGTAAATTAAAACAAAAGCAAATATAACGTCGAACAGTCCTTAAAACACTTGGGATCTGAATCTACAAAGTTGGGTTGTTTGGGTTTTTTTATTACAACTGTTTATTTCTAATGGGTTTTATAGCAAGTGGGAGCCTTTTACAGGAATTCTTTCCAAAATTACCTGAATTAATTGATTTAAACATTTTAATGAGAAGTAGACCTCATTTCTTGTCATTGTCAACGTATCATGTCAAGAATAGTAATAAAGTTAATAAGTAATACTCCTTAACATTAGTCTGTGCATGGTTAAGCCCTTTGAAACATCAGACTACATAAAATGTATACGCTCAGAGATTTGTTGGGAACTTCTGAGGATTGCTACTGTCTCTAGATACTTTGGGACTTAAAGTTCATCTAGGTGCTTTAACTTGTAAGATCAGCCAGATGCTCCAACCATCCTTATGCCATGCTCTAGGTAGGCAAATGATGATGCTTATAATTTTGACAGTCTTTGGCTACTCCTTTATTAGAGTGAAGGAGTTTTTTCAGGGCCTGGTATTACACTTAAATGAGGAAGGAGCCCATAACAATAAGTTTGTGATGAAAAAATATTAAGGCACTTATATAATTCTAATGGTCTTTTGAAGCATTTTCAGATGCCTTGGTACCAGGAAAAATAAACTGTAAGTCACAAAATCACTGAGAAAAAGTAATGGGAACAGTTAAAGCAGATTAAATTCTCACCTAGAAAAAGAAGAAAATACTTGCTCAAGGTAGAGAAATTAATTACTGGTATACAACACACAAATGAAACTTACCTTGCAAAGGCTAAAATTCAACACATTAAACACAACTAGTTTGACACTGAGACACATAGGTTCTAATACACACATCTTGTAACACCCAGAAGTACAGTAATGTCACTGACAGGAATGGTACCTTCTGCTGTCCCATCAAGAACAGTGCAAGATGTGACCAGCTTTAAACCAATAAGATGCATCATGGAAGCTCTGTTGATAAAACAAACAAGTGTTGTGTCAAAACTCTAGAGGTTAGAACCACACAGCATTGCTTCAGTAACCACGGAGTCACAGAATAACAGCTTTTCAGAGGGCTGAAGCGAGAAGGGTTTTCTGAAGGTCATCTGGTTCAACCCACCTACTCCAGCTGTGTCACTTGTAGCTGGTTGCCCAGGACTATGTTGTACTGACATCATTATACGGGGCAACATAGAAGAGGAACTGTTTGAGAAAGGGAAAAGAATAAACCACATCCTTCTGAAACCTTGTTTTGCCATAAAGCAAAACAAAGTTAAAGGACTTGTAGGCAAAACCCAGTTTTTAGAATAAAATGGCGAAATGGGCATCATCATATTTCAAAAAATTCAATATTTCAAAATATTTAAAAAAAAATACAAATAGCAGCCATGTGCCCACCACCTAACAAAAAAGAAACATAAAATTTTGTGCTTTGGGTTTCTTTAGAATCTATATTCTGTTTTACAGTCAGATCTTTCTATCAAGTAACCTGAAAGAACTGTTTCAGCAGTGACCCTGAGCAGTGACAAGCCTCTGAAACAATCCCAGGTAGTTCAATCCCAGATATCCTTTGAGCTATCTGGATAGGGCAAGAATGAAAAATGCTCTTTACACTGAAGCCAGGAAACAGGGCCCCACTTGTAACCTCAGCCCAAAAGACCACCCTGGGCCTTGACGAACCAGTTTTGTGGCAACATGACAACCCAAGAATGGAATCAGACAAGAGGACAGACCTCTGAAAAAAAGATCATCTCTGTCAATCTGTTGGCAAGCCTTCTTTGTGGCAAGGGAACATCACTTACTCATATTCAGCTTTGCGTCCACCGGGATCCCCAGGTACTTCTACACAAAGCTGTTTCCCAGCTCAGCAGTCCCCAGCATATACAGGTACATGGGGTTTCTCCAGGTGCAGAACAGTCTATCCATCAAACTCTCCAATTTTGCAACAGGAATGTTTGGGGGGAAATCCATATCAAAGTCCTTACAGAAGTACAGCTACATCAGTAGTTCTTCCCTTGCTCAGTGACGCAGTTACTCCATTGTAGAAGGCCACTAGATTAGTCAGGCACAATCTGCACTCAGTGTAGCCAAGTAGGCTATTTCTAATCACCTTTATTAAAATTTAGACAGAACAGGGTTTCAAAAGTACTAAGTCAAGCAATCGAACATAAAAAACTTTTACTAAGCAAACTAGCAATGTATTGAGTTGCAATGCAATGTTTTCTTGACTTCCATATGTCAACATACTTAGTTGAATAGTCACATAGAAAGAACTTAGAAATAAAGGCCACAACTTTCATATAGCATTGCTTGTCACAGAAGTTATCTTGCCAGTCCTTTATTCATACAAGCTAATAAAAGACATATCTCATTTTTCATTTGAATGTCACAGGTCTTCACAGCACTGGCATTATGTGTAACAACAGATCAGGTTCTACTCTACCCTAGATTATTACTTAGTAGAAAGCATAGATTATTGGATAGTAGTCAGTAATTATCTTTATTAATTGTGCAAACATTTAGCATTTTAGCGAACGGATACAAATCAAACATTATCTATTGACTCAGTGGGCTGTTGATCAGCAAATTAAATTCACTGTGATCAAAAAAATTAAGGTTATATGAGAAAGATACCTTGCTTACTATGATGTTTGTAATCTGATGGACACTACAGATACACACTGCATAAAGTAGGTGAAATTCACTGTGGACCCTTCTTTGTTTCCCCTTGGAGAGGGGATCTGTAAACTATATTTAATCCAGTAACATATACTAGATTGCCCATCATATGCATGATTTGTATCTCAGATATCAAGAGCAACTGGTGGTGCATTTCTGATTAAATGAATCAAATCATTTTAAAATCAGAAAATGTTGTGAAAGGAGGGAGGATTCTGCAATGTAGAGACATTTATAGTGCTTTTGTTCTCAATTTGTTCCCTATTTACTAGGCTTTTATGATGATTTTAGTAATTATCACAATCAATTACTTCCAAAGATCAGAACATGATGAGGGCCATTAAAACTAGAAACAAATTAGAATGCATAATCAAAAACAATGCAGGCTTCAAGTAATCCACATTGCATTCATAATAACCGGTGATTAATATCTATTTTAAAGAATAATTACTTGTCAATGTTGCATTAATATGCTAAGAGCTTTTGCTGATATTTAAATTCCTATCAGTACAATGCCTGAAACTACATGTATATTTTTAATGTATGTTTTTATAAATGAAATTACAAACTGACAAAATGCATCTATATCTTTGAAGTGCTCACAGTTCTAAGAGCCGCATTACAAATGCACACATTATTCCTTCTGCTTCCAAACCCACATTTTTTAACAAAAGGCTGCACAGTGATTAATCCGTAATTTTCTTCTCCAGCTTATGCCCTGATAAAAATACGTACTTTGTGTTTCAATTCTAAAGGAAACTAATGCTGAAAGAAACAGATCTCAAAAACTTTCATATAAAAACTACATAGCAACTATAGAGAGTATGTCCTGTAACAATAAGCCCCAAAGTCTGAAGGACATACTGTCCAGTGTGCCCTTGGCCACTCTGAGGACATTTTTACATCATCAGAAGAGAGGCCTACTGGGAAAAGATCCTAAAGCAAAAGGCTTGGAAAATAAACACCTTTACCTTAAAATATTTTCTTGCTGATCCACAAGGCAAAATACCATATATCCATGACCAAAAAAAAGCTAAGCACAACAGAAAAAAACCACATTCATGAACAAGAAAATTGGTATTCAGTTTTTCTCATGTCTAACATGATGATATTTTTTTTCTAAAAATTATTTCTAAAATAATTATATTAAGCTGCAGCCAGCTACTTAGTAGTGTAGTTTAATGTAAACATAAAAATATTCAATTTCCAACATATACTGAGTTTAGGCAGAGAAAAATAGGGGACATGCATTCCTTAAAGATTAGACTACCAGGTCTGCCCTGTACTGTGACTTCTTACCAGGATGTTAGTTAAGCCATAAGACAATCCTAATCAACGATGAAAGGAAACAAAAGTCCTCTTGATGTATCCCTAAACTTGCCTGGTTTAATGTAATCCATCTACCAGTAAATGCAAGACATTTTTCCTTCAACAAAATCCACAGTTCATTGATCAGTCTGGTAAGATGTTAGCTGAATTATTTGCTCAGCAATCTGTTCTCATGGAAACAAATTCTCCTAAATGCACCATCCTAGAAAATCAAAAGTAATGCAATTGCACATTGATTTTGTTTTATGTCTATGCAGACACTAGGCAAAAATTTGAGAAGATGTAGGTGTAAGTTAAGAAAAAAACAAGAATCAAGTACTCCAGGTTGTCTTTAACCTAATAACATTTATTCATTACAATTATTCATTCACAGTCCTCCTTAGTTCTCTCTGTTGAAGTACCTATGTTATACTTTTTTAATTAAAAATAGAACAGAGAAGGTTTTTCAATTACTTACATCAATGATCACAGTGATAATCTTTCCAGAATTAACATGTCTAAATTGAACTAAATTTTTATACAAACATTTATACAAGTATACTACATCTGTTTAAAACTTCGTTCTTAACCAGGCTTGGATGCACTACAGATCACACAAAAGCTCAAGATTTTTATTTGCTTATTTTGGGCGTTGGGAAAAGTTTTTTTTAGTGAAGGAGAAGAGAAATTCAAGTGAGGCCACTGGTAAAGAAATGTCACATCACTACCTTTACATTTAAGGGTGAAAAGCTAATTGTGGAAAATTTCTGTCTAAACAAGGAATTTACAAGAAGAACCATGGCCACATGCCATTTATATCATGGACCCATGGCAAAGTAAAAAGCCTCCTCAGTGTCTTTGAGCTTTGTACAATTTTTTGTTTCTTCCTGGTTGAGACTGTAGAGTATAACAAGAACTCTGAAACAGCCTTTGACCAAAGACCCATGGAAATACACATAGTAAATGCCCAGCACCAAACCTCTGTGCTGCGGTATTCTGTTGTTCTTTTATTAGTAACAGTAGGACATGTTTTAGTAACAGCAACACATGCAGTGCTGTTGTCAGGCTTTCCCACTCACTCTGGTTTGCATTAGGGTTTTTGCCTGTATTAGCCACAGAAAAAGGGTAGAGAAAGGAAAACACTGAGATAAAACCAGCAAAAGAAATAGAACATTGTCCTTTTCTACTTTTGGTAGAATACAGATTATTTTTCTTCCAAAAATTCCAAATTAAAATTATTGTATTACCTCTGTAGGGTTGGCTTGGAATTTTTTGACATCTTCTGAATGTGGCCTGTGCAGCACTAGCCATAGTAAATGTGTCACAGAGAATAGACATAGAGAGGACTCACACGGCTGCAAGGATTACACACATGCGCTGGGGAGGATTCTTGCTACTTGCAAAGAAAAGACATTTGAGTGACATAAATGAGTTGGACTTGCAGAATGTTGGAGGCCTTGTCTGGGACAGATGTTAGGAAAAAAAAAAAACAATAAAACAAAAAAACCCAACCAAACACAAAAACATACAAAAAACAACAAAAAAAAAAAAAAAAAAGGAAAAAAGAAAGAAAAATATAATTTCTGTTGCTTCTTTTTCTCTTTTTCTCAACCTCATAGTTAGTAAAGCTCTTTTCAATAATGGACAAACAGGACAGTGACAGTTATCTGTACCAAACATTGAAAGCCAGTGTTAAATCCACTAGTGCTACTTAAATAAATAATGAAAATGTTTAGCGTCTGAGAATTAAACAGAAGCAGAATTACCTCAGATTTTGCAACTACTGATATTGAGATAAAAATTACATGTGAAAGTGATCCAAGAGACAGAACAGTTACACTGCAGAAGCAGTTCTTTCTCTGTGGTGCAGATTAGAAAACTAAGCTATTGCTCAGTTAGGCAGGCCCAGCAGCATAGAAGACAATGCATGGATTTGTACCCATTAAAATATACTTCCAACATTCAAATTTCTTAAGCATGGTTTCACTTTAACTGAGTCTTCAGGAAAAGTTTAGGAGTGATTGGCGTCTTTCCACAAAAACATTAATACATTAACCTTATGAGCTGTTGAACCAGTGGGCAAAACTAATGGAATTAAAAAGGGACAATTCACTTAGGATAGGTGGGAAATGGATGCACTGATGCGAGGTTTATGCTCAGAAGTTAACTGAATAAGCAACAGGAATTTGATAAGTATGAATTTAGCTATAATTCAGTGAGCTAAATAAGAAACCCATCTTTGACTACATTACTGTCTTTATTCTAAGTTTAATTTTTCACATTGCTAACCATGACGAATGAAGCAGCAGACCAAAGTTAGAAACAGTGATAAAAGTACTGAATCAATTTGTACATCACTCTGGAAAGCCAGAAGCATCCATACTTGACTAAGCTACTTTACCACTCACTATCCAAGTTCGTCTTCCTTAATGAATCAAAAAAGGTCACTAGTCAGGGAGTAGTAGGCTTAGCCAATGATAAAAATATTATCCTGCATGTTCTTTTACCACCACAGTTTTGGCATCCTCCCTGCACATCTGGGATGCTTCAGTGAGTTTCTTGAACTTGGCTCCTCATCGGCACAATTTGGATCCTCCAGCCAGAATGTGTTTAAATAAACTTTCTGTCTGGTATTGCTAATATGTACTTACTGAAATAAAATAAGCCATTTGTTTAATCAGGAAAATAATTACTTGATTCACAGTCTAGGAAAAATTAAACAGGGCAAATATTCTTAAGGGGAATAATTTCCACCTGTACTGATGCTGCAGGTGCTGACTATAAAACTGTGTAAAGATACTTCCGTCCTCATAATATTTCTTTCTGTTCTATGCAAAGAAATTATCAAATACTCTGAAAAAAGATTGTGTCCTCTTTCTATATGTAGAAATTGCTTTTAAAACCAAATAATAACTTCATCTTTTTTCATTAGAAAAACAAAACAAAAAACACCAATAATTTATTTAGGATAACCCCTTAGCCAATTTCTTTTGATACATCTAAACCACAAAACCTTTCCCTTACAGATCCAGAAGGCCTTCCAGCTATGTCAAAAATAGGTATAACAGCAGCACTTTATGAATATTAGTCTCCTCAAAAGCTGGCAAAATGAAGTTTTGGAAATTCAGTAGTAAAACTGGGACAGAACTCTTGTCTTGATCAGCACAGTTAGCCTCAGTTAGAAGAACAAATACAGGTCTTTAGCAGAGACTTTCAGTTTTAAGCCAAATATCAAAAACAGTAACATTGTAAGAAGACTGTGAAAGTCCCTCCATTAAAGAGCAACAACCATTTTTTTTTTAATTTTCCAGAACTGTATTTCGATTTGTAATACTGAAATTTCAGAATGCTTACAAGGATGAATACCCAACTCCTAAACATTGCCCATGTACCAAGAGACTGTTAAGCAAAGTTTTTCAAAAGTAAAGGAAGGTGCCTGATAAAGCACTCTGATGAGATCAATATTTAAAATAAAATAAAATACTTAAGGAACTGAATGCCATATTCTTACTATACAAGAAATTCTGAGGTTGTTACATGAATATCTGTTCAATGAACTCTTCATTTATCATGATAGAAGTAATTAATAGATAGTCATGAGGTTTTTTTACTTTACCATCATCCTTTTCATTACTTATTATTAGTCCTGTATTCACTAAAAGCACTGCTCCTACAAAATCATGCTCATCCACGCCCTGACTTTCTACATCAGATGGGCTTGATCATGAATGGAAACAATGTACACATCCTCAAATATTAATGATTTGAAGCTGATCATTTTGATTTACTAGAAACCAATGTCTTGATCAAAATCATATCATCTCCCACAACACTGTGAGACATGATTTTACCTTGGAGGATGCTTTCCTGGTGTTGCCTCACCATATCCTTAATGGTAGCCACTGAAACTAATACAGATTTTGGTGTTATACCACTTCTCCAAGCAACAGCCAGCAACTGTAGAAAACAAGGTATGATTGAAAGGAGCCCTGATGATACTGAAGAGAGGTAAAAGAGAAAAAGACTTTGTTCATCAATTTTTAAGTGATTATAGTTTTGTATCTCCACATGAAAAAGAACACATTTTACCCTACAAGGTGTATTTAATCAACAGAGCAGTGATTTTATTTCAACTGGGAACTATGACAGCTGTTTAGGATATGAAATAGTCTCCAATTAGATGCATCTCTATTGCTTTATGTTTGCCTAACTTTCATCATGATTTTGCTTAGAACAAGAATGTTAAGAACTTTTTTTCTGTATCAAGATTGTAAAAATAATTTGTTGTGTCACAGCAGTGGTCAATAATATTCATTAATGTTTAGTGCCTTTTTCAGTCTGACACAGCCAGCAACTTAAAATGAAAATAATCAAACACATAAAACAACACCTTTTCACATTTAATGTGGACACAAGTAATGGCATCAGCTAATGCTGAGTGATAGAAAGTCAACAACATCATTAATTTAAAGATTATCTGCAATGAAGGAATAAAAATAACAGATTTGTAGTGGAATATCAATCTAAAACTCTTCTAATTACATTGACAATAAAGTAGAGCAATAGTGAGGAAAAATGTATCTTTCTGAAGTAGTACATCATTACAGCAGGCATGTTTTGCATTGGTACAAACTGTTCTCCACATAATAAAATATAGATTTATCTTCTTAGGTAAGAAATACTTCAAGTAATCGCAAACAACTGAGATGAGATCACATAAATCTCCTTGACTGAATGAGGGGAGTTCTGAGTGTCAGGGACCAATCATTTACATTCAGAAAGGCCCAACAGAGTAGTAGAATGATGTCAGTAGAAACAGGAGCAGTCCCAAGGTTCACTGCACTACAGTTCTCCAGAATGTAAAGTTGCTGTGCATTGGGCCAAATACTTCATTTCCCATTTTAATTACTGACATCAAATACATGCAAGCTGAACCTTGATCAACATTAATTCTGCATAAAATACCAATAAGCCTTATCAGTAATAAACAGCAATCAGCAATAAATGAGATTACTTTAACTGCACATTCTGCCAGCAGTGTAAATTTTAGGTGCACAATGAATGACTTAAAATCCTGACATTCCAGGATTCTGCAACGAAACAAATTCTACTGTTATTCTTTTAAATTACTTGCTATAGCCTTCTATGTACTATATTGTGCAGATGCTATAGAGGAGAATGAGAAATTTGAGCCATAAGATAGTATCTCACTTTCATTATTTTTAAATATGACTTTTTTTCTACAGCTGGCCTATAGCATTTTCTGATATTTGGCCTAATTGTTTCTGTTTTTATAAACATACTTGTACAAGTCCTTTTGACTTTAAAAGACAAAGAAAACAAAAGTAAAATGTTGTCAGCAATGCTATTTAAGGGAAGAGAAAGTTCACATAGAAATACAGTAATATTTGATCTCAGAAAGGGATAATGTCACTATCTCTCTTTAAAATGAGTATTATCATCCTAGGATGTACTAGTCCTGAATCCTCAAGGGAAATCTAAGAGTCCTCTTTAAATATGCTAAGACTTTCTCTTGTGCATCGGCATAAAGCATGTAGATTTTAAAAAACAAAAAAGCATATCCTTCATATTTCCCTTAGATTAGCAATACAATAACTTGTTTTTCTGGTTTCCACTTGCAACGGTTTTAGTGCTTATAGAGCCAATATTAAAGCTTCTGAATGTTCTTCTCTACGACTGCCTGTGACACACAAGACCCTCAGGAAAAGCCATAATAGACTGCATTTTTGTCAGAGTCATATAAGAATTTGTTGTTAGTCCAGTTAATGTTTTAACCATCCAATCAAACAAATTAATTAATTAAGAAAAACTTTTTTAATTATACCATTCAATACCTATTCTTTCCAAACATGACACTCACTTGGATCCTGAGGTGGACAGTTTCATTCTTTCCTCAAAAATAATGAAGGCTTAAAAGCAGTTATTAATGTCCTGAGGTCTGAACTGGGAAGTGTTTGATCATGGTGATGATGACAGGGTCCTTTTCTCCTCAGTCTAGGTGACCTCTTGGGTCATTTTTGCATATGTACTTATCACAGTTTTATTTCTTCTCCTTGGTTCCAAGCTACAGCTTGCACAACAGACTCCCTCAGTCTCAATTAGCTGTGGCTGGATACACAGTGACAAACCTAGGTTTGTCAGACCTTTTAAAACGCATAGGATTCACAGAACTTACACTAAACAAGGTGAGTCTATGGTCACTTTACGAGCATGCTATTGTTAAAACACACCAAAATCAGCTCTGGCTAAGGCAAACCTACACAAATGCTGAGATCCCCCACCTCAATACAAAGTCTATGGCCTAATTTTAGTAATGGCAGAACTATACTGGGCTACAGTTGTGAATGTCCTCCTGCCCAGCACTGCCTAGTGGAAAACAATCTATTTATATGCTACCTGGGGACACCTCAGAAGCTCATGAAGACTGATGTTGCTTGAAGAAGAGTACTTTTGTTCCCCTATGTATAATACCAAATTAAATTAATTTAGCAATCCTAAAATTTACCTTGCAAAGGATATTGCACACACCACACAGTTCAAGACTTCATTACCTAAAAATGTCAGGAAAAGTCATGAATTCTCTCGTGCCCAAAAGATAAAAGCTAAAACTGGTGACATTATGAGAACCTCCCCTGTGAAATTCAGACAATTAAGGGATTTAACTTTGTATTGTCCTCAGACCAGCTGACATCAGAAGCATGAGGAAAGAACAAAATCAGAAGAAAAATGTGTTTCTGTATATTAATGCTAATCTAAAAAGTGACTTTCACCACAACGAAACAAATACAAACAGTGTAGATAACAGATGGTTTATTCTCCCCTTGATGAAACAGCTAGTCAACAAATTTCCAAAGTATTAAAATTTTTAGAGGTATAGAGGTCAGTATCATTATAGATGCAAATAGTTAATATAGAATATCACATTGAGTATTCATTGTTCTCAAAAAGTGATTTTTGTAAATATTTTTTCATAACTGTGGAGCTTGTATTTATTCTTCTAATGCTGCATGAAAAAATACATTAGAGGAAAAAACAAACAAATTTTTAGTGCATACAGGATTTATATAATCCTTTCCATAACTTAGATAAAACTCTCTCAAAGTCATGTTCCTTTTTGTTTCTACTGGTATGTACAAGGATAAGCATTCGTAGCTTCCATTGTTAAAGTGGGATAAAACACCATTAAGGTGTTGCTTTGGGATGAATGCAAGCCCTTGCATTATTTCCATTTTGAAGAGATTCAGCTTCTTGAGGGGGGATCCAAGATGCAACACAAATAATAGCCAACCATCTCAAAAACTGATGCAACTAGTACTGTGATCATTACCTTGTAACAGAGTTAGCCCTCCTGTCTCTTAATTTTTACATCTGGTTAGTTTAATACATTTGCCATGTGAGGACAAGGTTCAAATGGACAAGTATTTTTAAAGGCTTTTAAAAATTATGAAAAATCATTCACACACGCAAAAAATAATGCTAATTGTATGATTAAGTTGCAATATTCCAGAAAGATAAACACTGCATACAGCTTATTTCCTTTCTGTTTGATTGTCCAGAGTCACTGGTATTGTCTGGCTGCACTGCTGCTGTTACTGGTTTTTGTGTTGATCAAAGTGGGACAGGGAGGCTAATTTTCTTCTCATGGTTTTCTCATGATCACCAAATTTTCCAGTGAAATTCTGAAATTGCAAGGCTCAAATAAATGTATTCACAAAATAAAAAAGTATATTCTCAGTTAAATACTTCTACTTTTTTACAGCGACTTTTATGGCACCCACACACACACTTCAGATATGCCTTTTAATCAATGAAAATAGACCAGAGTCTTTCATTTTCTTGTGAATCTTCCTTTGCTAATGAACCTCTCCTATATGTGTCATGTCTCTCTTTCAGTGATGCATTGGGTCTGGCTGAGATGGAGTTCATTTTCCCATAGCAGCCCTCACTGTGATGAACTTTGCACTGGTGGCTAGAAATGTGTAGATAACACACCAATGTTGTGGCTACTCTGAGCAGCACTAGCACAGCATCAGCACTGTCTCTGAACATTCTACCCCCAGGAAGGGTTAGTGGGGGGGAGTAAGATCCTTGGAGGAGACAAGAACTAGGCCAGCTGACCCAAACTGACCAAAGGGATATTCCATACTATGTGAGGTCAGCGCAGGTATAGAAGCTAAGGAAAGGAAGAGGAAGGTGGGAGTATTTTGTTATTTAATGTTTGCCTCCCAGAGCAACAATTATGCATTGCTGAAACCCTGCTTTATGGGAAGTGACCAGACATTGCTTGCTAATGGGAAGTAGAGAATAAACCTTTTTCTTCTCCTTGCTTGTGTGTGCACAAACTTTCACTTTTGCCTTTGTAAACTGCCTTATCTCATCCTACCGGTCATTTTCCATCTCATTTTCTCTCACTTGTCTGGCTGGGAAGCGGGAGCAATAGAGCAGCTTGGTGGGCACCTGGTGTCCAGCCAAGGTCAACCCACCACAGATGAATATATCTATTAATTAGAAATACATAGCTCTCCAGCTTGCAAAGTTAGAACGTAATTTACACAGGGAAACTAAACAAGGATTATTCCAAAGAATGGCAGTCCTTAAATTGTCATTATCACTCAGCTGTAAAAAAATACAGATTCACGAGGGATCACATCGTTACCATGTATTTATAAAGATTAAAATAAATTTACATATATACATCAAAAAGCAACTTTGGGAATATAATATTTTATCTCAGATAACCTTTCAAAATTCAGACTGAAGGCAGTTAGATCTTCCTCTTTAAACTCTTCCTGGACATGGGATAACAATAACACCAAGCCTAGAGGAAGCACCTGTTTCCACAAAACAGTGGGATTACTCAGAAATATTATCACAGAAGAGAAGACTGTGTGCACTCAACAGCTCCCTGTCCATTCATTGTAGCTTCTCCTCCCCTCTCTACAAAATATTTTGAAACCACTGGAGGCAACAGGTTGAACTACAGCAAAGTGCAACCAAATCAGCACGCAGCATGTATTACAGTCTTTGCCAGGCCTAAGAAGGTAGGAAGAGATGGTGATAAGGAGTTCTTATGGAATGAAATTAAGAATAAATTATACTGGTTTTAGCATTTGAAGAAACTCTAGTTGGTAGAGTGGAAAGTTTAATCAGCATGAAGAGCATCTCGGTAATTTTATTAAGACATGGCAGTAGAAGACAACAATCTCGGATCAAAGATAGGGTGGCAGAAATAGGTGGTGTAAATCCTCATGTTTTAAAACCAAGGCATTTCCCCACCTTACTTTGTCACTTCTCAAATTCAGATAACCATAAAACTCTAACTACATCTTGGGAGCTTATAAGGAAAAAACTTGCTGTTTTCTCCAAAACATTCAAACTCAGACATGTGTGTGTCTCCCAGTTTCCACTGACTCTGATTTCTCAGCCCTCCTATTCAGTGTGGAGCTACTGATGAAACACCTGTGGGCAGTGGAGAACAGAATAATACTGTTTTACATTATGGATATGCTATCAGCTAGGGTAAAAGAATAAATCCAAATGGTAAACTTAGTTGGAATTTACATAGCAGAAGACTATTTCTGTAGTTTCGCCACAAAACAGCCCAAAAAAACGAACAAGAAAAATTGCAATGAAAGTAATTATAAAGACTGAAATTGTGGAGAAGGAGATGGAAAATTATTATCCCATCACAGATATGTGTTACAATGTAATCTATACAGGAAGAAATACCTGATAGGAAAAAATTATTATCCTGAGAACTGACATTCCTACTAAGACAAACTTTAATATTAAAGAAGTGACTGACATGGGAAATTGAAATAAAATGAAAAAGTCTGCAAATCAAGAACTTGTTGCCTGGTAAATAAACAGAGATTGTAAGTCTGAAAATTTTTGTAATTTCAAAGATATGCAAGGGAATGTGGGAAGCAGATTTTGAAAAATGTTAATAATTTTGGTTTGTCATAGGTGAGCTTAAAAACTGATCAAGTTTTCAGCAGCTGTGCTGTTTACTCTTTATTTATAGCTCACACATAGGAACAGAAATCAAGAGCATCATCCTGAGTCTTTTTGTGCGTATGAGTTTCAGTACTGAAATTTGAATGCCCATAAGGCAATCCTGATGAAATGGTCCCATTCTCTGAAATAAAACTTCTTACAAAGGGTGAATGTGGAAGATGATGACAAACTAACTAATTTTTATCTACTAACCAGGTAGATTACATTTTTTAAGTGATGTGATCTTATCTTATTTGCTCGTGTACCTCTGCATGCTAAAAAGAGATGCCAGGTGCACATCAGATGCCCAAAGCTTTGCCCATGCAATTTTATATGAAAAACCAATTTTTGGTGGTTTAAGCAATTTATATTATTAGCAGTAATACATTGAGATTGCCTGTATCTGAGGCAGACTCTTTCCTTTTCCAAGCTGAGCAAAATGAGGACACAAAGAAAATTAAAAAACTAAACCTGCCTAGCTAACTTGGTAACAGCTGATGAAATGAAAAATTTGGTTAATGTAATGTAATTAGATTTCAGTAATATGCTTGACTTGGTACGATATGAAATGTTAGTGGAAGTCAGAAAACCAGAAAATCAGCATGCTACACATTACACATGTTCAGCTCTGAATAACCAGCAAGTCTCAAACTATAATTAATTCTAGAGCAAAGACTTCTCAATGAGCAGGTGTGCATCTTAGAGGTCCCACAGGGATCAGTTCCTGATTTGACTGTGCTTATAAGGTTGTTAGCCAACAAAAAAACAATGAAAACCTTATTGACTAAGTTTGTAAATGACACAAACACAAAACACAGAGGAGAACAGGTAACAAATAAAGAACAGTCTTAATTTTTCAGTGAGGTGGCTAAAATCAAACCTTGGCATTAGGGCAAATTTTCACATTAATATAGGAAGTACTTATAGAATAGAGAAAGCTGGTAAGCAGTGGCTCTGAAGAATTAAAACTCGTGATACTCGTATCTTACTACCTTTGTATCCACTTTGAAAGTGAAAGTTACTAAAATGTTGTATCCAGCTTTAGTGTTAAAAACTGAAAAATAACTGGAGAATGATCAATAGACTAGAAATGTGAGGTAAAATACTAACATTCATTTGTTTTGCTGAAAAATAATAGTTTATGTTACTTTGTTTACAGTTTATTTATCAACATGTGCATGTATATATGTTATATTAATGCATACTGAATTTATAACATTTTAAACTTAGTAGGGATGACAGCTGAGATTGCTTTTACAGTGATAAGAAACAGTCATGTTAACAAAAACCGGTTATCTTGTTCCAGTGAATTCTATAGGTAGACACATTGATTTCAATATCTTCTCCTTTTTTTTTTTTAATACAGCATCAAAACAACCTGTTTCTGCTCTCTTAATTTATTTATTTGTGTTTACCAACCTAAAAGATCCAAACTAAAATAGATATCTATGAAAAGACAATATTTTGTAGACCTCCTGGTGTTTGTCATATTGATACGGTCCACAAATATATAAATAAATAAATAAATATTGAATTTACATCTTTACTACAAAACCAAATTACCTTTCCCATTTTTAAGATAAAACTAATTATTAACATAATGGGAAAATAACATGGATAAATTTAATTCCCCTTTGCTAAGAATTTTAAAATAAAGACTAAATATTTTTCAAAAAGACACCTTCTATTTAAAACTCCTTGTTTCTGGTACCAAACTGTTTAAATCTATTTCTGTATCATTCTGTTGCCTTTTGCACTACCCCTATGCAAAAACCTATGGGTGCCATAGGGTCAAGAAAACACATTAAACAAGCCATACTCTTTATACCTCTCCTTCCCTCATTTGCAATCACAATTCAAATACGTTATGAAACGTTTTTAAGAATTTCAGCTAACTATAAGATGCCACTATGAAACATCATCAGAAGAAACTGAAAGACAAGACTTCCAATGAAAACTGTTGGACAACACAAAGAACATTATTCTACTGCCACTATAATAAAAACAACAATTAAAACATCTTCAGAGCATTTGAAATGAAATAAAATATTGAAATTGGAAAAAAAAATTAAATGCTTCAATGTTTTTTAAAAAATCAACTGTCATTGTTATAGTTTTTATTCTAAACCTGAATACAACATTCAAAAATCCCAGATTTTAAATTTCTTTTATGTTTTTGTTTTTTTAATCAATTCCTCCTTCTTACCAGCTGGCCTAATTAGTGCTATAGATCTATAATAAGGGCAATTATGATTACAATTTGAATTACTCTTTCCTTTGTTAGTTATTAGCCCTCAGCAGCCCAAAACTTATTGCTTATTACTGTTGTGAAAACCATAATGGATATTTATTATTAACTTTTTTATTGGGTTTCAATAATATTTAACTCATATATTTTCATAACTTCCTCAAGGCAAAGTGACTTAAACAGCAGTCAGCTACATGTACTTAATGGTTTTATTATTAGCAACTATTCTTCAACAAGATCCTGTATCACGCCCAAAGAACTGCCAACATTCATGTCCTGCCCACTGAACAGGGACAGTCCCAGAAGAAAATAAGAAAAGTTATTTGAAAGAGAAGTAAGCAGATGATGTCATACAGCAATAGCAGTAACAAACTTAGATGCCAGGTCTTTAGCTCTTGCATTTTTAAGAACTCATTATAGCAAACTACAAAAATGGTGAGTCTAACTTTGTTCTTTCAAAGAAGAATATCAGTCTTGCCCTGTTTAGATCAATCCTTCAGAAATTACTTTTGAGATAATTGCATGTAGAGTTCACTCTAATCAGAATTTTAGCTAACCTAATTTTTACTTATTTATCAGCATGACACACTTCACTTTACATTCGCAATTTCATCCTTCTTTATAGGAGTATAACACTTGTCCAGAATTAATTATTATTTATTTCTGCTATATTCCTGCCTACAGCTTCTCTCACAAGCTATGACCCCACTGTAAATAACACTATAAGAGCACAGGACATGATGGTGCCCACCTAGAACTTTAAAAAGTCTACAAACTAAGTGTAAATGATATGGCAGATGGATACAGACTGTCAGGGGACTTCATGGAAATAATGAGACGGCAATTATTAGTTCAATGGGGAGCAGTGTTGTAGAATTCATGAGTGAATTGTAGGAAAGGGAAATTTAAGAAGAAATTTAAAGGAAGCAGCTTTGGGAGTGCTTCTGGCCAAGTCCCGTGAAAGGCAGCGAAGAGAAAATCTACTAGTTAAACACAATTATCTCTTGGTTAATAGACCTGGGTTTGAGGGCTGATCAGAGGGGAGGTTAAAATCTACACAGACAGTGAGAAAAAAGTAGGAGAATGATAAAGAAAATCTGCCTTCTAAAGTATTATGAAATGGATTACAGGATAGGAGGGAATGATAAACTCAAAGTAGGAAACGATAAAATTTCTCAAGTCCTGAGACATGGAAGTACTGGAAATTAAGACACCAGTTGATAAGAGTTTTACCTGCAGAACTGTAGCTCAAGCATTAAAAGTAAAACAGTCTCATCCCAGAAAATGTGTGTGTTGAAGCCTGAGCAATCAGGTAAACAGTTAATAGCATGGAGTAATAAAGGGAAAAATCTCAAAAACAGATTCAGTATCCAAACTCACACTTCCAGCACACCACAGAATGCTGCCTAACACAGTTCCTACCTCACAAGCAAGGCACTCCCTGCTTTTTGAACTTCTGACACCACTTTCATCTTGTTGGATAGGGAGTAACATAAAAAGGGACTGCCTGGTCCTCTTCGCACCTTTTGCAGATGATAGACTCCTTCCTACTACGTTGGTTCTTAAGGTCTATAAGGTATTGCTGGATTCTCCATCAGAGATTGATCCTATACTATTAAGCAGGCATCCCTTACAAGGTAAGATGAGATGACATAAGGATCCAAAAGAGATTTTCTCTCCCACCTCCCAAGACTTGTAAAACTTACACGTCCCTGCCTTTCCTTCTCCTCCAATCTCTCAGCTTGACTCAAAGAGCAAGGAAATGCCATTACTGCCTTTAAAATAAAGTGATTTTGTATTATTTCTCTATATTTTCCTCATTCTATGCATAAACTGAATTAAACATAGTTAAGCCTGAAATAGCCAGGGAACAAAAATATATTAATTTCTGGCTTAACTTTGTATTATATTTGAAGTGGTATCTGATGGTAGTCTACAGGCTAGCCTAAGGCTGGTAGTTAAAAACTGGGTATACAGTAAATGCAGAGAATAATTTCCAATAGTAATTTAGAGTAGGCAACAAGGATTGGGTTGATTTGGAGCTGAAGAGTTTGGACTTCTGCCTTGGGACTGAAGGCAGTTGCAAAAAACCTACTTTATGGCAGAAATTATGATTGCTATCTGAATTGCATAAATTTATAGGACATTATTTTGTGATTGTCTCCAGCTGATACAGTAACTCGGCAATAAAAGCATATGATAGAAGCTTTTAGTAACTTTAACAGCCAGTGCTAAGTAGAACAGAAAAAGGCAGAATAATGACTTACATTTGAAAATCATTCTTGCAGAGACTCTTCAGACACATGAAAGTGACAGAGTTTCAGAAATATCTCTCTGTTTAGAAGTTTAGGGAATGTATTTTGTAAAATAAAGTTGAGCCTAGTTTTTAAGAGAGCCTTGCCTAACTATAATGAAGGATGTATCCCGTTACAGTGGAATTTGTTGGTATTTGGTTTGAAGAGAGAGAGGGGAAGCTTATAAGTATGAGCTGGTTTAATCTCCTTGTGTAACTGTTCTGACCCTCTGAGGCAGTCAGAACCACTCCACACAAAGCAAGTAGCAACGTTTCTAATGAGACAACAGTGGCGGCTCACCTTTAGCTGGGAGCCAAAGCTTAGGAGGCTTTGTAGATATGAGAAACCACATGCACGCATGGGCATATACAGAGTCTCCCAGGGTTCTGGAGCGGGCATTCCAACATGCACAGAGCTTGACACCAGCGTCTGCTCAGCAGCAGCATCTGCCAGATAAACAGACCAGTGAATCTGGACTTTCTGTTTCATTGAACGTGTCTTATTATCTGTGATCTTATTTGTAGCAGATTTGGCTTAATTTCCAGGAGAGTCATTAAAAAAGAAAAGGTTATGAGCGCTGACAGGTTCTCTGGGTTTACAATGATCTCATTAGCACACATAACATTAAACACATTAGATTGTAGCCTGTGCTTCTGTGTAGAAGGCTGTGTAATGCTGTTAATCTCTTTTATGTAGTGAACAGTGAGGAAAATTAACTTCCAATGTCCTTATCATGACATGGTTTTATTAATATTTCTCCATTATTAAGTTATCAAATACTAGTCATCTTCATAAGCAAGTCACACAATTTACGCATTCTGGTGGAACTCGTTTACCATGCCAATCTATTTTTTCTCTCAGCATTAGAGGTAGTGAATGCACAAGAAAAGTGCATCAACACCAAAATGAAATTGAGCACTTTATCGGTCTAAAATTGGTTTGTTTGAGGAATTCTTAGGAAAAATGAAGATAAATTACTTTCATATTCCAAAGTCATGACCAACTGTTTTACAGAAAGGTGACATTTCTCTGTTGCTAAAATCTTCAGAATTTCTACTAAAACATTTTTTTTGCTGTTCTTTGCAAAGTAATTTCTGTTACTTATCACCATTAACCACATCCTGGACGCAGTTTTCAGTGGTTAGAGTCTTTGGAGTTTTGTTTTTGCAACAGTTTTCATGAGGAAATTCATTAGGCTTTTGTTACTTCAGTTTGAAAACATTCAATTATCTTTCAGTTTTTTCCTCATCTATCTTTCTGTGAAGGTCTGAATACTTATTGACGGTCATATTGGCTGGGCAACAATAGCTGACAGAGTAAAGAGAATTTCTGCTTTATTTACAGCACTTTGCTGCAAGAAGATGCTAATTATCTTATTTTAATAAAGAAGGGAAACAGCATTTCAAAACCTTGTGTCTGGATTCTAAACTGCTGCAGTCACCTATAGGAAATTTGTGGCTTGGAGAATGACAGTGGAGGAAGATGATGAGCAAATATGGAGAGCAACAGAACTAAAGAGTTTCAGATTAAAGAGTGTGGTTACTGTTTGAGCAATGAAACCTCTCCCTTGCCATCTGCCAGGTTGCTAACACCTTAGAGTGGTTCCTCCTACTAGTCCTTTGACATTTGGCTTTTTTCTGTGGCTATGCTGTCATTCTTTCCTGAATCTGCATGAGTCTGCCAAGAGATCTGTCTTTATAAATATACAGTTTAAAGTAAGCTCATGCCTGAGATTCAGTTAATACTTCAAGAAAAGAGCTTGGAAAACCTGTCTACACATGTTCTGTGAATGGACTATTAAGAGCTGGGCAGAGAGCTAAGATGCTTCTAGTTGTACTGAGGGTGTTGCATGAGCTTAGAGCTCTTAGGCCTCAGGAAACTGCACCCCTGCACTGGGACACAGTAAGCTACAGTTTGATAAAGAAAGGCTGATTATGGCTTTTGATGCAGTTGTCACTAATGGAAACAACTGGAAATAAAACAGTAAACAGGACAGCTGGTAAGAGAGATGGGACAGGGCTGAGTCACGTAAGACAGGCATAGATAAAACAGGATTTAGGAAGAAAAATCTACTACAAGAAATATGAACTGTAAGAAAATAAAGAAAGGAAGGTGTTATTATTTTAACAGTGGGACACAGTCCTGCAGGTCAAAAAAGCAATGAATGACAATTACACATTTTCTAATTTCTGGTCAGCTTTGTACTGTCCATATTCTTCTAATAAGGGAATTTAAAAGATTGTTTGAGCAGTATTGGTACAGTAGCTTGCAGCCTGGCTAAGCTTTCTGCTCTAGGATTCCTTCTATGCCTCAGAAATTACTTTGGCAATCTTATCTCCAATTTCTGTCCCCTCTAATCTTTGCTCAAAACAACCTATTTGTTAATTTGCTAAACTTTTAATAGTTGTTACAGAAATAATAGCCATAAGACCTTAGCATATTGTATGGAAAACAGATTCTTTTGTTCCCGTAACAACAGTTCAACCAGATGCAGCATTGGTTCAAGTGCATTAATTACCAAGAACCATAACCAGATGCATATTAGAGCCTTCAATTCATAAACAGACTTTAATTGCATTGATTCAGAAGCACCCTTCACACTTATATAATGTTACTTACACCATCAGAATAGGTGTGCTGAAACATCACATTTGAACATCAGTGTTTCATATTTTAGCTCTTCAAGATGGCCTAAAAAAGTGAGTCTTCAATAACTAGTGAAATGATAGACAGACCTTTAGATTTTCCATGTTCCCAAGTGGCAAAGGTTGAAGTTTCAGGCTACAGATGAAATATACATGATACATTCCTCAGCTAATTATTTGTCAGTATATTAATAAATCACACCAGTCCCTGCAAGGCTATCTAAATTTAGAAGGTTCATGAGATGTAATACATAATTAATACCCTTAGATTGGATGGCTTAAAGGCAAGTGATTTCCTGATCTCATATGAAGTAGAGAGCATTTATCATTGTTGTCCAAGTCAGGAATTGCCAGCATGCCTGCTTTTTGGGACTGTGTATAAATGTCTCTGTCATTTATTCTGGTTCATGAGTAGAAAACAGAAAACACATAGCAAGCAAAGATGTTTTAAGACACAGGCAGTTGTGTTTATTCATAACAGAGGTACAAAATGCAATATGTGCACATATGGGTAATGATTTTATCTGAACAATCAATGAGAGATTTACTACTGATATCACGAGGCTGTTGTCAAGTCACAAATATACGTATGCAAATACTTGCATGCAAAATTCTCCAATCATTTGTGCATATGGCTTCATGTTTTCCAGTCTCTTCTCAAAACATTCATACATAGATTTTTGAGATTATAGTCTTCACAGCCTCCCACACCCCACCTCTTTCATCTCTTTGCTCTGTGGCTCTCCATAGGACCTTTTCCCTGGTCTCATTCTCTCCTCTTGTATATTTTATTTCTGCATGCCATTGTTTAAGTGGGAGCAACGACAGTGTACAGAATTCATTTTTCCCCAGAAGCAAAGAAAGTCAGTTCTTGCAAAATTATTGTTTCCCAGATCTTGCTAGACTGACACACTACAATGGCTTTCACATATCTGACAAACCTTCTACAGGCAGGACAGTATAAGAACATACAGAGACTGACAGGAAATAACGGTGTCTTTGTATATGTCTCCCACCTTCCCATCATCCACCAAAGCCAGGCGTTATTTCTGAGAAACATTGGCAACAAATAGTAATTAAGTTCTACCATAATGCTTCTGCTTTGCTCTCTGGACATGAATTTTCCTATTTGAATAGAATATTATCTGAATAGGAAAGCAACCCCTCAGTATCAGGCTGTCAAAACCAGAGCTCCTTCCTCTCCTTGACACCCTGACCACTGTGGACAGCTCAATGATGCAGTCTTTCCCACTCTGGAGAAAAAAAAGCAAATCCTTCACTGCTGAGGTTACTTCTCCCCACCTCCTTGACCAAGTTTCAGCCATCATTTACATATTCTATTAACTCCTCAAAACTTCATCAAGCACATGGCTTAACATCATTTGAAATTCAGAGGTTATTATAGAGTCTGTACCTCTGACTACAGTAAGTGTGACCATTTTTGTCCTGTCTCCTAGGTCTTTTGCGACCCACTCCACTCAGAAAAGGTAGAGTACAAGCAGAAAAGGTAGAGGACATAAGAATAAGAGGTATAAAATGAAGTTGTTAAATTTCCTATCATACAATAAGAGAGAACAACCAACCATCTATAATTCAAGGAAAATGAAAAAAAAAAAAGACCCAGCTAATGGCTCCATAGTTACAAGTGCTGAAATACTGATTTTTGAAATGTTACCTGTTGGAGATGAGCTAGAGAGCGAGACGGAATCCTCACGGTGGAAGGAAGAGTCTCCTGACAACTTGGACTGTGTCACTAAGCCTGCATGAAAGACTTTTATTGTACTGCAACTTGGCTAAACCTGGAAATAAGTTGAAGCCACCATTTTATGTTACTTTTATCTTTAGTTCATGGACTTGCTCCTTGGAGCTTAGAGACAGTGTCCTGATTGGGCAGCTACCGTGAAGTAGCTGCCCTGACCAATCCTGTTGTTCCCCAGTTTTCTGACAGTTGTGTTCCATCCCCCTCATTGTAATACCCGTATGCCTATCCTATCACCTTTCCCAGTTATGAAAACTCCTCCCATGCTCCTCTCCAGTTCTGGAACCTTTCCTAGCTAACCCCTTTAAAACCACCATTTTTGATATAATAAACCAGACCAGCTTTGATCAGTGTTGGGCACAGACTGACCTGCTTTAGGGCAGAGGCCAGCTCACGACCCTGCTGCAAAGACATCTGCAGTCCCGCTGTAAGAACCCGCTGGTCTTGTCTCTTCCCCTATCATCAAACCGTGTCAGTTACCCTTCAAGTTACCTAATTCCTACAAATAGTCCCCAAAATCATATTTGTATAACTGGATGTATCTTTGCAATTGCAACTTAGGCCACTAACTGTGTGGACAGATACACAGACAATATTGAATTTAGACATAGCAGCAGCAGGTAGGAATCTCACCTAGATAAAATCCTGTTTCAATAGGATGTTTAGCTTTAGTATGAATCTCATCTTTGACTTGACCTGATGTCCTGGGATCAGCTGGGATAGAGTTCGTTTTCTTCTTAGTATCTGGTGCAGTGCTGTGTTTTGGATTTAGTATGATAAAGATGTTGATAACATAGTGATGTTTAGGATGTTGCTCAGTTGTCCTGACTCAAAGTCAAGGACTTTTCAGTGTCATGATCTGTCAGTGAAAAGGTCCACAACAAGCTGTGGCGGAGGACAGCTGGGACAGCTGATCCAAACTGGCCAAGTGGATATTCCATCCTGTGGAACATCTTGCTAAGTATATGAACTGAGGGGAGTTGGCTGTGAGCCATCAATCACTACTCAGGAACAGGCTGGGTATTGGACATTAGTGAACAACTGTATTGTGTCTCACTTGTATTTTCCTGGGTTTTATTCCTCTTTCTCTTTCCTTTTCATTACAATTATTATAATAATAATAAATATTGTTTTAGTTTACTTTGCTTCAATTATTAAGCTATTCTTATCTTAATGCAACAACGGGGGAGGTGAGTAGGGGAGGCATGGCACTTAGTTGCCAGCTGGAATTAAGCCATGACACCTGATTTCATCAGCTTTTCCCCTGGCTTAAACATACACAAATTTATTTCACAAATATTCATACATTATGCTGACCAGAAGAAATCTTATTTCTGTGGGTTTTTTCGCTGGCTCCCCTACTTTCTATTTCAGCAAACTGAAAATATGGGTAAAACCTCCCATATCTTAGATAGGGAAAAAAAAGGTTTTCATGCTACTTCCTTGATGTTTTTACTTTGAAAGAGCTTTTGCCCTGTATGTACAAAATGGCATTATTCTTTTTATCATCTCTTCTCTGTCTTCTTCAGTACTGGTACTTCAAAGAACCTCTACTAAAACTAATGGTAGCTTCACTGTTCTCTGTTATTCAGAAAGTGCTGCTTGCTGAATACACAGGATAAGACTACAGAGGGAAACATTGACACTCTGTCAAAGATGTCATCTTCAGAATCTCTGCTTAGTATCTAATCTTTCTAGTATTATGGGATACAAATTTCTCATCCTGCATCTTCCTAAATATTTCATAAATGTCCTTCTTTTTCTCTTATGGAACTGCCTCTGGAATCATGGCAGCGATTCAGTGCTGGTTTTCATCAGTATTTTCAGAATACGCTCCTTCTAAAATCTATAGGTCTAGCATCATAATTTTGCAAATAATGTTTTTATCTGTTACCTTTATTTGGCATTATTATAACACATAAAATTATTAATTTTATGTATATTTTTTGTATTTGATTAATCTGATTGTAATGTAAAGAGTTAAATGTACAAATCTACGATAAACTTCTTTGAATGGTTACTGCTGCTGCAATGATATACTAAATGGTTATGTGATTTGTAAATCCACAATACACTAAATAAACACTGAATGCACTTTTATTTGAAAGAAATGCCTATAAAAACTGGTTAGTATAGAAAAAAAAAGATAACTCATTAAAGGCTTTAGAATTACTTTTCCTCTTCTGAAAATAGCCATAAGTGTGAAGAGTCTTTAATGTCATCACTTTCTTGAATACTTAATTTCCTGTTATAACAATTACAATAATCAGACAGATCTTGAACTTTACATATTTCATTATAGCAAAGGAGAAATATTCCTTATAGAATTTTCAAGCAGCTTCCCATAAATATTTTATAAAGTTATTTAATTTTTATAATTGAAATGTTGTAAAAATATCTCTGCTCTAACAGGACAGAAATGTTTTTCTTGTTATTAGAAGATTTGTCATCAATGCCATATCCATTGGTCCAAATTGTTCTTGAAAACAAAAGTGCTTGCAGACTGATAAAATAATATAATTATTTCTTAAATAGTTATCACATGTTCCAAAATATTGAATTTAATTTTTATCTCTGTTCTATGGTTTAACTCTGGAGATTTTACTACAGAAATACCGAAATGTTAAGAAACTAGATGTTCAGTAATATTTTCAGAGACATATCTTTAGAGATATCAGTACTGATACATGGAATGTTTTATAATTATAAAAGGGTACCTGACAGTGATGGATCAAGTTCTTTGATCTCTCCTCCTCTTTTTGGTTGAAGAGTAAGATCAGACTCTTAAAAAGCTTCATTTAAGATCCATGGGAAAAACAGAATGCTTGTTGTGTTACGTAGTTGAAAAAAAAAAGATTTATTTTAAGAGAGATTGATGGTTAAGAGAGTAAGTAAAGGGCAAGAATAATAATATAAGAATCAAAAATAGTGTAGAAGAAAGGGTAATAGATTAAGATATTTTGCTTCAGGTTTTTGTACTGAGGCAAAACATGTCAATCTTTTTTTTGAACTGTTTGAGTGTCCTCGTGTTTTTATTTTTACTGCACTATTAGGAGCATCCAAAACAGAATTAAAATGCATGTATTATTTAAAAACACTCATAGATTATTTTCTGTATCCAGAACAGATTACCAAAACAAACAAGATGCTCAATCAAGGAGGAGACAATGCATCATGGAAATGTAGTCCATACAGCAAACAAATTCACAGGAAAAAAATAGGATTATCTTATTATTTTTTTATTATTCTTTATTATTGAATTTGTGTGTGTGTTCTTTTCCTTATTAGTTTGTATACTGTTTGATTTAAAGTTTCAGATCCATAATCTATAACACGTGTCAGCCTGAAAAATCACATCATTGTTAGAATTTTTGGAGGAAGAAAAGACTCTCACACAAGTATTTTGTTTAGTTTTGTCTTGCTTTCACTAATCTGAAATCAATAACCTATTGGGACCCAGAGCCAAAATTAAGATGTACTCACCAAGAGCAAGACTGGTGGCCATCACGTGATACACATTTTCTGTGTTTCCCAAAAAAACAGGAGGGAGAGACAGGAGACTTTCACAGCTCTTATCCACCCAAGCAGCTAATATGGATCTGTAAGGAAACATATCTTTTATTACATAAGTACATAGAAATGCTGTTCGCAGGCTGCTGTGAAGGCTCCACACGCACATGCAGTTCCTTGAGACTGTGTGGATGGTTGCACCCCTGGTTGGTGCCCACCTCTTCAGTGAGAAGAGCAAAACTTACATGTTACTAAAAAAACCCCTTGACTTTGTCAGACAACTGGAAACTTGCCAGAAGAAGCAAGGCAAAACACATGAGCTGATTCCAGGTGGCCTCATGCCATTTCCAGGCACAAGCAACTTTTCCAGACATTTGGACTAATATAGCTAAAAATGATAACCACAATGACAGCTGCTTGACAGCTTTACTGTAACTAGGCTTTTCTGTATCCACATTTTTATTGTAACTACTAGGTCAAATACACTAATAAATCAATTTCTAAATTCCCTCAAGTGATACTGGGTAGTATCCTCGTTTTATTGGGAGAGGGAGAGGTACATCAAGGAACTTGCTGCATGTGATACAAAAAACCAGTACCACAGCTAGAAATATAAGCCAGAACCCTCACTCCTTGTCTGCCAGTCTTAAATGGGCACTTGAAAACTTTATATTGTGTTAATGAAAAGTAGCACCTTTTCATCCTTATCAGAGTGATTCCAGGTGAAACTATCCCACATTAACAACAGTGCTAGCTTAATAAGAAAGAAAATTCTGTGCTTGCCTACATTTACTCTTTCTCTATGTTCTTAAAAGCTTGTCAGAAACCACACTAATTTTTCTCAAATAAATACATCAGGGCTAGGCAATGAAGTCTCCATATCAGAGAAAGGAAGACATACAATGTAAGGTAAATGCTCTAGAAAATTTTTCAATTATCACAGTTTAAGAATTTGAAATAATCAAGCTTTTCATTATTGCTGGCTCTAAGCAAAAACATTGTTCACTCATAGTTTTCTATCAAAAAACCCTGCTAATAAAACTGGTGCCTTAGGACATGTCAAAGCTAGCTACAGCTGGGAAACAACATAGTATGTTTAATTCAGTACTGAAGCTGAGCTTTCAGCTGACTTGGAATACAAACAGATAAACCTTATACCTGATTCCAATGTAGGTCATATCTATATGAAGTGCCATGTAAGTTTGTCATCGTAGAATATATAATGTAGACATATTCTTCCTGAGGTATGTTGTCCATCCTCTTACATCTTTTCTCAGACCTCTAATTCTTGCTAAGCTCTCTAATCTTCCTTCCCGCTGGTTTCTAAATTCCTCCAAGTAAATGCTACATATAGTACATTATTTCTTTCTTATCACATCAGAGAGTTTATTTTATCCACACTTTCTCATCTAGTATTCTGTGCTTCAGGCTGAAAATCCTGCAGCCTTTGAAACACGTGGATGCCAGTGCATGCCTGCAATAAAGCAGGAGTAAGCTATAAACAAAGAGGATCATATTCAGACAGCTTCAACAAATAAACCAGATATACAGAGGGCAAAATTACACAGCCAAGTATTTCATGGGGCATGAATCTGAGCCCACACAATAAAAGTTAAGGTTGAGTGCTCTTAAAAAATGTATTTATAATAAACTGGAAAGCTGGAAAACAGTAAGTGAATCCTTAATGTGTCATTAGAAATAAAGACTCTGAAACTTATAAAATATATAGTGTTATCAGGGGCATTCAACATAGCCAACATAATCCATTTAGAACTATATCTTCATACTGTCTTCCTTTTATGCCACCATCTGTGTTTGGGCAAATCTTTCCTGTAAGATTGCAAAATTCATTGTCATTCTTGTAAATGATAAGTATCGTTAATGCTAAGCATGCCCTGGTAGTACATGTGCATAAATCCTAGAAATATATCTTCCCCTCTCATGGATTTATGAAGTACCACATCCAAGTGCATCTGCATGCAGAACTAGAGACATTGATCACCTTTTAAAACTGAGTCTTTAAAAGTGATGCCAACTGGTATAGAGTAAGTTATTGGAACAAATAATACTGTCCACATTAACAAATTCTAGTCTTAATGCCTATGTCTGTTCAGGTTTGGGTTTTTTGGTTTATTTGTTTTGGCTAGTTTTTTTTTTGTTGGTTGGTTTTTGAGTTTTTTTGAGGATTTTTGTGTGTGCTTTTCATAAATTATAAATCATAGATACCCATTTTTAACATACATTATTTACTAGCTGTTAGGAGGACATCACTGTATATGTAGACACTTCTGCTACTAGAGCATGTAGGAACTGAATTCTCTCTATATTCGTATTAAATATCTGTGTACTTCTATATTGCAAAACCATGATTTGAATAACAAATTTCAATTATAGGAATATTTTGAACAAGATGTCATCTGTCTTTTCAGATGAGCTGTTTTTTCTCATAGTTCAATTTCCTGTAATGATACTTAATCTAACCCAAGTACTACAGAAGTAGCTTTTTTGATGGATACCCACTAGTAATTGAAACAGCAACCATTTAGTTTAAAAATGAGAATTTTCAGTTCATTATCTGTCACCTGCAGAATATGCATGGATAATTTAGTCCTATCTATAACTCACTCCTTGAACAACTCTCATTTGTACTGTGAGAGACTATAAGAACCATATGCTTTTATTTAGATTTTGATATAAAATACCTTATTTTTTGCACAGTTATAGTCTCTCTGGAAATTAGATCCTCCTTCGTTTTTTCCATTTGACTTCATTTCTGCAGGGGAAAAAATTATTGTTCAGATCAACATTTGCTGAGTAGCATTTCTGTCTTGTTCAGTTCTCATTATGAAACTAATCTGCTTACAGAATTTCTGTTGTTAAAAACAAATTTCATGATCCTAATGATGCTAATCCATGTGTACAAGAAGAGATGGATATAAGAGTATCTGCCTGTGGAGTTCAATAGCTTTCAATAAGATTAGGTCCACTGACTTTATGGATACCAAAGAAGATCACAACATTCTCTGAAGTAAGGAGACATCTCAAGTCCATCATGCAGACAGAGAATGTAAGGCAATTGACAATCACTGCTTGTGTCAGAAGCCATGTCAGAGCCAACAAACTGGAACTCAGGTGTCTGGAATTTCCTTTTCATTTTTTTAAGTCTTGATATAATAAAAGTAGAGCCATCCTATGGAATCCCAGAATGGTTGGGGTTGGAAGGAACCTCTGGGAAGCATCTAGTATCTGCTAAGTTCACCCACAACAAGTTGCACCAGGATTATGTTCAGGTGTGTTATGAATATCTCCACAGCAGACTCCACAGATTCTCGGGGCACCCTGTTCCTGTGCTTTATCACACTCACAAAAGTGAAGTTTATCCTCCTATTTAGATGGAACATCTTCTGTTTCAGTTTGTGCTTATTGTCCCTTGCCTTGTTGCTGGGCACCACTGAAAAAGGAGTCCAGCCCAATCCTCTTGACCTCCTTAAAATATTGATGTTCTTAAAAGTTCCTCTCTTAGTCATCTCTTTTCCAGGCTAAACAGGCCCAACTCCTTCAGCCTTTTTCTCATAAAAAAGATGCTCCAATCCCCTCATCATCTTCACAGCACTCTTCTGGACCCTCTCCAATAGTTCCTTGTATTCTTGTACTGGGCAGCCCAGAAGTGGACATAGTCCTCTAGATCAAGCCTCACCAGTGTAGAGTAAAGGGACAGGATCACTTCCCTTGACCTGCTGGTAGTGTTCTTCCTAGTGCAAGCCAGGATACCGTTTGCCTTCTTGGTCACTAGGGCACACTGCTGGCTCATGGACCCAGGTCCTTCTCTGCAGAGCTTCTTTAGGGGTTATCCCTGAAATATGAAGAGATTTTCTTGTATAAATTTAAATACACATTAACCACTGCAGTGTGAGAGACCACAGCTCTATCTTTCTTACCAATCACAGGTATTGTTTCATTGCAGGATGTATGTGTAGAGTTGCTATATGTAACTTTAATTTCAAATTCCTGTAGTATTCAGGTTTTCAAGACCTGACTGAACAAAGACCCAGGCCACCAGGTCTGACTCTTTTGCAAGTAGAAGGTTGTACTGGAGGCCTCTTGAGCACCCTTCCACCTGGTATTAACCAATGGACTGAAAACAGCACTTTGGAGCTTGCAGAAATTTCTGGAGGAAATCATATAACCTCTTTTACTCTGGAGAGCAGCATAAAAATTCCTCCTGAACCTGAACTTAACAAATCTATGAAACTCAAGGGCTGCATCTACATCACCACTTCGTTTCAGAATATTGCAGTTTTGAACCGAATCTCCTGACCATATCCCCCCTGCTAATACAATGCATTAGCTCTGTTCACAGGGCAGTTTTAATTTATGCAAACTAGATTCCTTCGGGAGGAAACTGAAGAAAACTCCATAACAAGCATGCACCAAATACAGTCTAGCAAGTAATGGGTTCATAAGGGTTCCAATCAGAGGTCAGTGCTTCAAATGACTTCAAACTTCATATGCGGTGAAGACATTAAATTAGAGAATCAGACTAAATCTAGCTAAAAAGAATCCCCCTAAACAAGATGGTGGAAGAGGCCTCAGAACCAGTTACTTTGATCTGATTATGTGTTTCTCGTCTGCAGGACTTGTTGGTGTCCACTGCCAAAAAAGTTAAGCTGCTTGGCAATTGCACAGCTCAAAATAACTGCATCAAAAGAAAGAGAAATTAAAGGAATACTAATAACCTAGGGATGATTTTACTAAGGTCAATCAAAGCTCCAATTTATTTGCATAAGTTTAGAAATTCAGTATTACAGAATTCTAGGATATTAATTAATCTGCAGGTTGGGAAAGGGAATTACAGTTCCTTAACTTTCCAAATTTTGCACCAGCTACTGAAAGTTTGGATTTTATTTTGTATGTCCTTTCCCTTTTGTGTATTCAGAAACTCCTCTAATATAACAAACAGTGAAAGCAAAACAATATAACAGTTCTCAGTCCTACATGAGAAAAATATGCAAATAAAAAGAGCAGCAATTATTAATTCAATGGTACGCTCTTTAGGAGTATAATAACCATTGATTTGAAGTTGCATGATAAAAAGTTGTGCTTAAGCCAGAATGTGGGCTAAGATTTTGCCCTAATGTCCTGTTCATTTCATATGGTGTATATGGAGAGTATTTCAAATTAATACCAAATTAATATAAGCGTAGTGTCACGTAGTGTTACAGCATGCTAAAAACATTTAAAAATAGTAGAAAAGGAAGGGGAGAGGAGGGGACATGGAGGTACGTCCAAGTTGTTTCTTAAGAACGATAAGTAGTCCTTGTAAAATTATCCAAAATTACTATTTCAGGAAGGTAAAGGGTGCCTCAATCCATCCTCAGTCACTTTATATATCATATAAACACTCCCTATTGAACATGAATCTGCATCAGAAAATACTTTTGTCCAACTTTAGTATCAACTCATTTTCAATGATGTCTTGAATGAGCAAAGATGATAAAAAGATTTTCCTGATCTTAATTTTTTTGGGTCAGCTGAGGTTGGACTTAGTGAAAAAAAATCCTCACATCCCTCCAGTGTCTCAAGCTAACACAGTCCATGGATAAGGAAGCAATTTTTTGTCAATAGTCATTCTAGCTGTTATTACTGCAGCTTTTATAAAAACTGAATTTTCTTTATTTATCTCAAAGCTGATGACATACTAACACACAACTTAGAAACCTAGAGCAAGGTTACAGTTTCCAGAACCCTGTTTAATCTCCACTTAGAGCATTTTTTCTAATTGTACCATAAGCATATTGTACCATAAGCAATTGTATTATGTTTCCTATAAGCCTAACAAAAACAAAAAAAAAATCACCAAAGCAGTTCCTTTAAGACTGTTTTAAAAACATGACTGAGTTTTTTCCACTTCTCTGGATAGTTTAGAGCTGCACCCAATCAACACAGGTAAGCTCTGTTTCAGTAAAAAGTTTAAGCTTCTGCAAGTTCTTTGAGCTAGTCCACCCTACAGTTACTGAATGACTTTGCATGCTTAAAATAAAATATACTAAGGATGCTTTGCTGAATCAAGACCTGAATGCTTTTTTTAGGCATTCAGTAGGATTATGGCAGAGGACCAAGAGACAATATCTTATTTCTTGAGGTAAACATCAGAAGAGGGAAGATGATGTGCAACTGAGAATGCAGAAACACATTAAATCATCAATAAATCAATATAAACTCTAGCGATTTGTCATAAAAATAATAATGGGAACTGTCTTTACAGACCTATTAGAAGATAATTTTTTCTTCTGTAATGACTTAAAATTACTTTTTATTTCTTTTATTTTTTACCTTCTACTGATCCTACCACAACACTGATATGCAAACTATCATAGTGCTTCCATTGTGTATTTTGGGTTATGGGCTGGCCAAAGTACTGTAAACAAGGGGTGTCAGCATTGAGGGTAGAGTGAGCCTCACAGTCTTAAAGCTTCATATATTCATCAACTCTGATGTGAAATTTATCAGTCAAAAATCCTTCCCCCACAGTTTAGTCAGTTTAGACTGACTCAAACATTTTTCAAGTCTGAAACAGACTGGGCAGTAATATCTATTATACAGCTAAGTAGACTTTGGTGGTATTTAAAGAAAAAATCTTTATTTATTTTTTAAAAATCATTTTGATAATGTTTGCATTAAGAAAAGTTTAAATACTTCCTACCTAGTGAAATACAATAACGTAATTTGACTTGAAAATTTTGTTTAATCCTACTTGAAATAAATTCTAAATATTTTTTTAAACTAATCTATTTTCTCCTGATTTTTAAGTTTGGTAAACAAACTGAAACTATTATTTGTTCACACAACTGCAATGTCCTTTATACGCTTTCCATAACAGCTATCCTTTGAATGTATGGGCTAGATATAAGAAGGTTGATAGCTCTGAGAAGTTAAACAGCATGGAATTTGTTAATTAATGTATAGAAGAAGATGGTAAGAATCATGGACATATAAAGTTCCAAAAATATAATGTAATATAAACTCAGAGACAGCAGTAAATATAACTTGATTAAACAATTCCTTAGCACTTTTATACTCTGTAGTCTAATAGTACTCTACACTCTAAGTACAGATATGCTCAAAACCCCGAAGATGAAGGCTGGGGTCTCACTGAACCAGAAGAACTCATTCGCTCACTAAATAGGAAGCAAAACAGACAGTTTGTGTAAAATGCTTCAAGCCTACAGGTTAATCCAGTTCTAAAACGAATAAGCCAGTGACCTGTTAGGCTCTTATTCACTTTCCATTTATTTTTAATGCGTTTTTAGTATCTGATATTGGAGAAAAAGCTGTCCCAACCACCTTCTTGCCGCCCTGCTGTTCAGTGACAATACTGATAGGAGAGTATTGCCTACTGTTTATCACAAGGAACTATTATTGTTTCCTTGCTCAGATCGTGGTTGGAGTTCATAATGTTGCAATATCTTCTTCTCATTCACTCCTTCATTTAGTGGCAATATAAAACTGCAATTGTTTTTCCCCAGAAAATCAAAGTAGACCACACTATACTTGCAATTCAGCACAAGCCAAGGAAAATTAATAAAGTCAGCAAGCTTCTTTCTTCCAATTACAGTAGTTCAGAGCCCCCATTTGCTGTGGTTACTGACACCCTCTGCAGTAAATGGGACACTGCCAGAGAAGTTCCCAGAGAGACCTAATAGCCATCCTTCTGAAGCTTAATAATTGCTAAGAAATTCCATCATCTGTGAAGCTAACGTGTCCTGTGTCTAGACACATTCCCTTTTGTTCTTATTTATGTTAAATTCCCAGAGAGAGTTATTTAAAGTGTTAGTATAAAATATGAGATTGTAACAAAAATGCCTCATATAAATGAGCATCATTTTCTACACTGACTGCTGAAGTTTATGTCTTTTTGTTTGGTTTTTGTTTTGGTTTTTATTTTGTTTTTGCATCTCTTTGTGGAAGATTTCCCTTTTGAATCACAGTCTTATTAAAATTTATTCCTTTCTTTTCTTTTGTCATACCAAAATAGGAGTATTAAATTTTTTGCATAAAATGTTATCCACAACATTCCGCATACACTGAAAACAAAGAAAGCATTTCTATTAGTGAGTCAGTACAGCACGAATGGTTTTGCACAAAATTTTTTATGTAGCATTACAGATTATTTTTTTATGTGATAATTTTTTACATAAGCTCAATATTTTTGATTCAGCTGAGGAATCACTTTGCTACTTATTCAATAGTTTTCTGTTTCTTTTAAGGAACAAAAGCTTTTCTCCTGTTTGCGTGATTTACTACCAATAAATTCATCTACTGCTAAGGACAGTATAATTCACAAAGCCCAGTGGTGAAAACATTTATTTAGTGTCCTGAAGACAGCAGCACACTCTCAAAAATATTTGTATTTCTTAATACTGCTTTTACTCTCAGTATAAATCAGTACTTATTTCATCATGTGCAGATTGGTTTATAACTTTCTAATTAGATATACTCTCACTACATCCAAATTAATTCTAGAATCTTTCCTGAAAAAAAAGAATTTAAAAAAGAAAGCTTTGTGCCCTATGCTGGAAAGCACTGGCTTATCACAATTTCAGTGTAAAACAGTGGGAATTAAGACTGCTTATCTCAATGCTCTGCTGTGAATGTAACTCAGAGCAAGTAAGGAAGAGCATTGTCATGGTCCAAAGAGCACTAAGACACACACACATCACACATAAATTTTTCCCCACCTGGACTTTCAAGATATTTGAGTTTTGTAAAATTGTGAGAGTAGATATCATAGTAGGTTTCTACAGAATTTCTATAGCTTCATGAGGATATAGCCCAAATGAAAACACAGTTGTAACATTTTAGCCTTTACTATGCTACTGCTCCCCGTTGCTTTACACTTCTGTAATAGAGGGAAATAGGGAAGAACAAAGGAATAAAGCTATTACAACTTCAAGTTCAATTCTGGGTAAGATGTTTTTCAAAAAAATGTTTCCAGCAAAATATACATTGACATCCCTTCCCTCCAAATTTTTGTGTATGTTTTTCTTCCATGGACCCACCATGGAATTTATGACTGGAACCAGTAAAAGCACTTAACAGTCATTAGCCTGAAGTTTAGAGAACTCATTTGAACTGTAGAGCAGCTCTTCTGAATGAAGGGCATTGCATTAGCAGAATTGCTGTCATTTTCTGAAAAGCTCAGATTCAGTCACAATTTCTGCAGCTCTCTCGTAAAAACATTCTGCTGCATGGAGCTTGTGAGAACGGTTAAGTACACCAGCATATTGGTGGATTTATATGTACCACCTAAAGCAACAAGAAATATTACTCGACCTGCAATCTAAACAATGTGTGGTCTCTTGCTGCGCTAAATGTAAATGAGTACATACACAAATACACACATGGATAACTCAGTGAAGTGGATTGGCACATGGAAAGAAATGAACCTGGCAACAAAGTCCCTGGGGCAAAAGAGGATTATGACTTGATTGACCATATAGTTGGATGTTCTGTGGGGCTTCTTTGGTCAATGAAGTGCTGTGTCAGGTCTAGCATAAGTCAACTCTTCAAAAACATAACTGACTCATAACGAGGGCCCCCTAGGCCAAGGAACATCCTTTAAAAATGACATGAAACTGTATAGAAAACAACTGAAAGAGATACGAGACTGCTAATCCAACAAAAATCTGTGCTATTAAAAAAAAAAAAAAGGAAAAAAGCTCTAGATCCCAGACATTGGTTCAGAATTCAATGGTATGCCTAAAGGTAAAAAATAAAAGGAAGAAAATTAAAATTAAATTTGATAATAACATCTTAACTGGATCATGGTGTAAACCACTAATCAGATCCATCCTCTAAACATTATTCGTTCTCCAACAGAGCAAAATCAGAAAACAATAGAAAAATATCAGAGACACGGAAAGGCAGGAAGGAAGAATATTGTTTGTATTATGTTGCTAATCACTAGTGAGGCTGAAAGAAAAGTTCTGTGTGGAACACATCCTTAAGACATACATGAACATATATTAACTGCATGGTGATGAGTACCCAAGCCCATATACTTGCATTCATATACATTCATTCATATTAGATTTCCCATATTAACTGTTAGAGCTGTTTCTAAGAAGCTGCTTTACTGTTCTATTGTTTATGAAATTCATGCTTATTGTGCATGTCTGCTCTATTGAGTTCTATTGTATAGAGGTTTTGGCTGATTCTCTCTCTATACTGCTTTTGTCTGTATATCTTGTTCGGGGAAATTCCACTATAATACACGAAAATCTTACACTGAGACCTTCAATTTATTCTGAGACCTTAAAATGTCACATTTTATATATAATGAGGGATTCAATTTTCTCATTTAACCTTGCCTGATTTATTGTAGACTCAGATTACCCAAACTGAAATTTGGCAATTTATAGCCATTGTCATATCTCTTTCTTTCCTTTTCTTTCCTTTGTATTTCTGTCTTCCAAAATGCCTTATTTCATAGGCTACATCTGGAGGCAGATGATGTTTGAAACTGAAATGAGTAAAACTGGTCTGTTGAGCTCAAAAATGAGCTGAAGTCATGTACAATTTGCACCTGTGAGTAAAATGTGGTAAACTCATTCAAGATGGTACAGATCAATAAATCATATTTGAGAAATAGTGTCTGCTTGGTCTCAACAAATGGCTGCAGAATCTGCTCCTTTACACGTGTGAAATCCTTAAAAGAGACACATATCTAACAATCTTCAATTCCTTTTAAAACAAATGTTGTTATATTTCTTTATACTGATCACAATTCTTTGCAGGCAACTCTTTTAATTTTCTTGGATTTGATCTTTTCATTCTACCCTTAAAAGACTGTTTAAAGTCTTAAATGAATTATTTTATCCTCTGACATCTCCCTTTATTAATCTTTACCTGTCAGCTGCCTTCAGATAGATATGCTTCTGCATTTTGGTCACAACATCATTGTCTGCTGGTTCTCCTCTCCTTGGGTTAACTTTTCTTTTAATGGATACTTCACATTTCTCTACTCAGTTCTCTCAGAAGACCTCTTATGAGTTTTACCCACGCTTAGAAAAAAACATACTGAAGAAAGGAGAGAAAGGACAGAGAATGTCTTATCTAATGAGGTGAAATTTGCTCAGATTATGATCTAGATAACATGAAGAAGAGGGTAAACTGGTTTTTATGAGGTACAGTCTCTTTAAAAGACGCAAAAGTGGAAAAATCATAGCACACATATAGTTTCTCCACACTGTTCAACCATGAAAGACATTATAGCAATCAATAACAAGATCTTATGTACCACCTATTACACACACCTCTCCATGCTCCAATCCACTTGGAACTTAAATTAGTCTAGGACTATTAGGCCTCATGCTCACCAGTTTAATTAGACAATAACTAGATATCATTTATTTCTAGTATTATTTCTTTAGCCATTTTCATTTAGATTAGAGTTTCCAGTCATTTTTAAATACTCTGGAGAAAGCAGCAAAGTTTTACCATAGCAGGGATTTAAACAAGCAGCATGCTAAATTATACTATGAGTGGAATGGTTTTAAGAAAGTGCATTTCCATGTCTTCAAAATAAAAACAGTTAATGTCAAAGCCTGCTTCATAACTTACCAAAATTAATTAGGTAAACAAACCCTTTTCTTTCTGCTACCTTGCAGTATTTTCTTCTCCATAAGGTGAATGGGAGTATTTCAGTGAAGAGTGGTAAAAATAACTTCACAATATCACTGATGAAGTGGTATGTTGTTATTTTGCTTTCTTTTTATAGATAATGGATATTTTAAAGCCCTTAGATGCATAAAACCAAATAATTTATTTAAATAAAAAAATACCTGAAAGGCAATTGAAAACTACCATGTGTGATCTGATTGCAATGTTCAAGAAAACACTGTATGGGGAGTTTCTTCATTTATCTGGGGCACAGACATTCATGGGCATAGGATGGGGCAAACACTGGGTGTCAGAGCTTAAACTGACATATTCAAGTAATATTAATATGAAAGCTGAGCCTTATGTGGCTCTCTACCACTTCCTCCTACTCAAGCATACATGCAAAGAGTGCAAGGTAAATCATGATCTATTTTAGTAAAATTGGTAATGCCATATTACTGTAAAAATAGTGTGAGTCGAATCAGTATTAGGACCACATAATCTAAAATTATGAAAATACTTCTTTTTCAATTCCTTTGTCTCTTCTTTTTCCCTCACTTTCAAGCTCTAGTTGCCCCCTGAAAAATGTTCTGCGTATTTATACCATTAATAAAAAGAAAATATATCCATTTCAGATTAAGAATTACATCTGGAAATAGAACAATAATTCTCTATTAATTAAGCAACAGAAATCATACAAAGTGTTTTGCCTGATTCATGCCAAATGACCTGCTGAAGTCAATAGAATTATCAGTTCAAGGAGGGAAAAAAAAGATTTTATCAATAACATCAAAACAGAAACTTAAAACCAGAACATGGTCTACCAAACTGAGGGAAAAAATCTTAAAGTAATTCAAAATCCTGAATATTGACTAAAAAATTTATCACCTGAAGTTAAGAGAAATGGTCAGATAAAATTGCAATAATTAATCTCTGTCATGAATTTTGTGCTAGGAATTTCACAGTCACGTGTATCTTTTTACAGCTCAAAATAATTGTGCTTTCCTTGTAATAAGTTATCATTAATGTTCCCATCCAACAATCCCCACCTACACTGGCAAAAGAATCTGATTCAGAGACATACAATTCCCTTGTGGTGACTTAGTGGTTTGGATTCTCCTCTAGCTGGTTAGCTTGAATGCATAAATGTTTGAATGCATAAATGCGAGGATGTAGCTGGTGACTCATTCTTACTTTATTTAGATATTTATAACTACATAAATATCTGAATATCACACAAGCTTTAAGGTATTTATTTTCACAACAGTCCTAATACTGGAAAGTGCTTTTTTTTTTTTCCCCTCTATTTTGCTTCTGGGAAAAGTAGAAGACAAATACTGAAAACTAGATCCACAAATGGCCTCTACTGCCAGTCAGGACTCACAGCCTGAAGTTAGACTCATTGTCCCTTCTAGAAAAAAATAGAGGCTTCACAAATGCTGGAAAGCTGGCAGGAAACTATTTGTGCTAGCTGAGAAAAAAGTACCTGCAAGTGTTTGATCTTTGCTTGAGCACCCCCCTTCACTGAAATGCAGATACTCACTCCATGAACCAGGCAGGAGAGCACTTACCTTGAGATCATGCTAAGTGCCACCTTCCTGCTTTATGGGAAAATGCATTTGATCTCAGCTTTTTTATGTCTCAGGAAAGTACCACAACACCAAATCTACCAGGCATTTCTCTGAAAAAAATGCCCATTGAACTTGTTTCACTTGTATAAATAAGTGATTGTTATTGCCCAAATGAATCTCTTCAATTTGAAGCTCGCAACCATTTCTGTGGCTTTTAGTCTACGTACTTCAGTGAATGATTATTACTATCATGTGAAACATTTTCAACCAAGCAGGCTGAGGCAATAATCTTAGAGTCTGAAACCAAGTCAAAACAAAAAATGTTTAAATTAGGTCAATGGTAAGCTCCCTAACCAGCTGGTTATTGACTCTCAAAGATGGTGAGAGGCCTTAAGTGATACAAGACACATTTTAGATTGGCTTCTCTAGATAAAATCTAATTCTGGGAAAGATGCTTTTATTTCAGAGTAAGGCAGGAGTTAAAGTAGCTCAATGACAGCAGATTATTCAGCCACTTAATCATCTAGAAATTCAGACTAATGAAAACATGGAGTATATTTCTCCATAGTACAGTGCTCTGTGTCAGAAACAGAAACACTCCTTCTGATGGGAAATTCAGCTCAGGCAGAGCAGTGAACAAGTACAGCTTTTCTCTAAGATTCCATACAATTCCTTAGGAATGAGCCTAAATATTTCTGCACAAGAAGCTCATGCACTTTTTCTCCTGTATTTATCTTCTGGAAAAAGCAGTGAAACACACTCAACAGTCAACTTAACATGGTTCCATTTAACTAAAAATTTTAAGAATCGTGCCCATCAAAAGAGAACAAGAAGAAATCGTAGTTCATTATGAGGTATTAGAAGTTACAATGAAGCACAGTGATTTGTTATCACAGAATGCCTTCTCATCTTTGTCTTCATATCACTGTGATTTAGGTCACTTAATCCAAAACCGCTTCAAAAATTCTTTTGTATTCTAATCAAAAGATTTACTTATCATTTGTGCTTTAAATGGAAATAGCGAATACTAAAATGCCATATTGTCAGTTAAATTTATCCACATTAAATCTTTCTTTGTTATCTCACAAACCAGCAAACACCTTTTCCTCTTTAATCAAAACTACAGGTGGCACTAGTAACTCTTGTTGTCCTAAGATGTTCAGTGCCAATGATTCAGCCTGCACAATTGCAGTTGGAAGGGGGGATGTACACTTCAATAGATCTGAACCATTGAAAGATTCCAAATTAGCTGATTCTCTTCCAAATCAGGTAGCCAGCTGGAAAAAAAATTTAAAAAAATGGTCAATTCAGCCTCTGAGACAGCAGGCAACAATGGAAGTGTGCCTTTCTTCTGTAACAAAGCAGCTGCTGAACAGTTTTTTGTGCATAAATTCCTTAACAATTTCATAAGTACGCTTAAAGGCTAGGCATCTGCCAGTTCACACTTTTGGAAATGAAAATATTAAAAAAATATGCTGCTAAAGTACATATTTCTGTGTTTGACACTCAAACTGTAATACATTGTTTCACTTAACTACCATCATTACTGAAACACTTCATTTTTTTCCTCACCATTCCTCAATGGAAAAACTTAATTGAAATTCAAAGTAGTGTTCATCGATAAAATGAAGACACAAATGAAAGAATTCAATGATTACATCACTCAGAATAAACAAACCCCCTAACCACTTCAAATTTTCACTGTGATTCACTAGCAGAATGGGAGTTTAGAAAGAGCTCTGTTTAGTCTTACCAGCAAGAGTGAAGATGCACGCACGTAATTACTGATTTATTAAGGCTTGTTAAAAGCTTCTCCAAGAGGGCACAAACACAGAGACCCTTTTAACTAAATTCACTAGATGATCCCTAAAAGTCACACATTTCTTCATTCTGAGCTTTGGGTGAAGGGCAGTATCTAAGTCCTCATGAGCACATGGGAAGAAGCTTGTACACAGATCCTTTGCCTTGGTCCTCTCTCTAGATGTGTCATTCAAAACTGCACAACTCCTTAGAAAAGAAGTAGTTGAATGAAGAGAGATTAGTGACAAGTTCCTCTCTCTTTTAAAATTTATGGGAAATATTTTGATTTCAAAGGGTTCCAGATTTCATCTTGGCAGTTTGAATGCAAATATTTTTGTAGGAAGGAAAATTGAAATTCTTTATGATATTCCAAAATGATTCTGCTTTCTGAACAAACTTATCTGTGTTGTTTATCTTGACAAAGGAAAAAATGCCACTTGCAAAAGCAGCCTGAAGAATTTATGACTTACAGTGGTACTTTGTGTGGACAGCTTATTGTTCTGAAGAACAAAGGACCCCCATGTGAAAAGAATAAGACAACAGAGTAATACACAAAGAACTTGTTGTGTTTTTAGATCCCCAATTCAAAATATTCAGCACTTATTACCCTCCTATAAGTGAAGATCAATCTAGAACACAGCAGGCACATCCTTTTGAGTAAATTTGCCAGTGCCAGCCACACGTCAGAGATGATTAGTGAGGCAGAGATGCCAGCCACCTCCTTTGACATCAGAGGTCAGACAAAGGAGAGTGCGACAAAAGCTAAAAAGCATCAACCCTACAATGATGATGTGGCTGATCTGGCATACCTACAATTCCCATCACTTGTCAGGACTCCTTTTATTGGCATTACCTGCTGTGAAAAGAGTCTCTCTAGAACTGGCAGCTTGATTTTGGTCTGAGGAAAATAATCATAATATGGTAGGAGTGAGTCAGACTGCCAACTCCTGCCTTTTAAGTTGTGAGTGCACTGCAAAAAGGCAGATAATATTCAGCTCACACCTTTCTCAGATGGAACAAACACTCCGGTGTGCCACAAACCATGCAGGTTCAATGTGCTGCATTAAAAGCATGCATGGTTTGGCCTGCTTTGTGAGAAAAGCAAAGTCTGCAAAACAGATAAGAAAAACAGATATCATCCTGGGAGGTTCAGAATTCCACAGAAAATACATAGTACGGCTGCTGGGCTACCAAACAGCTTTGCCAGACAATGAGGCTACATGATTTTATGATATGAGAAAGCTGCTTCTCCATTCAGCTGTTCTCCTACTGTGAAGACCATCTTTTATACATGTGTTATATAAATGATGTGCACATCATTTATAATATTTTGTCCTAGAAGTCCTTTTTCATGGATATTTTTATGTCCTTTGTGTCCTTTTCCATTAAGATTCGATTACACTGGTTCTTAGCCATTATGTTTTATCAATCATTGTAGCATATCAGACTTTTTTCCTAGGGGGATGATAGCCTGGTGTAGAGTTCTGCATCTAATTTCTTTCAAAAGGTTTGAACACTCTAGGCCAAATCTCATTCTTTTCTACAAATCTTCATGGAGCTGTTTGCAGCTCTGCAGGCTCAGGAAACAGTGACAGTAAAGAGATATTGCAAAAGGCAGACTTAAGAGTCCATCAGACGTTTCAAAGCTTAGCAATTATTACAGAATGGAGAAAGGGAAGGTCATTCCCTCTTGGATTTTTTTGTATATGGGAAGTAATATGGCCACAACTTTCTGAAGCATCCCTTTCTTCTTGTCTTTCTAAGCTTAGATTCAAACAAGATACCAAAAATGGTGCTCTCCTTTTACTTTTCATATTCTTCAAAACTCACAGCATAAAGCTATCTTACTTTCAAACAGAACTACCAGCAGAGATCATCACTGAAGAGATTGTTGATATTCATCATTAACACATTATTTTTCTTAACTCCTTTTTCATATCGTTTAGATTCCAGAAGCAGTATGAAACCATTTATCCAACAAATTTATATAAAGAAATTGATAATTTTGATATTTTTGGAAGTTACCAGAGAAAGAGATTGAAGGAATTGGCTGGATATTGCATATCTATTTTTAATTAACCCACTGCAGAGGTTATTTAAACTGAGTAAGCCTTTCTTTCTATATATTGTTGAGCTCAGAGAAACAAGAAGTGCTTTGTGCGCTTTGCTGCCTCTGCAGAATTAGTCCATTAGCAAGCACTATTTCTTCAGATTGTGCCAACCTCACTGATGCTGTTGGTCAAAAATGCCCTTTCACCATATTTCTGTGCTGCTGTTTATGAAGGCAAATATTTTCATATCAGCTCCGTTCAGATTAAAAAAAATAGATTAGCAATTAGTATCTCTTAAGTGGATAATTTGTTTTCTTGTATGTTTATCTGTCTCTGGGTTGAAGAAAAAAAGAGTCTGTAAAATCCTACCTTTCAGCTTCTAAGATGCAGTAAGTCCTCATAGTGACTCTATATTGTAGTAAGCAAAAGCAAGATGCATAACTCAATGCTACTTAAAATATTTATCATATTTCAAAATAACTTGCTATACAGACCTCAGACATATGCCCTGGATTATATTTTTCTGGCTGAACTTTCTTTTCAAAGCTCATCTCTGGAATCACCTCAAAATACTCTGCTCCTGATTACCTGTTCATTAGTTGTCCTATCACTTCCTTTCTCCATTCTGTCTTTTAGCAGCCCCTGAGGATGCACCTAAACAACACCTAGCATGTGGAACACTCATAGACCTTCAACAGGGCTTTTCGAACACCTAAAATTGCGCTTCTACTATAAGGTACATTTTGAATATTCAGCTCCTTTTTTTCACATGCATACTGGCTCAAGTTCTTTAATGCTGCTGCTGAGACACAGAAGGCTTTATTTGAACTGTAAACATGAAACACACTGGCATAGGAAATAAAATTATGTTGATTGCACATGCTCAGCAAGAACTCCCATAAGAACTTAACAGAATTGCTTATATTTGCTTATATAAAAGAGAGATGATAGCATGTAATATTGCTGCAAAATATTTAGTGGATGACTTTTAAAGGAAATATGATTGTACTTTTAAAATGTATTATAGTAGCAGGTGTAATGACTGGTATCTATAATGATAAGTATCTCACCATGAAGCTCCTAATCATCTCTAATTATATAATATTTTTAAATGTCTTAATTTAACTGCCTTTCTCCTTTGATTAAATTAATTTCAAAGAGAATGGTACTGACATGATAAAAATAAGAGCACAGAGACAGAATAACCATGAGCTATATGGGTTTTATTACAGCATAGAATCTAGAGGGTGTTATCTTGGAAGAAATGTCTGAGTTGCAGCTTATTTTTCCAGCACCATTTATATGCGCCTGTGCCTTTTTATGCTTTTCACTCCTGTGTGTCAGTAGACACTATCAACCCACTGAGAATGTTTTTATGCAGATTTGTTTTTTCACCATTCATGATTGTGCATTTGTCTACATACAATACATATTTAATACATCTGCAGATAAAGACTAAAAAATGAAAATGAAAAAAAGGTTTCAAAAGCAAACAAAGTTAGGAAACAATCAAAGAGCATGTAGGTATGCAAAATTCATAACTCAAATAAAATAGAAGGGATTTTGAAGTCAGACAGGAGGTTGTTTATTTTGGAAATGTCTGAAAAAATATATTCTTTCTTTAACCTTATCTTTTAACGCAGATGAAGACTTTTGCAGGAGTGAAAATAGTAGGAAACATAATAACCAGAGATAGATGAAGGAATTTGCTTTGAAAAATCCTTATTCAAGTGTTAAAGATAGCAATGCCATAGGCAATTGAAACGGAATTTCATAATTCTCACCATATATCTAACTATATTTTGTATACAACACCAAGAATACCGAATATTATCTGATTTTAATTTATAAAAGCAATTCTAAATAACCTGAAAGAATTTCCCTTGTGCAAGAATTTCTTCTAGAGTGCAACAGCTGGCACTTGTAATAAAAACATGGAACTATTTGTTGTCCCTTTTCATCCACGACTGCTCAGGCTGCCCAGAGAAGTTGTGGGTGTGCCATCCCTGGAATTGTCAAGGTCAGGCCAGACAGGGCTTTGAGCAATCTGGTCTTATAGATGTCCCTGTTCATGGCAGGGGGGGTTGGACACTAGATGATCTGTTGGACACTTGGTGATAAGTTTGTTCCAACCCAAACCATTCTATAAATCTATTTATGTATATCTGTGGCTTCTCTTAGTTATTTGTGAAAAAGATGTATTGAACTCATAGAAATCCTAGCCAAGAGATATTATAAACTTCCTGTTCTGTATTGACATCTCATAGCAGTGTTCTAATTCACAACAGGGGATTCTTAGCCATTATTACAATTTCTGTGAATAATCATGATGCCTGTAGTTGGTAAAAGCCCTATAACAGTTAGTATAATGAAGTGCCAAAGAAGGCTAATCAGCAGCAGCACAAAACTCAGCTTTTTCTGTGTAAAAGAACTGAATTTTGGCTCTGGTTTTATAAACTTGAACATTTCCTCCTGTAATATAACCCACAAATGTTATACAGTGTTACTCCTCCTCCATATTCAATTCTAAATCTAATATTGAACAATTGTTATCACTCAGAAATTTGTTCCTCAATGTGGCCAGTAAGGATTTAAAATCCACAGAAAAACTGAATTTGTATGCTATTTTCTTAGTCCTGCTGTCACCTCCATATAATTTTATAATTATCATGCTCCCTCAACAAACTCTCATCACTCATTGTTTTTGCTTGCACAGATGCTGTGGATGTCTATTTTTCTAGTCATTCTTACTTGGAGATTTGCTCACAATGAACATCTTTGGCTGTCTGTTAGTAACTGAGGGCATTTTCCATGTCAAACTCCACATTTCTGAGTCCTTACCACGTGCCAGTTTGAGAAGGTTTCTAAAGGATATTGTAGTTTAACTACCTTTATTTGTATTTCTCAAATGTCCACTTCTTAATTCCTGAGCATTCCTTTCAAGATAAAACAAGGAAAACAATAAGAAGACTGAAATAAACAGATCTAATTGAAAAAATTATGTAAGTTAAAATAAAAATCTAAGATAAGGTTCTCAGTTTGGCCAGTATGTCACCTTTATATACAAGTCCAGCTTTAACTGTGAGGTGTTATTTTTGGCAAAACGGCAAAACTTCTATCCACTTTTACCACTATAAAAGAAATATCTTTTGTAGTAGACATGTGAGGGGCTGAAGTGAAACTCCTTCCAGCTTCCTTTGAGAAAAGTTTCCAGAGGATGTAACTTACTTTTGAGAAAACTTGAAATACCAAGTGTCAGATAATCAATGCTACACTGGAAAGAGATTCATCAGGGAGATAACATGGCCTAACAAACTGAAGGCTTTATAAATCAATGCAAGAATCCTGCAATACACCTGGTAGTGCAAAGGATATTAACAGTTCTCCAAATAATGATGTAAAAGGCTCTGCATGGAACACACTGAGCCTGCAGTTGGGTTCACTGGCTGAACCAGGTCAGCCCAACAGTATTTCCCTCAAGGACAGGGAAGTGTCAAGTTCAAGGAGGAAATGCCGTGCCAAGAGCTCAACGGCTTCACACAAAAACAGCAAGTGTAGAGACAGAAGCTTCTGTCTCTCGCAGCAAGTGAGAAGATAAGGATGTACATCACCATCTGGAATGGGGGAAAAGGGCATCCTTACTGTGGAGGGTTGACCTTGGCTGGACGCCAGGCACCCACCAAGCCACTTGATCACTCCCTCTCATCAACTGAACAGGGGGAGAAAAATATGGCAAGAGCCTTATGGGGGTTGCAGTCAGTTCACCACACATTCTCTCTGTCAACTTCTTCCCCCTTACTAATTTCCCCTTTTCCAGTGTGGGCTCCCTCCCGCAGGAGACAATGCACCATTAACTTTTCCAACATGAGTCCTTCCCATGGGTTACAGTTCTTCAATAACTGCTCCAGCATGGGTCCCTTCCACAGGGTTGCAGTCTTCCAGGAACAGACTGATCCAGCATGGGCCCCCCATAGGCTCACAAGTCCTCTCAGCAAACCTGCTCCAGCATGACTTCTTCTGTCTATGGGCCACAGGTCCAGGTTCCAGTGCAGGCTTGCCACAGGGTCATAGCCTCCTTTGGCATCACCTGCTCCAATATAAGGTCCTCCACCGGCTGGAGATGTATCTCTGCTCCACTGTGGACGTCCATGGGCTGCAGGAGAACAGCTGCCTCACCACGTTATGCTCCATGGACTGATGGGGAACCTCTGTTCTGATACCTGGGGCGCCTCTTCCCCTTCTTTCTATTCTGGCCCTGGTATCTGCAGTGCTGTTTCTCTCACATATTCTCACTCCTCTCTCCTGGCTGCTGTTGCACTGCAGGGTTTTTTTATTTTTTAAATACATTTTATTTTTAAATACATTTATCCCAAAGGGACTTTCACCATCACAGTCAGGCTCAGCCTTGGGCAACAGCGGGTCAGTCTTGGAGACAGCTGGAATTGGCTCTATTGGACAGTAGAGAACCTTCTGGCATCTCCTCACAAAAGCCAACTTTGTAGCCCCCCATGACCAAAACCTTGCCACAAAAACCCAATAGATTCATCTAGCTTGCAAGGACATCCAAATATAAAAAAATAAGAAATCAATTGGGAAGTGTGAAAAGGAAGAACTTTGCTGCTGTTACTGCAGCCATGAGGTAAGAAATACACTCAAGTTGACATCTAAATCTAATCTACTGTGAATCAGCTTTTCCATTCTCAGAATTGAATTCTATAATGAAAATAAATAGACAGTTTCTTTAAAAGTATTCATTACTTTCACACAGCTCTGCTTAACTTAATAATAACAGTAATTGATTGACATAGGATAAAGCTCTATGTCTCCCTCACGTGTAGATAATAAATACTGAACTGCTGCTCTTAAGACTATACACTCCATCTCAGCTACTTAGCTAACTGATGCTCACTTTAGAAAGTACCACAAAACACTCATTTCACATCCATATCACCATACAGGACTTTAAAAAATTTCCTATTACCTAGTAAAAAATTAAGATGATTCTTGTGCAAGCTACTCTCTTCTCTACTAGACTTCTTCAAGGGAAATCTTTAGAATAAATAATCTAAAATGTACTACTACTGATTCCACAGATAGGTGAAAACCTATGTAAAGAGTTGGGGAAAAGGGAGAGGAGGGAGGGAAAGCTTTAGTCATGTATATTTTAAAATTCAGAAGGTACAATGGAGAAGGCCAAGGACAGAGAAAACAAACTTGGTGAAACAGATTCTACAACCTCCTCCATCATATAATTTCTGTGTAATTTTGGGTGAGTTCGATGTCTTATCCATACCTCCAATTCCCAAGTGCAATAACCCAACAACTCATGCAGCGTGTTGCTCAGAAACTGAGGAAAAAGTAGGAATACGTGTAAGCCAGGTAGGCAGATTTGCAAGGATGGATAGAATGAGTTTAATGAAGTGCTATATTCACAGGTGTTCGCAAATAAAATTAACCTAAATTAAATCAGAACCTATAGAAAATAGAAGAGGTTTGTCACCGATAACTATACTTTTAGTATATGCAACAGAACTTGAACTCTCAAACACTGTGAGGAGGAGATGCTATATGAAATATCTGAATCCATCTCCAAGTAACTTCAGGTGAGATGGAAAGATGAAGAGGAAAAACTCCAATATTTTTTAAATCATAGTTGCAGCTTTATTATAAGGTTAATATTTAATGAGGACTTAAAATACCATTGAGAATATAGAAAGATCTACTTTATATGTATTCAGAAGAGAGAATTTGGTTTAACAGCTGTAATGACTCATGATGAATCCTTCTTCTTCTCCTGTTACAATAATTTCTTCAGAGGGTTATAATGTACATGTTGGCCTTTTCCTACGCAATAAACCTTTTCTGAGGAAACCTGTAGTTACAGTGGATAGATAATGCTAAAATAAGCTTTGTTATCTAGTCCCTTTGGCCTCATTAAACTATCTAAAATATCTGAATTGATCTCTTTGCAAAAAAAAGACTGTGGCATTCTCTGGAATATGCTCCCTGCAGCAGACTCTTGGCTGTATCTCAAAGTCATTTCTCCTCTCACTGTCCCTTGACTTGGATGTCCACCTTTTCATCGGATTCAGTTGGGAAACTACTGTGAGACTTTTTTTATTCAATAATCTGCATTGGCACAGGATTACAGGTGTAGTTCAATCCTCATCCAAAAGAAGATTCAAAACTTACATCTTCAGAGTTTGCAACTTTGCCATTAAGAAATAAATAATATTAAATATTTCTAGAAGAGTAAATTTTTATTTTATGAAAAGAGAGATGGAAAGATAAAGAGTGTTATAACTAAAATTTTCTTCAACCTACAGGCTCTCCTCTAATACCAAGGATCATTTTTAAACTATGGAAAAATTATTTCTTCTCATACTTAAACATATTAAAAGCAACTAATTCTAAATACAGGACAATATGACCTCCATAATTAAAACTTCCAGTGCAAATTGAGCCACTATTCTCATCTTGCAAATTAAGAACACTGCATAAGATGTCTTAATGCACATCAACTTTTGAAAAAAAGTTTTTATTACTGCTTATATTTTTTAATCCTGTCTCTGAATTATTTGAGAATTCAGTTTAAATTAAAGGAAAAAACCTTATACAAAGAACACGTTCCATCAAAGAAATATATAGCTACTTTCTCAATAAAATGTAAAATGCTTTCACAGCATTGGTTTTAAATATACACTTTTATTTTTATGTAAACTAAATTCAGTTTTAGTACATCACAGAAGTAACTGATACATATTTTTAGAATGCTAAGTAAATGCATGGATTTCTTTTATTGAGTCCTGGTCTATAGAGAAACTACATAAAAGATTCAAAAATAATCAACAATATTATAATTATAAATTAAGTTCTGCATGGATAGCAACTAGTTTATTTGGTGCATACAGTGTGCAAAGACCACCTGGCAGGAAATGAAGAATGTATTTTTAAATATCTAACACATTTCAGAATTAGTGGCACTATGTTCCCCTGAGCCTTCTCTCTATAACTTCCATGTTTAGAAGAAATTGTCAGGCTAGGCACCTTTGTGTTCGTTGAGACGAAGTTTTACCATACTTCAAGATGAGTATGTTCACTACTTCTATGTTAAAATTTCACTTAAATAGACATCATGAGGAACTGCCCTCAGATGAAAGAAATTCTGACTACCTCCAGGTTATCATGAAGACTGGTCAAGAGCCAGTGACTGTAAAGTAACTTCTTGAGTTCAAACTCATGAACAATGATATTTTCATGTTATTTTCTTGATATAAAAATTATTAACTTCATCACAGCAGATTTTCAGATGTCCCACTCTGTTCCCCATACATCATGCCAGTGTCAATGTACTTGTAAAATGAGACAGGTCTTCCACAACACCAAGGTCAAAGCATTTTAGTAATTTCCACATCTTTCTTAGAGTTTCAAACACTGTGTCAAGGCAGAGAACAGCTTGAGAGCCTACTTTTCCATTTAAATGTGTGTAAATGCCAATAACATTTTTTGGTATCATCACAAGTCCATTTAGTTCCTTAGAGATGGTTCCCCACTTGAAATTGCCCAGGGAGGAGGTGGAGTCATTTTCTCTGCAAGTGTTCAAGAGGCACCTGGATGTCACACTTGGGGATATGGTTTAGGGGTGATTGTGGTGGTGTTGACAGTTGGGCGAGATGATCTTGAAGGTCTTTTCCAACCATGATGAATCTCTGATCCTGTGGTTCAATGCTAAGTATCTAAAAAGAACATAATGAAATCAAAGAAAACCCTTTACAGAAATGCACCCCACTAGGGTTTTCACTAGAGTAATATGTTCCACTGCAAAGGAAATTAGAGAAATTTGCAATTTTCAGGATAGAAAAATCAAGAATGGTTTTCCCTTAGGACAGATGGGGAAAATAACAATTTACTTAGAAAGGAAGTTAAAGCAACAACAATAAAAAAGGAACAAAACCGTTTTTGCAGCTAGATTTAAAAAAAAAAATAAATAGAAAGGTTAATAACCTAATTTTCAGTCTTAGACATCTACATTAGTATTTTAATCCTGTAATGGGAAATCTACTCACAATGGGGCCTTAATTACATGTATCACTTGTTCTTAATTCCCTTTCATTTTACCCCGCACTTTAAAGAGAGTTAAAGGCTATTACAGAATTCCAGGGAACTGGAGATAATTCAACAACTGGCAGTAAATCGGATTTTTACCTCTAAAAAGCTGAGCTTAATCCAGCTTCATAACAATTACTGTAGGATACTCAATGTGAAGTAAGAAAATATAGCTGCCCAGTTCCTCAGAGAAATCATTTTTAGAAGTTAACAGCCTAGATGGCAGGCACAACAGGAAAATCAGTGACTTAACTGGCTTATCAATTAAGCAGTATATTCAGTGTTGTGGTTTACATACACAGCTAGTGAGCAGAAAGAAGCTTGCACAGTACTTATATGTGCTGTTTCTGCTGGAGAATCAGCGCAGCTTTAGCCTCAAGTACTGCCTATTTTCATTTCTACAAATGTTATAAGCTATTGAAAAGGTAGAGATTGAGAGTGGGAAAGAAAATTGTTCCTCTTTTTCTACTTGTATTAATATTTGTGCCTACAGCCAGAGTGAAGGTCAGGAGAAATTCTGCTTGGGGAATTCAGACACACTACAGTCTGGGAATGAAAACAAATCCAAATGTGTTAGTGTGACAAAGTGTATGGGGTAAAAGCTTTGCATTATTCTCAGCAGTAAGTTCAATTTACTTTCAAAAAAAGGTACAGCAAAGAATGATATTTCATTTCCACAGAAAAGAACACAAATACCAAACTGTACAACTGGTAAAGCAACTTAGGGAAAAATAAAAAGTAGTGACAAACATGAACACAGAATTTTCCTTTGTGAGAAGTGCTAAATCACCTGCAGGCTTTTTGGAAGCCTGAACATGGAAACTGAAAACATTGCTTGAGATATATCAGTGGTGGGTTTACTGGGAATGTACCACACATATTCAACAGGTGAAATGTCTGATTACCATAATAATTTTAGACATTACTACAAGTGGGTTTTTTCTAACCCTCTGCTCCGTTTAGAAGTATAGGAGTACCTGGCTTCATTAGTACTTAGATAAAAAAACACTACATGGGTGGGTTCAGTAAAAAGCACTGGAAAACTACTGCCGTTTTTTCTCCATTCTCCACGTCTCCTTTCTCCTTTTATGAATAGCTTAAAATTTAGGTGAGTTAGAAAAATGAGACACTTACCATTTGTCAAAATGAAACATCTGGAGCTAGAAAAGTTAGGACTGATAACCACAATTTTGTTTTTAAATTATATTTCAAGTCATTACATTCTGCTTAGTTAAGTTCCTGTCGTAGTTTCAGTTAGATAAGCTATTCCTTGTTTTCTGTTTGAAGGCAGAGCTCATAGCAATGAGCATAGATGAAGAAATACATACATACAAAAGCCATTGTTTTGGTGACCTGTAAATGAAATAGGTATAGTTTCCTAATTTGATCAATATGAAAGCAATCTCACCTAAATTTCTCTTATTTGGGAAATCATATTAAAATATTGAAATTCATAGGACCTGGTTTTCCTTTGGCAGCAGGGAGTTGTGTCAGAAGAGGACAGAGGTTGTCCTGGGACAGACATTACCAGATACAAAACAGGACACAGCCAAGGTCATCGATAAAGCTGGTGGCACCTCTGGGAAAATACAGTGAAGATCAAAAAAATTACTGGAAAGCAGAGAGCGGAGTGAGGGGGGAAAAAGTGTGAAAAATAACCCTGAAAACACCAAGGCTGGGGAAGAAGGAGAAGGAGATGCCCAAACACTTCAGGTTTATCGTAAAGGACTGTGGCCCATGAAAGCCTGTAACAGAAGAGGGGGACAGAATGGGGAGGAAAGAGCAGCAGATAGAACCTGCTAAAGACTGAACACAGTGTCCCCATTTGTAGGTCATCTCCTTGTCTTCTTCTTGACCCACTATCTCTTTCACCTCAATTTCTACCCCTGTCCTGTTGAGGAGAGGGAGTGACAAAATATCTGAGTGAGCAGCTTGCAGCTGGCCAAGGTCAACCCTCCACAGCCTTAAAACTTTTACTTCAAAATCATTAGTGATTCAAATATCATGGTTATATTAAATTGCACTTTTATTAAGAAGCACTTCTATTCACGTGTATAGGAATTTATGCCCTGAATGCCAGTCTTATTCATGGAATAAAATCTGCCACACTATTTAGCTCTGTGAACCATTCAGTTTGAAGTTCAGATTGTTGGCAATGTCTTGAACATTTTTTCTTCCAAGTTTTTTAGGCCATGGTTGTGCTTTCAGTGTGACAAGTGCTTCTCACAGATGTTTTTCATTTTAGTCAGCAAATATAGGCTAACTAGGTAAATAGATATATATTCAATCCAGAAGTGTAAAAGACTAAGGTATCTACTGACTTAAATGTGAAAGGCAACACATTTTTGCAAGTAAATTTGTGATAAGTGCATGTGTAGAAAATCTTTATACTTGGTGATAACCTATTATGTGTATATTGATAATTTATGACAATGTTCAAAAAGTATAATTTAAAATTGCCATAAATTCAAGGAGAAAAACATTATTTACTTCCTCTGCTTGGTTAAAAAGCAAACAGAGCTTCCACGTGGTTTAATGTACTGGCTACCTACCTAATGCTCTTGAAGTCATCATAAGTATGTATAAATTGTGATTTTTGGAAAGAAGGATTTCAAAGGGCAGGGGAGAAAAAATAAAAACTCCAAAACAACTGAAAAAAATGCCCCACTAAGATGGTTAGAAGGCAATGTTTTCCAGTGACATGAGAAAAGTAACTGTTAATACTGGATGTAGCCTGACTATTTGGATTTTGTTGAGATATTTAAATGCAAGTGGTGATGTTGGATGAGTGAGGCGTAGTGAGTCAAGGAACTGATGGTTACCTCTGGAATACTTGTCATTGGCATTGGAAATGGTATTACATTTTTGATTTAGTGAAAACCCTTCACTGTACATACTCCACATTTTTCCAAATTTTCAGTCACAATCCTTTTCCCAAATACAGTTTTCTTCATTTCTACACAGTCAATGAAGGGAAAATTCAAAGAAGTAGCATTTAGTATTTGCCAATTTATGGATAGCATTTAAGCTAAACTCATGTTTCTCAAAAAGAGGCATAACTACTTTGCTGTTGGCTCTTGCTGTGAAACAATTAGCTGAAAGGTTATCACAAACTAAATGCTTTATATAGCATGTCCTAGACAAGATCTCTTTAAATGTGTGTTGAAAGCATCCTGGAAGTCTTGTGCTTTTTGTAGGTATGGTATTTCTAGAGGTAAGTTATTTCTGATGACCCTCAAGATGTAATTTCTATCAAGAATCTGAAGAACACACTGAAGAGAATGCAGTCAAAGGCAAGACATTTGATGGAATCATCATTAAAGGAGCATCATTAAAGTATGTAGTTCTTCATATTTCCAAATTGCTGGCAGAAGTTGACAAACCATGGGGATATCTAAAAATACCAAAAAGGCCTATGCCTCTTGGAACTTTTCTCCCTACAGTTCTTTGCCTTTGATGAAGCCAAGGAATACTCAGAAACCTTCAGAATCAAGCCTCTTTGCCCTAGTTTTTTTTCCAAAGAGATTTATAGACATCCAATTTGATATTTATTCATTAAAAAAAGCAGAAAGAAACTTATATGAAGCAGTGTCGTAGAGTCATGACAAATCTTAGAGAGTGAAAATAAATTGCTTCATTGCAATGATAAGCTCCTCTTGTATGTAATTTATGAAAAGCTAGTTGTCATCAAAATTCTTAATTTATAGTCTTCAACAAAATGTTACTAACTGAAAAGCATTAATCAGCATCACCAACTTAATGTGTTTTGTCAAGCTTCTCATTCTCTTCTGCCAAAGAAGAAGATTTTTGACAAATAGATTGATTGGTGAGCTTACAGTGTTTGACTAAGGGGACAGTATACAACAAGAAGTGAAAAAAAGATGTTAGCAGTAATTCTATTTGCTCATACAGAACCTGTGTACAATAGTATTGTTTTGCAGAATGCATGTCAATAAGACCGATAAATTATTATATAGTTATAAGAAATTCTTTTTCAAATTTGATCTCATTCTCTCTTTGAAATAATTCATGAAGAGTGAAAATGTGTAACTGATGTGAAAGATGCCCATTAGACCTGAATAACAATTAACTATAGAGTGTTTTGCTAGCTCAAGTGGTACAAAAAGGATGATTGAGATTCTAGCTTTCAAACTTAAGTAAGCAAAATGAAAAATAATATACTTGCTTCTACTTTGTTAAGCGTAATAGATACTGCAGAATTAAGATAAAAAACAGCTTCTTTTAAAAAGAAAGCTTAACTGGGAACCTCATACTTCCTCAGAAAACAAATCAATTCTACGTCTTCTTTTTCCTAATTTTCAAGTACTCTAGCTGTTGCAATAAGACTTTTTTTCTGAAAGTGGGTGGGAGGAAAGAAAAGGAATTTTAACAGAAGAGCCTTATAAACAAGAACACACCTCTCTGCCCTTATGTAATGCCAGTGCTGTTTGGAACAAAGGTGTGCCCACAAACATTTTCCAAGACTGAGGGTTCCAATACTGGCATAGATTTGACACAGGAAATTTTGTGCCAGACACCTATGTGTGAGTATCTGGTAGCCTGGCAAGCATGGCAAAGTGTGGCACTGAAGCGTGTTATATTCAGTTTATCCTGAGGCAAAAGGGCAGTACAAGGTAAAGTTGTCATCAATTATTCCACAGAAGTACTCCAAATATCTCCCAAAATTCAGAAGAATAGCCCTTCTGGATCAGACCAAGGGATTTCTCTAGCCTTTTCTGTTTTCAGTAGATAGCCATAAACAGATATATAGGGAAAAGTAAGAGCAGAGCAAAGCTATGTAATGCTTTAACCTAGGATTTCTTTCTGTTCTCTGACTAGTTTTATTTCAAATTTCCTGAGCATTTTGCAGTTTGTCTACTTAGTAACTCACAATGTCTCAGTCCAAGTGTTTTTACAGTCACTCCTTTGAGCCCATATAAAATTTCACATCTCTCTGTCATCTTTTGGGAAGGTGTTGAACTGGTAAACAATCACTGTAGGGAGTCCTACAATACTTTTCAGGTATGATCTCCTAGTAATAGGGACCAACAGAGTCTTTCTCTCTGAAGACAGAGTTCTTTCTCTAAGCATGCTTTACTTCATATAAACCTACATTACATTTAATCTGACATTTTATTGCCCATTTATGCTGTTTACTGATGTCTTTCTGCAATTCAGTCTTCATACTGCTTACCCTGAGAAAAATTCTACCATCATCAGACCTTATCATCATACTGCTAACCTACTTTTCCAGGTGACCTAAGAGCACACACATCCTACCACAGAGCTCTCCCACTGCCAGTGACCTGTCACCAATGAAAAAAAGTCCCTATTTGCTCATAATCTCCGTTCCCCATATTTCAGTTTATTTCTTATCCAAATCATTCATTCCCTCTTATTCTGTGACCACTTAAATGTCTTGCAAGCTTTAGATGAGGAATTTTTTCAAAATTTTTTGGAAACCCAAGACTATATCATTCAGATCATCTCTAGCCACAAGCTTTTTGGTTTCTTAAAGAACTACTAAATGCTGATAAGAATTATTTCACTTTTTGGAAGTAATTTTTCAATTAGCTTATGTTGACCAAGATATTCACTAGTTGTCTTCTATAGTTTTCTAAGTTTGCCTGGTACAGACATTAGGTTTAGAGGTCTGTAGTTCTAAGCCTAATTAATTAGGACTATATTTATCACCCTCTAGAAAACAGCTTCCAAAGATGTTTTAGGTAACTTAGGATGCAGACAGCTATTCATCCAAGTTTTCAACTACAAGAAGGAAATTTGAATGAACTACTGTATGTCAACCTCTACTTACATGTGCCATGCAATACAATTAGCCTCTCTGGTTAGCCTCCTGCCTAACCAAGAAATTTTCCTTCTTTTTTTAGTGTCCTGTTTAGGGAAATACTTAAATGTTAATGCTTTTGTTTCTATCTTACATGGGATGAATGAAGTCTTAATGCTCAGTACTGTCAAAAACACTTGGCATTCTCAATATTTTGCAGTTACCAAATGTGCAATATGTCTTATGAATCATTAGAATTTCTTATGAATGGATAGAATTTGAAACAGCAGTGATTTGCATTATTAATGCAGTAACTCTAATAGCTGAAATAGGGCAACATGCTACTCCTCTCAGCTGGCAGCAGCAGAAGTCTCCAACTGTGCCAGAGCTGCCACCGGTGGTGTGCAAGGGTTGGGAGCATGGGAGACATGGTTGTAGGGAGGGAAGCTGGTGGAGCCACACCCCCTCATGAACAGAGCTGTTCTTCAACAAAGCAGCTATCAAGTATTCCTAACACTGCATGTACTTCTGCAACTGAAGTCACAGTGAAGATATTTTATACCTTTAGTCCTTCTAGAAGGAGAACTTAAGACTGAAAATCAAACCCAGATAAATGATTCTACAGAGGTAAGCGAGTCAACCATGTGCAGCAATCTATAATCTGTACCATTATGCATGGTTTATGAAGTTAGCCTTTCATAAGAAAGCTCATATTATTTTATGTTAGCCGTGGCCTAATAGCTTTTGTGTTTGCAATTACAGTGAGTGAGCTGACTCATGTAACCCTGTTGGCCTGTAATGAGTTGTTTATATGCCCCAGCTCCCCAACAAGGTCAGAAGAAATTCCCAGGAAGAGATCACAGTCCACCTCCAGACCTCAGCCTCTCTCTCCACCAAATTGCAGAGGTCTGCTGCTGATAATGGATACCTCAAAGTTACTCAAGAAGAACAGAAACATCTTTCACAGAAGACATTAGGTAAGTAGAAGACCATTAGAAGGCTTAGAATAGTGGAAAAAGAGCAAAGAAGACCATTATGGCAAGTCAGAAATGTGTGTTTTCTATCATTTTTTAAGTTCCTTCTGCTGTTGACAATTATTGCAAATATCACACAATTATGAATATTTTGAAATCTCCCAATCCTAAAATCAGTGCCTGAGGACATTCTCAGAAGAGAAGTAAAAAACCCTTAAAGCCAAAGTGGAAAACACCAGAAAACAAATCTCCCAACAGTTTAAAATAAAATATTTTTAACTTGATCATGGAAGGGAAGAATAGTTTGAAATATGATTTATGGAAGCTGGGGGGGGGGGGAATTTTTTAGGTTTATGTGCATTTTTAATCAGCAGTATTTCACATAAATAAATTGAACCCTCTACTTTATTCTCCAGCAGTATTTAAACTTATTTGCTCTTTCAGTAGGAAAAAATCCAAATATATGCTTTTCAGCTTCCTGTGGAAATTGCTTCTCAAAATTCCCTTTTTATTCTCCTTCAATGGGAAATATACTCCAGTATTTTTCTGAGTAAGCAGAACCTCAAATATTTGGATAAGCCAATAACTGATACTAACTGTTTTTAAGACAATCATTTGCTTAGCTTCAGTATGATAATTGTAAAATATTTGCAGTCGAGGAGAGATAGTTACACAGAACCCATGTTTTCATATACATTTTTCTTATGAGCTGCATCAAAAGAAGCATGACCAGCAGGTTAGTGGGTTGAGGGAGGTGATTCTCCAGCTCTCCTCCACTCTTATGAGACTCCACGATGAATGCTGTGTCCAGCTCTGGGGCTCCCAATGTAAGAAGGTCATGGACCTGTTGGAACAAGTCCAGAGGACAGCTATGAAGATGATCAGGGGCTTGGAGCACCTCTTCTGTGTAGACAGGCTGAGAGAGTTGAGGTTGTTCATCCTGGAGAAGAAAAGGCTCCCGGGTGACCTCACAGCACTTTCCTGTACCTAAAGGGGGCCTACATGAAAGCAGGAGAGGACTTTTTATTAGGGCATGTAGTGATAAGATGCGAAGTAATGGCTTTAAACTGAAAGAGGATGGGTTTAGATTGGATATAGGAGAAAAATTTTACTGTGAGGGTGGTGACGCACTCAGAAAGGTTGCCCAGAGGAGTGATGACCCATTCCTGGAAATGTTGAAGGCAAGGCTGGATGGGGCTGATCTAGTAAAAGGTGTTTCTATCCATGGCAGGGAGGTTGGAACTTTAAAGTCCCTTCTAATCAAAACCATTCTACAATTCTATGATATACAAACATACTTGCAAAAATATAGTAATGACAGGAAATAAAGTAATTATTGTTTTACTATACAACATTCTACCTGAAACTCTCTAAAGAGAAAATTCATTGAACCATTTTGCCTGTGGCCCTACATATATGTTATTAATCTACATATTTTATGTTTCATATAGTATCTTAGAGGACTCACTAACAATAAAAAAGATATTATGCTTTAAAAAAAAAGTTATGAAGCACTGAACAGGTACAACTAAATACGGAGTTAAAACTAGCAGCAAAGACTTCCTTCTTCAATCTTATTTTTAAATAAGAACATCAAGTGGGCAGAAGGGAAGGATCCTGCAATATCTTTAAAAGGGTAGAGCTACAAAATCTTCGTGACTCACAACTCACTAAATTACAGTATAGAAAAAAAGTAACCTTATGATTCAGACTGTAATTAGCAGCTTAGAAAATGCAAAAGAGAAAATTAGTCAAATACCACAGCCATTCAGGGCCTTGAAAATAAGGACAAGAACTTTAAAATCAGTGTACTAAATTTACAGTAAGCCTGCAGTGAAGAGAATTTTTAAAAAGGAGATATTAATAGAAAAGAAATAATATATAAGTTAGAGATTACAGACTTTACACTGCAAAAAAAAATCTTCTTCCTAGAAATAATGCAATCAGTAAATTCAGAAAATAAAGCAATCCTTTCACTGATCAAAAGTTTCAATTTGTTTACAGTCAGACAATAAAATCAGATATCAATAGTATTTCCCAAGTCAGTATTTTTGACAGCAAACAAATACTATTAGGATGCACAGAAAGTATGAAATAGAAGCTTATTTTTGAACAAAGATAAACAATTGTTTATTAAGGAGTGTAACTGTCATTAAAAGTCTGCCTCAGTATCAAAATAAGGACTAAACGGTAAAGTAGAATATTGCATCTTGCAATTCAAGAGATGTAATCCCTCAGCTCTGCACCTGAGTCTGAGAAGATACACAGAAAGTTAATTTGAATAATGTTTTCAAATGCTTAGCTCTGAGAGGAGATAAGAAACCAAGGCCTGATCTGGATGTTTGCTTCATTTAAGAGTACCTACCTTTCATTGCAAGGTAGCAGCTCCCTCAGGGTCTTTCACAGCCAGGACCCAGAAAAGCCAGGCTGATAGAGATTTTTAGCAAGCAAACTAATAAAAAAGTGTCCTGTAAGCTATCTCCCACTGCATTCTAGGGCAAACCGAGATTTTTCTTTGTAACTAATCCAAACAGTACACTTCTGTGTCTGAAAAACTTTACTCAGTCTTTCTATACAGTTAGTGTATCTGTCCCTGGGGTCAACTGTAGATCTCCCAAAGCTTGTAGATTTCCAAGTTGTTTTTAGCATGCCTGAAAAGTATTATTTTCTCTGTCTCATGAACCATCTTGGGTACCAGAATATGCACATGTACAGCAGAAGTCTTTTCCAGGTTGGCTATGGGCTGCTTACCCTATGAACCAAAGCCAGCCATCAGTGACTACACAAATAACACCACAATATACTTTTCTTCTCTTTTCTTTTTAAATGAAAGATCCCCATGATACTGTGTGATACCCACTGAGCTCGTAGCAGCTGACAATAATCTTGTGGTGCATTCCCTATAATGACTGACTGCCTTTCCTACTGCCTTTCCTGAGAGCAGACATTTCTCAAAAATCTTAGTGGGTTTCTGCATGGATTTTTCCAAAGTGACTTGGGGAACTTACTGTAGCATCATTATATGAAGAAAAAAAAAAAAAAGAAATAGGAGTCTTTTAGATACAAAATTAGATCTAAAACATTTCAAGAAAAGGAAACTCAGATAAACATAAACTGCTCCAATTTTCTGTGGGATTTCTGAAGATATAATCTATATCCAATCTAATCAGCTTCAAGGAAGGACAATAAGAGATCAGAGAAGTGAGCAGACTGGTTAAATCTATACTGAAGGCCTCAACAGAAAAACACAAGAAAAAGACTAATGAAGAAAATTATCAGCTGTGATCTAGATAGAAAAACTCAAATTGTATTCCAGAATACCATTGTTAGGCTAATGATTTGTTGTATAGCACACGCAGGGAACAAGGATTTCTGAGTATAAAAGGCCTAACATTTAGCTCAAAGCAGTTGTAATTACATCACGTATATGCTACTTTTCCCCTCCTGTTCTAGTGCAACGGGGTTATGAATTCAGCTGATCCTGGTTCCTGCACCTGCTTATTAGCTGTATGCTAGTAATTATCAAATCAAAACTGGAGTCTGACATTTACAAAGAGTATTCTGAGGAACCTGGAGAGTTCTGATGGGATTTGATAGCAATTCTGAAAACCTCTTACAGACTAATGGCTATGAACTATACAGATAAGGTTAAAATAGAAGTTGGAAGACAATCAATCGGGGAAGGAGTTCATAGAAAAGAGGAAAATATATAAACGGAAATAAAAAGTACTGCTGCTCCAAGTTCTGCCTAAAGCAAAATATTAAAATTACTTTGGGACTCATAACCAATAAAAGTAGCAAAAAAGGAGATAGTACAAAATGGGCAAAAAAATTGTTTTGCAAAACTTATTTTAAAATTTAAGAAAAATACAACTGTTTCGACATAAAAGCTATCATGAGGACTGTTCTACAGCTATTACTTTGGGACTTAAAACCATTACAGTAGGTCATGCCATTCAGTGTGAGTCCATAGACACGCACTAAAATATCACGGTTATTTCTGTCTTATCAAAATGCAAACCTGACCTTTCTTTTAAGTTTACAATTCGTATGATCTTCAGTTCATCCTGGTTTAGTGCAAGAAGTACCTTGAGAAAGTTATTCAGTTGCCTGAATCTGAATTTGCACACAAGATCAGCTAGTTTCAAAGTGCTAAATAGTGAAGTAGCTTTGTACTTACATCAGCATTAGTCAATTCAAATTATGTTTGAAAATGGTCTTAGTGTTTTGTTAGTGGTCTGCAAATAATATTAAATTATGTGCATTTTGCATATTCTATACCTAATACATATCCAGCTTTTCAAGCAGGTGCTGCACACAGAGGCAACAGGAGATAAACACAGGCTTAAAATTAAATTTTAATTAAAGGCCAGTCTTCGCGAATGAAGATCCGGGGAAGGTCTTTACACCTTCCAGCCTGCGCATTGGATTTTTTAGGTGAGAC
>JAWMRA010000078.1:92828914-93098238 GCA_035584735.1 Pseudotriccus pelzelni | reverse complement strand
ACCTGCCCGGGGAGTATCCCTGGCTGGAATCGAACCCAGGCCTCAGCGGTGAAGGTCCTGCGATCTAACCACTAGGCACAGGCTAGCACAGTGGCAAAAGGCATGGCAAGGTGCAAGGAAAATGGACTCAAAATCCTACATGGTGATCCCCCTCTTCAGCTCCTAGACAGGTTGCAACAGTAATATATCAAATCTATTCTTGAGACCTGAAATCAATCCAACATATTTATAATACTAAGATAAAAGAAAGCCTAAGAAAGTAATTACGCCAGATTATCTTTCAGGTGTAACCAAGCAGTTAACCAAATCTGATTAACTAAGTCAGATGTAACTGAACATTTGGAATGGAAATTTCCACCCTTCACCAGTGGCACAGAGCAGCATAATGTGACAGCTTATCCTGGAGAATGGCTTCTTTTAGCACCACAGAAGAAAAAGCAGCTCAACAGATGTACATATCACAATGCACATAATGCAATTTAGAGACTTTAAAACCTTTAAAACCTCTAAATAAATGTGCAGTGACAATTCATAACTGTTCTAGAAGGCCATCCCGGGAATGACAAAAGGAATTAAAAAGTTTTCCAGAGTGAGAAACAGATAATCTTAATATAAAGAGAGAACACATTTTCCTCCTACCAAAAAGCTAAAGTCTAAAATGTATGCCTAATTTTGAGGATACGATATTTAATATCAGATACAGAGAATATTGATTCAGTGCATGAACCATGAAATATCCCATAAACCTATATCATAATTGTGTGTGAGCTCTGTAGAAATGCCAATCAGCTGAATTCTGAGGAAGTTAACAGAGAACTCTCTCAAATGTGCTATTAGAAGTCTTCAAGCATTAAAAAGCCTCTAAACCACTCAACCAAAAACCTGTCATGCTTGAATAACTATAACAACCGCAATAATAGGTGTACAATCTCTGAGGCTGTTTGGCAAACTATAAGATACTTCAGTATTCTTTTCTCTGAGCAATCTCAAGTAATGTGTTGTAGGCAGTTATACCACACACAAAACAAAGAAATCACAGTTTAAGGACCCACGTTTTCCCCACAAGTCCATTAACCAAGAATAGATAGGAAAAGACGTGATGGACTCTTTGCCTGGAGGAAAAAAAGCAGTTATCTGGGTACGAGCAGCTGCACTAAACATTGAATAAGATATGGACAGCCTCTTAATGCATTCTTTTGCATTTTCAGAACACCACACACCATAAACTAATTAAGCTTCACAGTTACCTCCTCAAATTCTTCAGGGGTTTAATCATTACTTTATAAACAGAGAACATAGACATAATGAGGACAATATGAGTCTGGGAGCGGGTCTCAAACTAAAAATTTTCAAGACATCATGAAGGATTCAGAAACATAAATCTCATTAAAAGCAAGTTCCTTTCAGTGACACTCCACTCTACTGAGCAGTGTCTAGCTCACAGATATTCTAATATATATATATAAAATATATTTTAATATATATTTATTTTTATTCCTTTATACATTTATATTATTCTTAGCATGTCTTTTTGGATGCAGAAAGGTTTACAATAAAAGCAAGTTACTTTACCCTTGTGATTGCATGGTGTATTTCATTTTCAGGTTCTACATTATTTATAATACTGGCCTTAATAAATCATATATGTCACAAAATACAATGCAACTGAACTATCTTTTTGAGCTTTGGTCAAATGCCCTGGGTCATTAACACTGCAAATAAATTTAAAAGTTCCTAAAATCTGCCTACCATGAAAGATAAAGCCTCACATCTAATAAACACTGGTTGTGTGTGTGAAGAGTACTATAGAAGATATAAAATCAATCTAGACTCTATGATTCTTCAGTTTATTGTTTCTCTTGCCATTATGTCAGCTGCTCTGCAATCACAGAGGTGAATCACATCTGTCAGTGCAAGAGAAGTCTGAGCAATCATCTTGAAGCCTCTGTCTGCAGCATTGCTTAAGGGTTGTTTATATCTCTGTACATATGATACCAAGTTTAAAATTAGATTTTTGTCCTTTTCAAATATTTCCTATTGCAGGAAATTTTACAGTAACTACTTTCACTCACATTCTGTCAGTGTATACTGAGAGGTATTAGAGCAATTGGTTGCAGAAACCAGAAGTTTGCATCACTCCTGCCAACGTGTTTTTTTCTGTAAATGAGAAAATTAACATTTTAGTACGAAATCTGCTCTTTGATAAAGCTTTTTATCAGTTCTATTACCTATTTGTGTACTCTGGAATTACTGATACACACTAATTACATTTTTTGGAGAAACCAGGTGCAGATACATAGCCTTCCGTGAATGAACGGACACCTCACTACAAACGTTTAACATGAGATAACCTTGTTCTTATTTCATTTTACTCACTGGTATATTAATTCTGATATTTCATCCACTTTCTCTAACTTTTTTTTTTATCTTTTCAAAATGTGGATCACACCTAGTAAGTATTTAATTAGGAATAATCACATGCTGGATAATTGGTTGTCAGCAAGACTTCCAAGTTTCTAGTAACTTATATCTCAATGTCTACATTACAGTTTGTAAATAAAATCAGCAAAACAGATATCCAGCCTCAGTTAACTAAAAATATTCTATCGCTGAGTATTTTACAGCATGCTTAGTTTCTTATATTTAAATATTTTCTTTTTATATAAATATTTGGGTTATTTGAATAAGATTTTACAGATTAGGCTAGAGTCACAGGGACCCAATCAAGATGGAAAAGATCTAAAACTTTGCTCAGATTAATATGTACAAGTCCAACAGGAAGCCAATAGCTTGTTAGCACAACATTTAATGGGAGAGTAACAGATCTCATTCTTACATGTGATTTTATTCAGGTAGCACAGAGAATTCAGCCTGTATCTCCCATGTCCTACAGACTCTTTCAAATTACTCTCTTTTCCCTCAATATGATTAATGGAAAGTGTTTCCTGCTTAGAGAAATACCCCAAGATATAAATTACTGTGTCAACAGTTTTAATTATTATTCTCAAGCAAACAGTAAGGCCTATTAGGTCTCATTAAATATACCAATTTCAGATTAGTTCAAACCCAACACAGAAAAGAATTTAATCTGCTCAAAGTTACCACAGAAAACTGTGGCACTATAATTAAATTGGCTCAATCCTACACTATTTTCTGCTCTGCATATCCAAGGCTTCTTAAGTAGAATAACCAAATTTCTATTGACTGGAATGATTATCAGGTTACCAATCGCAAAATCCTTATCTTTGCTAACAACACTAACATTGCATCTAATACTGTACGCCTAGAATCGTCATCAATGATGTATTTCAGTTGAAGTTCATTAATACGATTTTAAGCTTTGAAGCTTAACACTGACATTTCACTTGCTCAGACCATATCTTATATGGTTCTTGCAAGCTTTAATCTATAACATGATATGCCCTTATTTCCTCTAACTCTTACCAACATAACATTACTGTGACAACAAACAAAAAAGGAAGAGGAGAGCAACAAGCTCTGAAATATACTCCATAAAGTTTTAGAATGAGGAAAAAAAAGGTAAAGTTTCCACATTTAAACTCAGATGGAAAGTTTTGCAAGTCTAAGCTCACTCATTTCACACACATCCCAATAGTTTAGCACTTTTGGCTCATATATTGTCTTTCATCAGGGCTTTTGCACACACAAAAGTAAGGGATGTATCCCAGTAATGAACTGTACTTCAGACCAGTGTGGAAGCTTATGGACTAAGGAAGTTTATGAACTGGTGGGAACCTACCTACTGCATATTACACCCTGAAAATCAGAAATTATTTCTATTTCTTGAGATCTGTGAAGCATTAATTATAGGCAACTAATAGGTACATCATTTCAAAATAATATACGCAGAAAGACAGTTAACATGGACTATGGGAACTTCAGTACATATACAGAGTTCTGATTACTTTTAATCATAATTTTGAAAATTAAAATATATAACATAAAGATAGAAGACTCAGAAGCAAATTTTATTGTAACTGAAGAGTTCCTGCACATGTTTGACAGTGGTATTCTCACTCTGAATAGTATTCATCTATATTGGCCACACTTTCTTTGCTCTTTACTGCTGTTTACTTCAAAAGAATAAAGATTTGTTTTCACCGTGCATTCTATTCCTTTTCTTTTCTACTTCTTTTCCTTTTTCAAAACATTTATACAGAATTTCCTTCCCTCATGGTCATTTTTCTTTGATGTTAAAAATCAGCCATTGATATTTTATTCTTTTATTATAAGTATGAGTGCTTTGCATTTTACAAATTATTCTTTGTAGTACACCCACAAGAATCAGGACTGAGACATTTCCACACAAAATTTCTCATACATCTCAGACTGGAAAACATTAATAGTCCATGTTTATTGTGGGCCTCCAGCAACTCTCACAGGAAGTCATACAGAACGGCATGACAGCTATGAAATTATGCTGTATCATTAATAAATAACTTACCATAAATGTCAAATTCCCTCAGCTTCTAAAGACCGCTTTAGTAATTATGTTACACTTAATCTTAAAACAGTGACATTTTGCCCTTTCCTTCTTCTTTCCTGTACCTCCATTTGTTGGAATATCTCCTGCTTATCAGCAATTTATTATGAATGAGACTACAGAGGTTTAAAATTGTTAATGCAAATCAAGTCACTTGATAACTTCAGAGTGAACAAACACTAATATTTTTTTCTAATTGCCTAATACTTTCTCTTTAATAACTTGCAAATGTTTGAAACACACTTTTATCATTAGCATAATATAACCATAATGTTCCTATTTAATTACAATTTGTTTGAATGAATAATCATCAGTTTCTTGTTTTGGAATAAAGGGAAAGTTTTACAGGCTGTAGTGTACTATCTGCCTAACAATTCATTAGTATAAAGACACGTTGCAAGATACATGGCTAATACTTTTATTAGGTCACTGTCTTTAAAAATATTTTCTATTGTTTTTGCAACCTCTGTGACAGAATAAGAAAAAGTACATTTGCTGCATGTCCATGCATGAGGCAAAGAGATCTGTCTCCCAAGAACAATTTACCCAAACTATTGTTTTTTTCCAGTCTATGCCACTAATTACCTCAGTTACTGGCATCATCCCAGTAAGAGTGAGTCATCTTAAATCTGAAGGACATCAACTGCATTTTCATAGCCATGTTAAAAATTTAGAACTCTATAGTCAAATACAGCATTATTTCAATTGACTCTTCTCTAATTTCATTAAATGATAGAAGAGTAGAACACAGAATATCAGCTCAGAGAAATGAAGGAAAAATGTCAGGATCAAACCTTTCATACTTTTCACTCAAGCTGTCACTCCTCTCTCTTCTTAGATGTGTGCATCTAAGCTCGTTATTTGCTATTTGCCACATACTCCATATGCTTTTGTTTCCACATGCAAGTAAGAAAGAGCATTGCAGGTCAGGACGTTTTCCTCTACACCCCCTTTCTGTCAGGTTCCTCTTTCTTCTGTATGCTCATCCTCTTCACCACCACATCTGTGGTGCGACAGGCACCAAGGAACTGTCAGCACGTTTCTTGCTGAGAGATAATGCTGTTAGTAGCCTTGTTTTGAAAGCCAGACACAAAGTCTAGTCATAGCAAAAGTTTACCACGGTGACTAAGGAAGTAAAAGATCACATTTTACTTATTTATCCAAAGACTCATGCATCTGAGAGAGAATATCACAGTGGTGAAAAAGCTCTCTCTCAGTAAGAAAGAGATTCAATCCCAAAACTAAAATCTCAGTCAAATTATTTACTAAAAGTAACTCACCTTGAACTGAATACAAGCCAGCAGCTTCCAAAACTTACAGTAAAGCAAAGGCAGATCTCCACTATATGTTTTAAAACTACTGAAAAATAAAATTAAAAAAAAATCCCAAAACCAAAGAAAACCAAAACCCAAATCAAACCAAGCCAAAGGAAAAAAAAAAACAAACATGAAAAAGCTAAGCAAACAAACAAAACCAAAAACCAAACCAAACAAAAAAAAAAGAATGTTAGTTGGTAATATAAACTTTCCTGCCACTGGTAAATATGACCCCAGTGTTCAGCCTCTCAGTTCCTTTTGCTACAAGAATGACTTTCCTTTCAAAAATTAAAAATTAAAATTATTAGTGAGTGAACAGATGGAAAAATAAAGCAATATATATATATATGAATTATTTAGGTCCTTAATCACTTCGAGTTATTTTATTGAGAATTTCTCATTCACATAACAAAGGCTGTAGAATTTCAAAACATCTTGCCATAATGCATTCTTTGCTATCAATTCAGAATATGTCCAAGTTGTAGCCGTTAGCATAAAGCTCTTTTAATAAAACTTCCAGTTCCATATGGCTTCTGTAGAGGAATAACGGTCTCCCCTTAAACATCAAAAAGCTTTAATCAACTTCAGAAAGTTATCATATGCTTATTCCTCTAGAGTCTTCTTAGTGGAAGTAAGATTTCTCCTATCATCTCTTTTTTATTGGACAGGAAAATTCTTCATGGACAATTGCTTTGCTAGGGTAACCTTTCTTATGTGTGACATGTCAAACAGAACTCTTTGTTTGGCTATTAATCTTTGCTCTATTTCATCGATGTAATTTGGTTGCTTTTTTTGCCATGCATATTCATAGCCAAGAAAAAGTTGCTCTGGACTTCTCACTCACTTTCTCCCCTCCTCACCCTCTCACTTGCAATTTCGTTATTTTAAAAGCAACTTGCTAATAGTTCAGCAAATTTAAATAATAGCAATGGAATAAGCAGCTCCTTTAAAGGAATTGGAAGTACAGAAAATATCTGTTAGAAATAAGAGGTCACTCTCCACTTTCAGAGATATAAAACAAGAAGAAATGGCTAAAGCATGATGGCAAATGCTGATGTGGCAAGACAAGCCACATGATTCCTCCAGGTTCTTCAGTCTATTATCTTGCATTTACATAGATTCTAGCAGAGCAAAATCTAATTTAGATCTAATTGCAGCCAATACAACTGTTCTTCTGATTTTTTAGCTAAACTAGAACAACAAAGTTCTGGACTAAACCAATATTTTTCGTTGAAGGGACACCTGGATGTTAACCTTCTGCTTAAAGTAGAACTAATTTCAAAATTGGATCAGGTTGCTCCAGGCCTTGTCCTGTCAAACACAGAGATGCAACAACCTTTCTGCAGAAATTGTTCTACTGCTTAACCAATCTGATTGAAAAATAAAGCTATGCACCATTGGGCCAATTTTGGGCATAGTTTCTGAAATCTAATGATAGTGTTCAAACAGTGTTTACCACAGATATTTTGGTATTTGTTGTTTTGGTGGATAAATAAGAGTGTGAAGCTTGTGGCAGCTGGAAATAAACTGCTGGAATAGAGCAAATAGTGTGAGAAAAATACAAAAAAATGATACACAAAAGAGATAAAACAGAAGAACAGGAAAGTAAAAACAACATAGAAGAGAAATACCATTCTATTCTGATAGGCTAAACATGTACTGAACAATATTTATATTGTGTAAGAGAAAATAACAGCTCTAATACATAGTTCCTACTTTGCAGCAAAATTGTATTTTTTATTTGTTATAGAAATTTCCTATACCTTGCTTTTATATTCAGGACATTTTACATATGTTGAAAGAACTGTTGTAATCTACTGCTTGAGTGTGTTTCCCTATACTGGGTGTTCTTAGCCAGATTCTTTTCTGATCAGTTACAGATCCTTCCCCTGGTGAATGATGTCACATTCCCTACCAGCCCAGTCACAAAACTTAACTTTTCCTCAAAGACTAGTTTTGGACTGCTTCTTTTGTGATCAAACTAATTTGATTCCAACATTTATTCCTAACCTCCAGGAAGACTTAGCCTGAAAAAGGATGAATTTAAGTCTCTATCCTTAAAAGTTATTTACAATGCATGGCAGTCAAAGTAGACAAAGAGTGACTCCTCTTTCTGCATACATATAGTACCTGTCCAAGACAAGTGAGGATCTCTTTTGATAGCTTTGACAACATAGATTTTTTTTCCCTGCTGGTTGTTCAGAGATGCAAAATCAAATCCAGGTGTTCGCGTTCTCCTTTGTAGTGCCATTGACTCTAATACCTTGTATCTATGTTTTTACCATATTTGACTTCAAAAGACATTATACACATGAAAAGCTTCTACAAAGCTTCCCTCATGTGTCTTTCTTGAAGATCAAATCAAACTGTAGGCATTAGTATTATGATTTTGATAAACGCTACTTGCAAGAAACGATGGAAGGAAATCACTGCTTCACTATAATAGCCTTTTCCTGTTAAGAAAAACTAGCAGGTCTGCTGTTTAAATGAACATGGCTTCTTTTAAGATTGAAATGCCAAACAAAGTCTTAACTAAATGTACAGGCATCAAGACACAACTCTTCATTAGCAGAAGCCCACACGTTCTAACCAATCTCATCTTTTGTAGAATTTGTCTTTCATGTAGTCACTATTCTGACTGTATTTCCATATCTACCTCTGCAACCTGTGGTTCTTCCTAGTTTGTCAGAACAAGAAGCAGCAATTAACATATTATTTTTCTCCTCCTGAATTCAGACCCAGACACAACTATAAATTACTAAGAGTATGACAAAAATAGCAAAGAATATAGGTATTTGGATTCCTAGATGGAAAAAATTAATTTGACTTCTGGTTTAAAAAAAGTTTGCTTTGATTTTTCTCATAGCCATGTTTCTCCTCCCATTTATCAGTCTTCATTTCTAATCTGAAAATTACTGCTACAACAGGGAGGAGTGAATTACAAAATACTTATTTCACTGCATTTGGTAAACTATTCAACTTGCAAGTGCAAATGGTTTTGTTAGTAGTGACATTTGAGGCAGAATCTTACATCTATGGGTAGAAAATATCTGTTACAATCATTAGATATGAGGCAAAGTACAAAGATTTCTAATATACCTACTTATGACATCCCACCCTTGAGAGGAAAGGAGCACCCAAGATTTGTAGGTGCTTATGGTTGAAAGAAACAACATAAGTCAGAGAGTCTGCAAAAGCTTGCAAAGTTTTAGTAGTAAATTACTCACTTGGCATGGAAATTGGTATATTAGTCCCTGACCTCCTCATATAAGTACATAGCAGTGGATTTTGGATAGAAGGGTAGGGTGAAAGAGAAGAAAGAAAAAGGTTAATGAAAGAACGTTCAGAGTCCAGGGTCCTGGGCACATGCACATCCAGGCTTCATGGGGATACATTTTTATTTTTAAGTTTTCCCCACCCTGAAAATAATTTTTTTTTCTTTTTATGCAGATTAGTTATCATGCACAGTCTATTCTACCAGGCCTTTCTGGAAATGGGTCCAGGGCCTCAGGGGTCTTTGGTGGTCTTAATTCTGCCTTACAGTCCATGCCCACTTCTTAACCTCATTCCTGCACTTTCACTGCGCTGTGTTGTTCTTATCTCCAGGAACTAGAACAAGGACATTTGTACCAGAAAAGTCCTGCCCTACCTCTGTATGGCCTGATCCTCCAGCTACATCCCTATTCTTTCTCACATTGTGTTATTACCAGAAATCCTTGACTATTATCACCAACAAGCCTTGGTTGGCTCCAGAGCCATCTGGCTGTCGCTCTTTGAGATATACTGCTAGCTCCCTTATCTTCTAGGCTTCCACACTATTCCATTCAAATCAGTTTATCAGTATGGGAGGAAAAATTGTAGGAAAGAGGGAAGGATGAAGACGGAAAAGTAAAAAAGTAAATTCATGCAACTGTGCCTCCTACAAAGCTTTCAGAGTTACTGCATGAGTGATAGAGAGCTCTGAAAAAGAGTATTACCCACACGAGTAGAAGGGCTATTCAAAGAAAGATTCATAATGTTTCTGTCCATTTATTCATGGGGACTATTGAAATAATATTAAGTGGAAAAGAGCACTGGATATGCCATTTGTATCACAAAAGGTAGAACAATAATGACTTCAAATAGTCCTGATCAAAAATAAACAGGCAATAATTAAGATCTATAATTGCCTGTACTGGTTTATCTTGCAACAATATGAAAGTAGAATTTAGCCCATTAGCAGAGCAGCTAATGGGCTAAAAAAATTGTTAAAGGCACTTTAGAAACAGTAAAAGGCTTCCCAAGAATGAAACATTTAGAAAATAATGAAGAAAAAAAAAAAAAGATGAGTGCAGTCTTAGGAATCAGAGATTTAAATTCTCAACCCATTAGTGAAAGAATCATGCTTTTTGTCATGTAATTCCACCACTGAAAATAGAAAATAGCAGTAGTCTATTCTGTTCAGTTGAGGAAAAACAAAAGCTTTCAGAAGTTGAATCAGATACCCTGTTTCAAAAGAAGTCCAGTCAAAATACAAAGAATGTGATAATGTTTTGTGGTCATCAGTAGACTGCTTTCTTGAAGAAACTGATTACAGTTTAGTCCTTTATTAAACTTCTTCTGTAGCACAGTCTCCTTCTAAGAACTCATCTGGGTGACACAGATTAACCCTACTTTCACAAATTTCTGTTGGTCTAACAGTTTTGAGAACAAACCAAGAGAGCTTACCTGCCAGGAGTCTTCCATCTCTGAAATTGCTGCCAAAGAAAACCAATAGTGACACTTCCTTGTTATTGTCAATGGCAAAGTCAAGGGTCCTCCTGTAAGATGATTACAGGTCAGGTACCTTGTTACAGAATGACAATTCTCGAAGAACCCTGCTGCATACTGTAGACAAGTGCTGGATTTTTGCCAGTTAGTTTATTACTGTTAATTTCAATTGAAGTAGCATTAGATCCAACATTTAAAAGTTTCATACATCAGTACCTCACAGTTTATCTTGCTCTTGGCTCTGGCTAACCCCCCAAAACTCTTGTACATTGCTATTGGTTTTTTTCTTGTCCACTTTTCCTTCCATGCACCAGAAACCATTCTTAGTTTCTTCCAAGTGTGCAAACTTGCTCTGAAACCAGAGATATAACTACAGAACTGTTCAAGTTGACTTTATTCTTGTGAGTTCAACGGTATTTGTCATTATGAAGTACATAATGCTGTCTGTAAAAGGGTGTCTTGCTGCCTAAGACCATTCAAATTTTGTCCTTTAAAACACAGATAATTGCTACTCATATCTTATAGAAAGATTGGTCTCAGCTACCAAAATGCATATAACTTCTTCCTAGTTCAACCTCTTTGTGTTCCCAAAGAACAGAAACAAGTTCCAAATTACACTGGCCATCAGCACCAAAACCTCTTCTACAAATCTCTGGAAAATCCTCTGCAAATACACTCTTCGTTTTAGACACAAGAACAAAGGAATGACCAAACATGACTCCTGAATAGCCCCAGATAGATTAAATTTGAATGACCTCCTCATCCTTCATGTCCAAGCTCCTTTGGATATCACTGAAACTTTCCACAGGCCATGATACATCTCACATCTCCTGCTCTATGGAGTAAACTATTACTCAACAGTTGTTATTGCCATCTTCCTCTCCTTCAGTTGACTACACTGTCTCTGATCCTGCTGTTCATGGCGTGTTGGTCATGTTTTGCATCTGAAAAAAAACTTGGAAGAAAAACAGCATTTCTGGGTTACAATTAGACTAAGGCATAATCCAGCACTTAACCATACATCACTGCTAAGATTGGAGCTGTTCTGCAAACGTTTACAGAAACAGCACCTGGAATTTGGGAAACTACCTGTGTCCAGCATTAAATGCCAGCTGAGCAAACTCTTTCTAAAATTTGGTTTGGGGCATAGACATTTACACCCAGTAAAACTTCTGGCCATTTATATCCTATAGCAGAAGTCTGACCTGAAAGGCATGAATTGTATGTTATACACATAGGAACGTATTTGGGAGAATATTGATAGCTAGTGGACATGAAGCGTACAATGACTGGAAGGCAGGATAACATGGAGCAGACTTCATAGTAACAGTAAAGAATAAACTTTCTTCATCAGGCAGTAATTCCAAGATACAGTAAATATGACGTAAGTTAGAGCACTCCTTTCCTGAAGAACATATATATTTACATCATCTCATAAGTATGTATGCATATTTTACAATATCAATGTTAAAACTTCACTGCAAAAGTATATTTAAAATTAAATATACATGATTGTTCAAGCAATGTGTTTAGAGTTATGCATATTTGCATTCAATTATCATTTGCATATATTCGCAAATATTTTTTAACTAATTAGTTGCATAACACTATTAAGCATTTAACTACCTTTACATGACCACAGAGCTGTAAAAATATTGTTATCAAATAGATCCTTATTAATGGCAAGAAAATGATTTGTTACATACATTATGAATATCTGCTTAGGAGACCTGATATAGCACCACCAGTCCATATTTATCTGATTTATACAACACTATGAAGGAAAACCAGAGCACTATAAGAGAAAAGTTAATGATTCATTACAAAAATTCATTTCCTACAATGTCTGTCATTCATAGATAATTGTATGGTTCAGTTGTGCTCAATCATGAATTTATTTTATATACTCTATCCACTCAAGGTGCATTACAAAACACACCTATCTAGGAGGATGGTTGCAGATACTCTTACTCTTTATTATTTGATTTTAATTTTTACACAGCATTTTCCTCTTCATTACATAAGAACTTCTAAAATAAAAGAAACATGAGAAAAAGAGTTAATATTATGGTACCAAATATACATTGCTAGAAATGCCTAACGAAAATAAATGAATTTTCAAGGAATCCGCTTCATTTTTCTTGGAGGGTGGAGAAGAATGTAGAAGGGAGAGGTTCTTGTTTATATGCTTCATTTTAAATGGTATTATCCAAGGACTTTTTAAAAATATTAATTTTCCTCACAGCATGTTATTCAGTATCCTCATTTATATCCTGCCTCTGTAAGTACATTGATACTTGCTTTGCTTTAAGCATGTGAATAATGGAATTTTTCAGCTACTTAAGTAGCTAAAAAAATAAAAGGTAAAAGATTTTGTGTTACTAGATTCCCATGAGAAAGCTAATACAAGTTATGGTGCTGAAAAAATACAATTAACCATTTATTATTAATATGGGCAGATATAAGGCTCGGGGTTTCATTTTAATGTTTCTTAGTCTTAAATCAAAATAAATACACTGAGTAAAAACTTCAGTCATGCAAATAACCAACAAAATAGGAATTACTGTTTAAAAAAAAAAGCATGGGGTGCTGCTGCTAGAATTGATTTTCCGCAAGTAACCTATTCCCCTCTTCCACTGTTCAGTTGGACGATCAAAGGAAGGACATTTCCAGAAAGCTTAGGTAGGGATCAGTGAGTGCAACATTCTAAGTATTTGATAGTAATATGGTTGCACTTGCACAGTGCATATCCCTTCAGTGTTTTGTGCTGCCTCAGAGCTCATTATCCAGTCTAGTTCCCTTCCTTTCTTTGCTAAGAAACAGGGTGATTTGCACAAACATCAGTAATATCGGTGCTACTTCCACATTGCAGCTAAAGGTAAGGTCTCAATTATCCAGCAATTGTATAATTCTGCTCCCAGAGCGCTGTCAGTACCTTGCTTTTCCTGGAACTGCCAGAACAAATGTGTTGCATCCACAATATAAACCTAATTCGTAGATATAAACTCTGGAAACAACCCTCAAATAAAATGTGATTCTACATAAATCCAATGAATTTTCTTGCAGAGAACAAAAATTACCTGTAATTGCCAAACTGAAGTCTATAACTTCAGAGAACCCAATGCAATTATATGTACAAGAGTTTTACAATACAGTCGTTGCACATATCAAAATGCAAAGAACAGTCTTTCATAGCTAATCCTATTAAAAGTAATTGGTATCTTGTCTCAAATACATTGAGAAGAAAAAGCTCAGGCTATCTAAATAATGTTTTGAGATTTTCATACAGCATGCACTGTTTTTTGCAAATTCCTAAGTGACTAAGCAATCGGTAAAACACACTAAAACACCTGTGAAATCACAAGCTGCATTATTACTAATTGTGGCCAAAGTGCACTCAAAGGATTTTTTACATAGTCTAAACTCTTCCGTAATCCCAGGATACTGAAAGAACCTCCAGCTTTACACACACTTTACAAAGACCCTTTTACATGGACTTTCTGTTTAAAGTTCAACCATGGTTCCTTTGTATACCCTATACAAGAGAAAATTGAACAGAAGGAGGAAATAAACCCTTGAATTTTAGCACTTAAGAGAATACATAAATAATTTCACTATAGAACAATATAATACACTTCATAATTCCTAATGAAAGTATAAAAAATTAGTTATATCTAGGAAAATGTACTTTAAATATTATTCCACATGATATTTTTGATCTGTCATTTGGAAAATTGAATTGAACATCTAGTAAAGCATTCATGGGACTGTTTTATCACTGCTTAAGTACCTTTACTGATATATAATGAATTTTGTACTGGTTTCATAAACCTTAATTGGAAAGCTTGGCAAACATCTCAAACAATTCAATGGCCAGACTTCATATCTGGCATCCTTTCAACGAATCTTTTTTTCTTGCATGGAGTTACATGCTTATGAAACACAACACATGCGTTTTTCATCAGTTCCGTAAAAACTGATTTTCTCTGTTTGTTTTTGCTTCTAAGCATCTTCAGTACCTGAAGAATTAAAAGTTAGAGAATCCAACCATTAACAATTATACCTTAGAACAGAAAAGTAAAAAGCCAAGTCGATTATAATAAAAAGTGAAAGAAAAAAAAAATCTCCAGTAGAAATGTTAAATACTGTGGTTTTTAGCTGCATAGGCTGAAGTTACTGACCAGAGAACAGAGAAGTGCAAAAGCAGAAACTACCGTTTACAAAATCTTCTCTGTGCCAGACCTATACACCTGCTGAAATTTTGATGTTTACACCAGAGACAAATCTGAACCTTATTACCTACAAAACATATTAAAATAAATTACTTTCCATTTTCACCACTGTCTTTACAACTCTTACAAGTTATAGGCATCTGTAGAATCTAAGATATCATCCCACTGACAGGATTGGGGCATCAACCACCTCTCTAGGAAGCTTGTTCCAACATTTCACCATCATCTCAGTAAAGGGGCAAAACCCCTCCAGTTCTGTAAAGCAACAAAAAATGAAAGGACTGCTTGTGTAAAACTGCAGGCAGAATAGTGCATGATTGATTCTAAGCTACTGAATTGAAGCAATATAAAAGGTTTCACTTCAAGAGCCAGTGATGAATCATGCTGATCCTGGCCTGGGCTTCACATCTGCATGCAGGGGAGAGCACATGTTCCCCATTCTGCAGAGCTCTTGTGTTGTATCATCAGAGATCCAGCCTCAGACATGGAGGAAAGACAGAGTTGTGAACCATGTCAGATTTGTATCTCCTGATGCCACACTCAGACACCACGTACTGTCTTGAGGCAGACAAGGCTTGTTGTTACACAAGAGATGTCCGTCAGAGGACAGGAATGTCAGAACACAAAACTGCCTCAGAATAGTATCTCATTTCTTGTCATGTACCACTGTAACATCCGATCTTTATTCAGTATTTCTAGGCATGTGCAGGAAAAACGTATCTTCCAGATTTTGGGTGTATTGGATTTGCGTGTCAAGGTTTTGGTAGCGGGGGGACTATAGGGGTGGCTTCTGTGAGAAGCTGCCAGAAGCTTCCCCTGTGACCAACACAGCCAATGCTAGTCAACTTCAAGACTGACCTGCTGGTGTCCGAGGCTGAGCCCAGGAGCAACAGTGGTAGCACCTCTGGGATAATACAGCTAAGAAGGGGTAAAACTGCTGTGCAACAGCAATTGCAGCTGGAGAGAGGAGCGAGAATTTGCGAGATACAGATTTCCCTGTAGCCTGTGGGGCAGACCACGGGGAGGCAGGCTTCCCACTGCAGCCCGTGGAGATCCCATGGTAGAGCAGAGATCCATTTGTAGCCCATGGAGGACCCCACACAGGACCACATGAATGCCCAAAGCAGCTGTGACCCCATGGGGAACCCATGCTGGTGTAGGCTTCTGACAGGAGACAGAGTAAATACGGAGTAAAGTTGCGCCTGGAAAGAAGGGAGGGAAAGGGGAACTTGTTTTTAAGACTTGGATTTTTTTCTTATTACCTTACTCTGATTTGACTGGTAGTAAGTTAAATTATTTTCCGAAGTTAAATCTGTTTTGCCCATGATGGTAATTGATGAGTGATCTGTCACTGTCATTTCCTCAGCTCCAAAAAGGTTTTCATGATATTTTTCTCTCGCTGTCCAGTTAAGAAGAGAGAGTGATAGAGTAGCTTCAGTGGGCACATGACATTCAGCTGGCATCAACCCACCACAGTCTTGTAGCAACAGTTGCACAGAATTGGTATATTACGCATTTTCTGGAAAACACACACACACATACAGATAAACATAAAAAGAAAAAAAAGTCCTTTTTCCTGGAAGAATGCAATTAAAGATATTAATCCTGCACTTAGCTTTACAGAAACAAATCTTAAAAAAAGACAAGTAGAAAATCTCTTTGAAGTCAACAGCACTTGCACCTGTGCAGTTTCAGCCATCTGAAAATTGCTACAGGTTAAGGGGGTAGGCTGAAGAGCCTTCACAAGTCACTGAAACTTCACAAAAGGGGTGATATTTAGACATGTGACAAGGAACAACAGAGTAAGTTTTGGATGAGAGAGAAGACTGAGTATAGCAATAGATGTTAGAAGCCAAAAGAATAGTACACATAGGCAAAATGTAATGATCCCGAGAAGAAAAGACAGAAGATGAAAACCCCAGGACACAGGAGATTATCTTGATAAAGTGAACACGTGAACCACAAGCTGAGATACTACAGCGCAATGATGTCAGGAGTAAAAAAATGCAAAGCTCAAGTTGACTGGTGAAACTGTACAAGGCCTGGAGGGAGTCTAAGAAGAGAGCTAGCAGTCTAGGCAGCAGGGGAACAAGTGATGGGGAAAGACTGCTAGGCACTGTTTGCATAAGGATGCTGCTGTGATAAACTGCAAGAAAAGGGAGCCTGCAGGTGAACCATAGCACACCACATCGGGTTGTGATGTTGTTTCTAATGTTTCCTTCATTTCTATGATAAAGCAGCAGCAGCAGAGTCAGAACTGATGAGGACAAATGTGAAGGATGACTGGGTATGTTACTGCCTCTGTAATGGATCTAATGGATCACTTTCATCACTCAGAAGTAACACCAGGAGAGAAAGAGTCCTTTTAATTATTCTGCATCATCTCTTTTATCCACCAAACAGCACAACTCAACATAGTTATGAGTTATAATAACTTTACATAACTAATCTCCTAAAAAACCCACAAATAACACAGCCCAAGGTTTGAACAACCAAAAGTTGCACAACATAGTCACAGTGCAAATAAAAATCACAGCTGTGATCAAAAGAAAGCTTTTGGAGTGAAAGGAAAGTCAACCCTCTACCCCACCCTACAATGCTTCTTGAAGCTGAAATTCATGAGTTGAGGTAATGTAATGATAAATATTTTCAAAATACATCTTACACGGTGATGGAACTAAAAGAATGTTTGAAAACACGCTTTAAAAAGAACTAAGACATAAAATGCTTCTAGTGTTATGACTTTTCATTTACAATTTTACTCAGAATAGAAAAGGAATGAAGAATAAAACAGAAGACAGAAGAAGAATGTTTTTCCTCAAAAGGTCATTGCATTATTTTGTTACTTTTTTATACAGAAGCAATTCCCTGAGCAAATAATAAGTTCTTCGTGTCAACTCCTTAACAAATTGAATTAAAATTCTTTCTGTAAATGTAGTTATTCACATTAAGTCAACTCATTAAAAACATGGCTGAAGAGTTTCATTAGTAATGAAAACCATTACAGTGTGCTCAGCCCCAAAAATGCTATTACAAACCACCCTAAGTCAGGTATTTGCATTGCTTTATTGACACTGACACCTCCCATTCCTAACTCATGTTCAGTAGCTGTGCCATGAAATTTTACTTTTGCTATCAACTGTAGTTGAAAGCATTTCATTCTTAATTAATGTAATAATGAATAAATTTATAATCAATTTCACAAAGTGCAAGCAATGTCTAATGCCAGGACACTAACAGATGGTCAGATTTCATTACAGCAATGTATGATGTTACTGCTCTCATCTCTCTGCCCTCAGACATGATCTTTCCTCTGCTGTTTCACAGCAGAAGCAAATACACTGCAGCTGCTCAGCCTAGTCAGCCACTCACAGGATAAAGCAGCATTTGAGGGCCTAACAATCTAGCTGGAAACTGAAGGCCAAGGGACTAGTTTTATCCAGGTTTTACCAGTGGACTTCAACATGGTAAAAAGAATACTCAGTAGGGTGGACCAAAGCCCATTTGCCAATTTTGAGTGCAGTAGATTGTACTAATAGATTTGATACAGGATGGGAAGCGGATCCAATACAAAACTGAGAGAATGGCAAGTATTGTCTTGCTAAAATTCTTGACACAAGTTGAATCCTATCAAATCCAAAGTATTGTGCAGCAGTATTACACTCATGCTCAGGCTGGAAATCCCAGTACCAGCACACCTTATACAACCAGGGCACTTTCTGGGAGTAAATGGGCATTCGGGAGGTGAAAGCACCTTAGACAACTGCAGCTAGTGCTCAAAAACATACTGCCAGGAAATAAATAGTTCTACAGAAACAGGAGGAGACAACTTGGTGTGAGGGGAGGAACATGTGGAGGTGGAGTGTGGTATAATTCGTAAGAAGCCTAAAGTAAGGTCTTAGGACTGCCACAAAAGGAAGAGACCAAGGGGTGGATTTCAGACTCTTTGGGTTCTGGGGGAGTAACCTCATGGTTCATGATGCAACATTGCACACTTACTTTACGCCAGATAATCCACTCCTCTGTTTCTGCATACTCTGCATAAACCCCAGTTTGATGAAAATTTGTGTTCTTCCAGCTGATCCAATCTGTTCTTGTTATTTGCTTCATTTTAGTACAATTGGTTATTCCTGTTACTTTTGTGCAGATCACATTTCTAATCTTTATTCCAAGAAACTTCTACTTGCCCAACCATCTCTTTAGAAAGACAAAAAGTAACTTTGGTATTTTTCTGTTCCCTTGGTGCGGTAATTCATCCTATAAACAGAAGCGTATTGGGGGAAGAGTTGACAAATCATTCTGTCATTTTAATTTTAGTAAGACTTATTTTACCAGACCTATTACTGAACACTTCACCCTCCATCTGTGTGATTTCTGTATTGCCAGTTTCACATATATATAATATAAAGCTGTGCATTAAAATGATAATTTCTTGCGCTTATTGGTGCCTGCTCTGGACTGTTTTACTCACTTCTTCCACACCTCATTTTCAAGATATACATGCCCTAAGCCCATCCAACTGCTTCTGCCCTTTTCCATTCCAACAGTTTTTTCTCACAGTAACTAATGAACACATTAAGATTACTTTTTTGGCTTAAATGAACCAGCTGCTCTCTACTGCTATCTGAAGGGGAGTGAACAGGGCCAAAAATTATTGAGAATTACTTATTCTGTTCAGTGACTCTGGATTACTTTACAACAATCATATTTAAGACAAGGCATACTGGTTGGTGGTTTTTTTTTTGCTTGCTAAGCCAGAGGTTTTCTGCTTCTCTATAGGTTTTGTTTAGGGGCAATTGTGGTTTTGGTGGGGTTTTTTGTTTGTTTAATGAGGTAGTTATAACAATCTGCATTTATAAAGTAGCATGCTCTTTCATTACAGTTTTCCTAAACAACTATTTTCTAGTGAATTATCAGAAATGTTACAGAAAAGCACTTCTGGTGTTTTTGTGGAAAATGTCAAGTACTGTATTAATAAAGTGCTTATGGTTCTCTTTCTGACTGTAAAGTTTCTGTTAGTTTATTCTTAGCCATCTGTTACATCTGATTAAGTTTTGTCTTGTTTTAAGGGATGTTGTTTATCCTTGAACTTCTATTTATTATATTGAGGATTCTTTATAGAAAGGACACAGGAGAATACAACAGTGCCAAAGCATATTGGATTGTGGATCCCTCTAGACATGCCATTTGTTTTGCAATGCAGCTGAGTAAGCCATATATTATGTTCTTGCCTCTTTAAGCTCCCAGGTGCTCAAAAAAATTGTTGGAGAATTCTCAGGGCTCAGTTCCCAGCACAAATAAGCTATTTTTATTTATTTTCTTTCTATTTGACAGATGACAATACAATGCAGTGTGGGTAAATTCTTACAGATACTGAGTTAAAACTGCTTCTGCCAATTTTTTTTGAATGAATAATCAACCTCAGGCTAAAGCTCACATTTTCCATTGCACTGTGAAAACAATGCATGAAGAAATTTCAGTAACATGCCTCACTAAGGTAGAAGAGCAGTGGCCAAGGACAGAGATAAATTATTTACTATTAGTTCAGGTAAATAACACATTTTCAGGTTAAGCATCAGGAACACCAAAACATCAGCATTGTATGTTTGATGTCATCTAATTGTCGTCCAGAGGTCAACATTATTCTGAAGTCCCTGGAGGAGCTCCCCAGCTCACCTCCTCTCTGCCACGCCGCCAGCAAGTGCTTCTCTGTCACAGCACTGTGCACAGTTAAAAAGAGAAAGAATCAGGAGCGCTCCTGCTGTACAAAGTATATAAAGTCAAAAGGATATTGATTAGATTACTAATTTATTTAACATATACATTGAATTCAGAATGGGAATAAAATTTCACCTCCTACCATGTATCAGTTGCATATTGCCTAGGGCCCTGAGCCTGCTAATAGCCTGTTCTTCTTTCTCTTTGGTTTTTGCCTAATTTCATTTCATTTTTCTTTTTCTCTCCTTTCCCGTACTTCGTTTGGAACTGAACAACTTAAAACATGAATGCCCTGGTTTGTGACAGTCAACAAACTGTCACCTCACAACCTTTACAGTGACAGATGCCACTTTTTTTTTTTAAGTAGAAACAGGTTTCTTTATTGGCAGTTCTAAAAGTTCTGTACACTGTAAGAACAATTCCTTTCCAAAAAACAACTGTGAGAAAATAAATTTTCACTAGCAGCTGGTCTTCTTGACTGCCTAGATAACCCTCCTAAAGGAGAGGAGAGTTACATATCTATATACTGACCAGTCCTTCCTTACCATGGGACTTTATCTTTCATCAGGTAAGATGGAAATAACTCTGAAGAGAACCATGGCAAGAAAGGCAAAACAACAAACGCCACCCTTAATCCCTGCAGCTTTTAATATCCTTTTCGTGTTCAGAGATCTGCAGAATAAATGGTCACCTGGATATGTTGCTCAATCTTCAGTTACAGCCTTTAAGAGTTAAATTATTTAGTTCCCTCAAAGACTATTGTAGGGGAACCTTGAATGTTGCTCAACCTGGGAATCCTGAAGGGCATGCAGTATACAGCCAAAAAGGCAAAAAGTACAGAGGATTGGCATATTCAGGGAAAACGAGAAACCAGCTCCGACCCACCTCCTCCTCTCCCAGATTAGACATTACCCTGCAGACAGTGTTGACCAGGTGGGATCCCACTTCTGCACAGAACTGTTTGTACTTCCCTAACTTGTCATTACTCTAGTAAGTCAAACTACGGAAGAAAACATTTATCAATAGGTGCCTCTACCCCACCTAACACAGTTTTCTCCTGTATGGAAAAGGAAATTCAAACTGCAGAGAAGAAATAAAACAAGTGAGAGGACTGAAAAGCAGAAAATTAACTTAAAAATAGGTGTGTAAAGGGACATAAAATAGAAAACGGACAGAAAAATAAATAAATAGTAAGCATCTGAATAGGATAGGGACAGAAAGGGCAAGGGAATGCAGCAACCTACCAGCACCATCAGAGATGCTGAGAAGGGAAGGTCTGAGCAGCCTGGCCCTTCTCCTGCCACATGGATGCTCCCTTAAGCAAGAGCTGCAGGAAATTAACTTTTCTCCCTAGTCTTACTTCCTTCAGCAAATCAATGTGAATGCAGTATCACTTCTTCTATGAAAGCACTTCACTGAGGGTTTCTTGTGTCTTTCTTGTCCTCAGCACCTGCAGTTTCAATTTCTCTCAAGAAAGTAATTTTCTGATCAAATTTTCAGCATTTGCTTTCCCTCTGCTCCTTTTACGTTTGCTTCCTCTCAGCTCTTCCTTCCCTTCTTCCTTTTCTTTGCCTTCTCATGGTTATTCCAGTGCTCCTAGATCTCATCCATTCTGCTTCAAGCCAGTATTATCAATTTACCTTGAAACACACACAGTTCTGTCAGCAGTAAGAATCAACTGCCTGTTCAACCACAAGGAACAGAGTTTTATGTAGTATAAACCTTAAAAGGGAATCAGAACCAGACATAAGAACAATTAATTGAAAAGTTTACTCTTTCAATTAAATGGAAGGTTAATGAAGATAACACTAGAAGGAACCATGCTGAAAACAAAAAACAGTTCACAGAGTTCTAATTATTGCTTTTTATGCAGCTTGCCCCTTCTGAACGGAATAATTAAGCTAAGAGGACTATGGCTAATAAAATGTCTGTGTGATTCAGTTCAAGAAGAAAACAATGGAAAGAATAAGGTCTTTGTTTTCACTTTTCATTCATGGGAGTGGGGCATTTTTGAGTGTAGGACTAGAACATGAGAATAGATTAAATCAATAAGAAAAAGCTTATTTTTTAAAGTCTCATCAAAGTAAAATCCAAAAATTTAAAATTCAACCTTTATGAAAATTTACCTGAAGTATATTTCTGAGGGCAATTGAAAAGCTTTTGGAAACGGTGAAGAATTTCCTTTTCTCTTTTTATGCTTTATTATAAGTATCTTAAACAACCAGAAATCCAGTGACTTTCATGACTTCACCCAAAACCTTTCACTTCTATGCAACATATTCAGACAAAAAATTGGAGAACCCTCATCTCTGCATTTTCAGAAAAACGCATAATTTAAGTGAGGCTGGCTTGTTGGGTTTTCTTTGGTTTTGTATCATTTTAGACAATTTCATGAGGAAAAGCAACAAATTCTTCTATAAACAAACAAACAAAAACAACCCCAAAACCAAACAACCCTCCAACAAACTAACAAAATGCAGACCACAAAACAAAAACAAACAAAATATCCAAAACCAAACTAAACTAAATAACAAAAAACCACAAACAAACAAATAGAAAACCCCACAAACCTCCATTTCTCAGTTGGAATTCATTACACAGAATGTATGTACTTTTACCCAAGAGCTCTAATCTTAGACATTAGCTCTGTGGCTTGTGAAATTCACTTAATTCATTGAGGAACCTGCATAGAAAGAGGCTGTTTCAGCTGATGGTTGAGAACATATCCCTTTTCTTCTGTGTTAACTGTAGAGAGTCTAATAAATATAGGCTTGAGAGATTACACTGACATGCCTACAGCTGGACAATATGTGTACATCTCCTTCTATACCCACTGAATTAGAATAGAAGAACTTGTGTCCATCTCATCTATTTACATCCACAATCCTCTGAATAAAAAATGTCTTACTACAGAAGTCTCCAGTCTTGCAAAGAGATACACACTTAATTTCACAGTTGATACAACTGATAACCAGTGCAGCTTCTGAAGAACACATGATGGCCAATACAGAGAATTCCTGATCTTGGTCGTTGCTCTTAATGCTCTATCTCAACGAACACAGTTACCATACTAAGGGGATGGGACTTTCTGACACAATATCTTCATGTAACTTTGTATTGCTGTCACAGTATTATCACTTTGATAGATTCAGTTATTCTAGAATTGTCACAAACTTTTACTAATTCAGTGATATTTAGTTATTGCCTTTGTGACTTCAGATAAGAAGTCATGCATTACTTGAATACAGTAAATTATTAAAATGTAATTCTTCTCCTTCCTCCCAAGATATTAAATGTTATTTTGCATTTGACAAGACCTCAGGCTAACTCAGTGATTGCCTTTGTACCTGCCCATCACTAGAGAACAGAAGACTTTTCTGATTGTTTCTCTACTAATACTTACGCTGTTGAGGTGGGACCACTTCCAGTTTGGCAAAGAGACAGCAGGCAAGCATCTGTATAGAGTCCCAGAACAGATGCACTATTGAATATAAACCGATACCAAAAGGATAAATATATCATAAAAATATTAAACCATCAGATTAAGAACTCTTCCACCTGCCAAGATTTTGATATATAAATGGAATGTTTAATGTGCTGCACTAATATAATTAATTTATCATCATTATAAAAGTACACTTAGTTTGTATCTCCATTTTTTAATCTGATTCGTCCTAGTAAATTGACATCTCCAGCTGACTTTCATGTTCCCACTTGTAATAACTAAGTTCTTTATTCTCTTAACATTTAAGATCTTAAAGCAAATGGAATTCTTCATAATCAGATAACTTCCAAAATTCTCTTTTCTTCAGTAAAAGTATGATTAGGAGGAGAAAAAGGAAATGTCACTCTGCTTTTCACTGCAAGTAGAAGAAAAAGTCTAGTAACATATGCAACCTTGTAGGCTTTCATCCTGCTCTTAAAACAGTTAATCCAACTGGATCTCATGCATACATTCCCCCTAGATAGATTTCCCTCATTAATTTAAATAACAGCAGACATAAATCTTGACATAATCTTCTCCCTGAACTTTACTGTCTGTAAAGCATATGGAGTCTTCTTTGCCAGAGAGAAACTCAGTCATTTTTATGCTCCTGGTGTGGGTACAGGGGATTGTATCAGTCTGGCTAGCAGGATGAATCAGCAAAATAACTGTACCCTTCTCTCTTTTATTGAATCCTATCAGATTAGCAAGTTTTTAAAGGCCACATAAAAGGTTCACAAACTAAGCCTTAAGTTTATAACTGTAGATAAACAGGCTGTCAGTCACCACCAGTGCCAAAACCCATACCTGGTGACAAATGTGAATCTGACATGATGAACACCACTAGGATCTAACAGTCTCTCTCCATTCATACATGTGATTCAAGTGTACTACAGCTGCTGTAGCCAAACCATTGATTCCAACTGTGGAATTGTGTACCTGCACATGTAACTCATTTATCATTTCCCTTTCATGTCATTAGTAGCAGGAAGCAAAGTTTTTCCTGTTGGAAGAGGGAAGGAATTTTGCCTTCAATATGAGTGATGGAAAATTGAAGCATTGACTTTAGTCATCAATTAGTTGTGCTGTGGGGGGGTAAGTCAAGAGTCCATGAAGGAAAGGCATTTAGTAGTATGCGAAGAATAGGAAAAGGCTGAAAATAGAGAGTCCAGAAAAAATGCAAATTTACAAAGCTTAGAGATTATACCTGGAAAAGACTGAGAGTATATTCAAAGCAGTAGAGCACTTCAGTAATTTGTTATATTTGGAAGACAGCCAGAAGCCAGTGTGTGTTCCAATGGCTTGCCTTTCTCTTACTTAATGATTGGATGACCAACCTTAATTTTCCACAGGTTTAACCATCAGATTCGTGATGACATCTGATATTCTTTAATCTGTGATATCCTCTAGACATATTTCTAAATCTTTTAAGACCCCAGAAAATGATCAAGACTCTTGAGTATCATTACCACTTAATGGAAAATACTGCCACGATACTGTTACTCTATACAGATAGATAGACAGATATATGGACATTTACATCAATCACAGTTTTTTCTTCAGCGTCCCTACAGACCACATTTTAAGAACACTGCAAACTAAATTGAGTCAGCAGATAGGCAGATTTGTAAAGAAAACAAATTAGACAAATACCTTCTTCATCCCTTCTGTGTCTTAAGAATGCACATGTCATCACCACTCTAAGTAAAATATGTAGACAAGATAATTTTTAATTTACTTTTTACCCCAAGCCCTCTGGGCACATGGAGAATAAACAGTGACAAATAAAGATTTCTCATCTCAGTAAGATGCAGATACACAACAAATCACAGAAGAAAAGTTCCTTCCCAAAAAGGATTTCTCAATATCCTGCTTGAAAATTAATCTTCCACTTAATCAAACCCATATGGATAAATATTTTTCCTGTCAACAAGACTAGATTTAATAAGACTTCTTATCAAGAAATGGCAATCTGGATAACTTAGGCTACTTTCTTCTTTCTTTTTTTTTTTCCCACTGTACCTTAATTTTTTTTGTGTCTTATATAGTCTCCATGGACTGTACTCAGGCCAGACCTCCTAAGAAGTTCTGACAGGCCTCATGTAGGTGATCCTCAAGCCAGAACATTTCTGCATCAGAGGGAGAGACTTCTCAGGTGAAACCTCATGAGTTTGAAGTGCTCTCTCAGTTGGGTAGTAGGCCTTTCAGAGCACAGTTTAAGTATCAAATCCTTAAATTCTACCTCGTTTATGTGGAAGTCCTTTGTTTCAATTGGTCCTCCTTAACAAAAGGATGTAAATTGCCCTCTCTAGCTGATAACTCCCTGTTGTGTATTGCAAAGTTGATGGCATTACAAATTCTTTTAACTTTAGTATTCACCATTCTTGCATTGCTTGAAAACTCTTTTTTCCTTTCTTCCTGTCCAACATCCTGTGGGTCAAACTCTGCCTTCACTTGCTTTGTTGCAGATTTTCTGACTCTCCAAATATACTTTATGTAGTTTCTCAAGGTTGAAAAAGGAAAGCTGAATTTGATTCCTCAGATACAGGGGGATTCACCCCTTCATACTTTTCAAGCTGGGGTGATCAGCAATGGTTTTGAATGAAACTAGAATGTATGCTTCTGTGATAAAAATACTTAAATATAAATGTCATCTGTATGTGTGTAAAATATTACCAGGATTCCATTCAGGGTGTAACTTTATATTACATTTTGTTTCTCAAATTGCTGATCCTCTGACTAAACTCCTTAAATGTTGAGAGTAAAGGATTCAGAAACAAAATCACAAGGATAACATTGATCCAAATTATTTTCCTCTCAACATTTTGTTTTAGATGATATGATAAAATGATAAATATAATAAATATTGTAACTGTGACAAAAGTTTAGGAAGAAAAAATCATATACCAAAAGACTCGCTAACTGAAATACTTCTAACCCTTTAAAATAGAATGCAATGCAACAGCATCCCAGTAGATAGCTGTTTTTCACAAGTAGTTTATAGATAAGGCACCATTCTCTAAAGCAAAACAGTGGGATAGAACTGTAAGTCAGGAACAGATTTATGTTAAGAACACTGATGGAGAAAATACAGTAAAGCTCCCACTGAAAATATATGCTTTCTATATTATTTTTCTTGGTTGTAATTGTTCGTTATCATGCTCACAAAGGTCAGAACCAGAAAAATAATAGATTCAGATGAAAACTTTGGCTTTGGTGTCGTGATAGGCACTTATGACTTCAGACAAATATTGCAAACTTGAGCTTAAAACATATTTATTCTTTCTTTTCAGAATTCCTCATGCTTCCCCAGATATTTTACCTCTGGCATAGACACAGTGACATGCAGTCCTCAGATATAAAATCACATACAAGTTCCTCTGTATTCCATCTCATTTAGTATAGAGGAGGATGAGGATGGAGTATAAAACAGCTCAAGGAATACAGCAATCATTTAGTATTCCTCAAGTTTTGTCTGTATGATACTATACCTAAAGCAGCATCCTTTCAAATGCCTTATGTATATACATATGTATCATAATTTACATTTTCCAATAAATATTCATCTTGAAATAAATGGAATTTTTTCCATTTTTTCATGACCATTGTACTTAATTTTCTCCACATTTACTGATGAAGTATTTTTTATTTTTCAGTACTTTCCAATCAGTTGTTGAATTATTACAATACTCATATGCAACATACAATGTTGGAACGCTCTATTAATTTTTTTAAAAAGTACTTATTGAAGTCACTATAGAAACTTCCATGGATGGCTATCATTGGAAAAAAATAAGATAACCATGAATTAAAAGTGAAAAATAAATTTAAAAAAAGTAATACAAAAAGACATCTCAGCTTTTATCAGTTCACCTAGATTGAGGCTTCAGTGGAAAAAACATTTTTTTTTAATTGCAGCTCAGAAGACAAGTTTTTCACAACAGAATTGAAAGAAACTCTGAATCAAGCAATTACCTAAATTTCTGTAGCAGGTCAGAATTTGATTTTGTCTTTTATTTCTCCAAGATTAACTGAGAAACTTTAAAAAGAAGGCTTTCAGAATTAAATATTAAAATGCATGACAGTACAAACTGTATGCAGCAATTTCATTCACTTTAATATTTAATTCAGCACCAAAACTACATTGCTAACTAAGTTCATTCTGCCACATAAATTTCAATTCACCAGTGCATTTATCTTGGTATATACTTCATTCCTTTGTAGCACTCATCCAAAAGCAGGAGAAAGTCAGAGAATCCCTGTGCTAGGCAGGAGTGAGTTTGTGCTACAAGTGGTGGAGTTACCTGTAATATTTTTATTACTATATTGGGGAATTGATGAGAGGAGGACTGCCCACATGGATGTCCAGTGAGGAAACAGCAGAGTAAGACTATGAAGGTCTGGAATGAAATATTTTCTATGGCAGACTTCTGCTCTGAACTTGAGCAAGCTATCTATTTCTCTTTGTCTCAATTCCACCCACCAAAAGGCAGGGTAAGTGGGCCATAGTAACTCTCAGTATTACAAGGATTTTAAAAATATCAAACACCATACTTATAGTTCTTTCCAAAAATGATGTGAATGATAATCAGCTTGAAAATAGCAACAGTTGTTTGTATCACACAGAATAAAGAGCAGTGCCACTGTGAGCTGTTCCAGGCTAAATATTTCCCAGCCCCTTTGGATGGCTTTTCACATTTACTCCAAAGCCCTTCACAAGTAGGCAGCTACAAACAATTAGTGTAAACTGGAAGGAATGACAGAAGGATGTGACCTGTTGGGGTAAATCTGTGGGAGGTACCACATTCTTTGATTTCTTCTTATTTCAGGGACCCAGCCCCCCCTTGCTATCTTATTTCTTTCTCCCATTTCCTTTTCTTCCTATTCCGTTATTTCTTCCCCATCACCTGAAACTCTGCAGAAAGGTCACTTCCTGGTTTCTTGTTTATATTTTGTATTAGATTGGGTCAGAAAACCTTGGCCTTTGCTCTCAGATGCAATTCAAAGCGTCATGCTGACACACTGCATGCCAATTTGCCCACTCCAGGGCAAAGCCTTGCATCCACCTCAGGAGCATACCACACTCACATTAATTAACCCAGGCACATGCTGATGTAGCTATAATGCTTTCATAGCCTGAGAAGTATCTGTGTTGTGCTGTGTAGTTATAGGTGTTCCAGGCTGTTACTCCACATTTTCACAAATATTTTGCATTATACTTTATAATGCTTCCATTGACTGATTCCTACATTACCCACTTGGCTTTATCTTTCTTTGTAATATCAGTCTTCCTGTCTTTTCTGACTTTACCATTACATTTGGCTTTGCCTTTATGACTTTTACCCACAGTCTTCCTTTTCTAATTTTGGTGTCTCTGTTCTGTCTGAGGTGTCTCTGATACCTCACTGTTTTATTTTTCTTTCAGCTTTTTAAAACATTCATATATTTATTTTATTACTTCTACGTTTAACCTTCTCTACATACTGACCTTTCTGAGGCTGAGTACAAGAGCATAACTCACAAAGCAACAGTATTCTTAAAGAGGAAGTCAATGTTTAAGATCTACTAAGATCTATTAAAGTCAACGTTTAAGTGCTATTAACCACTGCAACCCAGATGGGTTGGCAGCTACTGTTTTTTTTCTCATTTTATATTTTTGGAGCTCACTTTCCGCTTTCCTGGAAAGTGAGTCCTAAGGCAATAGCAGGATAAGGGAAATCCTAATTCTAGACCTGTTGGCTTTCAGAATTTGAAGGCTTAAAATACAAAGATTTCTACTGCCTGGTACCTCACAGTATCTCTCTTACACAGAGAGAAAAAGGCTGCTGACAGCTGCTGCCTACGTTTGTACCAGCTCTTGGAATTTCTCTGCTCCCATGGTGTGTTAGTTGTGTGTATCACTCTCCACATGTTCTCTGATGATGGAAGAGTACTGCTAAAAGCATAGCAAAGAAAGCTATCACTTAAGGCCTCATATATCCAATAGCTAAAGGACTGTCTGCAACTCATTTTAAGGCTGTTGAACTACAAATTTCAAAGACTAATTTATCCTGGCAATTTCTATTGTACTTTTCCTAAGCTATCCCTACCAAGTTTTTGCCACACAGTGCATCAAACAAATACATGGCCAATCAATAATTTCTTCTTTCTCTACACTGAGATTAGTAATAGGAATGTTAAATTTGCTAGGAACAGAGATTACATGGCTGTGGAAGCACCAAAAGGTGCTTTTATCCCAGAAAGGGATAAAAGAATGACAAATTTCGATGACACAAACCATCATGAAGATCCCAGCACACCTGTCTACATGTGATTTCTCAATAACACCCAGAGTAGGAAAACAAAGGTCAGTCCAAAAGAAAGGGTAAATCAAAGCCATTTGGGGATGATGGTAGGAGACACAAAGACAAAGAGGAAAGTGTCAGCAGTGCTGCCTAAAGGCTCTCAGGGGTCAAACAGAATTCAAACACACCATCCACAGTAAGCAGCAGATCACAATTCACATCCAGAAACCAGCCCATGGCTGCCAACTATGCTAACCAAATGCTTGTTCTCTCTTCCTCCTTCTCCAGCTCTACTCTGCACAAAAGGTGGGCAGGCATTCTCCATAGGGACTTCATGGCCCAACAGTGTTCAGCCTCATTAAACATATTAAAAGTCTATTTCAATGAAAAAAAATCTATCAAGACATAAATCCTGAGACAGCAATTTAAACCAATACACTTCCATAGGCACTGCCACTTTCTAAATCTTAGCTCCCTTGGAGAAAATACCAAAAATAGAGTATCACTATCCGAAGGAAAACTAACCAAAATGTTGTGTTTTCAAAATAGAAGATTGTAACATTAACTGGAACAGTACAATGAGAAAATAAGTCCAATTCTAACTACAGCTAAAACAGTCTTAAACATGAAACTTAGAGAATTAGAAGATTCCCATTAGGCATTCATAGAGTTTCTGTAAAAGTCAACATGCAGTCAATCATTTATGCCAATATGCCACAGCATCAGCAAAACCAAGTATGGTTGGCCGAAAACTTCTGGCACAGCTCTTACCCTGCAATGAAAAACTTCTTCAAATGGTTGTTTGTGGATGAGAACTCTGAAGAACCAGAGAGAAAAGCCTACCAGCGCTGGGCTGCTGCATTGAAAGAAGTCGCGGAAGAAGAGAAATGGATTTGAAATAATGGACTTGTTTAATTGAAACTGTTGAATGGAGAGAAATTACAAGTTTATGGCTGTTTTAATGTTTTTTAATAATGGTTTATCCCTATGTTGTAATGGTTCATTCCCACAAGAGTTCCACTCCCTTCTCATGCACATTCTATTGTTATCCCTCCCCTTTATACTCTGTACCCAATCCCTGTTCCTACTTCTCAAAACTCCTCCCTTTATTCACCACGCTCTGGAAAGTTCTCCCAGCTCCCCTATAAAAGGGAGAGCCATTTAGTAAATTGGTTCACTCCTTTTCACCCTACAGTCTGTGTGGAACCATGGGTGAACTTCCCTAGCTGGGCTGCTTTACTTGTTTACATGGTAGATATCATTCCCCAGTGCAAAGATTTCACAGGATCTTTTTTGTTTCAATCAACATCTGTAGCTGATTTCCACTATTCATATCAGGCTGAAAGACAGGTTCAAAGCATCTTCAGCAGAGGTCTGAATGTAATATCTTTAAGATATTTACAGCAAGTGGTCTAAACTAATGGTCAACCTATCTAATGATAAACCTATTCAGTAATTAACTTCTCTGCATTTCACTCTAGGCAAAATCTCCGTTATGTGATGAATTGGTGCTATATCAATGTCTTTTTGCAGGTACCACAGATGCCACTACAACTCTGATTGCAATTGCTCAATTCTCAGACAATTTCTCTGAAAATGGGCTGCAAATAACAGAATTTTGAGAGCAGGGCATAGAGGAGTGTTTGTGTGTATGTGCGTCTTTTTGAACCTACATACTGGGTGAATGCCTGGGTACCAGAATAGCCTCTTGAAAAACACATGTAAATATATATGCCCCAAAAGACCAATTATTCTGCAACTCCAAAATCAAAATTAATTCTCTCATACCTTTGGCTGACTCACTAGCTGCTTTCAAAGTTGGAACCAAGACCCAAAATTAACATCAAAATCTTGAAACCAATGACAAATAAAAGAAAATGAAAAGTGTAAAGATAGCATTGTAGAGAAATATGCAGGACAATTTCAGATTAGAAGATCTTAAAGACTTGAGTATTTATTAATCCTCTAAAGATGTGGCAATAGAGAAATGCAGTCTGAAAAGGGCATGCAGACATCAGTAACAGTATTATGTAAAGTGAAGGAAAATTTCAAAGTACTGAGATCTTATGATTAGATCTGGGGGACTAGAATTCAGCTTCCTAAACTGCTCCTCTGAGATGAGTACAAGAAAAAAAACCCCACACACTAGAGATGAAACAGACTAGTAGTCAAACACTTAAAAAAGTGTAGTCATGATATGACTTCCCCCCTATCAGGGACTGAGAAGGTGGTGTATCTTGCTGCCTCTCCAGCTTAAAAACAGTTTGATTTTTCCAAAGTTTTTGCAACTAAAACCACTAAATAAATACTGAAAAACAGTCCTCCATCCTCAGTTTCCAAAGCTATTAGCACCGATGTGTCAGCTCTGTAGAGAAAGCTTCCTTACATGTGTATTGTTTAAGGTTAAGAAGCCTATGAGCCTAAGGAGCTCAATGAGCTTTGAACAGCACCTTGACAATCTGTAGAGGTGCGGGGTGACAAGTGCTGCAGAGCAGAAAGAAAAGTTGCTAAATGGAATCCACAGCATTTAGTACAAGTAAGTTTTACATCCCATTGTGTTCTCTCTCTTTCTATAACAGCACAGAGCCTGGTATATTCTGAAGACAATATTTACAACACGATTGGAGAAGGTTTCCATTAGCTATGTTACACAGGAGTGTAGTTACGTTATTAAGCACCTTACATCAATCTACCAGTGAGCAAGTTGCAGCTGTGGGACTGCATACATGGCTGCTTCAGACCTTGCTGAAACTGAAATATATGCCCTGGATCACTAAGTATAGAATTTTAAAGAGGAATATATCCCTAACTGCATTTGCAATAAAGTGTTCACGAAAGACAAGTTATGGTTGTGGGGGTTGACTGATGGCCCAGATTTAAGGCTTTTGGGATAATTTGGATAGGGTACTGTTTCTTAAGATTGCAAAGGAAAGAACGTTTTTCTCTTTTTTTTTTTCTCATGAAGCTGATGAGTCAAAGGAAGTAGAAGATAAATGAACTGGACTGAATTCTTATTGATTTATACCTCACAACTGACCTTAAAATGTGGATATCTCCAGGTGGATTTGGCAGCCTCGGGCAGAAGTGTTATGAACTGATTGAATTCATCTGGAAAGGGCATTTTGAAAAATATTACCTAACAAGAAATCACCTTCAAAGGTGATTCTTTGTCTCTGTATAAATACAGATATTATTTACAAATCCAGATGGTAAAAAATAAAAATATGCAAGTAGACATAACCTGTATCATTAGTATGAAAACTGCCCAATATTTTACATTTCTTTCTCTAAAAGAAACAGTTATTATTAGCATTTACAATAGCTGTCTATATCTCCTGTATCAATCCACCAGCTTGACAGAAAAGGCATCTTTTCAATTTGTTTCAGGAACTGCAGATGTATTTGAAAATTTAATATGTACTTACACATTTTATTTTATCCTCTGTGTAATTCTTTGGTATTTCCCTAGCTTTTTAAAAAACCAGTAGCTCTCACAAATATCAGAATTTTTTTTTTGTTTGATTTTTTTGTTTGAAGTCAGCACACTCCAAATCAATTGGAATATCAAGGGAAAAAGAAATATGAATGTATATAGTCCAATATTTCAGGATTTATTTCTAGCTAGCTAGTAAAATAAATTAATATATCCCTGAAATATTAATTTTCATTAAACACTGCTACAGCAGAAATTTAAACTCAAAATAAATTATGCAAAACATAGTAGTAACAACATTTAATAAGCTTAAGTTCTATTTCTTTTGGTATACTTAACTGCTCTAAAATTAGGCAGAAATACTCAATACCAGCAATAGATAGCAAAATACACTTTACAGTATTTTGCCAACTTTTCATGCTAGTGCTTTGTATGGCAATAATAATGGAGAGAAAAGGTCAAATCCAAATCTGTTTCCCACTGCATATTCTGTTGATATTTATCTACCTTTTGTATTTAGGTAAAATTACATAGTTGGTTATTAACTTCTTACTACATGGGATCTTTGATAAAATGAGTTATTTTCCTGCATAAATACTGACTGCAATAACAACGTACCTGCAGTCATCCCACACAAGTCATTCTGTGTTCTGAATTATTGAACATATTGTACTCATTACAAAAGTTCTCTCGGTAGTTTTAATTAGAGAACTTGTCCTGAAAGGGAAGAAGCACGTTATCTGTGAATAAAAAGAAACATACTAAGGCAGGACTAGAAGAGGTCTCAAGATCCACAAGTTTGACATCCAGCAGGAAAAGGAGCTCACTTAGATCATCTCTGACCAATATTAAACTTGTTGCCTACATACAGCATTAACTGAAGGAGGTTCCGTACTCTTCTCTGGTAGGCTATTCCAGTGGTTTATTAGCCATACCATTTAAAAGTGGTTTCCTCATTTTTTATCAACATCTAAAAATTAGTTCTGTTTTCTCCTGGTACTACTGGGTTGTGGGAAAGTAATTCCTATCTTTTTATTAGGAATTTGTGCATCTTGCAAAAGAGATCATCTCTTCTTAAACATACCAGAGCTGAATTCTTTCATGATTTTCACTGTTTTCCAAACCTGTTGGATTTCTTTTTTTATGGATATAACTATACAGTTCTTCAAGGGTGATACTTAAAATTTCACACACTCTTCAAGTTAAGAGTTTAATCTACATCAGATAATAATAATTAACTCCCATGTGCTATAAGCAAAACTTCTTCATTTCAGTATAAGATCTGTTGTTTTACTCCCACAAGAAAAAGAGGTTTATTTGACCTTTTTCTGGTTCTAGACATGTGGCTTACCATCTGCTGCAAGCCCCAGGATACTACACTGCAGTACCAGTGATTAGCCACTTCATCATTTCTCAAAGCTTATTCTGGTATTTTCCTAGAATATTTTATGTATACCTAACACAGTTAAACCTGTAGATGTTCTAACTATATGCTGTATTCTAACAGCAAAGCTAACTTTGAAACCATTAGATACAGTTGTACAAAGGCCCTTTTGATCAGAGAGAAAACCACAGAGTGTGAGGTCTGGGGCGGGAGGGTCAGCCAGGTGCATGTGTAATGATTAGCAGTTTCACCTGGTCAACGTCACCAGTCGTTTTGGTCACGTCGAATAAGGTGACATCAGAATTCTTACCAGAGTAAAATATCACATATTGCTCTCCATTTCTTTATCCACTAGATGAGCATTTTCTACTGAAGAAAGTAAACAGATTTTTTTTGGTACAGTTTGTTCCTGTCAAATTCATGTAGTTGCTTTCTTCTTATTTCATTATCCTCTAGGTCCGATAAACGGATTCATTATTCATTTAGAGGTGGGGTTTTTTTCTTCCCTAGTACTGGATATTGTGTTCATTTTTTCCTCATCCTTAAACTACAATTTCTATATATTGTTTGTTCTTCTTCAGTCTCCTAGGATCTAACCTGTCCTCCATCATTTCTCAAAAGTAATTAATGGTTCAAAAAGTGCCTCTTTCTTTTTTTAAGCCCTTGAAGAAAAAATACACTATATTTTGCCAATTAAAAACAGCCAAGCTAATGAAAGACTCTTAAAACTATTTTCTCTGCCTGTATTAAAAATTAATGCATTAGAAGTCTAATTACATTGTACCTTTATTCTCCCAAAACAAAAGCTTTAATATAATGATTTGTTTGAAGTGTGATGGATACTTTCCTTTATTTCTCCAATTTTTCCAAGAATCTTTTAATCTTCCTTGCCAATTAGGTATTTTATGTGCTAGTTTGGTTCCCTCTAACTGAAAAATGAGCACTGCAAAAATATCAAAAAGACTCCCAAAAAAACCCCAACAAACAAAAAAACCCCCACAAAAAACCAAACCAATAAAACAAACTCAAAACAACAGAAAAAAAGCCCCACCTCTCCGTATGCTTTCATATCCCTCCTTCTGCGCTACTATAGATTGCTACCATTTCTTTAACATATTCCATTTTCTCATGGCATATTTAGAGAAGGTAGGAAGAGAGAGGGTTATTACTTTGACATTTTTCTCAAGAGACCCTGCCTGTCATTTCCAAAAGACTGATTTTTCCCAAGTTTATTAACTTTACTGTGCTGCTCTGTTCCTTTCCATGGAATTGTGAACACTGTCATGTCACAAACACTTCCAACACTTTAACTTTTCCCTGCATTATCCCTATGGAGTGAGAATATAAACTAAAATAGTCACATTCTGTACCTCCTCCACTTTCTGAAACAAAAGCTTAGCTGTCAGTGGGGCTTTGCAATGCCACTCAGGCTTACTGTGACCTGTCATGCTGTTTTTCCTCAATAACTGAAGTCTAACATTATCATGAGCTTCTGTTCTTTGGATAGCTCTTTAAATTTCTCAGACTCATACATATGACAACTAGGGGAACTTCTTGTTCTTCTCATGCTTAATCATAGACATTGTGTATTTGAGTGTGTTTGAAAAGCAGAGCAAGATCTTGATCAGTTATTGAATATATCAAGTGGAAAAACTTGCCATTTAGTTAGAAAAAGTTTTCAATTTTTACTCATGTTGATAGTACTTTACTCCATAAGTAATTACATTGATTTATTTCATTACTCCAGGTTTAAAGATAAATAATGCCAGAAAGAAAACTTTGGCTGAAATAACAGGCTGGGGGGTTGGTGTTGGAATCAGTGACATGGCACTTCACATTTCTTAATTTAACAGTTCTCTCAGTAGTTGCACTTGTGTGACTCACAGTTAGACAATGGAAAACCATGTTAATGATTTACTCATGCCCAATGAGAAATTTATTTTTAATAAAATACAAATAGAGGATGCAAACATATGCAGATAAAGCAAACTAAGTTGGATAACTACTGCTGTTTACATAAAAGTATGAAGCAGCACAATTGATAAACATGTGTAACATCCAATGTCTAATTAATAGTTTATTTGGGGAATAAAAACTAGACAATTAAGAGGTACGTTTTTCTTCAGTATGATTTGGCTCTCACAAACATAGAATTTAAGAGAACAGAGATCAACTAGGGATCAGAAAGATATATATAATCAGACACATCAGAGACAGTTATGTCCTTCACTATTCACAAGATTTTTTTATACTAAGTAGAAAAGTAATAGGACATCCTTGAAGATGTTCATCTAAAATAGCAAATTAATTTTGAAGTGCTCTTTTCTCTCCACTCGCTATAAAAGAAGTCTAAACAAGTTTAAGTGAAGGCATGGAAGTCCTCTAAATTACATTTAAATCAATCCTCTACAAATTACTGGCTCTATGAGTGCCCTCCTCAATGCTCACATATAACTCAGATAATAATTTTAACTGCAAAAGAATAATTTCAGTTGCATACATGATATAAAACACCACCTGATTAAGTAGAATTCTGTGTAAAACTAGGAATATAAAGACTCCCATTAGGTAAGCAGCACTGATGCCTGAATTAAAATGCTAGGCTGGAGATGTCAGTGTAGGCAGATGGTTGAGAAAGAAAAAACAATATGAAGAAGGTCATCCACTTGCTGATAAATGCCCTTGGTGTGAAGCCATACCTATGCATCAAGTCTAACTAGGACAGTTTGTAGTTTTCTGCAGTGTTTGTTACCACAACCAAAGAGGCTGTGCCATCCTTCAGAGTATAAGGATGACACTTTCACCTGGTGTCCCTTTTCCTATTTTACATTTCACTATAATCACCCTAGACTCCACTGAAGCAAATGTCAACCCCGTAAGAGAGATGTCAAGAACAGTATTAAAGTAGCTTAACTATTAATATGCACCACTAGGGCCCAATGCTCTTGCTACATCAGCTAAATGTTACCTGCTAAATCCCAGGTCTCTGACACAATGAGGCATTAGACTGAATGAATAAAACAATTCGATCTACATACAGTGCAAATTCAGTGCATCCCGAAACTGCATGTGGCAGATCCAACTGCGCTACAGTTGCATCTTAAACTTTTGCTCACAGAGGACAGATCTTCTCTGCTGTCAGGATACAAGAACAGCCTCCTTCCATCTATCCTCTTTCCTGAGGGCCCAGATGACATAGAAAAAGCAAGCGTGCATCTTCTGAACAGTGCTAGCAATGACAACCCACCTCTGTTTGGCACCAGTGACAGGGGAAAAGCCCTAGTCTCAAGACAGTAAATTCATTCATCACACCATCAAGAGGAACCACCGTTACACCAGAAATGTTGGAAGCTACCTTGGCAGTCTGGTCCTGAGGCTTATCTGGAGAACATGGAAAAGCAGCAGAAAGAAGCTGAGCCAAACATTTTGGGCTAATGGCTGGTCCTCCCTGTTGGCTGTATTCAGTAACACATTCAAGCAACTTTAATGACCTATCTCTTCAAGGTAACTCCAATATACAGCCAACACCTACTGCAAGATGTTAACTGGACCCCCGAGGTTGCTAGGCTCAAAGCTACATGACTAGAGTATTAAACAGGCATAACAACAGAGGGAAAGTCTGTGTATGAGCAGATCATAGTACAAAGACTTTATGATTGCCAACATATTATCTTGGAAATTGTCTTCATATTTTATTGGTGCTTTTAGTGAGGGCAGAGAATAAATTCAGGATGATTTTATGGCAAATCTAATTAATCACAATAACATTTTGAAGAGTCTTTAATTTTCAATTTTTGTCACTTTGTTGAGGTGTTCTTAGCTACTTTTTTCATTGAGCACTGATAATAGAGAACTTTAAACAAGCAAGCAAAAAGAAAAGCCAAAACCCAAACCCATAACATTTAGATTCCTAATACTTCTTTGCAGTTAACAGCTTAACAGATTAGCCTCAGTTTGATATTTCAACTCCTTCAAACTGTAATTACAGAGTAATTCACAAGGACACTTTCCAGGAGTTAGTGTAAATGTTAAAGTCTCTGAGGGGTTCTAATTTTTTGTGAACTTGGCTAAGCTATGCAATATGCAAAGTGATGTTTTACTATGAATAACACAAAAAGGCTGACAACAGTGAACAGAGGGTTCTTCACAATCATTTAGTGAATAATATAAGACCAAGTCAGGTAATATATACCTGTATTTCTCCCACCCAATGACACTTATTTCCCTCAAGCTTGCTAATTTTCTGTCCACCTTCTCTGTTTTTGTAAGCTTTTGCACTTCTTTGGGAACAACAGGTTTGGCAAAAACATATACTTCAAAGTCAGGCCCTACCATCGTTTATTGAGTGCTTATAAATCACCTGGTAAATACCTAGAATGGATTTTCCACTGCCCTGGCAGTCAGACTACAAATAATGAAAGATGGTCAATTTAGACAGGCCATGCCAATAGATTTAGTAGTTTGGAAATTGGGCAGCCTGATGTAGACACAATATAAACAGATTTGCTAATCAAAGAGATTATTACTCAGCCTTAAGCAGTTATAGGTAAGTAAATTGTAAATTAATTGCTTACTTCTGTCAAAATCCTCAGTTCTTATCAACTGTAATAGCTGTTGCGTCCACAGTCAAGGAAATACCCTTAACAAAACCAAAAATTAGTGAAAAACCTTATCAGAGTCAAAATTGCCAGATATGGTAAAGGAAAATTAGAGAGACAAACTAGACTTGAGTACTGCACTGGAAATAGCGAAGACTTGCAGACAAGAGTAGTTACATTAGTTATTTCTTTTGTACTTTGTGTCTTCTTAGCAGTTTTTGGTATATTCAGAAGAAGCAGCTGTCTCTGAACGTATTTTATTTCAGTAACTGGGGGAATCCTGAATTTTACACAAAATGTTATATATATGTGTGTGTGTGTGTGTGTATGTGTGTATGTATGTATTTTTACAGTAAAATATATAAAACAAAAGGTCACAGAATAAAAAAGCAAATAGATGTCCAATTCAGAATACATATATACACAAATAAATACAAGAAAAAGAAAACACACTAGCAACACCAGAGAGAGCCAAGTGTGAAGAAAACATCACTGGACAATATTGCACTTCAGACTTGGAAAAAGCTGTTGTGAAGAACAAGACTGGCATAGATTAGATTTTTTTAGGAGTTAGGATGGGAAGAGAAGGAAAAACTCCTAAGGGATCAGCAAGCTCAAACAGGATTATATTCAGTAGCAGTTTTGAGGAATGTTTAGCAGCATTAAGCAAATGTTGTATATGGGACTGTTTGAACTATCTGTCAAAAGTAAATAATCTTTTCTTAGTTTCAGTCCTGGACAGCAAAACTTAGAACAGATAACCTTCAGAGTGTAAAGGAGTAATCATCATTAAGAGTACGCTCAAATGCAGGGCAAGGGAGCAAAGCAATTGAATGAGTTTATAAACATCTTCCATAGGTTAATGAAGCTATTGAAACTTGTTGCATATGACAGAAACAAAGGCCAAGCTACACCCCTTTTATTTTTTAAGGTCTTAGAAGCAGGGAACATTATTATTCACAGTCGTTTGAAAAGCAATAGGGCTGTTTAAGAAAATGTTTCCCTTAAATTCATATGCACAGACTTTGAGTTGTTCATAATACATGAAAGCAGAACACATTAATGAGCTAAGATGACAGACTGATAATTATGACAGCCATCAGCTTTTGCTGATACAACCACACTGTTACAGTGGGATTTAAAAAACCAACCAAACAAAAAAACCCCAAACACCAACAAAACAAAACAAAAAAAGGCCACACAAAATCCCACAAAACCAAGAAAGAAAAAAAACCCCAACACTTAGCCCATACTGTAGTATGCCATCAGATTTTTGCTGCATGATCAGGTATAGTGCAGAGATCTCGGACTTAGAAGAGTCAAGAGCACTGTGTTCACAGTGATTCAGACAGACATTTTTAACATCTTGTACTCAATAAAATTATCCATTTAAGAGGCAATAGCACTCTTTAGAGTTCTAGGATGCATATTTCTGCAGCATGTTTTGGAGTAAACCTGAAACAAAGCATCCTCAACATCCATGACATAGAAAATCTGAACGGGCAAAATTAGAAGACCCATGAAAAACACAAAGCTTAAACATCATTTGGCTGCTACTTTCTCCTAAATTCAAAGCATGTTTCAAGTGCAGACTGCTTTCTGAGTCTTAGCTAAATTCAGCCCCATAGTGGAGTTATATTAAGAGACTTGACAAAATAAAACTCTCCACTTTCAAGTGAATTTAAATAGTACAAATTTAGAATCCTATAAATTCAAATTTCTGACAGAACTTTCATAGTAAGAAGAAAATAGAAAAGCAAAATCACATAATGGACATTAGTACAATACTCTGGCACACCTATCAGACACTTTTTCAAATTCAGTAATAAGCAAACCTGTATTGGGCAAGCCCCTGTAGCAATACAGGCTGAGGGACAAAGGGATTGAGCAGCCTGGGTAGGACTTGGGTCAATGATGGATGAAAAGCTGAACATGAGCCAGCAAAGTCCACTATCACCTCAGAAGACCAAGAGTATCCTTGGCTGCATCAAAAGCAGCGTGGCCAGCAGGTCTGGGGAAGTGATTATGCCCATCAACTCTGCTCTTGTTAGACCACACTTAGAGTGCTGCATCTGGGGTCCTTGGTACAAGAAAGATATGGACCTGTAGGAGTAAGTCCAGAAGGGGGCCACAATGCTGAAAAGAGAGGTCAAACACTTCTCCTATGAAGAACACCTCTATCTGCTGAGAGAACTGGGGCTCTTCAGCCTGGAACATGAAAAGCGGACCACAGGGGAAAGAAAACAAACATACAGTATTACTGTATTACAAAGCTCATTGTAAATTTTGTAATTTGTAAGGCTTTTAACTAGCAACTAAGCCTTTGAAGTATGTTTCTTGTTAGAGAAGTGTGATACCTGATTGAAACTCTGAAGGTTTATTAATGTCGTTTGGTAGGAAGCCATTTTCCCATTAAACTCTGACATACCCAGCAGCAAAGGACAACAGTGTTGAACATCTCTGGAGGATGCCATGTAAGAAATTTGATTTATGAATATTTTCATAAGTAGCAATCCATAAAAGGTGTAAATGATACCTTTATGTTGATTTATACCCTGCCATTTAAAATATCATTTAAGAATAGTGTGGTCTATGTGTGAGCACCCAAATGCACTAAACAATTTTATGTAAATGAGAAATGATGACTGCATTCTCTACAAAGTTCTCTCTGGCAGTTTCATTCACACTGATGGAAACTTAAGAAGGGTAGGGGCACAGAGAATCACTGAGCCCAACAGGGACATTACCTAAGTTGCTGTAGTACCCTGATCTGGAGTGTTGAAGCAACATTTCAGACAGCTGAAATGATAGGGAATTTTTCTTCATTTGGTTTTTGAAGTAGTGTATGCACTAATGAGCATATTTCAGCTTCTCTGTACTTTTTGTCAAGCCTCAAGAAAGTTTGAATTATGGGAATTATGAGAAAAGGGTTCATGGAAAATAACATGAAGGTTATCTGTGCTTTTTGCCCTCAGGTGTGGGGCATTTCTAGGTAAGGCAGAATAAGAATAAACACAGGGTAGGGCATCAGGCAGGTAGCTTTCTATTAGAAACAACCCCATGAAAAAATGCAAATAAACACCTTGAAACACATCTGGTGAGGTACTTAAATAAAATATGTAATATTACTTGCTATTTCTGTATTAGAACTTATCAGACACACCAATAACCACACACCATATTCCCCTAGGGCCATGGTTGCCAAGCATAATCCTTCCATATGATTGAAACCACCCACCTTCCTATTAGTCTCAAACTGTACTTTGTTATATGATCTATTTTTAATCTAGATTTGTACAGAATCCAGAACAATAGTTCTCCAAGATACCACTAGAACAAAACACTTATGGTAACACTTTTGATTTAATCAGTGTAACAGCAGGTATTCTTACCCTATGTCATGGTAATATTTGCTCCAATATGTTCATTGATGAACTAAAAGTATCACTCATCAGGGTAAAAATGTGACTTTTAAGCACATCAGGCCTTTATCAAAAACACTGTCACTTTTCAGTACTTCTCTTTAGGAGACCACTTATCTCACACAATCCCCTAACCATCACAAAATACTCCTTTCCCTACCCATCCTGTCCTCTCCACAAAATTCCAGTGTGTCAGAAAAATCAAATAGGGCAAACCTTTCACTCTTTTGAGATAGCTTATGTTGGATTTTAAAAAACCTTTCCTTGCATGATAACACATATTACAAAATACATATTACAAAATAATTTTCACCATGGAGAGTCTGGCCACAAGTGTACAATGAAAGCGTACTTAACCCTGTTGGGATGAAAAAGCTAAGCTACCTAGGCACAGCTGGTTGGTCATGTTCCCTTTACCAGTGGAGAAAGACAGATCTCTAGGGGTAATTCTGTGTGTAAAGATGTTGGATATCACCCACCGCAGTGCCCTCCTATTCCCTCACTGCTGTAGACCAAGCTTGGGCAGCTTGATTAGACTATCTTTTAGATAGAAATTTTTAGATATCTGAAGTGTATAAAAGTGATATCCAAAGTGTAACTCTACCTTCTTCACATGCCAATCTGTGTTCAAGATCCAGCTCTACCTCTATTAATCTAAATTATCCTAGAACTATCATTTAGTGACAGGCTGGAGATTTTTGTTAAATCCACCCTCCTCTTCTAAAGTGTCAATGAATATATTTGGAAGATAAATGGCTCAGTTAAATCATCTCTAATGGATATAAATATGTTTAACTTTTTGTGTTTCCTGCTGAAGTAGACTATTATTTTAAACGAACCAGGAAATACTAATGTAAATACTCTGAATATTCATTGAAATATGAAATATTAAAATAACATTCTAACTTCCTTTTTTAAAATCCTAGTATAGAAGATATTTCTAAAAATAAAGGTTGATAGTGTCCAAATCACTGTCAAAAGGTTACCAAGAAATTAATAGTAAAGCCATTCATTAGTGTCTGTGTCCCTAAACTGTTCCTTCCCACACTTACTCAAATGAAGAGTGGAACTGAATGGAGAATATTTTCTCTGCCTTGTTTACACATACTAGGAGTTAAGAATGGTACCTCAGAATATTAAATGGATAAAACTTTTATTTTATAACATATTTGTAACATACAAGTAAGCTGAGAGCACAGCCCAGGTAAAGCCTGTTTAAAAAAGTTAATTACATGCTGCTAGCAAGTGGTCTCAGCCCTACAGAAAAACACTTCAAATATTGGATAGAAAACAGAATTCAATAGATTTCCTCAGAGACTAGAAAATCACTCAGAGGCATGAGCTGCTAAGATTTCCTCCATGGATTTCAACTGTTATTCTATCCATATTTCCATTTTATTTTACCTTCTCTTTCTCTCTAGAGGAATGTCTACATCATTCTCATTCCACTCTGGACCTTGTACCTCCATGCAAAATAGGAAGACATTGTTCATACTGCTACACCAGCAGTACCTCATTTCAAGCTTCGTTACTAGTTCAGATCTTAACCCAGATTTGCCACCATGTTAGCCAAAGTTAATAAGCCCACATTTTAAAAACTCCAGACTCAGTCAATGTTTGAGTGTCAGTGCAAAAGGCATACAAGGATCAAGGAGGAAGCTTGACTGTAAATGAAACTGCAGTAGTTCCTGAACTGTGTCCTTCTCTCATTTTTCTAGACAGAGCATATTTCTCACAAGATTTATTTATTTTAAAAATAAAAGTAAATTTAAAAAAAAGTACCTCTTATTTATAAGGCATCATAAATCATTCTGCTGTCATCATGTCACACAGTAAGAAGAAAGCACTGAACTAGTCAACATGTATCCAAAGCCTTTTGTTTCTGGTGCTTAATTGTCATTGATATTGTGAAGTCAGGACAAGTCCCTGAAACAGATCTTTTAACAGAAAATGCTTTACTAAAAATTTACTTTTCCACTAGCTGCCACAAAGAAACACATGATGATTCTGAATGTTCACAAGATGACTATAAGGTGGCTGTCTTAAAATGGCATTTTTGACCATGGAACAATGAAAAAAAAGCTTATTGGTTTAGGGTAATGTGTACCTGAGCAAGCTTTTCTGAGGTTATCTGAGCTGCATTAGTGTTGACTCTTTCAGAGGTATTGAAGTATATGAAAAATCCAAAATAAGAATTTACTTAGATATTATATAATTTATGTTTATTTCAGGTATTTATTTCAAGTAAGGAATAGCACTCTCTTTAACAAGAAAACCTCTTAAAATATGGGCCCTCAAAATTCAAATGTAATAAATGATGCTAAATTTTCACGGCTATTGAAAAAAAGCTGGGTGGAGGAACAATACCAAACACACACACAGCAGGAGGGGGAGCTATATTCCAGCATGCACTACTAAACTACATAACATTTCCTTACAAGAAACAGATCACTCCTTGCAAGTCTTCTCAATAATATCACTATTATAGCATTTTGGTTCATTTCAGAATGAGATTAGATGTTTAAAGTATTTGCCTTGAAATTGCAGTTCATTGAGTGTACATTTTATGTTACAGCTGTCAGGAAAACTGAACTTCATTTTAAAAGTGAATTTTTAGAAAAATGTTTCATCCCTGATATTGGAAACTATAAGCTAAGAATGACTGGGATTTACTTTTTAGTATGTGAAGGAGTTCCTCTCACTTATTCAGTCTGACCATGAAGGCTGTGATTCGGCTGCTAAGCAGTGCCAAATGCAGTCTTTTACTCCTGAAGGACTTCCATTGAGTGAAACTACACCATCCTTTCACATAATTTCCTTAAAAGTATTTATTAACCTGTTGCCAAGAGGTGCCAGTATCAAAGAGGTAAGTGGTTATATGCACCAATACAAAGCTGCATAAATTCAATCCCCCGTGCTTACTTAAAAAAGCTTTCTAATATACAGGATGAAAAAACTATTATTTGAGATTACTATTGACACATCATTTTGAAAAAAGGGATGATAGATGACTCTTCCATAATTATAGAGACACTTGACTTTAATCAATAGAAGACAAATTTTATCTGGACTAATGCTGAAGTTACTATTCAATCATAAGAGCTGTCATTTCACTTGAAAATAACTATGGATTCCATGACAAATGAAGCATCATGGGGAAGTTCCATTAAACCTGACAAACTCAAGAGGAGTGCCAAGAAAATGACACAAATCAATATTTGATATTTATCAGTTTGACAAAAAGGATTTGATAGAAGGTGCAGAATAGGCTCATGAACTCTCACAGCTTGATACATTTTGTTCTTAAAAATATAGTCATATAATAATTCATCCTTAAAAGTCATGTGCAAAAAGATAATATTTGAAAAGAAATTCTAAATGGCATGGCCTACTCTCAGCAGTGTCAGGCATGTCTATGTTGTTGCCCTATGTTTAATATCTTTTCAGTTTTGGCAAATAGCAGGAATATCAAACCTCAGTGCATCTGCTGTCTATGATTCAGATGGCAGACCATATGAACTTTGCAAAGGGCAAGTCAAAGCCAAACACTACAGCATCTATTAAAAATGTTTTGCTGATTACTGTGGAGTACAAATAGCTTATTCGTAGACTGAGTGTCCTTAATCATTCCTCCGAAAGTGCAAAGCACTGAGCAATTTATGGGCCAAATCGTGACTGGCTTGTAAGTAGCATGAGGGCACAAAAATCCCAAAGGCTAAATAAACCAGCTTTACTTTCAGCTTTGTGATCCTGAATATAGTCAGGAGCCATAAGCAATGTTCTACTATAAAAACAAAAGTTGATTAGTAGCCAAAGATTTTATACGAATAACCTTCTCCTGCACCAGTGTCCCCCTTCTCTTCTTACTGGTGTTCCAAGCTACAGTAAAACCTCTTGTGGCTGCTTTAAACAGATAAAAGTGCATACGGAGATCCTCTTAGAATCACAGAATTGTTTACATTGGAAAAGACCTCTAAGATCATTGAGCATGACTGTTATTCTGGCACTGCTGGATTCACCACTAAACCTTGTCCCTCACTGCCATATCAACGTGTTTTTCGAACTCTTCCAGAAATGGTGATTCGAACACTTCCCTGGGCAGCCTGTTCCAATGCCTGACCTGTTGCAGTGTATCTGCAGTATATAAGAAAAACAAAAGTTTTAAGGTTTGTTTAAGTGAATGCTTCAAGATGGCTTTTTGTAGGTTTTTTTGCTAACTCACTGTCTTCTTCCCAAAACCCTCCTGGATAACTGTTATCTCTCTTCAGGAATGTCCTGAGAAGATATCGGTCTTCTCATTGGCTTTGTTAACCCCTTTCTACTGGTTGCTTACCACTGGAGGTTCTGTAGAATCTCCTGAACTCCTAATTGGTTATTTTATAAATCCTCCCAAAATCTATATAAGCCCCTACCCCTAACAATAAACTGTCTCTCGCTCGTCTTTCTCCTGTGGTCTGTGTGTGGCTTATTACGGGATCCATGGAGACCCTGTGGCAGGGGGAGGGGTAGGGAGCATTTTCTCCTCCAGGTAATGGGCTAAGAACCCCAGGTCCTGCAGCCCCTTTTCCCAATCCACCGCTGGACTGACCAACACTTTAGAAGGAATTTTCCTAATATCCAAATCATATCCTCTTGTCCTGTCACTTGTTTACTGGGAGAAGAGACCAGCCGTCGCCTGGCCACAACCTCCTTTCAGGTAGTCATAGAGAGTGATAAAGTGTCTTCTGAGCCCCCTTTTCTCAAGGCTAAACAACCCCATCTCCCTCATCAGCCACTCCTCATAAGAGTTGTGCTCTTCCATGTGAACATAGAAGGAGGCAAATTTGGCCAGATGAACAAGTCCAGTATTGGCCATGATAACCACTTAGACATTTCATGCATTGGGATGCTGGAAGCTCCAGCATAAAATGCAAGGCTCTGCAGACAGCAAGTCCTTGTGATTTAGCTGCTATGGTCAGCAGTCCACTTGTGCAGTGAAGGAAATGTGAAGGACAGTCACTGCTGTTGCTATCATCAGTTTTTCTCCTTCCTCTTTAAGATATAGAATGACCTATACCACTTCATACTTAACATAGTGTCTAATAAAGTGTCTAATAAAAAAAAAAGCCTAATAAAAGGCTAGATGCATATGTAATATATGCTCATGATGGTTTGATATAAATTGTCTGATGGTCTGATGAAGTTTCATGTACCTAGGACAGGATATACACCTAAGAGCTTAAGTTTAGTAGCTGCACAGTCCCATTCAACCCAGTGCAACCTCTCAGTACAATAGCTTTGCTGCAGAGAGAGGACTGCAATATTACAGTGCTGAAAGAAAAATGACCGTGACCCCATGTAAGCTTCCTGAAGTTCTCTGAGTCAGATGTATGAAGATATTACCAACAAAATCGCAGAATCACTTTAAAGAAATACTTGTATACATTCGATTTTTCATAAAGTTATAGACAGTATTTCAATGGCTGATAAATAAATATGTGCAGATACTTCAAAAAATTATTAAATAAGATGGAATACTTTCCATTTTACAGAAAGTGACCCCAAGACTGGAATCCGAGCCCAAACATGACATGATGATTCTGCTATAGACAGCATGAGAAACAAATCATTGTGATATAAATAAAAAAAGGCTGAACCAAAAAAGTACTAGGAAATTTCAAGAATACTGGACAGAAGTTCAGGTGGGGTATTTGTGGAAGTGCCATTGATCTCTTTGAATTCAGGATTTTTTCCCCGGAAATTTATGGAGGAAGAACATTTTCTTAGAAGAAATGAGTATGCAAACAGCCAATATAAACAAAACAAGTTTTTAAAAAAATGGGAAAATCAGAAAAACAGGTGGTTCATTAACAGGTGTGGAATGAGGGCAGTGTTTATAGGAGTTGCACATAGTGTTATTGATAGTTTTCTCTGGTTTCTACTAATTTCTGACCTTCAGCTCTTTAGCAGAGGCAATATTTAAGTGAAAGTTTACCATTTACCTAAGCTTCCTACTTTGCCTGATCTATTATACTTTGTTTGACCAAGTGAACAAACAGGCAAAAGATGAGAAAAATCCCATGCAATTTAACACTGTGTGAATTTGTCAGAGTCTCAGAAATGGGACTATCCTGTTGTCTGTGGGTTTATCCCTCATTAGCTCCTCTTAAGCCTTTGTCAGTACAAAACAGTGAGATCAGTGAGACACTGAGTAAATCTGGAAAACAGCATACTTTGTTATTTGAAAATAATAAAAATAATTTAAAATTAGAGATTGAAAGGATGGAACAAAGAGGTTAGAGAAAGAAACTTCTTTTACAGAAAACTGAAAAAGCCTGGACCTTGGAAAACCCTCATTCTGCCATAAGCCAAACTTCTTTTTAAACCTATATTTCAATTTCAATTAAATTCAATAATTTTTCTTTCACTATTTTCAAGTGTTTAATTTCAAATATCATAAATTTTTATTCTAAAGGAGTTACTAGAAATATTTTCTAATTTCAAAGCAAAAATGTACCAGTGCCAGGATATACACCTAAGAGCTTAAGAAACTTTTAAAACTTTTTCTGAAACAAGCATTTTTTCTAAACAAAGGATTTCTCAAAACCAAGTCTTTCTGTAATAAGTATTAGTCTCAATGAGTCAGTGTTGTCTAAGAAAGATGTATTGCAAAATATCTTGCCAGCTCCAGTTGGTCATGAAGGTTACTTCCTAAGACACCAGTGGATTTACTGACTAAAGACTGGAGTAATTCTCCTGTGCTTTTGACTTTGAAAAGAAAAAGTTTCCAGTGATAAGATGTGTGCGGTAAAGAGTGTTAAAAATTCAATTTTCCCCTCGCTTTAATCTGCATGCAGTAAAAAAACAGTTTGAATTAAAGGAGCCTCTTACATCATTAAGTGACCTGTATGGACTTCTTTAACTGTCCTACTGTGAAGGGGGCAAAAATTAAGCTTTGATCCCATTTGTCAGGTGTATTGATTCCTTAATGTTCAAGCAAGAATTATTTTGCAGCCTCAATTGTCTCTTTTCAAACTTGAATTGTCTTAAATGGACCTGACTTTCTGAAATTTGCTTTCTCAAAACACAACACATCAGAAAAGAAGAACTGCTAGATGCTTGGAAGAAACTTTAGGTGTTACACTGGAAACAATTGAATTCTTAAGGTGTCTGAAGCCTAAAGAAAAAAGCCACTGACAGCATCAGATTAACAGCCAAATACAATTTAGGTAGCAGTCAACAATTCCCCTTCCTTTCATTCTTCAGAGTGAGTCCGTCACAAAACAGTTACTTTTGTAGTCTCATGAAACTGAAAGCACTTTCAGAATTGGGTTTGGAGAACAAAGAAAAAGGTAAAACTAAAACTATGTCACTTAATGTGCTAGGCAAATTAGAAAGAAACATTTTCTAGTGTTTGTATTTTCAAAATGGACAAAATTTATATTTGATAATATCTGAAAAGGTGTTTGCCTAGAATCAGTTGTCTTAGTTTCAACACAGAGAAAAAGTGTTTCGAAGTGTTTATCATAGTTCTCAACAGAATATTTTTCTCACAAGTTTTGGATCTTCTCATAGGATAGGAATCAACGTAAGGACTACTGCTGAAATTCAAAGGCGTTTACCTTTGAAATTAACTGGCCTTGGAATTGGCAATACTAATCGAAACCTACGTGCTCCTATATTAATGCAGTAGAAACTTCTATCTCCCTCTCTCCTTTTAGAGTACACCTTAAATACCCCATCAATATTATATTTAAATACAGGTCTTAGAAAAAATAAGCATCTTCAGTTGACCAATACATTTATGACAGCCTATTAGGCTTCACATTGTATTTTACTAGCTGTACGGTCATCTCACAACTTACACTCCTCTCATACCCAGCCCCAGTCCCTTAAGATGTCTCTGAAGCACGAGAGTATATCTGTAAACTGAATATGAGCACATGATGCTTTGCTGAGCTTAAAACCAACAAATGGATCCAAAGCTCAGGAAGTTGTGAATACAGAGGTTTGAGTCATAATTATAGAGGCTCACTGACCCACCGCACATACCCTCTTCCAAAATGCTAAATATTTCTGAAAGAAACACTGACAGTAATAATCTTTGCACATTGTAGATTATGGAGAATATGGACGCTGAAAGAAACGAGGCTGCCACCACACAGAGTTTGGTTTTGGGACTTGTCCACCAATCTTTCCAGTGTTCCCCTTTTATTAGGGTTCCTTTGCAAACAGCACCTGGTGTTTGTCTTTTAGTTAACCAGAATTCCCAGGATCATCCTAAAGCAGTGCCTTGATCACACACATTCACCTCACATCATGTGTTGGCTGTATTCAGCCACGAGAGAAAACCATGCTATTGTGCAGACCGTTCAAAGTGGTTTTCACTTTGAGAACACAGCACTTTCTTTATCAAAAACACCAGTCAAGGCCAAAACACTCCTTTTTGATCCTAATTAACTGAATGTAGGTGCTGCCACCTTAACTGGTTCCCACAGATGATTAGCAAAAAATTTGATGAATATCTGAGGGAAGAAATTTTTCCTTTCTCCTGGATGACTCCTTTTAACTTTTCCACTCTTCTTTTTTCCTTCAGCCATCATAAACTGGAGAAAGTAATGAAGAAGAAAATAAAACACTATTAGTCTACCAGTGAATCTCTAAGAACATAACTAAGCTTTTCGTAGAAGTTAAAGATATCCAACTGATTTTTAAAAATACATATATATATATAAAAATCAAAGAAGTCAATTTCATTTTAATGTGTTGCAAGATTATGCATTGTGTATTGTTGCTGCACAGTTGGAAGATAACCTGTCCTTGAATATTGCAGAGCAAACATTTTACTGACTGAGCAGCCAACAAAAATCATGGTTAAAGTTCAAGAAGACATAGTGACAACACCCATGTTGACAAGCCCTGTCATCTTCTCCGAAACCATGTCACAGGAAGATCAACCACCTTGCCAAAATGTTGCTTTTTATGATAGGACAAGGTTCCTATAGAACAAGCTGATTTATCTATCATTCTTGTAATTTAGCACAGAATATTTGCAACTCATAGCAATAGTTAACATTCTGCTGAACAGGCTATCACCAAAATAGTTAATCTGTAGTGAAAATTTTACTTTGAAGTTTTTATCTGGAGAAAGCGTATCAAACTGTGCAACCATAGAAACACTGGAAATTAAATTAGGGATAGGTTATTTGGAACTCAAATGTTTTGGAGTTGGAAATTATGCAGACCTGCAAAACATAGATCTGCAGTTGATTTCTGTCTCATCAGCATGTATATCTTCAGAACCTCTTTCTCATGGCTTCCTCAGACAGCCAGGCCACAATGTTCTTTTAGTAAAAATGATGTATTACATGTCACTCTAAGTATCCTTGTAAGAGCTTCTGTTGGAAGAATTTCCAGCAATATCTGCAGTTCTTCCATCCTCTCAAAGTCATTAATTGCTCATGACTTTCCAGTTCTCCAAGTTCCCTAGAAAGTGTAATATCAGCATATCTTGACCGTGAACTTGAACTTTATTGCAAGAAAAGAAGGTAGATGGTTGTTTATTATTATTTGAGCAACCTCAGAGTGTGAATTAGGGACTGAATTTTGCATATTTGCTACCTCTTCTGCTATCCTGGCATACAAAAGTAAAATATTTATTGTAGCATAAAAAAAAAAAAAATTTAAACCCAGTAAGTAAAATAGTAGAGCATTCCAGTGTGTAGACATTGGCTCAACATTGGTTTACTGCCAATAAAAAGTTTTAAATAGACTTAGAGATTAGCTTTTCTACACTTAGAACTGAAAAATATTTGAGGAAAATAGGTCAAGCAGAGGAACTCCAACTTTTACACAGAAGAAACCTGCCATAAGGAACATTCTGCTGGTAATAACAACTTTCCAGCAAACTTCATGGCCTGTAATACAAGCTTCTATTGCTGCATTCTTTCATTCAAGACGTGTACGTATATATAAGACAAAAGAATAATTAATATCAAATAAACTAAGCAGCACATTTCCTAGTTTATACACTACAAACTCAAATCTAAATGTTCTAATGCTCTGTGGGAGAACTTGAAAACGGCCATTTTGCCTAGGGAGACCGATTTGAAAATTCCCAAGAGTGTGTAGAGAGGGCTTTACTATCCTACACTGTTTTTATCATCGCACTTTCCTGTTCAGTTGCCTCTTAGAAGAAATGCTGAGGATTCTGTGCTGGCTTATAATGAAGTGTGAAGAGAAAGTGTTGCTATAGCAAAAATCTATTAAAAAACATTTCTTTCTGACAGTACCAGGGACAGATTCAGATTTGATTCTTGGATAAAGGAAAGTTTTTCTCTGAGCTACTACCTTTTTACCTAAATCAATACATTAACTAAAAATCCCACTTTGCTGGTTAATTTTCATCTTTCTCAAATTATCGGTTTTTCCTATCCAGTTTTTGCCATAATGAACCTTGATTAACACCTTAACACATTTAGAGAAAACATCTCTTAAAGTTCATTAAACCTTGGTACTTCATAATTGTAAATCTCTTCACAATGTGCTCCTTTCAGATAGATGATGTTCTGCCCATGAATACAAGCCTTTGCAGTAATTTAACATTTGTGATGCAAGGGTCAAAAATTATTATGCTCTCCACAACTGCAAAATTCGTATTTTAATGAGACAATTCTACTTTAATGTCTCACTCCCAGTATTTAGTGAAAACAAGAAGAGAAAGAAAAAGACCTTACACAGAGCCATCACCCATGCTAATGACATACATTCATCTAGTTAATGTTGAGGTGATTTGGGTAGCAAAATGCCTTGTTTTCATTCTAAACACCACTGAAGTTTTCATACTGAAATGCTTGATATATTTGGCATGAATCATTAAAAACAAACAAAGAAAACCCACTACATTTACAGCACCAAATGGGACTTTTGTAAGCTTCATACTGAAAACACATTCACAAAGCTTACTCCCTTTTTCAAAAGCCTCTTGAGAACAAGCAATGCAGAAAATTAAATGCGTGTCACAGCATTTTATGAAGTTAAAGATATTTCTAGACTGAGTACTTATTTCCAGAGTAGCTTTGTCCCCAAAATCATCACTTCATGTTATTACTTTTTATCACAAAACTGAACGAAATTCAGGATATGCAATGTGAACAATAGAGAGAGGCCAAACATCTCATCACAAGGCTGCATTTACAGAATGCTAACAGACATGATTTAGAGAGCAAATTAATGAATGTTATGAAAGCTTTTACATATAAGGAACTCTGATGAGTAAGTGCTTATTGCTTCTTTAAGATCTGAAAACATCTGTGTTGCAAATTTTGAATAGATTTGCCAGTTGGCAGAGTTTCAGGTTTAACTTTTTTACTTTACTTTTAATATGTTTATACAATTTAAATTTCATTTATTTGAAATTTAACTCTAACCTTTTAGAAAAAATCCATTAGAGGCAAAACAATATTCAGCCACAACAACAGCATGTTTATAAAAATAAATTGGAATCAAGTTTTGAAAGGAACAAGCATATTAGCAACCCAAAGATGTGCAGTATTAAGTATTTAAAATATAAGTTTTACAAGGACATCAGAGTAATTTGAACAATATCTGTAAGACTCTCTGAAGGCTCATTTTACACTGAAATGTCTCAAAGTTCTCTCTTGAACTGTGGAAAAACTGAGCTGATACTAAACATCAGTGTCTTGGCACAACACTTACTGGTAGGTAGGTAAGTAGGTAGGTAGATAGATAGATAGATAAACATTTAAAAGTGATAAGTGAAGATGTGAATAAAGGTGGAAAGGGTTGTTAAATGGTAGAATGAACTTCCCAGGGAGGTGGTAGGGTCACCATCCACTGAGGTGTTAAAGACATGATTGGATGTGGCACTTAGTGCTATGTTCTAGTTGACAAGGTAGTGACTGGTCAAAAGTTGGACTTGATGATCTCAGAGGTCTTTCCCAACCTCAATGATTCTGTGATTCTGATCTGCTGATCATGCCATATTCACATGCTGGTCAATAGTAAAGCCGTTGATAAATCAGCAAAGATTTCCAGAACTCTTTCTATACTTTCTCTGATATGAAACTAACCCACTCTTACCTTTCCTTTTAAAGTATTTCCAGAAATCTTTGATCTTCTCTACCTTTACAAATACTGACAGTTATTTTCTTCTTATCTACGCAAACAAAGCAGAACTTAAATTAACCTCTTTCATAATATTTCTTCACAGATGGTGCTACAGTGTCTCTGGGAACCAGCAGCACATTCATTCTCACTAATCCCTGTGGCTGACCAAGGAAACTAGAAAATTTCCAGATAACATCCCACAGTGTAATCTGGATACTGAGTGGACAAATCAGCAATGCCCGAGATTGCAAAAGAAAGTTAAAAGCCACACCTTTGAAAGGGTGGCAGAGGTCAGGGAGTGGTGTATTTTATGGGAATCACACCCAGAAGTATTCAGAGCAATTGGTTTAAAGTGATTAGGAAAACTAATGGAGTACAATACGTATGGGGGTTTCATCCTGCTTATCAGCAGAGACAGTATTGTTGCTTTGGGATTAAATCCTAATAATGTGTAAATACACACAGCACATTAACCAGGTATCTAATTATCGCTAGCTAGAGAAAAGTGCCTTTTGTAGAGTGACAAACATTCAAAAGCTGAATAGCGGAGATATTAATTTAGTGATCTGAAAGACAGTAAGCAAGTTTGAAAGCTGCATGCTGTCACCATGTAGGCACAGCACCTGTTTGACTTAAGTAACACAAAAGTGTATGTGACAAGGTGAGAGAAATACAGTCTGCAAGGGCTAGACCTATTTTGAGGAAGTTAGTGGACAACATCCAAGGATAGGAAGTTCACAGCTTCCCACTTATTTTCCTCATGGTACAAAAGCATGGTATAGTAATTCACTGGACAGAGAACTTCAAAGCAGAATGATTAGAGGGAGAGAGAGCAGCTCCTGTCTGAGCTGATAGGTTTGACTACACGAGCAAGCAAAAGGGCTGGCAAGAAGAGCTAGAGAGGATGGAAGCTATTTGCAAAAATTCAGGTAATAGGCTTCTGAGAAAGCATGAAAACTACACAAGACCCTGCTATCACTTGTTTAAAGCCAAAGCTGGTGACATATCTTCCCCATCATTAGCATACATACGTTTTTCTATGAGCCACATTTTATAAGGGGATTTATCGTGCTGGTAGATTCACGTAAGCAGCTGTGAAACTACCTATTGATCCCAGGTTTTCAAGGGAAGCACTTTTACCTCTCTCTGGCATATGACTGAATATAGTTAAGGAAATCCAGGTAAAATATTACACAGCTTAACAGAAACTATCTGGGAAGAAAATAAAACATTAACAGGGATTTTTTAAAAAAATAAATGTAAGAGTGCATTTAACCTAATTATGCCCCTATGCCAAGATCCCAATAAAGAGATTTTTCAAAGACATGAAAAAGGATTTGTCAAATTATTTTTCCTCCCCTCCCCATTCTTTGCAGAGAAATACTTCATAAAATGAAGTCATAAAATAGATGTTGACTAACATTGGCCACCAGCTTTCACTTGACAACTTAGCTGTCTCTTCCTTCCTACAAATCAAGCAAAACCTATTGATCATATTATTGATTAGATGATCCTTATAATCTCTCCTAGACATAAAGTCTACATTGTCATAAAAAAATTTAAAAACATCAACACAAACATCAAAAGAATATGGACAGAATGGAAGAGACAGTCTTCAAAAAAACTTAATGACTTATTTGTAAAGCTTTGTTACTCAAATATTATTCAGTGTAATATCCTATGAGTGTTTCATTTAATCTTTAATTCTTTCCTACTTTTATGGTCATGCAAAAGACATAGCTAACTATGTACCAATCAGGAAACAGAACAAAAAGTGGGACACTAAATTTTACATATTTTTGTTTGTCTGCTTGTCTATCTTGCTCTTTCACTATGCTGCAAAAAGAAGACACAGGAGCTTGGATTGCAAGAAGAAATTTATTTTTTGCAAAGTAACTCCTGAAACCAAGAAAATTTTGGGATTATTTAGCAGCTTCTTGAAGAGTTGAAGAAAATTCTGAGATTGTTTCACAAAATGTGCTAAGATCAAGCTGAATTAAAGATTTCTTCAGTGCTTTTCTAAATAGGCTTCCTTGTGTTTGAAGTTAGGGCCACTCAGGGTCTAAACAGTTCTTCTTTGACAAGCATTTTACATCACTAGGACTGTCTCTCTAAACTAACCTATCAAAAAAAAGCCCACTAAAAACCAAAGAAAAGATATATTCTTAGGGAATACCAAGCAGACATGATCTAACTCATAATTTTATATAGTTACATTAAAGGAAAATATGCCAAAAAACATGCAGCAGCACATTTAATGGAGTTTAGTAGTGTTTCATAGAATCACACAATTCTTTAGGTTGGAAAAGCCTTTCCAAAGGTGGGTAGACAATATATCATCTTGCTCAATAAGGAGGATTCTACTCCACCCTAAGTACACTCAGACCTTACACACCCAAACAGCATCAGGTACAATGTTGTTGCAGCCCTGTCCAGAAGTTGTAAAGGAACACATGATGTTAACTCTACCTCCGGGTTGCTACTCAATATTCAGGGATGCTTATGTATTTCATGGGAGAGAAGGAAAAAGAAAACCACAAAAGTAACAGAAGAAGAGAAAATTCATAAGCTTGGACAGGTAAGTTACTGCACATCCCGGATGAGAAGCAGAAAGGTGTTATTCTTTCAGGTGAGGCAGAACAAGGAAGGAAATGCAAAGGAGTCAGAGGAGTTTGCAGAGTGTAAGACAGCAAGAAGCCTATGGTGAAGTCTGCTGCTATAGTTTTAAGGATCACAAACTTGGATTTCATTCAGAGATTCCTTCTTAATTTGTATCCATTATAATTCTGTCATTTTAACAAGGATCATTCCCAGATTAACACAGTACACAATAAACATTTTAAAAATGTCGGTTATCTACCTTTTCACCTAATGCAGCTTCTCCTTTTTCCCCTCCTCCTCACCCAGGGATAATAACAAATCTTCAAATAAGGACAAAGGAATCAATTCAGAGAGTGAAAGTTATGTCACCAAATATTTTTTTAGGAGTATATATTACTCTGAACATCTCAACTTATTTCTTTTAGATGTTTAAGGTTAAAACTACAGTATAAATAATATGGAATCGGATGTTAGAAAGCCCTGCCAATCTGCAAAAGAAAATTAAAATATAAATCTAGAGCAATTTTAGAGGCTTTGGATTCCAAGATTAGAGGTAAGCCCTGATATATATAGAAGAAAAACAGAGGGATTATTTCTCAATAAAAATCAATCCCTAGGAAAAAAAGCAAACAATCAAACCATGGCCATATTTTCTACATCTTCCTCTGAATATTTAACCTTTTCATGTGAGAATAAATCAGAAACAAAGAAGAGAATATTTTCAAGATTATTTAAAGAAAAAAAAAAAAAGAAAGGGAAAAACCAAACTAAGCATACAAATGCTATTACATTAAGGCTTAAATCCTTATATTTACATTGAGAGATTTAAAAAAAAAAAAAAAAGAAAGAGATAAAAGACTAAATAAGAGATTTAAATAGAAGGTACGTTATGTACACAAATTATGACTTGTGAAATCCATTCTTATAGACTTCTTAGGATCAAGGGCAGATTAGTTCATTGAAAAACCAAACCAACTAAACAGAAAACCTCTAGCAAACTGCAAGTAGAGGTAATAATGTTTCTTTGCAGGGCAAGGCTTCTCCCCCACCCTCTCCTCTTTTCCCCAGGGATAAGACAATTTTCTGAATACAGCTTTCATAGGACAGAAATACAGGTAAACTACTCAAGGCACCTTGTTCCCTGTGATTTACTACTGCGCATTTCAATCGCTACTCACAGAAAATGTCACAGACTGTTGAGGGAATTTTAGCAATTTTAGCAGATTCTACAGGAATCTTATCACATTTTACCATTCTCCTCACTATAAAACATAACGAGCCATCCTGCTGTACCAGCTTCTCGATTTTTTTTAATGCCAAAAGAAAGCAGATAACAGCAGACAAAAGCTGAGGAAAAGGGGACAGTTTGGAGAAGAGTCTTGCCCACCAGGAACTCCACCATCCATTGTCCCTTCAGCTCAACCATGGTGATTTCAAATGGCCTGACCAACACCAGCAACACTGGGCTATCAGGCAAAAAGCCTTTCTGCTTACACAAGAACAAGCAAAACTGGTAAATCAATTTTTAGCAAAACAGTTTCCTTTCACCTAATTAATCCAATAAATACTTCATACTATTGTATATAGTCATTTAGTCCATATTCAGCTAGATATTTTTCTGTATCAGGTAAATTCATCAATACCAAGATTTGGTATCTTGATGCACTGTTTACCTAGATTCCATTCATTATTGTCCCTCTCTCTTTGTACAGTTTCCTTTCTTTCACCAAACACATAGCAACATTCACAACAGATGTTTTTCAACTAATTAATAACAGAAATTCAATGACGTATCACTCATAAAAATGTTACTTAAAATTAGTAGTAACTGAGGATTTGTGCATGTGCATGTATTTGATCAGTTGTACTGGAAAGAGGTAATTAATGCCAGATAAAGTACCTTAAGTAAGGTTCTTAGATTGATCTTTTTGACCAACAACAGATACACGGGAATCCAGAATATCAGTGGTCAGATGCATAGAAGTTGTTAAAAGAGCAACTGTCAAGATCCACAGATCGTGCCATTCCAGGAAAGCCAGAAAATCTCTCCCAAGATAATGAAGTGTTGAAAAAGAGACTGCAAGGGACATAGTGCAGCATATGACTTAAATTTGGAAGTTAGACCTGTAACTCACCAGCTTGTACACCAGCCTGTTCACCAGCCATGCCTGCCTGTGCACAGCTCCTCTATACTCTCTTGGCCTTACTACACATCAGGAGAATGGTCCTACTTCAGGAGGGACTGAAAGCTTGTCCAGAGGCTTTCTGGGTAATCATTAAGGGGAAATTTTAATAAAAATTACTACTGATTGAAAAAATTAAAAAGAAAAAAAAAGAAAAAAAAAGAAGCAGAAAATTGAGGTTGATTGTGGAGTAGGAGAGTGAAAGGTAATCAAGTATACTGGGCAGCCATATCAACAGATTTCCACTCACTGTTTATGGATACTGTCAGCACTTCACTCTTCTGGTGGTGATGGACTGTTGTGACTGCATGGATTCCTGGCTGTCTTTCAGCAAATGGTAGGACACCTCAGGGAAAAACTTTCCTTTAATAACAATAAGAAAGAGTTGCACTCATTTGACATGGAAGGTTATATCACCATTTTCCATAACAGCCTAAATCACTCTCCAATAATCTCTCTGTTGATGCTATCAAAATATAGTTATATTTTTCAAGAAACAGAAATATGGAAAGGGATATAAAGGTACATTCCCTATTGTATTACAGCTTAAGTAATCAAATAAAAAGGTTAGCATGTGCCATACCAAGCATATGGGTAACATATGTTGTCATGTTCGTTTTGTCTGGAATAGAGTTAATTTTCTTCACAATGGCAGGTATAGGACTGTGTTTTGGATTTGTGCTGAATACAGTGGTGATAATATAGGCATGTTTTTGTTATTGCTGAGCAGTGCTTACTCAGAGCCAAGGCCTTTACTGCTTTTCATACTGCCACACTGTCACGAAAGCTGGAGGTGCATGGGAAGTTAGGAGGAGACACAGCTGGGACAGGTGACCCAAACTGACCAAAGGGACATTCCATACCATATGACATCATGCTTAGTATTGTAAGGGGGGTGGAGGGGAAGAAGGAGGGAGGAAGGGAACATTTAGAATGTTGGTGTTTGTCTTCCCAAGTAACTGTTAAGTGTAATGAAGGGCTCTGCTCTCCTGGAGATGGCTGAACACCCCCCTGCCCATGGGAAGTGGTGAATGAATCCCTTACTTTGCTTGTGCATGCTGCTTTTGCTTTCCCTATTAAACTGTCTTTAAGTCAACCCACAATTTTTCTACATTTTACCCTTCCGATTCTCTGCCCGAACCTGCTGGTGGGGGAGTGAATGAGCAGCTGTGTGGGGTTTGGCTCCTGGCTGAGGTTAAACCCCAACAGTTGTAAAAAGCATTCAAGGATATGGCTGTAGTGTCATCATCATTTCAAACCTATCTGACAATTAGGAAAGTCCTAATGACCCACTTCTGCTTTTCCACAGCTTTCTTCTCTCTGTGCCTCGTACAGTGTAAAGATCAAGTAAAATAACATATTCAGCTGACAAAAATCCAGCATCTTTTTCTCTTCTGGTAAAACTGATTATGGTATTCCTTGGTCTAATTCTGTGCAAACTTATGAAGAAGAAAAGCAATAGAAATAGTAGAACTACCTTTTTGGAACTTGACCAAACTTAGATTTTAAGCAATCAGAAGACTTCAGCCTTACAATATAAATCTTAGAAATGTTGGTGGGTTTTTCACATCTGAATTTATTTTATAATTGTTTCTGTATTTGTACTGACACTAGGGCAAAACATACATTGCAGACATATTTCAAAAGATTGTGCAGCCTTCCACCTGTTTACAAACTATCATATTTACATTACTTCAAGTAAATAAAATATAATTTTGCCTATGATTTGTCCAATTGACATTCTTTATATGTGTAACTACAGCTCAAAACAGCAGGAAGGAATACAGAGAAATATGCAGTTGAAAGGTTTTAGACAGTAAGATTTCCGTCTGCACAAATGTTTCTGTAGACAATGCACAGCAGCATTTGCTCTCTGAACACTTAAGAGGAAGCAGAAAAAATGGCAGATACACCACAGATCCTAATCTTCTAATGCATTTATGAACTGAATCTGGAAGAGCTAAGAAATCTTTTTCTTTTTTCAATCTTAGATTCCAGAAGCAGAGCTGAAAGGGAATTTTGTTCATTAAAGCAAAATTAATCAAATTTTGAAAAGAAAGTTTTTTTCCTGCCTGTGAAAAATTTCCTAGGAAAGAAATGAAAAATAAAATGTAAAAAAAATAGAATTCATATAGGAAAACAGCTTCTTAGATTTAACAGAAAACAGTTACCAGTTTTAAAATAGTGAAAAATCTTTCATTAATATAAGACCTAGAAAGAAAGCACTGTTTGGACAAACCCAGAATAAAAGTTCACTTCCCCTGTCTCTGAAAGTGCAAGTTACTATAAAGCTTTTAATACCAGTCTAGTTTTGGCAGCAGTCAAATACTTTTCAAAAATTGACACATTTATGTCAAAAGACAGTAAATTAGTTTTGCTGTTGGTTGGCCCATTCTTGTCAAAATCCAACTAGCTTTCCATTTTCCTTCATTCTTGGAGCATCATTCCTGCAGTTGTCAAAGGTAAGAGCTGGATAGAAAGAATGAGGTTACTGGAGTACAAAGTTCCCCTTTAAAAAACCAAACAAAATACCCAACAAAAATACATACCTACAGTCATACAAATTTAAACTTTTAGATGTTCACAATAACATTATGTAACTCTGTAAAAACTAACAATCTTCAAGAAAACCAATTAAAAGTTTCGACTGAAATTTCTACCAAAAAAAAATCAATTATTAAAAGAAGGATGAATCAAAACCAATGAGAATTTTCTTTACTTGCCAGAACTGAATTTCGTATTGTCTAATAAATCTTCCTGTCTCTTGGATTGGCCAGGAGAATTGCTAGGAAATTAACAGACCCATTTGTTCTTTCTTTTACTGACTTCAAATAGAGCTAACAGTGCCTCCACTAAAAATTGCTAGAAGATAATACTCTATTAGCACAGCTATAGCCAGTTCTGCAGATGGAAACACATCTGCAGATTTAATCCTAATAACTGACATGTAACTGGAGTCTCCTGCAGGAACATTATTAATAAAAAGCTGCACTGAATGTAGTACACTGAATGTGTACTACTATTAATTAAAGCTAAAACCTTGCCATGCATAAAGGAGTTCTTTCCTAGCACAAAAGCAGAGGATAATGGGAATGATTTTCAGCTTGTACAAGAAAATCCTTTAGCAGGTCCCACAAATATCCATTCAGAACATATTCATCATCATCATCACGGCTTGGCTTTTTGGAGAAAACAGCAGAGGTGGAATCCTATGTTATAGACACACAACAATACTCTATTTATCAAACAACAAAGTAAGAAGCAAAGGAAAATTTCAAAAGAAGTGATTGGATGTTTGAAATAAAGTAATCTGGTCAGCAGCAGGCTCAATGTGAGTCAGCATGGTGCCCTGGCAGCCAAGGGTGCAAACTGCATCCTGGGGTGCATCAAACACATCACCAGCCAGTCAACAGAAATTATCCTGCTAATTCAATGATTTTCCAGCCTCATTCTGATCATTGTGTGCAGTTCTGGGCCCCACCATTTAAAGTGGATGTAAAGGTGCTTGAATCCATGCAGAGGAGGACAACAAAGCTGGTGAAAGGGCTGGACCTCATTGCTTTTCTACTACATCCTAAGGCCATGTAGGAGTGGTTCAAAGCTTCATTACAGAAGGTTCAGACTTGACATTAGTAAACAATTCTTCACCCAGAGGGTCATCAAACATTGGAACAGGCTTCCCAAAGCAGTGGTTGATGCACCAAGCCTGTCAGTGTTTAGAGGCATTTGGACATTGCCCTTAACAAAATGATTTAACTTATGGTCAGCCCTGAAGTGGGCAGTCAGTTGGACTTGATGATCATTGTAGGTCCCTTTCAAGTGAACTATTCTATTCTAAAATCTAGCAGCAGTAACTAACAAGAGTCCATATAAAGGGTGATACGTGGATTTAGCTTTCGCGGTGCAACAACAAAAACTTGATACTGTTTTAGCATGGAATCTTTATGAGTGACTGGAAGGTTAGTTCTACCAGCTGTGTTTCAAAACTGATACCTCATTGTGGAATCACAGATATGCTTTGTCAAGTCTGTGGATGACACCAAACTGGGGAAGCACTCAATACACTTAGGGTGGTTATTCAGTGGACAATTATAAGCTGGAAGTACAGGCCCATAAAGACTTCATCAAGTTTATCAGATCCTTGCACTTGGGATAGAACCACAAGCAACAGTAAAATGTGGGTGGTGAGTACACAGTAGCTGCAGGGAGGGGAAAAAAAAAAAAAAAGAGAGAGCAAAAAAACAATCAGAGTTTCAGGGGACAGCATCACATCTTCAGCCTTTGGGCAATGAAAGCTAACTGCATACTGGGATACATTAGCAAGAATGTAAATAGCTGGTCAAAGGAAATTACCATTTTCCTCATAGCTCTTCTGAGGCCACATCTGGAGTAGTCTGGCAGATGCTTAGGAGGTTGATGCATACAAGTATATGGTCAGACTAGGGAGCTGGGTTTCCTACCCACAAGGAAAGAATATTGAGCAGGGAAACAGCTGTGACATTCAATTACCTAACTGATTAGTAGAGAATTAGCTTATTTTAATTCATGGTCAGATACACAGAATATGACAAGATGTGATAAACACACATTACAACAAGGAAAATTTCAACTAGAAATAAGGCAAACAGGGTTTAAAATATAACAGAATATTTCATTTTGAAGGAATCTACAATGATCTTCTGATCTTCCAACTGCCTGACCGCCTCAGGAATGAGCAAAAGTTAAAGCATGGTATTAGGTCATTTTCACAGTGTATAGTTAAGTAATCGAATAACTTTACCTGAAAGGTTATGAAAATGTCATCCTTGGAGATTTTCTGAAGAGGGGTTTAGGGGAGTAGTCATCTACTGTTTAAAGGATTTATCAATATTGAAGTTGCCCTGATTTAAATGGAAGTTGAACTAGACTTTCAGAGGCACCTTCCAATCTAAGTTGTTCTATGACACTGTAAACCACAAGACATGCACTTCCTACATCTTCAAGTAAAAGACGGAATCTTGGAATCATAGAATCATATTGTCTGTTGTTTTGTCCTGGCTACCATCAGATTGTTCTTAAATAACTGACTTGCTTCTGCAGATCATTCTACACAATAATAAAGTCTAAATTTAGGAACACCTTCATTATGGTCAGCCTAAACACTGCTTTAAAATTCCCCGCAGAATCAAGGCAAAACAAATGTCAATATTTCAATATCTTTTAGAAATTTATTGATCCCTGAACTACCATTTAACAAATCTAATTTCTTTAGTGCATTCTTCAGGCAAGAAAACCTTTGTCATCTAAAGACATATTCCTTTTTGTGACAATGTTCTACAATTGCTGAAAATCTTGGTTTCTCATGATAAGAAAGAAATCACTGGCATCATTTCTTATTAATGCTATTTGCCTTTCTCATTTAACAGTTTCACAGTTCAGCTAAAATTGTTGGGACTACTACTGCCTAGTAAAGGGTTTGAGGTTTTTTCCATTTCTTTTTTTTTTTTTTTAAATCTCGGTGTTGGATTATGAATTATTAAGTAACTGGAGCAATAGACTACATTTTTTCCGGGTGAGTCTCATTGGTTTCCTGCCCACACTTCAGATCTCTGAAGACTGTCAGTGAAATTCCCATCATTGTTTATCTTGGCATTCTTTGGTTAATATAAATGTCAGGTTTATTACTTATGTCATGCCATCTTCTACATCATTAGCAAGGATTTTTTATTGCAACTCCTCCTATGAAATAAACTCTTTTGCATTTAAACATACTGGCAGATTTGTTTTAAGTGACCTTGTAGTACATGGCCTTTTTCAGCAGCCCTGAACTTATGTGGCATCATACGCAAAACTGGATTTGAGCCCTTTCTCCAGATTTTTGCACTGAATTCTCTCCTACTAGACTGAACTAGTGCATGCCTAGCCTGGGATTATCTTCAAGAGCCCAAATACCCCCACGTCAACATTCCTTCTAAACACCTTTGCCTGAAAGACATAACGTATTTCAGAGTTTCTTCACAGGTATTTTAAACTTAAATCTTTCTCTCTGAGTCAGAATAGCGTCTAATAGCTTCCTCATACCCAAATGACCAAAAGCCACTGCCCTGCCCTCCACTCACACTCCATATGGCTGGTCTATTTTGAAGTCTTAGAAAAAAAATCCCAGAAACCCCAATAGGCTGGATTTGTTTCCCTAAAAGGGCTGGCAATTTCATAACAAACACGAAATCACCTTAAATATTCTAAAGGAAAGAGAAAGGTAAGAGTTCAGATTTGACACATCAAATTAATATACATTTTACTCTTAGACAAAATGTAACAAGATAAAATAAAAAATGACTGCAGCACTTCACAGTAAACCACACCACAACACAACATGATGGTGAGAAATGTTTCTTCACAAGAATGATGTTTGGAGAGATATAAACAGTCTCTTCGCTGCAAAGGTTTCAAGTTTGTTACCTACTGCTGTTTTCTGAGCATGATAAATAGCTTGTTGTGCACAGGATTGAGATATAATTCCATTTCCCATGGTAAAATGCAGGCATCCTTATCCTTCTAGCATATATCTGGCCTCCACACATTGCTGTTTTCAATATCCTCTAAATCCTAAGAGGTCTGAGCTAAGAGCATGCTAGGTAAACAAACAGGTACGATTCTTTCCCAAAGGGACAATCAAGGAAATGATTGCAAAGTATCTTCAGTTCCAGTGACTTGCTGTATGCTAATAACCCTTTAATTCCCTCTCAGACTTACCTCCTTGCTTTCAATACCATATTAAGATCTTTCATTTGCATCAGTTAAAGAAATTCAGCAGGGGTGATCTATTAAAATGGGGCAGAGAAGGACACCAAGTTAAAGGAAAAGAAAGAATCTGCTTTACTCTTCTCTATAAAGAAAATAAACATTTCTCAAAAAAATGTGCATAATTTAAAAAGTGGAGTCGAATAGTGTAATTACTCATTAAGATCTTCAAACATCTTAGCTACATATGAAGTTCTATAACAGAAACCTATGCAAGAAGTAGCCAGTGGTGACAACAAAACTTCAAAACAAATAGGAGGGAGGAAAATCAAATCCTCCTAAACATTATCAGGAGCTGCAAAGCTGAATTGATTTAATTAGTCTGGTTGAGTGTCAGAAGCAGAAGAAGGTGTTAAATTCTTTTAACACTACCACTACACTGCCTTCTGCATTATACCAGTTCTTTCATGCTTTCTAATCAGGAACCGAGTTCTAGCTACAAATCACAGACTACCACATCAGGGCTTAAGAGGGGCATACAAAGTACCTAAAATGAAGCTTAAGCCGAGTTTGCCTGTACAAATTTGAGAAAATTGTTCTCACTCTTGTCCCTTGTGTCTAAGAGATCTTCAGAAGCTGCTTCCTTTCCGGATAGAGCATCATTCAAAGAGCCAATAGTAACCCCTCCTGGAAGTGCTGCCACCTTGTCAGAGAGATAAGCATCTCAGTGTTTGCTGCCCAGCCAGTGTCATGAGGAATTCATAAATTGTGTGACAACACTGCGAAATTCCCTATCTGCACACACACTTTTAAAAGGTCCCTTCCAACCCAAGCTATTCTATGATTCTAAGAGTGGGCTCAACAGCTCTGTGTTGCAAAAGTAGCAGCATCAGCCACTTTTAGCCAGAAGACCAAAGCAGTTGCTCAGAGTGCAGCTTCTGTGGCAGCGTTGAAAGAAAAATCTAAGTCACATCTTTAATTTGCAAGATGAAGACATAACAATTAGGCTTTATTTCAAAGCATTTGCTCTCTCACAGATTTGTTTGCATCTATAATGAAAATCCAACAGATTTTTTTCATAATCAAAGCAAATTGGAAAGATAACTAATTTGGATAAAAACTAACAAAATTACTGTCTTTTCTAAAAACAAACAAAACCAAAACCACAAACAATGAACAAAACCTAAACAAAAACAACAAAAAAACAAACACCACCAAAACCCCCAATAACTAGGCATGTCAAACGAAAGCACAAAAACTTATAACAAAAAGAGCCTGTTTATTGAAGTAATTTGTTTTTACTCTACTGAGCTTCAAATACATATATAATAAAAAACAACACTGTCACAAGTCACCAGCACATCATAAGTAACTGCACTGCAAAGCCCAGTGTGGACTATGCTTAAGCTACTTTTGGTATCTCATTAAAGCCCACCTTATAAATACTTTTTTTTTTTCATTAATCAGTTAGCCTTATAGCATTACTTCAAACATTTTAAATCACTGAAGTAAAAAGCAGTAGTATAAAATCAAATTACTGATTTGGGGCTCCAGTTTGTTTTTCTTCATCTTTTTAAAGAAAGAGCCCACTTGCAATACACACATATGAGAGAATTTATAAGACAGCAGAGAGAGAAAAGAGCAGAGAGAGAAGGCATATATAATGGCTACTATAAACAGGGCTTTTCCTTTGACCCACTTGCTAGCACCTTGCTGGGTGCATGTAATTGAAGGCTGAACATTTCATAATTTGCAAAAAAACCCCTCTTAAATCACAAAAATATCCAATATGTTAAGCTGAATTCTGGCAGTTTATAAATAAGTGTCTCATAGAGATGTATAAAATAGATTTTTAACTAACAATGAAACTAATTATTACTCAGCACTAGACAAAAAAAAATATACCCATTGAAAATCATTCACACGTCTCCATAAGTCAAAGCATTTTTAAATATTAATCTTTTTTCTAAAGTTAATTGTGTTATCAAGTAATATGGTTGGCTAATTTATTATTGCAAAAAGTTGCAACAAAACTCAAGGAATTATTTTTAAGGTAAACACAAAACAAAGTTGGGGCAAGAGAGAGGATGGAGTCTATCAAACTGTATTAGCGAGTAGGGATCAAGGACTCTATCTTTTTTTTTTTTTAATTCTGTGGATCCTCTCAGGGTGTATAATGTTACTGGGCCCAGAGACAACTATTTCTGATTATTTAAAAAAAGTAGTTTGCTGTGCTGTAGTTTGAGCTTACCTGGTATACAGCATATGAGAAGGATACTTCCCTCTAGCACTCATCCTGAGTATTACTTAATTTTGCCTTTGCGTGATCCATGCACCTTAATAGGGTCCCCTAAGGAAATAGGCAGACAATGGAAAGGAGCAGACGTCTCCTAATAAGAACACACAAGGCAGTGTGGGAGTAGGAACCCTCAGAAAACAGATCAGGTTGTGTAGGAAGCCTACCATTTTTCCTCACAGTCTGTTCTTTTGCAGAAACCCACCTATGACAGACTATCTTCTCCTCCTCCTCCTCTTCCCAACCTGGCAGAAGGGAAGGATGCAAAGAACACAAGGCTCCTGTTAGTATCACTAATGCCTTATCAGATACACTGCTTTGTCAGATCTAGATACGTGTTCACATTACTGTTTACCTACTGCAACATGTCATCAGGAAGAGCCAATAGCTTTGGAACCTTACAAACCATTTCCAGACATGAAATGAGAAGACTAAATTAAGGCAGCTCAAAGGAAAAAGTGTTTTAGCAAAGTTTGTTGGAAAAATGCCTTAGAAAGCTTTTACATCGCCTACTACACTCTCAGTAGCAAATTTCCTGATCTTCAATTTCAGCCTAGGTTATTTAAAAAGATATTCTAACAGAGGTTTCAGTTTGAAGAGCAAAAACACACACAAATACAAAATTATGGAAGATTTTCTTGTTTAAACAAAATCAAACAGTACTCAATATCTTCTTAGCACTTTTATTATTGGTATAGTTGTTGTTATTTTCCTTCACAGATCTTGCCACAAAATAAATGTAGAATTGAAGCTCACTGCTTTTCTCTGCACTTTTTTTTTTCTTGGCAGGATAAAATTTGTAATGGATTGCAAGGATAAGCCAATTTCAGAAGATAAATCAGGACAAAAAACAACTGTGCAAGAAAACTTGAAGTTTTATGCTGACATAACTTCCCGAACTGACTTCTTATAGGATCAGACAAGAATCTGTATTTGCAAAATACCTGTGGTAGGAGGGCAGTAAGGTAGGACCACCAACTTCAGAAGTCACAAGGGCTTTCATCGGCTTGACTGGGTTACAAAACCATAAACTCCAGCCATATCTACTCTAAGCAGGGTATGGAAACTGGGAAGGAAGCATGTGAATAATTTCCCCAACAAAATAAAAGTGCAGAGAAGATGGGGACTGGTGTCCAGTAACACTTGCCCTGAAGAAGCTGAGAACTTCAAAGCACTTAGAGGTTCACCAGCCTAGTTCACTCTTTACAACTGCCTGAAAGGAGGTTGTAGCCAGGTGGATATCGGTCTCTTCTGCCAGGCAACCAGCAGTAGGACAAGAGGGAGCAGTCTTAAGCTGTGCCAGGGGAGATTTAGGTTAGGTATTAGGAAGAAGTTCTTTATGGAGAGAGTGATTGGACATTGGAATGATCTGCCTAGGCAGGTGGTGGAGTCACTCGCCCTGGAGGTGTTTAAGAACAGACTGGGTGTGGCACTTAGTGTCACGGTCTAATAGACAAGATAGAGGTCAAGTAGATACCAAAAGTATCTCTTTATCCTCTTTGTGTCTCACAACAAATCCCAGCTTTACAGCAGGAACATAACTAGCCTGTAGAATTTGCAATTTTTTTTTTAAAAAGCACTTCTTAAAATATAATAAATTGTGGAAATAGCAATATCTACATGTTTATATAGGCTTCTCATCTACAAATACTGACTATCTTTAGAAGGTAATTCACACATCAATACATAATGCCTTAATAACTTGAAAGAAAATATGGCATAGACTGGACAAGTGACTTTCAGCAAATCTCTCAGTGGCTTAGATAAGCTTCAGGTGCACAATTACTAATCCCAGTTCAGAGCTTTATCAAGAAAGCACACTTGCTTGGTGAGACTTTGAAAATTAAGACTGACATCAAGAAACCCGCTCCTCAGACCCAAATTGCAACAGTATTGATGAAGTCAGATGGTTTTCATGTTTTCCAGCTTCTTTGCTGGCATAACTTATTCTCTTGATATTTGAATTCTCTTGTCCAACTAATCAGCACACCTTCTACACTAAGCCCTCACACCAGAAGCTTTCTTATTGCTCCTGTAGGTTTATTACTGTGACCATCTGTAAAAGAATTACTTCCTCTGAAGACACACGGTGCTAACATGAGGCAAAAGTACATGACTATCATTACAATTGGTATGCTGTCTATTTACATATGGACAGAGGTGAGGAGGAAGAGAGGGACATAGGTCTCTAGGAGTTTATTGCCTTGATTTCATGAACGCTGGTAGTTACAACTACTTCTTCAAGAAACTGAACAGAGCTTGTACATCATCTTTCTTCTTATAAAGCAGAGCTTTTTGTGCCCTATCCCCTTAATGCATTCATTCAATTGCATCTTGATGAAATAAAATTATCCTCTTTCTTTGTCTTCAGTGAAAGAAAACAGAAAATTAGCAGCACTTGTCCCCATTACAGTAAGCACACAGGCATTACTTAAATGCTATTAGTAGAACTGTACTATATTCTATCTGTCTTCTCATTTCTACAATCAAAGCTAACATAAAGCTTTCTCTAGCTTTTCTCTAGGGGTAATTTTATTTCAAAAACTGTGAAGGAATAACTACCTCATAAATCACTTTTCTTTAGTTACCTACAATTTATCAACTGGCATTCCCCAGCTATGAAAAAAACACTTACGCAAACACCGAACATTTTCTTTTCCCCTCTCAGAGAAGCAAAAGAAAAACAAAAGTTACACTTAAGAAATAATTCTTAACATTAAAAAGCATTTAGGATCCTCAAGTCTTCCATTTTGCTTTACTACAGAAACATTTACTACACAAAAGTTTAACCTGACTGAAACTTTCTCTGATTCTGCAATGAACACTCAGAACATACAAACAAAAGCGTACTTATTGCAGAAAAGGTACATTTTTCATCAATTTTATAAACTTTTATAAAGTTTTAATCACATCACATCATCTATTAGAGGTTCTTTCTGAGGTATCACTCAACAGTGGCTGCTATGATCTCTGATCACCAAATTAATATCTGTATATGAGATAGCTTTCTCGCTTGATGAGGCCATGCTTCTCACTTGTCGTTTAAAGGAACCCACTGTAAAGTGACTTTCCAGTTTAATTGGATTATCCTGAAAAATATCACTCAACACATCTTTTTTAGCCTTCCTGTCTCACAAGCAAATTCAAAATAAAGTGGATTTTGAAGAGGAAACCTCTCACAGAGATCTACAGGTTGAGAAAACAAGTGACTCAGTGGCCCAATGTGCGAAATCAGTAACAAGATAGACATTGCCACTGAAAGACTGGATTAACTGAATTATTTTTCCCTGTATTTAACAAATACAGAAACTGAGATATCCCACAGATGCATATTCCTAGGGAAAATGTGAAATGTCAAAGCTTTATCACTTCACCAGAGCAGATAATTGAGTAATTAGAACAATTAAACGTTGACAGAGCACCAGTGACTCTCAGGTGAATTACAGCCCTGAATTATGAAAGCATAAGCAAGGGAAGAGGGAAGACTTTGGCACATATATAGGACAGATTAAATGCAGTTGTAGGATCAGTTTTACAGTTTATGTACTTATCTTCCAGATGTGGTCAGTGGTCCAAAACTTTTACTATCAAACTGCTTATTTAGATGCCTGGGGGAGAACTCATCCAGGTACATTTTTTTCTCTGAAAAGCCAGTGAATTAGAAATCAGGGAGTACACAGGCATCTATTCTCTCACCCTTTTACACCACATGAAAGTGCTGAAAGAGTATGAGTGCCCTAACAGATCTGTGTCCATCTGAGTAAAATACATACGTCAAGGCATCTGGGAAAGCAAATGTTGAAGGGGCCCTTTTCAAGAAACATACATAAGGTATCAATTGCTAAATTATGCCAGAGGCTTATAACCTCTGTCACATCCTTTGTTGGGGACTGTCTCCATTTCAGTTGGTTCTCTGACTGTGTTCATGCAGAAACACCCCATTTGCTAAATAAAGAATATGAGCAGCATAACCATCACAGCAAGGAGTTCAGGATAAGTTTCCTCTTTCACTATTAGGGCAGGTTTGCTTTACTTAGGTTTTTTTTGGGGTAGGGAATTTGGTTTACAATACATTGGACTGCCTTCAGTGATGAGCCAGCTCCAGGTAGAATGAGCCGGCCCTGGGGGCTGGATACAGTATGGGGATGGACAGCAGGGAGAGCAGCACAGACACAGCCACAGAGTACAATGGGGATGGTAACACATGTAATTCCCAGCAACTGGCAGATGTGAAGGCTTCAACTACCAGACCTGTTGCAAATTAGAGTATGTGAACATGTTATATGCTGCAATCCTTTCTAAGTGGAAAGTTGTTTTAAAAGTGAAGAGAAAGGAGGGAAAATACTGTGAGAAGAGACCTATGGATATTCACCAAAAAGCCAATATAAAAAATGTCACATATGGGAGATTTCACACTTGTTTCTCAAAAGCATATCTTGTATTAACCTGCTCTGAAATTGTTAATAACACTTCATTTCACTGCCTTTACCAAATGGAAAGACCCTAGAGAAAAGAAAATTAAATGCTCTTAACTGTTTGCTTCAAAAATGAATTAAACTATTTTAATAATAAAAATATAGTAAGAAAGCCATTTGTCAAACAATTGGAATACGAAATAAGCTATTTAAAACCTAATTATATTTTTTCACAGCAAATTATACAGAAATCCTTTTTAAAGTGGGAATTTACTTAAATAGAAATTTTTAGAATTTTATAGCTTCAAGCCAAACCCTATATTGATATGATTTAATAAAAATTACTTAATTTAAAAAAAAAACCTTAATTTAGCTGATGACTCAGAATGGGTAGAAAGTATGAAAGATTATAGGGTAAGGAACAACCTTTCAGAATGGTTTCTGTAGATTAACCACGTGGGTGGATAAGTAACTCGCAAAGTACAGAGAACAGAGTAGCATCAACGTAATGAACAGAAGTAGGTGGATTGTTCCAGTTGGAATAAGAACATCTCCCACCTCATCAAGTCTGCTGAAAATGATTCATTCTATGCTACATCATTTTACATGCCATGGCCGTTCAGATTTTCCTTCCTACTTGTCAAAGCCATGTGCATAGTCAGAGGAGGTGGCAAAGAAACTGCTCTTTTGATTATGTACCAACACCCTTTGGTTTTGTTTTAAAAAAAAAGAAGAAAAAAAAAGAAATAAAATAAACGTAAGTTTGTAACTAAGGAAGAATCAGCAAACTTAAACCTAAAATGAAGACAGGCAAATGGAGAGGAAAATACAAATCTAAAATATGGAATATACAATTTGGAAAAATAGAGCTGGAGGAAATGTGGGGGAAGGGAGAAAATCAAAGGAGGAAATTCTGAAAAGCAGTAGTACTGAGAACATTTACCTTGTGTTTCTGTATCAGTCATTAATTAATACCTAAGTTATATAGCTGCATTATACCCCAGTGAACACTCCTCTAGAGGTTTCCATGGGAGAACAGACCAGCATGCATTCCTCAGGAATAGCTAGAAGAAATTCAAAACCAGCAACCCTCCTCTATTCCCCCCTAGAATCTATGCAGCTCCTGAAAAGACAAGTTCTCTCATTGTAAAACAGCACCGAATCAATGCCATTATTTTATAAGTAAAAAGCCTAGAAACAGGAGTTTTCAAATAGTCATACTATTCCTTTACTAACAATACTCCAACACAGATCATTAATTTAAAAGGAAGTAGAAAATAGATGGAAAGCACAAGCTGGTAATTCACAGCTCTGTGAAAAAGACCTTTCTGAATTTGCAATGATCGCTGACAGTAATGAACTATAACCTGGTTATAGAACTGAACTGACCATATTTTGCCTCTCATTAAACCTCCCATTATACTTAAATACATACTGAAATCGATTTTCACTGAACTAGGAACCTAAACATATGTTTAATTCTGAGCACATGCTCTGCTAAATGCAGCAGAACAAAAGCCCATATCCTATGTAGCAAAGAAGGTTAAGCAGAGTTAAAAGCTTCCTTAGATCATTATCTTCCACCATGCATATCTGTTGAATGACTTATGAATATGAGAGTTTGATTCCTACTTTTCAGGTCCACCCTGTATTGCTAATAAAGTTATCTCAAGTTTGATGCACAAGGCTAGTGGTGTTTTGGAATAACTGCAAGAAGTAATTTTCAGAAAAAGTTTCCTCTCCGTTAACATTTTGTTGACTTACAAACTAAGCAGAAAGAAGACATGTGCTTTTTAACTGGAACCGAGAACCAGAAATATGCCTAGTGATTATAGAGAATGCCCAGTGACATTGGAAAATCAAAGGGAATCCTAGAGATTTAATCTAGTCCATTCAGCAGATTTTTACATTGCATAGGGGGACTAGTTGAATGAACAGGAGCACACTCTGAATTCTGTCTTATCATTTGTAAATAAGTCTTTGCACGCTGCAACAATTGAAGAATCAGTGCCAAGAAATAGCACTGGAATTTGGGGGAGGAGACTCAGAAAGACATAGGAAGAGAGACACAGAGAAGAAATTCAGATGGTAAACAGAGTAACAAAATTCTACTACAAATATGGTTGCCAACATTGAAAGTTATGACGAAGACATTAACTTACCAGTTCAAGACTTAAGCAGATACTATTCCTTGTATTTACAACTTCGAGAAGAATGGAGTGGCTAAATAATAATAGCAATCATTACACTCTTCTGACAGGGAACAAGTCTTCTATTCATCCGAGCAAGAACGTAATGTTGTTGCTTGTTAGAACAAATAATACCGGTAGTACATAGAATCCTTTGCAATAAAAAAACCAAATCACTACTGATGCAATAAATATGCAGGAATATGCATTTCCTCTTCCTTACAATCCCACTATACTACATAGCAGAAAAAACCCCTGTTGTACGGTTTAAATAGACAGATTGACCAAAAGATAATTTGCAGTTTTGCTTTCTTCTTCTTTACGCAATGCTGTTAATAAACAGAAGCTACTCCTTAGTGTTTTACAAATCAAAATGTAGCCTCTCTTTCTGTGCATTCATAAAACTTAAGTATATGCCTAATTTTGTCTTTTGTGGACTCTTCACACCTACTCTAGCCAAAAATTTCCATTCAACACGCCATTTTCATAGATGGGTCTAAATCTAGTTATAAGATAAAAGAATCCACATCCTTAATCTAAAACATATGTCTTTCACATCACTTCTCCATTCTTTCTTTTTTTCCCTCAATTTTGTCAATTTACTAGCTTCAAACTCCACAAAATTTATTTTTCATAAATCAAATTAACTGATTTGAGTTTAGCTATTTACCTAGTATGAATCTTTACAAAATTCTTTCTTTTAAGGACTGATCTGAGCCTCCTAAAAGGGCATGTAAAGCTTCCTAGCAAGGGTCCTGTATGTTTCACTTGTAATTTTTTCAGACTACCATTCATATCTTCTCAACTTTCTGAAAAGTGTACTCTGTAAGTACACTTCATCAATAGACAGAAGCAAGAGTGGATCATTCAAAGTATGATCTCTTTTTGGTTTAGTTTTTTTTGGTTGTTTTTTTTTGTTGTTGTTGTTGTTGTTAATTTTACACTCTACATGTGAAAGTGCGCTTTGTACCAAAAAATAATATATTTTTGAACTTTCACCAGGGCAGATTCAAACCTCTGGCATTAAATATGAAAAGAACTAAGAACTTTTGCAAACTTCACTGTCTTTTAAATGCAAAATGTCTTCTTTGATGTATCCTCCCTGAAAGACACAGCAGGATATTTGTTTTTTAAAGGGCTTGTATCAAAATGAAACCTACTACAAATAAAACTCTCCTTCAGTGAAGAAGATAAGAGAAGAGTAAACAACACATAAAAGATAGAAGTTGCATTTGTAATATACTACTGGAAGGCTTTGGCATATTCCAGAGAAACCAATTAGAATATATCTTGATAGGGGGAACAGGTGAGTGGGGGTACATTTAGTGTATATGAATATACAAACAACAAATAAATAAACAAAACCAAAGGTATCCTGTACTCTTTCAGTCAGTGTTGGCTCTGATGACTTTTAGCTGCTGCTGATCTCAACTGAAAGTTTTACAGTAGCAAATGCCGCTAAGTCGCTAACTGGAAAATCAGTGGCAGTTCTTCCCTTGGGAAGATTCATTCTCACCAAAGCTCAATAACCCTTGGTAAAATCTTTGAGACTTTTTTTTGCCATCTCACATTAGGGAAGATCCCCAAATGTGCTACCAAGCCTGGCAGTCCAAGACACGAGTACCAGAAATGTACTATGCCTGGACAGTGGCCCTCAATAGGGAGTTCCCTGCCTGTTCACATGGTCACAAAGAGCACCAAGTGACAACTCAGGATAAGCACAAATAGGGGAGCTTAAAAGCAAACAAAAAGGTTGTTCAGAAGCTAACAGTTAACACTTCTGGTTCCAGTGGGTACCAAATAAGTATTTCCAGCTCGATTTTATTATTTTTTCACTAAATAACCTATACTGTTTTTATCCTATGTGATGTCGTCCCCTTAAAATTCTGTTGCACACAACTGCTACAAAATTTTCTGTTGAGATACCCACCAGCTAAAAAGCATGACAGACACCACTGGTTAAAAGGATAGTGGAAGATGTAGGGCTGTAGGGACTTAACAAAATATCACTGCTTCATTTTCTCTTTATTAGTTAGTCAAATTTCATTTAATGGAGAAAACAGCTTAAAAGAAAGGATACAGAAGGAAAATGAAGGATTTCTGGGGAACAGCCATGTTTATGCAATTTTTGTCCCACGGTTTAAACAGATTTGCCTGCTGCATGTTTTGGAAATTTTGCTTTTGGTTCTTGAACACTAAAGAAAGAGAAACTGCCAAAAATTTTATTTACATTTTGCACAAAGCTAAAACTTGCACTTTCCCACATGAGAGCAGTTATCACCAGCTTTTTTGAAGCAGTGCAAGATTTTTTTATATAAGGCAAGACCTTATAACCATTCAAAAATACAGATAGTATCTAAAACATTTTCACTTTCATTAAATTTTATTCATGTAGGAAAATAAATAGCCAGACTTTCAGTGTATAGAAATCCACTGGGTTGTCCAGGATCTTTTATAAAGAGATGTACTGGTTGGCTGGCAACTCCCTTAGAAATTGTACTTTTACGCTGTGTAAAATTAGATACAATAAACCAAACACTCAAGATAACATCTACTTACCTCAGCAGGATAGGGACAATAACAAATGCAGCTTTTGTTATGATTGTAGGCTATTTTTCTCTGAAGGACCCCTCTCTCAGAGCACATGATAAGCACAATGTAAGAGTAAGCAGGGATGATAAACAAAGCTTCCATCTTTAGAGTTCCTGTTCCTTTCTAACAGCTAGCATAAAAGTGAATATGGGGAAACTGGAAGAATTTACATACAGTTCCTGTAACTTTGTGACCTCTGGAAAAGTAGATCCCAACCCAGTACCTGACAAAAAGACTTAGCGGTGGTGCTAAGCAAATCATTAGGCCGTTCTCACTTTTCATTAGTGGAAATTTCACTTTTCAGTAGTGGCAATTAACAAGGCACTCTTCACAGCTGACCTATCTCTAAGAAGTCATTCATAGCTGGAGCATACTGTTGATCGATTTTGTGAAATCATTGAGAAGAGTTCCTATGATTTGTAAGACAGATCAGACTGTGCTATCTGGTGACTTTCAACAGCACTGCAGGGCTCCTTAGAGAGCTTTGGAAATGTCATTAGCCATGTCACTGTGCTCAGTCTCACACAAGACACACCTGAACTAATTCTCCCAACTGATAGGAGCAGAAGTAAACTATGGTTCCTCAAAGCAATCTTGCTGTCAGGAGACTCAGCTTCATCCCTTCATCATCAATATCAGCCAGTTGAAAAAAGATATCACTAAATGTATAGTCTAGAAACACTTGAAACTCTTCTGTGTTTGTCACAGGGGCTAACAGAATATCCTGAGTTGGAAGGGACACACAAGGATCATTATCTGTTCTGTGTTAAAAACTTCTGTTCTTATAACTTTCCAATGAAGCAGCTGCAAACAGATCTCTTATCTGATGGCTAGGCAAGATTCAAAATGCTGAAACCAAGTCTTTCTTAACTCTAAGGTGTGTTCTGCTTGCTAATGACGAGTCCATATGCTTCTTAGTACATGTAGTGCTCCCTGTTCATCTCATTACCCTCAGACTACTTTAGGTTACAAAATGTACCAAGATGCTTAAAAAGCCCATACACGTGTATGCTCTATGAACTGTTGAAACATGTAGCGATAGCTTATGGAAACAACTGGCCTTAAAGCTCAGTGATGGCTATAAATACAGCTCCTTCTATGCTGTATGTAAACTTCTGTTGAGATTGGAAGAGATAAGATAGACAAATCTAATGGCCCACCTTTCTTGACAGGTAGAGAACCCAATCCACCATCACTTCTCTGGAAACCACTCTATAAACCTGTACAACAATCTAACAGAGGAAGAAGTTTACGAAGGGTGAAAGAAATAAAAATATTTTTTACACAATGAACTGGAATGACTCATGAAAGGGCCTAAGAAGTAAAAAAAAAAAAAAAAAAAGACGGAACATCAGCTTTTTTTTTATTTTTTATGAAACTGCAGTCATAACTTCCATGTATCTCAGTTCCTTCTCAGTACAACAGGAATATTCAGAACACTGTACCTCAGAGGAGTTTGTTAGAAACGTATTCAAACAAATGTCTCAGAAGCACTGAGAAAAGCATGACACACTATACTGTGTACTGCAGTAAAGTCCATGAGGAAATTAATAATTCCAGCTTTAGTGCAATTTGAAATAAATAAAATATAAGGCCAAGTACTGAATGAAGAAGATAAAAGTGAAAAATTAAATAGCTGGTCATGAACGGTGAACATTATTCATCCTGTATGCTAAACAGTTCACTGGTCCTATTAAACTAACAAACAAAACCACAAAATCCAGATAAGACTATTTAATTAAAACTTATATTAAAACCCAATTGTACTCACTGTTTTTCTGAAGAAAATACGAAAAGACAATAGTAGATAAATTCTGCAAATGGTGCCAAAGCTCGCTGTAAAACTAATAAAGCTGAGAACACTATAACTGGTGATGCTCAAACTGGACAGCCTGAATACTCTGTAAGACGGGCTCAGCTAAAAAACATGCACTTCAGAACTCCCAAAATCCAAAACTAGGCATGGTGAAATGAACAATAAGTTACAGGTATAGAGTACAGTTGTATAGATGTACAGTACAGATGTAACACAATGAAGTGGCAGATAATGAGATCAGATTGAGATCAGCAGAAAACAAGTCCCCAGTATAAGATGATAAACACAAGGTTTTGGTGTATAAATGAGGGGAATAGAGCAAGGAGATGACTTTGCATAGGATGACATAGTACAGGGAGACAATGTAATTAAAGATTAATGTATTACTGACCTGGTGCTTCTCTGTCTCTGAAATTCAGAAACAAAGACAAATCAAGGATGATTTTCACCCCTGAGAAACCTATGACAGATAAATTATTCACTGAATAAGGATAGCGAACTGGAGAAAAAGTGGTTGAACCAATTACAAAAAATTAACCTCTTGTCAAATGCTAAGATATTTTATATTGTCTAGTACAGTAAAAGTTGGCAAGATATAAAAACTTTACTGAACTAAGATAGCTCAGTTGACAAAAAAAAAAAAAAAAGGAAAATAATATTCAATCCATTAAACTCTGTATCAGTACTGTGCTAGAATTCATTTTGTAAGCAGGCAGGAAATTTATTTTTTTTTCTTTTGATACAGGAGACAAGCAGTCCGCACGTAAGAATGTTGACCTGGACTGAAATTCCCACTCAGAAACACTGCAGCTATGGAGAAATTATCTCTCAAAGGAATGAGAAAAAGACACATTTTGCTATTTAGAATTTGTGCGTTTCAGAAACAGAAGAGACATTCAAACTGGACAATTTCACTCTTTGAATCAGTCTGAGCCTGACTGAACTCACAAAATCTTATTTTGAGATGTGTGTTGACCTATGTGTTATTTTTCACTTTTTACAGTTCAAATGCTTTTATTTGAAGTGTTAAGCCCGGAGAAAAGTTCTAACAATGTCTGTATCAGCTTAAAGCACCTTGCTCACTCTTAGTGTTTTCTTTCATGGCAAAAACACAAATTTTGAACAATAAATCAAATTAACAGCTGATTGAACTCTTGAAGAGCTCCAACAATCAAAATAGCATGGGTATCAGTAGTATTATTATGCAAAAAGACTAGGGAGAGATAGTTAATCTAATGTATATCCTAATATAGGGGTCAGCGCTAGAGTCAGTGAAGTGCTTAAATATACTTGTCTTATCGTATCACTGAAAAGTCTTTAAAATCTGTAAAGAATTCAGATTGAGTTAAATGATGCAGATAGAAGTAGTGACAGGACAAATCGAAGCAAACACACCGTGACTGACAAGGTGACAGTACACAGAAAAACGTGTTGCACACAGAATATTACATACCCCAGCAAGCCAGAGGTGCATTTTCAAATATACACACACTGGTGTCTTTCTGGAAACAGAGAGGGGATAAGTAGACCAGGTCACTTTCATTTTCATGGTCTGACATGGAAACTGCTATCATCACTGTATAACTGTATGTGTAAAACATAATATATAAAGAATAGCTATATATGAAACAGTTGTCAGCTAAAAAATTAAATCACACATTGTACATTACAGGAACAACAATAACTGAGACCCTTTTGCCTCCTAGCCTGATCTATACTCAGGACTCTCCCAAAATTAATAAGATAACTTGGTGCAAATAAAATCTTAACAAAAGTATCTTATTTGCAAAGAACACAGAGAAAGCCTTGTTTCCCTGAGCAATGAAAGACCTAGGAAACAATCCTATTTTGCAGTTTTAAAGATGTCTTTCAGCCAATGCAGCTCTCTGCATTACCCACAATTGTTTCTTTCTGGCCTGCCACCTCACATGTGGGATTTCTGCTCAGACATCCACCAGCTGCTCCAGCATTTGAAACCCTGTTAGTGACATGTTTGGAGAGGCTTGCTGGGGAGCTGTGAGAGGAGCTTGACAGAGGGTCAGGGCAATGGTGGCCACAGGCCAGGACATGGCCAACAATGTCAGGCAGGCAGGGTGGGGGGTGGTGACTGATCTGACACGTCCCTTACACGGGTCAAAAAACCAGGCACTTCAGAGAATGCTTTGTTTGTATATTTATTTTAAATGTCTTGTAGATAATACTTTGGTCATTCAAATGGTAAAATTTGATTTCATGTCCTGCTCATCTTTCTTCTCTTGGAAAAAAGTCACCAGCTACCAGCTCATAAGATTAAACTAAGTGAATTCACTTCATATTTTGAACAGTATCTCTCATAGAGAAAGGGGGGGGGATGGTAGGGAGGAAAGCAGGGTGAAAGAAGATGAATAAGCCTAACAGAAAGAAAGCAGAATGAGTAAACAAAATCTGTGTTGTCGTGTTTGGGACACAACTGGTACATGAACTAGGACATCAACATAGAATGAGGAAACCCAGATTCTGGTGTGAACTGGAAGACAAGATTCCTCACCATCACACCCCACAAAGTAAAGGTACTAATTGCTGGACTACACAGCCTTTCCTACTTTCCTCCTTTCTGCACTTACTGCAGATCACTAGATACAGCACATCACTTGGCAGAATGGTTTTATTGCCTATATGTCCTGATGGAAAAAAGGAAGATGTATTCCACTCTCTAAAAATTAATGTCTAAGTGTGTCTTGGGATAGATTTTAGTCTCCATATCTGGAAGCTGATAAGTTTATGACATCTGGAGAGAAGTGAGATGTGATATATACTCTCGTGCTTTGCATTTTCTCTGGTTTTTTGCCCAGCATTCAGAGTTATGATCCTTTCAAATACCACAAGGCTGTTCATAAATCTGGATTCACGGAATCACAGAATGGGTAAGGTTGAAAGTGACCACAGTGGGTCATCTGGTCCAACCCCCACTGCTTAAGCAGGGCAATCCTGGAGCACATTGCAAAGAATTGTATCCAGTCAGTTCTTGAATATCTCCAGTGAGGGAAACTCCACAACTTCTCTGGGCAACCTGTTCCAGTGTACGGTCACCCACACAGCAAAGGAGTTCAGGTGAAACCTCCTGTACATCGATTTCTGCCCTTTGCCTCTTGTTTTGTTGCTTGGCACAAACAAGAAGATCCTGGCTCCATCCTTTTGACACTCTCCCTTCAGATACTTGTATACACTGAGGAGGTCCCCTCTCAGTCAAATCTTCTTGGGCCTCAACAGGCCCAGCTTCCTCACTTTTGATTTTGTCCTTTCTTTGTCTTTTGGAAAATAATACCTGGGCAATGTCTAACACGTTTATGATTTTAGGCTACTTTCTTAATTCTAGTTCCTAGCATAGTAAACACTAGATTCTATTGTCTCCAAGTCTCTTATTACTCATTTATTTTGCATTCCCATGAGTTTTAGCAAGATCTTAAGACTATGTATAGATGAAAGTCACTCACATTTTTCTGGCATAATGGAGTACATTACCCCCTTAACCATGCAAAGGATTGAAAAGTTCATCAGTAGTAAAATGAAAGTAAAAACTAATAGAACTGGACAACCAATACACTGGAAATAATATCCATAATAATGTTGCCTCTCTGGGGATTCTGATGCCTTTTTCTTGCAAACCAAGCCAAAGCGAATTTACTAAAATATCTGAATGGACTATTCAGCGTATATACAGTATTTGCCATGCAATATCTAGCTAAACAAAAGAACTCTCCTATTTTCTTTAAATCTCAGCCTGTAAATGAGATGATGCTACCTGACTAAATCTAGCTTTTCAAATATTATCAAATCTGTCCTGCTTGAGATATGTTATCCTGCCAAAACAGTATCTAGTATCAATAAATCGAGCTATAAACTCAGAAGCAACAGAGTCAGACTGAGGCTGCATAGGATAAGGCAATTGTCATGCATTCACTCTGCAAGAGAATACAGAACTAATGGTGGAAATCTGCAGCATTCTCTGCCTGCAAAACGGCTGTTCATACACTTGTAAACAATGTTTTCCATTTTCCCCTTCTTCCTTCTATTTTAGCTCTAATGTCTTATTTGTAAGATAATAGAGACATCAAGAAAATTGTAGTTTTATTTCCATGACAAATACAACATAGACAGGAATAATAAATCTAATTTAACTTAACTTAGTTTAGCATATAAATTGAACTATTGCCTGTATAGTCCATTATTAGACCTTCATCTGTATCCATTCTTTCCTTCATGTGTTTATGAAATTAGCCAGATTTGCAACTACTAAAGCTATCACAGCTCACAAGCCCCAAAGTGCCATCATAGTACCATGAAAAGCAGCTTTGCCAGAATTGAGACACATGAACACTGACTGTGAAAAAAAACACAGAAATTCCAATTTGTGGCACTACTGTTTCCTCCTTCTGTCAGAGGTAAGATTCTCCTCTGATGTGCTAAGCAGCCTCCAGGATGCCTGTGAAGCTGAGCCAGACACTCCTAGGGGCTTTCACATGCCAAGAGGATGGCTGTTTCCCAATGCATGAGAAGAGCAAACTGGCACAGCAAAGACTTCTGACCCATTCTCACAATATTCCTTAAACTGCAGAGTTCAGGCTGAACTTGACATTACTATTGTTTTTAGATACTAGCAACTTCTAGGTATATAAAAGAAAATTACATCAGTAGGGACAAATCACTTTCTTTTCCTGGAAATTAAACAACAAGAGGTAAGAGAATGCACTAGAAAAGAGAAAAACATTAATTTTGTTTAAGGGAAAAAAAATGCATTTTAACCTGGTTGACATATCAGCCTCAGAAACTAACTGACAAACTACAGTCTATATGTATCAATTTATGAAATCAGAATCCAGTGGATTTCTTATTTCTAAGGAGACCTAAATCAATTATCTGACAGGTTTGAAGCTATGACCTTAATTGCATGCATTTGTTTGCTTCTAGACGGAACACTGATGTAAATATAAGAGAGAATAGAGATATTAATATGAAGGCAACTGGAAAAGTTACAATGTTGGAAATGTACTGAGGAGATAGTCAAGTGAAATGTCAGTGGGAAATAAAAGTCAATGCAAAATTATTTGTACAGTGAAAGGAGAAGAAATGCTGGGGAAGAACAGCATTGACAGTAACTTATACACATGTAGAAGTTGACATAATGAGCAGACCAGAAGAAGAAAATGTAGGTGCAGACTCTTACCTAAGAGACTTTATGCATCAGAATGAAAGGGAAGAAGAGCATTTTAACAGTTAGCAATAAATACTGCCCAAGAAGATAACACAGTCAAGCCAGGTAGGAAAAGAATGTTATTAATGATTGAGGAAGGTCTTCTGCTGCCAGTTAATCTGTTACTTTCCTTCCTCTACCACCCTGAAAACCTGATGATAGTCTGCTGAACTCAAGTTTAACTTACTTCTTGAAACAGGGTTCAAGTCTAGTTGCAAAAAGCTTCTATTTACGTACCTCGTCAGGGATACGACAGACAGGGAGGCCCAGATTGGCCAGTTAATATTCCAGCAGTGAGAAAAGTCCTCAGATATGCATTACCATGCATAACATAAAGATTCTGAACTAGACACAAGTAAGAAGAAATAACAAAAAAGATTCAAATCAACAGAGAACATTACAATAAGTACTTGTTTTTAAGGTGTAATGATCAAAGAGAAAATCCTTTGCTTACAATTACAGGAATGTAAGTTAGAGAATCAAATAAATTTCCGAGACTACAGGTAATTAAAAGTAGCTTGATTAGGGAAGAAAATTGTTACAATGTGTGCTTTATAGTAGCACAGTATAAATTTCAGCTCTGTTCATTGAACATTCCCTAAAGAAAACAATCCAACTGTAAAAATCTAGGTGTAGTCCAAACAGCTTTCCTCTTTCTAAATCATGTGCTTCACAATTATACAAATACTTTGAAAATTAAATTCTTTCTCTGATGATTTGCAGTATAAAGGCAGATATCAATGGTTATGTTTAGAGGGGATAGGAATACTGTGCACAATAAAACTGTCAATAGACAACTTCTTTAATTAGATCCTTCTCTATTTAATGTGTGGTTGATAATGGTTTTGTGACCTTCTGTTTCTAAGGAAAATAAAGGACTCCACTTTAAAAGCTTTTTCTAATTTGGCAAGTACTCTTCTGTGCAATTTCTATCAGGATGTCTGTGTACCGCTGAGAAGGAAGATACTAAAAACAAAGATGAGAAACACAGGCAGCAGAGTGTCTTCCCGTCAACTCATGATGTCATGAAATCATGACAGCATTTGCTATGATAAAAATGTAACAGAATATAGAGATAATACTGGATTTCTTGTTTTGATTTTATATTCTTTACTTGTTCTGTGAAGTTCACGGGAGTCAAGAGGACACAAAGTGACAACCTGGAGAGTTCCAATTTATTTGGTTCTTTCAAAGTCCTAATTTCTCTCAAATATCTGCAAGAAGTACGAGAAGCAGAGAAGGAAGATAAGACAATATTGTTTCTTCGCCAAGAGTCAGTCCCCAGGTGAGAGAACTCTCCTTTAAAAGGTGGTATCACTCTATTTCCTATAGGATGCAATAAGAAAAGTAATTTCTATAGGCACTTTCAGAGATTCAGATTGAGTCTTGTAATTCCCATGATGTGAACAGAAGTTCATACAAAGCCTAACAATGTGCATCGGAAAACAGGAAAGAAAAACATAAAATTCCAGCTCTAAAAAAACCCAAAATGCTTACTGCTGTTACTGTGGTCCAAAGGATATGCAAACTGTGCCTCCTACCACATCCCAAAGGTTAAAGCTCTAATTAAAAGCTTAAAAGTGTTTCTGTTACTTTTTTATGAGGAGAGTGTATAGAGCAGGGTTGGACCCTCCTGTGGAAAACAGGAAATGAAAGGAGATGGTTTTTTCTGAATCAGCACGGATTACGTATAATAAATTCTTACAATTAATTCTCTTAGGGTCTACTAACACAGAGGTGATTAAGTAAGGAAATGAGTAAGAAGAGTTTTAAGGCAGCTCTGTGCTACATTTGGTAAGCCTGTTCAGGCTTACGCTCCTATTATAAACCAATGGCTTCCCAGACAGCTTTTCATGCCACAGTTTCACAAATTACCTGACACCTGCCCTTCCCTGGATCATGTGCTGCTTCCTCTTGTGACATTTCCGGCACACATTGAACATACTGCCCATTGCCAAGTTGTTTCAATTAACAAATGCAGCAGCAAACTCATTTCCTCTGAGGAAAAGGAAACCGTGTCCTACTGGGACAGCAAACTGAAGTGGTTCAGAGGAAAGCTGTCAATGAGTTGTCACTGGGAGGGAGTATGATTGCCCCTTTTAGCAGTGAAGAGCCATTAGCTTAGTTCAGCTGTACATACCTTCATCTAGCAGAGCTGGGTCACCAGCTCTGTGTTGCCACCTCTCCATTTTAGAAAACTCTGCAGTACCCAGAGTGAGTCAGGTGTGTCCTATGTATTAAGTTCTAGATACAATTACGTAAATTCCTCAAAACAGTTCAGGTTCAAAACAGAAGTTATAAGAATATAATAAAATGCTAATTTTTCCTTAAAGCTCTCTTTCAAGATAAACATCATTAAATATCTTAGATAAAATCCCTTTAATAAAAATGCTAAAAATACAGATATTCAGTGTCGTTACCATGTAAAAGTCTTATTACCAAGAAAAGATTTTTTGTAAGAACTATAAAAGAAATCTGAAGCTACAGGGATATAAATAGTAGTATCAAAATTAATTTGTAGTTCAGAGAGATACTTATATGCAAATATTGCCAAGAAGTACACAGGAACAACATTTGAACACTTGCTGGGAAAAAATTGAAAAACAATAAGGAATACATAAATGTACAGTTTGAAGGTAAAAGACATCTTTTCAAGTAATTCACCTGAATGGGTTAAAGCCCGTCCCCAGCATGTCTACATTTTCACATACATCAGTTGGGCAGCACTTCGTTCAACAGCAAAGCTCACAGCAAATTAACCAAATGTAGCACCAGTTGCACTGTTGACATTTGCTTCCATGTTTCTATTTCACAAAACAACTTGTTTTCATTCATATTCATGCCAGCATTTACACATGTACACAGAGCTTATCAAATGCTAAAATGTTCTCTTGAAAGCTGGAATCACTTTTCTGTCATCCTGTTGAAATCATTGCAGAGAATAAAGGAGGATTTCAGCACAAAATTTATATACACAAACATTTCACTTGTTTAAAACTAGACTCATCTCACTGAAATAACACCTTATGGGTACTAAAAGTCATGCACACATGCAGCCAAGTGGAGAATGCACAAACTCAAACTCCCAGACAAGGGAGTAGAATCATTTAAAAATGCTGCTGTAAGAATCATCCTGTCATTGTACTTCTTAAAAGTCACACTCTGAGTGGCCTGTAGCAGCTGCAGGGAGGTAATTGAATTATTCAATCTGAAATAAGTTGCTCCTGTACAGTGAGAAAGGTGTATAAGAGAATGGACACAACATGCTGAATGGCCTTGGAAAGTACAAGCAGAGTTACAGGTAATAATGAAGGAATGCCCAGATGGCAGGGACTTTAGATCCTGCAGTATTCAAATGCAGCTCCTCACTATTCCTCCTCATGCAGCACTATCGCCGCCAAGGGCAGTGCAAGTCATGGACAAAAGACATCTATTTGAAGGACAAGATAAAGTTCTTGCCAGTGGGTATAGAAAAACACATGCTGGAGCACTTCAGGCACTTTTTTGAAGTTTACTGTAGTTGAAGCACCCTCCAAATCTGGAGTTAAGAAGTGCTCCCAGATTCCTCTCCCACACTAAGCTAACACATCCCCCAGCTACACTTTCCTCTGGCTGAAAAATCCATCCTGTACTAACTTATCTTTAACCATGTGATGACTGGAATGCTTTTTCTCCTCAGTTTTGCATATATCAAAATTGTTGGAGGACTTCTATCCTACAGTTGCAGAGAGGTATGGAGACAATAAGGAAAGGTGTTGCAGGTAAAGGTGGCAATCCCAAGGTGAGACAGCACAAGGCAGGTCCAGATTCCATCAATGCATTTATAATGGACCAAATAGAGAGGTCATTTATCCTGGGGTTTTTCCATGTGGTCCATAACAGCACATTATTTTATGGATGTCCAGCTTAAGGCATTAAGGTGTGATTAATTGCTTGATACCCCAAAGTGTGAACTAAATAAAATTAGGGTAAGAAGTTAAAAGTGGGGGACATCCAATCTGAGGTTCAGGTGCTCTGTGTCACAATTATGGGTCTGTGTACATTAGCCTAGATGAGAGCCATTGTTTGAAATCCAGCTCCACCGCTTTAAAAGCTGTGAAGTTTCTAAGACACAGGGTCTCGACAAGTTCTAGTTACCAGACGGGAGCCATCCCACTGCCTCAATCACTTACACGAAGGGGAGGAAAAAAAGTGCTTTAGGGAGCTGATCCTTATTGCAATTGAGTTCTTGGTTGTTGCTTTTCAGATCGGCTCTTTCTTCACACTATGCCTCTGGGCAATAGCAAATTCTCTTGCCAGTCATACACAACTGCTGCCATTCCCTCTCGTCCCCAGCACTTCAAAGCTACATACTGGAACGAAAGATTAGTATGGAAAGATACATATATTTTTACGTGACACCAATGCTTTAAAACATTCTGAGCAGTACTCCTGAAGTCCCAGCTCAGCTGCTGATTGCATATTCATCATCATAAATGTATTCATTGTGGTTTTGATTGTAGCTTGTTCCTCAAAGTTTTAAAATGTTTTGTTATAAATACACTTACACTTTACTATGGGTAATTTAATATAATTGCCTTTTTTCCAAATTTGTGAGAGGTGTTATGGCAAAAACAAGCTCATTAAGCCAACCACTGTCCCTGATACTTTTATATAAGACCACTTTTATCCTTCAGCATGGTTTCTAATTTAATATCAGAAACTACAAAATAGATATGCTGCTGCCATAGTTCAGATAAAGTAACGTTTTTCTGATCCTCAAAGTCATAGTTTGCTTGATAGGTTGATGTTTCAAAGATTTTTTTCTCCACACTGACCTGAAAAAATATTTGATACATAACTGAATGGACAACACATCTTTATCTTCCTGGACATTTCTTACACAATCTCCAAAATTCTAATCTAAGGTTTTATTCAAATACCAGAGATGTTGCAGAGACAATGGCACATGCTGCTGAATTACACTTCACAAATGTTTTCTTTATTGATCTTCATAACCACTTCACTTTTGGCTCCATATGCCTCAGGATTAGTCAGACTGCATTAACTAATTGCAGATATGGAGGCAATTGACTTTCTACTAAGATAGGAAAATCTTGTGATTGTTGTGAAGGAATGTGATCAGGAAATGTGCATCAAGAGGCAACAATGCTATAGATTTTCAGTCAATTGCAGTTTAACTTCTTGAAAGATAAGCTCAGAAAGCTGCTTAAAGATAGGTACTTGCTTTAGCATATCCTGCATGAGGCTTTATGTCAGTTCCTCCCATCTGTTAGGTGAAGGCAATATAATTTCTCCACAAAGAATTACAAGGGCAATTTTTTTGGAGGCTACTTCTGTTTATATGGTCATCCTGTTTCTGTAGCTAACCTGAAGGTTTATGGGTTATTTCCATGCCTTTTAAGACTGCTGCACCCCACTTGCATTCAGAAGACTATTGTTGTATAGATAATTAGATTCTAACAAATATGGTCCCATAATTTCTTCAGAACCAAAGCATATGGTCTCCATTTCCAAGAAGGAACATGGGTCTTCAGACTATTAGGTCAGTGTCTTCAAAAAGCTATGAGTAAGTATTCTCTGAAGGCTTGCTTTTCTTCTCATCCTATCTAAGAGCATCCTCTAAAGTTCCGAAAATCCTAGTATTCTATTAGGCTCTGCAGAAGAATTTTAGCACTGAAATGCTTGGATGTAACCTGTTCTTACAACAGGTACGAATCTGGACTGCAGCTGGACTAGCACTTTGCCACATCTGCAAATATGCATTCTCCTATACAGATACATAGAGTTTAAAAATGTATCAAATGTACGTGTGGGAATAATGAACATAGACGAACCATGTTATTGCCCCAAATTGCTCCATTGGTGAGAAGCAAGGAGTTAACTTTTTTTCAGATTTTGGCATCAACTGGAATTGTGAGGAAGATCTGTGACAGTGCAGATGATTCTCAGTTCACTCCTTTACAGCTTACATACTAATTTTGAGCTAAGGAGATCTTCAACTACTAAAACATGGCCAAGTAGCATTTCACAGGTTTAATGTTACATTTTAAAAGTCCCAGCAACGTTATTTAAAGATAACCATTCAAAAATGTGCATCCCAAGTCTTCCTCTCTTTATAGAGGGACATTATAAAACAAGTTTCTGTAGCAGATTCTCATCTTAGCTGTGTTTACCTAGTTATGGTCTCCATTAATCCAAAGCAAAGGAACATCAGAGAAGAAGGATCTGGGCCATTAAGCTTAGTGGTCCGAATCACATGCATGACATTGATTTTTAATTCTTAATTGCTATGGAGAACTTGTTTCATCTCCATAACTCTTTCCATCACCCAAAATGAAACACACAATTTATAATAGACCACAAATAGACATTTGCTACAGAAATAGGCCAGGAAAGGTCACAGGCACTTTCATGTTTTCCACCCCTGCAGCAAAACACAGAAAACTATGGTCCAAATATGAAGTTAACCAAGGAAAACTCTACCAAGCCATAGTAAAAGTAATCATATCTTATGAAAGGATTTGTTTGCTAAAGAAAGACAGCACTCACACCCTGTACTTGATGCGTAACGTTGTACAGTACAAAGCATCCATGTTAAGCTGCTGTAGAAGAGGAAGTTGGATGTATTCCCAGGATGTTCTCCCGTCCTTTACTGTTTAAAAATCACACCCTTTAGATGTTGGACATCTTTCTTTCAATAATTGATTGAATTTACTGCATATTGCACTACTACTCAGAAGAAATCCACCCGAAGGTTGGCCTCTCATTGTTCTTCCTACACTTCATGTGCAAAAGAGTAAAACAAAGCTAAATCATTTACAAGACTGTGATGTGCAATCACATCTGTGATCAAACAGTAGTTGTATAGACAACACACAGCACATTCCTGCACATGAATTTAGTGTGAGCTAAAGATCTCTGGAACAATCTGCAATTGCAGAGAGAAGCGGTTATGCATGACATCAATATCCATAAATAATGCCCTGAGAATTAACATCACTTTTACTTCACCTTTAAGATCCCTTCCAACACAAACCATTCTATGATCTTATAATCACCTAAGGAAGTCTCACTATAGAGCATAGTTCTACAGTAATGTGACAAAACTTGCCATTGTCAGCTCTACTTAAACTGGAAAAGTAAACTTTGCTCAAACTGTGATTGTTTTTTTGATGTAAGAGCTTTCCAATTTTGTCTGCTGTGGAAATATGGGTCAATCTGGACATTTATAAGGAAGGAGAGATATACATGCATCATAAAATTTACCTCATATCTGAAAACCCAACACAGATATTACGGCTTATATTATAAAAACAGTTTATCATGGAAAATTATGTGTCACCATTGATGTATAGCAGCTAAATGATGAAATGCTTGAATTCAAGCATCAAGGGAATGCTGGTTTGCCATAGTTTCTAGATAACTCAGCTGCTTCACCTCTCTCCCTTAACTTTATTTTTTTAATTCCATGCTAACCAAAACACAAAATTATGTAGTTTTATTTCTCTACTGATATAATTAGGCTATTATGTAACTCAAATTCCATAGCTTTAGAACAAGTAATGTATACAATGGCTACAAAGAAAGTTGTATCATATCATTATATGAGACATAAAGTGATATATCATAAGTCAGAAAAGAGAAACATCACAAATACAATGTATTATTCTACCTTGCAGATACAGAATTCCTGAATCTTTGCTTAGTGGTGTGGGATTAAATTACACTGTCTTCCAAAAAGTCATATTAAGCAATCGTACCATTGTGCAATAGAGAAAATATATCGTGTGAAACAGTAATAACTTCTCTCTCCATTTACCTGCTTTTCTCTATACCACCCCAAGTACAATTAAATACTGGAATATAGATACACTGTATCAGTCCAATAAATATATATTACTGAAATGTGCATACACTAAAAAGTGGAAAACATCTTAGTTGTTGAAGAATCAGTCTAGATTAAAAAAAAAAAATAATTTAGCACTTTAAATTAATTTTAGGGTGTTAGGAGGACTTGATATTGAAAGGGAAAGAAAATGCCTTCTAAAAATTTCACATGCTTTGTTTTCCCTCATCAGTACAAATATGCCCATTTTGCGAAAGCAATATGGATAGAATATTCCAGTAATACTTACCTGTAATACTACTGCACTTAAATCAGAACTTAGATGAATAAAAGTGGACCAAAATAATTCAAATAGTGATTGGAGTTATGAATGTTGCACTGAAATTAAAAAGACAAAACCAAACAAAAAAATTACCTATATTGTTAGAATCTTGGATATGTGGTATTTTCTAGAATAGAGGAAAACATTGTGGCACAGCTCACTTGAGATAATAACCCCAGAAATCAGCTAGATGCCCAAGCCAGTGGTTGTAGGTGAGCTCTGCCAATATTGACTGCGTTTTTTTAACCTAAGCACAACCAAAAGTAACTAAAAAACCAGTAGAGCAAGGAAACCTAAAATTGCCCCAGAACTCAGTCTTCATTGCCCTCTCTCATATTCTAGAAACTTCAGGTAAAACTGCAGTTCCAATATTTGCTGAAGTATGATGTACAGAAAAACACCAAGCCAGACCTGTTACTGTCCTTCTTTAGTATATTCATTTCAAGAATGCTTTGCAATACTTTGATGACACTCATTGATTTTTTTCTTTCTTGCAAAATACATCCTCTTTTTCATGTAGTTGACTGGAGTTATCCATTCAGAGGGAACATAAATTAAGAAGCAATTTAGAGCACCAAGTAAACCAGCCAAATTCCACTTTCTTAAATTCAACAAGCAGTACGCTCCAGCATTATCCAGTTAAGTTCCCTGATTGAAAAATAAAACTTTTATTATCTGGTGTTGCCCATATAAATTCATTTTTAAATGGCTGATTTAGAGAGATCAGTTTGAACAGACTGAAATATTTATAGAAGGTGGCCCCATTACAAAGCACATTAATTAGCTGGAATTCCATTCACTGGAAAGCAAAGACCTGCTATATCTATTGTAAACTCAATCTTTTCTTATCATCTCCTTCATTCTTTTCATATTTTATCTTCCCTGTTCAGATTCTTTGTTCTCTCTAATTATTGCAGTATTACAACATTCCCTGGTCATAAACAACTTTGTAAGCAGAGCTACTCACTTGTAGGGCAGAATTTAGAGATGAAAATGAGCCAGAAGCGCTCTTGGAAATCATACGAGAATCTTCAGTTGACAAAAGAATAGATGGTATTTATTACCATAAGTCCTCCTACAAGCCTCTTTTCTGGAACAGTCACAAAAGATATGCTAAGGAAGCCCCAAATGATGGATGCCCTGCAGGGACTTGGGGAACATTTTTCATCACTATCTTCTCAAACTCTTTTTCAATGCTAAACTGAACTGAAATTCCCTGTCACAGTTTTTACCTTTCTCCGTGGTAGGCTGTGCATTGCTCTCGAGTTGTATGTAAGAACATGGCCACCAAAGAGATCATTCCTGTAATTTTACCACAGATTAATCTGACTTTCTGTTTCCACAAGTGAAAAGCTAGAACTGCGTTACAATTTTCTGTATGCTCAGTGTAAATACTTGGAACTCATTGTCTCTCACATGTTGATACACAGGGTAGAAAGGAAGAAAAGTGAAAAGAGAAAAGGTTGGCCTTCCACAGCATGAGTAATGGGAAAGCACAATATCAGGATCCAGTGAAGGGTCTAGACAGCAAAAGATATGGCTGCTGGTAGCAGCACAGATATCATATATGTTGCTGACATGGGCACCAAGAAGAGCCTAGCAGAAAGTTAAGATATACTTCTTTTTTTATCTTCCAGGGAAAAGTTTAAAACAAAACAAACCAAAAACATACAAAGAGCGCCACCAAAACCAAAATCAAAACCAACCTAGCATTTATTGACATGGAAAGACTACTTGACCAACCCTTCCTGCCAAAACAATTCCAATACCAAGAGTTTGATTTGACCCTCAATTCTGAAAGCTCTCTATAAGCAGAACTTTCTTTCATATCAAAACATGGTTTAAAGAAAAAGACTTGAGACTGCTTTGCTTATAAAATAACCCACTTCAGAACATCCAAGTGGAATTCCCTGGTTAGTCAGGTTTTTCACAAACAGGATGTTTCTCAGATGCTGCTAAACAGTCATGCTGCAATTCATCACCTAAAAGGAGTTGGTGCCGTCAACCTGAGTGCTATTTTGAGATGCGTGAGCAGCCACTCTGCCCTAGTTGATTACAGAAAATGACGTTTCTGCCACCACACTGACTCTCTAATTCCAGCATTTCAGCCTTAAGTGAATATTGAGTCATTTCTCAGGAACTGCAAGAAACAGCTAAGCAGATGCGCTCAGTCAGCCTTGTCAGCTTTTCCCTTGTGCAAATCCAAATGTATCAAAGTTTGATTAGCACTGTAGAGAAAAAAGACCATCTGCTAACAAACCAAATGCATGTGTCATTGAAGAAAGGGAGCAAAGAGCTGTTAGATACCTGCACTACTGAAATGTAAAGGGTGCAGAAAGCTGTTGTTTCTTTCAAAAAAAAAGTGTGCCCAAAATAACATGGTAAACTTTTCTATGTTGTGAAAACCAACATAGAAAAGGTGAAATCACACAGAGCACTTCTTACAATCCGTTTTTGCTGTAAGCAAAAATACAGCAAGTACTGCTGTTGCATCCAGTTTTCAAATCAGATTAAGGAAATCCATTATTCACAGGATAAAATGATCATTTTTTTTTTTTTTTTTAGTTAATCCTAAACAACTTAGATTAAATTCCTAAGCCTGTGACTGCTTAAATTCCTGCAGAAAGACTTTTGGAACACACTTTATAGCCATATGCTTAAGTGGATAATGTAAGGTCACATTCAGTAGAATTCTTCAATGAAAGATACAATATCTTTTCACAACTCTTGATGCTTTTGAAACATTGGGTTGGAGTGAACAGGAAAAAGAAAAAGATCCTCATATCAGTTTTATTTCTGTTATCTAACAGCTATTGCTCCAAAAACATTGTTAGCAAAACACAGAATTTGGAGTAATATTTCCTTCAAGCCTGCAATATCAATTACTTCACGAAATAAATGACCCTGAAAAATGTCAGTTTATACATTTTAAAACAAGTTTTAATTTAGGCCTCTTGTCACAGTACAGAGCAATATCATAATTAATGATGTGAAACTGGTAGCTAAGATGTCATTACACGGGGGAATGTCACAGTGAATCAAGTTAAACTAGCTACTAAAAAAATTCAGCACTGGAATATTAGTTTTTATACGCACAGTATATCAAATAAATCTTTGACAAGCCACAAAAGAGGGTACAGATTAAATATGATATGGGATGAGCAGATTTGGTACAAAACTGGCCCAGAATCTCACAATGCCAGCAATTCAAGGCCTATGGGTATGTCAGGCTATTTATTTGCCAAGCTGACCTACTTCTATTAGACTTATCATTCTTCTGAATACCATTTACAAGTCTTTCTGTCAGAGCAAAAAACAATGTTAATTCATCAGAGTTCTGACATCATTCCTAAGAAGGCTGCATGTCTCCTGAAGATGTGTTTAGAAGGATTTCTGGAAAGTGTTCTAAGCTGTTCAAAACACCTTTATCCTGTTACCACCTAGCTTTTTCTAAATCAAATTAGTATTACACCTAAAAATCAGGTGTAAAATGAAATTAGCACTTAAACCAAATACTTTCAGTTGTTATTTTCATTACAGCAATATACTAGTTAGCAGCATAAGTTACTTCTTAACTAAATATTCATGAACAAAGTTTTAAGACAATATAACATAATTGAAACTCAATATTCTGGAAGCATGGAATCTGCTGGAACTGGTTAGAACCCACATAGTCCATTCCCCTTGTGGCTATGTACATGGAATTCCTATGGATAGGTAGAGGAGATGTTTGGGCATGCCTAGCCAACAAAATTTGCAGCCCCAGGGACAAAGGTGAAATTTACACTAGGAATCTGAGCTGTTGCTTTCATAAAAATAATTTTCAGCTTACCATTATTCCATCATACTCAGCATATTTCCCTCAAACAGCACACATTATTCATTGACTGACTAGAACAGAAAAAAGTAATTTTAAAACAAATAACTACAAAATCTCCAAGTTTAACTCATTGCATATGCATTAGCATATGGTAGAAGACAACTAACTGCTACTAGTATGTTGTGATGTATAGCCTTTTTCATATCAACAAATGAGCACATACAAGAGCTATTGCAGCTCTTGTACACATGGGTAAATTTTTTGCTTCATTTTGCAGCTGAATTTTTTTCCTTTTAGTAATCCTCTTTTATTAATCTTCTTTTGTTTAAACTTTATTTGTACTTTTGAGTCCAAATTTCCCCCTTAACTGCGGACTACAGTCCTGTGAAAAGTTTTTCTAAGCCACTCATGTTTATGGGTTTTGTACCATCAGACACTGCAGCTATTAGAAGGCCTGACTGCTACCTGGGGGTATAACAAGGCTCATTTTGAACTGCTTTTTTCAAACAATAAATTCAATGAGGATTTAATCTCATAGACTTTCTCCTGACTCTCCCCTCATAAGTCCAAACATTGCCACGGGCTTATATTTAGAAGCCCATACTGCTACCACTGCAATCATCAGCCTCTTTAACCAGAAAGAGCTACTGGCTGCAAGGCTAGCAGTCACTTCTCCACTGTAGTATATACACCTTTAGGTAGCATAAATATTTAAACAGAATGTTTTGGGAGGAGCCTTATGGAGAGTGCTTTCTCTGCCTCTCTTCTCAGATGTTTCACTTCCCTCTGATGTAACCTCGACTATCTGCCTGTTACACACATCATATACCTTTAATGGGCTCTTTTGTACAAACACATTCAGTCAGGCGCATCTGCAAGAAGCATATTTACACCTCTTGCTGAGGACTTAAGGCTTAGGGAATATCTGAGAGACCATCTGCCCTATACCACTCTTTGCTACCTTGATACACAGTTCAGCTACTAAGTTCATAATGTGACCCTGGCTTTGTGTGGAATATTTGTACAAAAAGTCATGTTAATGAAACGCACAACAGCATTAAGTGATTGTATGCAAGTAACTGTACAAATAGATGCCTTCTTTTTCTGATGAAGTATGTTTTCAGCATTAAATGCATTTCGGTTAACATGTCCCATTTTGTTATTGTCAGAAGGGCTTCATCCTAGGCACTACTCATGCAGTCCCATAGACTACTGAGAAGGGAGGAGAAAGGAGAATTTGCTCTGCTTTTTCTTCTGGTCAGCTCTTAATATTTTCATAAGCCTTTACAGACATTACTGTTATGAAAGGTAAGATAGTTGTATGTATACTTGAAAAAAGTGTTTCATGCTGTGCATGATGTCTCAGGTCACCAGTTACCTAATTGTATTCATTCACACTCCAGGAGAGTTTTCTCTCTTGTTCCTTTTACAGGAAGCAGTAGTTAAAACCACCTTGGCTCTGACTTTAGGATAATAGCATCAAAGGAGGAACATACAGAAAGGCAAGAGGATGGGATACAGCAACACATCTCCACTTGTATTGTCTGAAGGGAAGAGTGGGGGATTACTGTTGGTTTGCTTTTGCCACTATGAATATAGGAAATGTATGTTTGTAGAAAAAGGATATACACAAAGTGTAAGGCATACCCCTGTGTTCATAGATAGAATCCAACCTCAGCTGATGTTCCCTTTCATATCCCACAGTCCTTATTCCTTAAGGATGTAAGGAGAGGATGAAGCCGTTACTTTGTTCTGAGTTACCTGCTCTCTAACCTTTTAAAAAGGAGGGGCTGGGGAGAAGATTAAGGAAGGGTGGCAAAAGAAATGTGCCTTGATTTTCACTACAATAGCTTTCATTACTTAAAGTAGTGCTGGGCAAATATTGGACAGGTAGGCTTCTAGTGTAATTATTAATTCTGTACCTAAAATATCTCACCGTGGGGCAGGAAAATGCAATCTTAACTCTCTTTGGTAGATGACTGAAGGCAGAAAACAAAGAAACTCACTGCTCATTGCAATAAAAGCAGCACAGAGGGTTGCAAAAGTTCAGCAAAGTGTCTAGGGCACGTGAGGGATAACGGATCATAAAGGTGTGCTACGTATTATGCAGTGTGCCTTTTCCTCAGGTACCATACAGTTGTCAAATCTAGCAAAGGTCATTTGGTTCAAGTGACTAGATGAAAGTCAGGCAGGTCACCTTGCCCATCTGAAGGCATTTATGGTAAAACATTGGCAGCATAATTCTGAAGGTGGGAGAGGAAAAGGAAGTGAATTAATTCCCTTTGAAATTTCATGTTATTCAATTCAAATACCCAAGAGAACATAGCCAATGTATAGAGGTCAGCTGTGCCAACCAATACAAACTGGAAAAGGCTTAGAGACCAAATTATTGTCTTTGTATGCTGAGATGCAGAAATATTTAATGGTTCAAAAAAAGGATTAAAATAATATTGTATCAAAATATCAGCTATTTCAAAGGGCAGCTGCTGGCCAAAAAAAGGTAAGTTTGAATAACACCCTACCAAAGAAACCCAAAACCACAGCAAATCATGTCAGGAGACATGACAGGTATATTATTACTGTTCACAAATAGTTCAATAGCCTCAGCTACTAGGCAGTTTACAGACAGGCTGATAACAAGAGCTGTGCTGTGAAGAGCCTCCAGTCTCAGCTGGCAGTTATGCAAAACAGGACAAGGAAATGGAATAACAAGGAGGTGCATTAGGTACCATTTCAAAAAACAGAAGAAGCACAAAGATCAGTTCACTGCTTCTGAAAGGAAATGGCCCTCTTGACTCCCTCCCCATAGTTTTTGTCTCACATCCTTACAGCCAAACACATCTCTTGCATCAAACTTTCCTCTTCCCCTGGAATCATAAAACAATTGGAAGGGACTTTTGGAGGTCATCTGGACCAATCTGTAAACCTTCCCTTCCCTCCTTCCTCCAAGCTAATTTGACATATTGTAATGCCAAAAACTACCTAAAAGAACCCCGAAGTCCATGAGAAGGAACCACTCAGGTCAGATCTAGTGCAAGGGTGGAAACCCCGAACCCGTAGAGAAGAAACACAAAAAAGACTCCTCCCTTTTTGTTGCTAGTAAACTGGCTGAGTAGGTGCAGGGAAGTAGTGTATTATGTGTATCTGAAAGTATGCTTTCAGGAGCACTTTTATTCTGCTCTGTCTGAGGAACTCTTCATGTAAACAGCCATGTTTACTGAGGCTGCCAAGACAACTGAAAATGAGAGATTAAAGATCCATGAGATTTGTCCCCCTAAATCTCATATGTATATTTCAAAAACCCAGCTGCAGGACTCCTGAGGTTATTCACCTCTAGCACATATTTGTATATCTAACCTCACTGCTCTTTGAGTGACCTTGCTAGAGGCACTTCAAGGGATTTGCTCTGGTGTAGGGATGTGCTTCTGATGTAGCCAAAACATGAGGGATTTCACTGGGAGCCAAGCCAAAGTAGGTGCTACAACCTACTACTGCTACATGCTACAGACCGTATGACTGCTGTCTGCTGTGAGGGTTTCTTTCCTCTTGATTCCCTTGCGTTAAAGATGTGTGGGTGTTTGGTGAGTTGTTGCTGTTGTTTTAATCGATTCCCACTACTATCTTACTTTTTCCATAACATGTTTTTAAGGAAGTGGAATTTTAGCCAAATAAATTTAATTCTACCTTGCCCCAAATTCAACATCTATTTTCCCCTTTCTTTTAAGAGCATAACACTGGGATCTCAATTCCAGTTTCAAGCCAATCTCAGACAAGTGCGAGTTCTTACCCATCCCCAGACAGGTGGCCAGCCAAGAGATTTTGCAGCATTAGTGCTCAACTCATTTAGACCTTCTTCAAGACTGAGTGATTTCTGGGAGGGCACTCAACCTCTGTGACCTCCCACTACACTGTACTTTGCTGCTAATCACTCCACCATCAGTCCCTGAAACGCAATTTTACATAATCTGCACTGGGCAAAAGGAATTACAAGTATTCCAACAAGCCTGTTTCTCCACTTCTGCAATCAAGTTACAATGTCATTTATGTTCTAACCGAGTACTTGCATCTGACTTTATGTACAGATAAAGCACTATGGATGTATACATATTTTTATGTTCATATACATGCATATGCATTTTTATGTGACTGAAAAGACGATTCATTTAATAGATCATGGTGCCAACTTCAGAAGCTTAAACAAAAATTATTAAAATAGCCAAGGCATTCAATAATATTTAATGGGAAGGTCACATTTGAGTTAAATATATTCACACTTTATTCAGCATGTCACATACGCTAATCTGTAATAATCCTAAAAGCACAAGATAAGAATGACATTAGTGACTTGAATGAATAGGGACCTCTGACTCCTATTTTCCTAAATCCCAACTATAAACTGCATGCTGTAAGTTTTGGAGGCTCCAGCTGCAGCTACTTAAAATGTATGGCTCCTTCTCTTCAAATTACCACCAACCCTTGCATAAAAAGCAGAATAGATCACACCAGTACCTCAGTTGCCTCCAGCACGTAGAGCACATTGCCACCTGATATGAGGCCAGCACAACCATGCAAACACTGCTGGCTCTAAATTGGAGCAGTTGAAAAACGAATATATGTTACTTCAGCTGCTTCTGCCAGAAAGATGGAAGCTTTTAGCTGAGGACAGTCCTTAGTTTGTCCTAAACTACCACAGCTAGTTTTCTCCAGCTGCAGGAAAACAGACTGCAGTTTTTGATGGTGTTACTTTACAGTGGGTGACTGGTGATACTCAAGCCTGTCAAATGTATGTTTTCAATTAAGAATATGAGTGGATTACACCTAAGATTTAAATGATAACATATATGATAGCTATGTTGCATTTGAGGATACTTTCCTATTTGAAATCAAATATGGGAAACAATTCTCTGCCAGAAGAACTCAAAGGTCAAATAGGAGCATGCCTTTCTCAAAAGCTTCACATAGACCCTCTCCTGTACACATCAGCCTTTAGCAGAGCTGAGTAGGATCTTGCATGCAGCTGTCAAGTCTGAAGCTGAGGTTGCCTAAGAGAATCTGGAAAGAAACTGAAAGGGCAATAGGTGTCAGATGTAGTCTGTAAAGGAAAGAGCAAGTGACCAAGAAAGAAATGAAAAAGCATTGATGGGAATAAGTGTAAGTCAGCAAGGAAGAGCAACAAGCTGTCAAAGGATGATTTTTTTGACTGTGAATTTTGGTGTTTCCCCTAGCTTCACTGCAATGAGTCATGAATGGTAAGCAACAATGGTTCCCTCTCAGGTATTAGCCCCCTAAGTTCAGAAATCCAGACCAGTGCTACAGCAAACAAAGCAAACTCACCCTCAGGCTAAGCATTGCATTCATATTTCAGCCACCTCCCTTCACAAAGGAAAAAAAAATGGTGTCTGTCTTGAGTTTAGGAGTTTGATAGTCACACTTAAATGCTTACAAGAAACACATTGTGCAATTTAGGCTGAAAAGGAAATGTGGAGATCATGGCACTGATGGTGCAGGTAAATGTTCACTCTGGTGTTTCATAAACCCAATGGAGAAAAGAAATGCAAAGATAGCCTCTTGCCTTTTTGGAAAAGCATTGCTAGAGAAGGGATTACTACCCAAGAGAAAGCAATAAAAAAATGTTTGTAATATATGCTGATAATTCAAGAGCTACTGCTTAATCCTGTTCATAGGTCTAATAGCTTCTAAGGGAATTTAAATAAGTTAGTGAGGTTTAACATTCCTCTGAGAGATGAGCCCATGTATAACCTTGTATTTAATAATTAAAAATCTCTTTGATCTGGAGGACCCAGAAAATTGATTATAGTAAATTACAATCTGAACAACCAACCACTTGATGCTATGAATAATGCAGGAAAACTTCAAGACCAGATTTAGCATGTCTGGATGGTCTACTGAGGATATGGAGCAATGGAGGACGTAGTTGCATAAATGAGAAGCAAATGCTCTTGAAGAGGAATAACGTCATCATCTGCTTCCTCCTGCTCCTAATTAGCACTATCCGCAGAGTAGCAAAATGTGCATAATTTTAGCAATAATGTGAATGGTTTCATAATAATAAAAGAACCCTTAATCTCTGAACTGGGTTTAATGGCTAAAAAAAAAATAAAATACTGCCAGAAAAATGAGACTAAAAAAAGAAAAAAAATCCAGAACAAGAGCTGAAGAAAAGAGGAGATTAAATAGGTAGAACAAACTGGCTTTATTTTGTCTAAGAAGTATCAGTTGAGTCAAAGTAAGGTTAATGTAAATAAAATAATAGCTCAGCCTCAGACAGATTGACATGAGCTATTTTTACTTCAATAACATACTAATTTAGTTAGATTAAATATTTGATATGTTAATTCAGTAACTGAGCTAGCTATAAACAAACATAGATGTATACAAACAAAAATAATATTAACAAACCTTGATTCTCCACCTTGCTACTCCTCATCACCCCTCTCCTAGAAATCAATCCCCTTTTCCCAGAATACAGTATTTCAAATCAGCAAGCAAAGAGTTTGCCGGTAAGGTCATAATGTCAGATCTGAAGAAAATGAAACATTAGTGGGGAATACAAAAAATGGAGTCTCAGTGGTAATAGCAACATAAAACTGTTTTAAAGCAAGAACATCTCAATATGACACCATGTCAAGGAAACATTTCTACATTCCAGGCCATTCTGAACTCTACCAAGACAATAGTTATACTTTATCCTCAAACTCTAATCACACAGACAATACCACATTCCCAGCCTTTTTGCTGTTATTGAGCTATTCCAAATCAGAGAGCTGTGCCATAATTTTCTTCATACAGGGAAGTGATAAAATGAAATTACTTCATTCAGTCCTCTGTTTATTCCCAGGTAGCTTTCTGATGAACCCTCATGGACAGTGTGCATTACTAACCCAACATGCGTAGACAATCAAGACATTTTATATACTATACACAGAAGTCACGTTTTATCAGCTTTAATAGATTTTATTTCTCAAGCAGGTTCTATTCAAGGATGTGTCTTAGTTTAACCCTAGCTGTCAACTAAGCACCACACAGCTACTAGTTCACTCCCTCCAGTAGGATAGGAGAATAGAATCAGACACATAAAAGTGAGAAAACTCACTAGTTTCCAGCACAAATCCAAAACATAGCCCCAAACTATGTTCTTCTATGAAGAACTTTACTCCAGACAAAACCAGCCCAGCGTGTTTACATGTAATGTTTCTGTGCAAAGGTGAAACCCTGAAAGATAATCTCTTTGATCTTAGAAATAGTTCATAAATAGAAAGCTTGAAAAAACACCTTGTTTTTAAGTGACATGAGACCATTAATTGTTGGAATATAGTTCAGATTTTGTCAGCAATTTCATGTGGACTGACTTTAAATTGTAATAGGCTTTTCAGTAAGCTAGTTTCATGGGAATTCAAATGAATTTTCCAAACTTTTTCAACATAAAGAGTATTACAAGTTTTGGGGTTTTTTAGGGTTTTGTGTGTGGTTTTTTTTTTCATTTGGGTAACATAACATGCTTGAGTAAATAACTTCTGAAAGGTTTCAAATTCATCATTTCCAACAAAAGTTATAAAATGTGTACTTACATTTGGATAATACGAATCATCATTTTTAATCCCATTAATTGGACCAACGGCAAAGTTTTATTTCAGTATGATTAAAAAAGGTAAAACAGGCAGGAAATACATGACAATCTTAAACAAGACTAAAATAAAAAGTCACCCCCATGTTTTCTTCAATAGAATTTTATACTTTGATAACTATTTTCAATTGTCTCTCTCAAAAGAAATGCTTTCTGTTGCAGTGAATATATAGTTATTTTCTGCAAAATATGTTCTATAATCTCTACAGCAGCTAATATTTAATGAGTCATAAATCTCTTTCCGTATGTATCATTTTAGTGTTGATTCCAATAATAATGCCAGATAAAAGTCTTTCAGAGCTCCTGTGATGCCCCACCTTGAAGACAAAGGAAACACTAAAGATTCACAGTTGCCTGTTGTTGAAAAGTAACTTCAAAAGTCTTCTCCAGCCACACCCTGTGGCTTGACTATTTGTGCAGAGTGTTCTTACCAACAGTCCTTGGTTGGCTTCATGGCTACCTTGCTATCAGTGTTTGACACATACACATTAGTCCCTTATCTTCTGGGCTTCTACAGCTCTCCAGTTTTCCTCCCTCACCCAAGTGTGTAACTTTTTTTCCTTTTTTTTTTATTGCTAGTGACTCAACTTTTTGCATTAAACACATTCCATAAAATAATATCTGTAAAAATAAAAATCACTAGCTGAAGGCAATATCACTTTTTAGTGACTAAATTTCTGTAACATACAAAAGGCATCCTTTTACATTCCTCCAGAATCACAGGAAATCATGAAATAGGTGTTAAGTAAAACTGGTAGTCATAGAACATCTACTTCAACCAGAACCACCACACACCTAGTATCCTATCCTGAAACCATATTATCAGAACTAAAGTCAGCACTGGATTCTAGCAAAGATACTAATATATACTATAGGCAATTTTTGTCTGGTAAATCATATTCTGTATATGCTAATTACAGAAGTATTCTATATATAGGTCTAGAATTTTCCCTGATGGGGCATAGCAAGGTCAAACTGTAGCCCTGCATTTTGAGTATCTGTTACAGTCATTTCATTGCTGCATATACAGCACACAGAAAAATAAATAAGGAGAGCATTAAGCAAAAGCCAGATAAGAGGTGATTGCTGAGAGCTGTGAACTAATGATAATGCTTTTTTTCTCTTTTTCAGTGATGTATTCAGCAGCACACCTGCAATACCTAAAGCAGCAGATAATCCCCCTATCTTCTTGTAGAATCCCAATGATCCCAATTATTGTCAGAGGGCTATATTTTTAGTCTTACAAATAGCATCCACCGATTTCAATTTTTCCATCTTAAGAGAGCTGAAAATAGTGACATCTCTTTTATACTTTTGTTGTCATCGCAAATCCGTATCTACCCGTACTACATCAGTATGATAGCTTTTCTAATTGGATCTATTTGTGGGAGGAGGAAGGATCAGTAACAGAGATAGACAGAGAGATACATTTTCAGAGTTGAGCTAGGAAAAATATTGAAGCTGAATTTTCATCAGTATGACAGGAGCTCTGCATCTAATTTCCATGAATATGGAAAAATAGAAAATCTTTCCTTACTGAAGTGTAAGTGTATTTTTAGAAAAAGATGAACATTCAGCTAAATCAGATGCAAGATTTAACCAGATTGAGGCTAGTTAATTGTTTTTTTAACCAGTCTCAAAGCATCCACTTAAGATGCACAAATTGTTTATGAAGAACATATTTGATTTGAGATACAGAATTGAGATACAGCCCATGATGGACAGTGACCCAGGTGATCAGAGGCTGAGCTCTTCCCAGCCTACAGGTCTCCCCACTCTTAACACTGTGACAGTGGGAAGTGTAGTAACTTTGCTAGAAATGCAGCTTCTATGCTGGCTTATTACATCAGCCATTGGACAAAGACTAATATCCAAGTATACTGTCATGAGTGGAATGGAAGGCTTAGACAAAATTTGTTAAAAAGCCCTGCCATTAAGTCACAAGATGCAGAAAGGACTCCCTGATTTTCTAAACCCCTTCTCAGAGAGCAGTCTAGGTGTGGCTGAATCCAGTCTTAGCCTTGAATCATGTCAATGGTTTAAATTTAAGGAGTTAAGGAGGTGTGATTGAACCACTTTTGTCCTGTAGGTTTTAATGATTGGCAAAATGAAAATATTTATATAAAATTAATCATTTATTATTAAAATTATCAGACAAAATATTTACTACACAGTATAAAAGCTAAAACTAGTAGTAGTGTAGTATAAGATAGGACAGTGCACTATATTGAAGCAATTATTGAAACAATTATCTTAAAGCTAGCAAAAAGGAAATAATTATTAAGTAGAGATTGATGTAACTCAGTCAGACCAATGTGTGTGGGGAGATCTCTTTCTCTCAGCCTTGAGGAGTATCCTTGGAGGGCATCCCAAGCCAAGGGAGGATCTCCACTCATCCACCCAAAGAAGGTTATGTTAGAAGAATCTGCATGAGAGGGGACTGGACTTTTATGTTATAAAGTGATTGTCACACTAGCCACACATTTACAGGCTTATCTGATTCGAAGTCTGATGAAGCAGGATGGGTTTAGCATAATTAACACCAAGACAACACACTGGATCTAGCAGCTGATCTTGCATGATAGCTTGATAGCTTGCATGGTATGCATTCTGATTGGGTTTTAGGTCTTATCAGGGTGGCCTATCTTGCCACATGTACAACAATACAACAATGGCCTTTTCCTCACATATGAATCCACATGAGGTACAGGTAAGGAACCACAGAAATGGTTCAGCACATGACTCATTAACTGTACTACTCAGGAATCAGTAACTTACATTAAAAAAAAAATGTTCTATGTCATTTTTTGCCTAACATTACTACAGAAAGATATTGATACCAGATGTTGTAAAAAAAAAAACACCAAAACCAAACCACCCCCTTCTACTCCTGAAAAAAGTAAAATAGTATGGGGCAGAATGGTGCATTTGTCAAAAGTAGAGTCAACTTGAAATGGCTCATTGCTTTACCCCAGACACATCACAAAGTTCAGGCTATTGAAAAAAACCCAAACATACCTTTTAGCATTGTTTTGTCAAATTCAATAGAAATCGATGGCTCAGAAATTATAGCTCTACATCAGGTTACGGGAGACCAAGATCCTATTTACCGCTCAGCCTGAGAGATGGAGAATTCAAAGCTCATACTTTTCACTGCCCAAGAGAGTGTCTTAACCATTGGCTAAGAGAGGATGATCTCAAGCTCTCACTGTGAACACTAATCCATTTTGTAAAAGTTACAAGTTCAGTGGCAGCAGGAATAGTGCCCAAGTGGCCCAGCTTCGAAGGGAGATATTTTTAGCTCATAATACCTCTCAGATTGCAAAATGGAAAATTTTCACTACGAAACTCCGTAATTTTTGGTCTATCATCTTAAAACAATGGGATTTTACTTAAGTCTTGTGAAGTTAAGTAAGAATAAACTGATTTAAGTTAAAATGCCTTCCCTATTCTCACCAAAATACATAAACTAAAAATTTTAAAGACTATCTACTGTCTACCATAGTGTGTAGAAGCAAGGTAATTTTCAAAGTCTCAATATAGTATTTTTCAAAAATGTTTTCAACATATTGCGGGGAGGGAAGAGGTTTGGAGAAAAAAAAACCAGCAGCAACTAGAAAGGTGAGTCACAAGTTACTAATAAGTAGATATTTTTGGTTCAGGTGTTTCGAGCTCATGAGCTTTGTAAGGTCAGTCTGAACACAGAGCTATTGCTTAGCTGATAATAGCATTTCCATGAGAGTGTCATTTAGTTCTCCTAAGTGACTTCTCACAGATCCAGGGGGACAGGTTTAAATTCTTGCCTCACTGCTTTTAGTTCTGCTTCATGCTAAATTGATCCCACACAGCAGCATTCCTGCCAATATGCACTTTTTGTTACAACAAACATATCTAAACTTAAGAGATAAAGTCTGGTTGCTGCTGTGGTGCTCCCTGAATTTCTGTTTCAGATAAGAAACTTCTGAATCAGCAACAGATTTTATATGTAATTACTGGAGTCAAGTTTCAGGGTAATATCTAATATTCCCTTTCACAAAATTATTTTTGTTGCTTCGATTTTTTGAAGCTAGTACTTTCTATTAAATATGTGGATTATGGGGGCAAACCTGTTATCATGGCCTGTTGCAATAAGACAAGATGTAAAGGTTTTAAACTGAAGGAGGGTTGACTTGGATTATATGCAAGAAAGAAGTTTTTTACAATGTGATGGTGGTGAAAACTGAAGCAGGTTGTTCAGAGAGGTGGTGGATGCCCCATCACTGGCAACATTTAAGGTTAAACTGGATGGGGCTCTGATCAACCTGATCTAGCTGAATACGTCCTTGCAAGGAGCTGGAACTAGATGACCTTTAAAAGGGCCCTTCAAACTCAAAATATTCTATGATTGCCTAAGATTTAAATTCTCAGAGAAACTTCAAGTTATATTTTAACTGCAAGCATTTTCATAATTGAATTTCTTTTTTAAAAATTCTCATATAGGTACAGATGTCAGCTCCCTTTTGTTTCTGTGTTCCCACTCCGGCAGACCTGTGCATGTCATCTCATTTTTGAGACATAGAATCATAGAATGGTTTCTGTTGGAAGGGACCTTAAAGACCATCAAGTCCCAACCCTCCTGCCATGGGAAGGGGCACCTTCCACTAGACCAGGTTGCTCAAAGCCCCATCCAGTAACATTCAAACCCTACAGAAACCATTAGAAACTTCTCCTTTACCTTCAGTTTGGTCAAATATCATTCTAAAAAATCAGCTCCTTCCTTTCTCTCATAGAGCATTACTTTTTAGAAATTAGTTTCATTAGCAGGATAAATAGGTGTGACAGCATCATTGGAAATGCATATTTGAAAGAAAAGCACAAGAACATGTGAAAAAAGAAGACACATTTAGGGCTTGGCAGGGTAACTTTTTGCATATCGAGTTGTATACTAAAACTGAAAGAAATGTTTGCTTTTACTATTTTTACATTACAAAAGAAATCTTTAGGAATTGACAATACATAACTACATACAGGATTTATGCTTGGAATATTTTACCTGTTGCTTCTTTTCTTACACATGTTCACATCTTGAGTGTTAAATAATAATGCCACCTGGAGCATTATGATGCCTGAACAACTACCTGAAAGGAGGTTGTAGCCAGGTGGGTCAGTCAGCCTCTTCTCCCAGGCAACCAGTGACAAGACAAGAGGACATGTCCATGCAGCCTCAAGCTGCGCCAGGGGAGCTTCAGGTTGGAAATCAGGAAGAATTTTTTCACTGAGAGAGTGATTAAGCATTGGAAGGGAGTGCCCAGGGAGGTGGTGGAGTCACCATCCCTGGAAGTGTTCAAGAAATAACCGGATATGGCATTTAGTGCTATGGTTTAGTTGACATGGTGGTATTCTGTCAATGATTCTATGATTCTATTCTGTGATTCTATTATTATATATATTACTATGAACATATTACTATGAATATGTTTTATCTGACCTTTTGGGTTTTTTTGAAGGAGCTAACTATAGGATCAATGAGCTGACAGGAAAAAAAAATCTTCTTAGTATCATAGCACTAATCCACTAGTTGAAGATATGGTATTAGAGAATTTATCTGAATGGAACTGCCAAATCAATATTCAAAGCAAAAAGGCCCTTTACAATTTGCAAAAAAAAGATAGCATATGAAGTGTAAAGGGGGTCCATGTTTGTTTAAACCAGCTTACTCCACTCTGCAGAACTGCTGGGTATTTGCAGACATCATCTGAAAATTGATTTCTAAGCCTTTATTCAGTGCATAGCAGCATTTTAAAATGTCTGAAAAAAAGCCCCAGGATGACAAAGTTCTTCTTTGTCTTGCTCCATTTCCTTTAACTTCAGAAGACGACTGATGGAAATAATCATGCCTAACACTGGTATAAAAATATCATTCATTTCCCCTAGTTTTTGTGTATATTTATCCTGAATCTGAGAATTTCTTCCTCTTGTGGCAGCTTTCCACAGAACGAGGTATTTTTAAAGTTCAGCAATGGACAGAAGGAGAATCAAGAAGAATGAGGGCTCATTATACTTTATTTAATTGCTTATTTGGTTTTTTTTGTGTGCAGCAAAGGGAAAAGATAAGCAGTTTACTTTAATCAAGTGAATTACCTTTAAAGTCAGAAATTATCAGATTACTTCCCTTATGATTAAGGTAAAACTATTGTCAGTATCACTACTAATAGGTTTTAAACTGATCTTGCAAATGTTTCTAAACTAATGCTTGAACTCAAGGCTTTATCCCAGTAAAATTTGTGAGTCACTGCTGTCTCACCCAAGTTAGATCTATGACGGGCTTTTTCCTCCAGCTGCATCAGGTGGTCATCAAATTCTCATTTAAGGGAGATTTATTTTAAATCTTTGCTTTCTTTGCTGCTCTGCTCCAGTGAACAAATTGTGAGAATAGAGAATGGAATACAGATGCTCTTATTTGGGCTGAGCATGTTACCATGGAAGAAAACAGGACCTCTCTTCATTAGACAAGGATGTGTCTTAGGTAGAGGACACCCCGTAAAGAAACATAGTGCCTAAAAAAACTCACTGAAGAGTTCTTTATAGCCTCTGAGCAAAACACATTCTTCTCACTACAGAAGTAATCACAACAACAGTAATAAAGGGTAATTCAAACAGAACTGGAGTAAACCATGTTAAACAGGAATGGCTGTCTCGTGTGCTTCCACAAGCCCACTTTTCCTGAAGGACTGATGATTCAAATAGGCAATCTTAGTTTCAAGAGAGAGGTGAACCAACAGATTTATACGCACAAAAAGAATTCTAAACCATCCTAGTTTGGTCGAGTCAGATACATTTATGTCTTTTTAATCTGAACTGACAAAGAAGTCCCTCTTCATCTATACAACAACCAGAATAACAAATATTTTTCTACTATTTATTTTCATTCATAATTTCAAACTGAGCATTTATCTTATTTTCTCCTTTGTAAGAATTTTTCTTTTTTTGCCAGGTTTTGCCCAAGTTTGTAAATCCTCAGAAGTAAAAAGCTCAGCTTCCTAGAGAAATAAAAGCTGCTGAGTTTAAAATATCTTCATTTGAAGATATTTGATCAGCAATTCTAAAAGTCTTAAGTCTCATATAGTTCTTGACTACCCTCAGTGTTAGGCCAAGACTTTTTAAATTCCTCAAAGGAAGAGAAATAATATCAATAGATTTTTAGACAAAATTTTCTAATGCAGATATATTATTTCCTATAATACCCCTAAATAATTTTTTTTTTTTACTTAAAGTTTGAGGGTTTTACTATTAGAAAGGTACTTAAAGCTAAAATTGTTAATATATTAATTTTCCATAGCATGAGGCTTCAGACAATAGTGCTTTTTAAATCATTTTGACACCAACAAGCGTGGTTTTTTCCATTAATCTCAAGATTAATTTTTCTGCTTCTAGCTACCCACCCTTAACCGCTTTACCACTCTTGTGCCAACCTGCTAGTATGCTCATCAGATATCAGTATTAGTAGGAGTATTTCCATGTCCCTTAGGTCTTTAAATCCTCTTGCCTATTAATGCACCAGTCTAATGTGGTTGTGTACAAAATAAGTCCACAAAGGAGTCTTCAGTGCCATGCCAAAAGGAAAAGATTCCTGAGATGAAAATCAGGGGCCTGTCCACTCATGAATTTCATCCCTCTTACCACATTCATTCTTGTTTAAAACTCTTTATATGGCCTACTGCTCAAATCAGATCATTTAGATTATTATCCAGTGTCCTGCATTACCCTTGATGATACAAACTGAAAACTATACCTGATCTCAACATCTTAAAATCCTCTTGCTATAGATCTTATATATCTTAATCCAGTATGGTATGTTTTCCATCTTCTTGACACATTTCACCAGTATCTGAAAAATAATACAGTAACAGCAGCAGGCTTACCTGGTTCAGAGCTTTTGTTATTCAGCCAGTACAAAGAACTACAAATACTGTTAATATGGAAAATGAAAAATAAAAAAAAATTCAAAGAGAAGACTGAATCGCAATCCCGTGGTGTGTTCCATCCCCTGCAGGGAAAATATTATTATATTTTTGATGATTGTTTGGTGATTATTGATGACCTAAATAGCAAAGACATTCAGTTTTATAAATTTTTTATACATCTGGCACAAGTAAGTGTGATTTTGTATTTCACCTTTCATCTGATTTGTAAGATTGGAAAACATGATTATTTTTTTCTTCTAGATAAGAAACATGATTCTTGAATCAGTTAGAAGCATTAAGTCAATAGAACAAAGGGTGGAAGATGTGACTCACCCAAAAGTTGTGTCCCTAAATCATACAGTGAAATGACAGTACCTATGAAGAAAACTGGTATCTTCATGAACAAAAGGACACCCAGGCAAGGTTTCATGCCTTCTGAAGTGGAAAGTTCTCAAGAATCCACACAGCAGCTCCAAGAAACTCTTTTAGTGAAGGTGACCCACAACCTATGAAACTTTTGTTGCTACAAAGTCTCCTGAGTATTCCTTTGCTCTGCCAGACTGTTTATGCAATAAATACTTATGATTGTCTGATATCTCTAAGGGTTTCTTACAGCATACAGAATGTGTATTTTACTACCTTTCTGTATGGGACCACTACATTTTATGATTCTCTATTCAAATGAGAAACGTATTTTTTATTTTACATGACTAAGCTACCAATCAAATTAAATTCTAGCAATAAAGGGGTGGGAAATGTCTAGTAATTTCTATCGGCTTTAACCTCAGCATATCCATCTTACTTACTTGTGATTAGAATCCTTTTTGTTTGGCCACCCACTTGATTTCCTAAATTATTTACTCTGAAAAAAAAATACTTCTGTCAGGTAGCTAATCTTACCTGCAGTCTTTTCTGCCTCCTTTAGCCTTGAGGCTCTGAAGACCTCAAGAGAATACAAAACTCACAGAAATTGCGTTCTGAAGGAACTATCCCAAACTGGCCAAAAGAAAGAGGTGGTTTGCAGTTCTCCAATGAAGGGGTGGTGAAGGCTGCAGAAAACAAAGGGCCCAGTTAAATGCATTCCAAAATAAAACATTATTCTGGGTTTGTTTGTACTAAAAATACTGCTTTACAGATCATTTACAGATCATCTATTGCATTTTAATTTCTCTGATGAATACCTCAAAAATATTCATAATTTCCATACACATTGAATATTTCTCAACAAGAACAAGTAATAATACCCTTTGAAGTATCCTAAAACTCTTGATTTGCCTTCAGGACCTCTGTTGCATTCTCTCTGGCATATGATCACAAAGCGGAAAAAGAAGAGTAAGGTACAAACACTGAACAAAACCTAAAAATTATTCGTATCAACTGTCTCTCACTCAGGCTAAGAAGCAAATAAGACTCTCTGAATACCAGCTGGAGACTAATTTCTAGCTATCAGCACTTTGCTCCTGGTAGACAAATGCTTGATATTTGTTGATATGACGCCATTAAAATATTACAGCATGCCCATTCTTTAAATTCACAACTCCCAAAGAGCATGCCATTATGCTCAGACATAAGAAATCATTAACTCACTAACAAGGCAGCAAGAATGCTACAGGGAAAATAAAATTTGACTTAGTTATCAGCTTCATAAAGTACATCAGAGAGTACAGATAGAATGGTTGGTCATGTCAGTTCTTTTACATGGTCCCATTTGCTATTCTTTTCCTACTATATTTCTTATTTAATTCTTAGCTTAAATCAGAGATCAGCAAGCAATGTACAACATGAAATCATAAATTCATCTCTCTGGTAATACAAGAATGATATTGTACTGAGTTTGCCTGGGTTTGAGTTAATACTCTTCACAGCCACCTGTACAGTGCTGTGCTTTGCATTTGTGCCTACAGAAGTGCCAATGCCACACCAACATTTTGGCTATTGCTGAGCAGTGCTCACACATCGTCAGGGCTGCCCCTTCAGCTCCACACCACCAAAATCCAGTAGGCTGGGAGTGCATATGTATTATCTGTGTTTGTTGGTGTTGTGATGATGTTACGTTGATTTTGGTGCGGGGAATTTTTTCTTGTTGCTGCAAGCAAAGTTCATGAAAAGTATGCAGTGAATTTAAATTTTCATGATGATTCATAAATGTGTGTTCCAAAGAGAGGCGGGGTGGAATGTATTGGGTACACGTGAGCCGGTGGCACCTCTGGGAAAGTGTATTTAAAAACAGGCCCAGAGGAGTGGGAGAGATGAGTGAGAAAAAATGTAAGGGAAACAACTCTGTAGACACCATGATCAGTGAAGAAGGAGAGGGAGGAGGTGTTTCAGGTGTAGGAGCAGAGGTTGCCCTCCAGACTGTGGTAAGACCACATGGATCTATCCTGAAGGACTGCAGCCTGTGGATAGGACCCACACCAGAGCAGTGAAAGACTATATCCCCAGGGGGAAACCCTATCCTGGAGCAAGGTAAAATTTTGCCCAATTCAAGCCTGTTTTGACCATGATGGTAACTAGTAAGGGATCTTACTGTCTTTATCTCTACCCACAATCTTTTCCATCTAATTTTCTTCCTCTCTGCTGTTGAGGAGAGGGAGTGAGAGTGAGGTTGGGTGGGCATTTGACAACAAGCCAAGGTCAACCCAGCGCAGCTGTTTCAGGATATGGACTTCTCAATCCCAAATGTGCACTCTGGCATTAGTCCACATACCCTGTGTGCATATTATCTCCCTAAGTACAGCTATGAGAACTGTAACAGCAAGAAATCATTGCCATTCCACATTTATTTCCTGCTCACAGCTTGAATAATTATTTCACTCTGTCATAAACATACTTTCAAAGGTCTGAATGTCACCAGTAAGGCTTATTCCTTGCAAATATTGATATGGAATTTCAGTGTCTTTCACTTCATCCACCGGTAGAAAGCAATATTTTGTCAGTAATTCAAGCAATTCTAATTGACAAAATCTGTGCTCTTAATGTGTGTCATTCAGGCATCATAATTGTAAAATCGGTTTTCACCAGCACCATCAGTATAATGTAATGAATATTATTGCAGAAAGACAGAATAAGACATGGAAGGAAATTAAGCAGGAAAATTCTGAGATTCACAGCTAACAGAAAGGCAAGTAAAAGTTTAGTTCCATATCAGTTACAGTAATATTTGTGCATATGTAGCCTATTTTGCAACCCCCTTTTGTACTTAGTCGAATACCTCTAATAGAGGAGAACTATAAGGGAAAAAATTGTACTGAAATTAGTATTACCATCCTATTTCTAACTTGTTCACATTATATTACTATGGTATATGATGTAATACATGTAATTTATATTCTAAATTATAATTTAGTGTATAAACACAGAAGTAAGCATCATAACTTACATGATGCAATAAATATGGCTAAGAGGCATCATTACCTTCTTCTACAAAGTTTGCTTAGTGTTTGAACTAAAGTCAAAGAGAATTGCAGAATTATAAGAAGGCTGTACAAAGTACATGCAAAATTTCTGAATGTATTTTGTGTTGTATGCAGAAAAAGCCACTGAAAAATGTCACCAAAATGTGCTTCTCCCAGATCAAACCAGTGTATGTATGAAGCACCTATTCAAAGATATTTGTACTGAGGTAGAGTTAGAGTAAGATTAAATTGTTCTAAAATACAACCTCACCTTTAAAATGAAAAGTAATCTCAGAACAGATGGGAGGAATATGCATTACATATTAACCAAGTGTTTAAAAAAGGATTTAAAAAATCACCTTTATGATATTATGATTACAATTTCCTTTCAGTGAGTTAATAAGTCTTGCAAATACATGTTGTGTACTCTAAACTAGTGCCTTAGTAAAAAAATAAATTGGAGCTTAGAATGGGGGTTTGCATATCTATAGTACTGCCCCGGGGCTAATTCTAAATCTTATAACTGCTCAAAATACTGTGAGTGGTTTTAATAGAAAATAGCCACTTTACTCACTTTAATAGCTGACAGCTCAGGCGGGTTCTTGCTTATCTCCTGAAAAATTGAAACAGGGACAGTATAGGGAAGCTTCTTTTTTATATCTCTTAGGTGACACTTAATATGAATTCAATTCAGATAACGTCCTTGTTGTCAGTCAGAGAAAGGAAAAAAAAAGTATCTGCATGCCTATATCCAGTAAAGAAATACTAAAGCCTCCACAGAAATCAGTAACTAGCTTCTTCATATTCCTAAAAGTTATGGTGAAAGGAAAAAAAAAAAAAACACAACCAAACACACACACAAAAGACCTCAAAACCTAATATTAATGTACTAAATAAACTGGAAATTACATATTCAGCTGAACATTTTGGCTTGTATTACTTATTGCTGCCTGAAGAATATTGCCTGGAAAATCCCTGATTGGACAATATCTTCTTTAATGCAGAGAAGTCTGGCAGTTTATGACCATGCTTTACTGAGGCTCTTCTTTTTTAAGACCTCTTTTAAGACCTCTTACTTTTTTTAAATAGGAACAGTTCCTTTGCATGCCTCAATTTACAGTATATTAGTCTAAAGTTATCAAAATATGGGAATTGTTCCTTTTTATGTATTTCAGTCTCACCTAAGAAATTATAGTGACAAATGTTCAAAAAAAAATAATGCAGCATTTCATCCAGCATACAGCTGAGTTATTATTGGATTGCACATTTTATTTTACATGCATCTATTTTATATCTGCTTAAGTAGGTCTTCAAAAGAGCCTTCACAATTCAAGATTAGTCGTTAAAATACAGTCCGTATTATTAGTCTGTAAGGAGAAAAAGCATTAATCTAGAAAACACTTCTCTTTTGCTATTCAGTTTGACATTTGGCACTGTATTTTGATCTCAAAAAGTGAAAAGTTATTGTAGCCCAATTTTTTTCTCCTCATTCTTTCTTTAAAATCAAAGCCAACAGTAGAATCAAGAGGGACATTAGGACTGCTTCTATGTAAATTCTAACATATGGCGTATTTATCATATTTTACTTGCTTAAAAACTGAGGAAATACCAAAACCCAGAATCTTTCATCCGTGATTGAGGATATCTGTCCTACAGTCCCCCTCCTTACAACACCTTATTGTTCTGACATTATTTCCCACTGAGAAATTATTCCACAAAGATATTGGTATAACTACCAGTAATTACATTTTCAAAAAACCCCTCACATTTCAAGTACAACAGAAAGCTATGCATTATTATTAACTGCACATTTGGTTTAGGCATCTTTAGCAATTTTCCCTAAAAATTGTTCCCAGCACATATCCAACCTAGCCCTTCCTCCAAACTCTCAAAACATTACAAGAGATAAGAAAAACTGGATTAATTTCAAAGTGAAAATAACATTGGTTTTAATCTTAGCTGCTTTCATATCAATCCTACATGCTCAAATCTTTATTGGAAAATAATACAAACTTAATTTTTCAATTAAGGAGGATTGTTTCAAAGCTATAGCTTTTAAGATTTTTCACCTAATTTTACAAAATTTAAAATCTACTTATAGGTTCCCTCCTCTCTAAGAAATGCACAATTCTTATATTAATATCAACCAAGCAGACAAAACTCTTTTTTACTCCCTCTGATTGCTCCCCTCTGAATCCTGGACTACAGCACAGAACGACCAAAAACCGTTTTGAATCCCTTAAGCATATGTCTTGGAGAATATTTGCACTGAGGCAGACATCGTCTTCATACACACTCTCCTCCAAGTGAAGCCAGACCCAGCCCTGCCTTAGAATCCATACTGTGGTAGCAGAGTACCACGTTGCTGAAACTCTAAAAGAAATGGAGAATACTAGCCTGATCAAGCCTGTCTTTCACACAACTTCTTAGTTTCTGAATCAAAAAAAAACAGTTCTTTTGCAGCATCGTCATGTTTGACCATCTCTGACCAAATGTCCAGTTTAAAGGTAAAAAAAAAAGTTTAAAAAGAAGACGAAAAATCTCTAAAATATATGCTTGAATTCCTAGTTTAAAATAAATGAATTTTAATATCAGATTGCAATTTTTTTTACTTTCAAGTCCCCTCTCCTATAAAATAGATGTAAGAACTAGTCTATTATTTTTTTCTTTTCAACTTCATATTAAGCCTCTGAGTTAGAAATTGTGTTACTGCTTTACCCTCTCTCTTTTACCTAGGAATGACAGCTGAGATGAGCCCTCAGAGGCCAAGAGGAAAAATGCACCAAGATCTAAGTGAAAACTCCAGCCAGCTTTCTTGAAATCTGACTATCTCAACCTACTGAGTAGTTAAAACATATTAGAATTTAAGCTTTCACAAAATATTCAACTAGAATAATGTAAAATAATCAAAACATATTTACTTTTCATGACAGGTTGAATTATAACATTCTGTTAAAAGCATGTTTGTTCATTCACTGAGATTCTGTTGGAGCTTTATTGACAGCTGCACTGAATTGGGACAACAAAAAATGCTTTAGCCATATGCGATCTACAAGCAGATCTAATGGGTTATTTTAAATGCATACTGGATGTGGAAAACAAGGTTTCCAACTATTTTTGGCATGCATTTGAGATAACCTTTTTGTTCCACTTCCTGAATTTTATTGTCCTTCTCACGGTAATTCAAAATGCCTTATCCGACAAAAATACTCACATAATAAATATAGACTACCTCTGACCCTGATATATGTATGATGTTGTAAAATGGCCTTTTCTGTCAGTTTGTCTGAAAATATTTGGGTCAAGTGCATGGTGGCAAAATAAGAAATATATTTTCTTCTTTCCCTGCTGTAGCAAAAAGGTGAAAGTTATATTGCTACTTTTTGCTCTGGAACAGACATCTTTTCCTGTCAATCCAGCATAAACTTCAGCAAAAAAAGAATTCCATTCAAAGGAAGAAAAAGTCAAGGACACATTTGTTTTGTATCACTTTAATGCATGACATGAATAATAGAAAGAGTCATTTTTATCTTCGGTTTCTATGTGTAAATCCCATCATTCAGAGTGAAAATACTACCCTCAGTCAAACTGTTTACAGATGTTATTAGAAACTATAAAGTCAAAATCACGTGCTTGAAGATCGATTTTGAAAATAGTGAACTTGTGAAGAGCATATATTTATTACACAACTTGCCATGGCAGGACCAGAAGTTTTATCTTCCTCTATTAAGAACAAATATTTTTTTCCCTTTGGCCTAAAGCTTGCTTTAAACTTCATTAATTAGTAATTATATGTAACACTAATACACCAGAACTGAGTCATGAAACATTATTGAAGAAAAACTAAATGCAGCATTGTATTTTAGTTGTGTAAGGAGGTATAATATAAAAAGAAAAGAATTCTGAAATACACGTTTTAAAAGTGAACAATTCACGATCTGTGAATGAATGATTTAGAAAGTTCATTATAGATACATCTGATAAAGTGCATCTTTACCTACCTAATCTGAAAACTATTGCTTAAAGCAGTCCCAAGATGCTGATTACCATTAGCAAATGAATACTAAATAGCTAGGCAGTTGTGCTTGTAGCTGGAATTTTGTACATCAGGCAAGAAAAACCTTTTAATAGAGCAGCTCTGTCTGACTCAGAATGGCCCCCAGTGCTATCCAAATGATGGCTCAACCTTCATTACATTAGGAAAATAAAACTCACACATAGAATACTGCAGTCTGATATCTTAATGCAACTGATTCCTGCAAAACACTTTAACTGTAGCTCCAGAGAGTGAATTCCCCTATTGTTGGCACTGAATCGTTTGCTAGACTGGCACAGTGCTGGCCAGCTGGCAACATAGGAGCTGGACCAAAGCCCACAGGATGCTGGCGGTTCCCTAGAGGACACTGCCTGAGAAGCCAGCATGAGAGAAAGGGGCTGCCACCACAGCTCAGACCACCAGCCAGCGGCAAAGCAGGGATTTGGCACCAGTAGCTGCCACCACTGCCTCTTCCATTGCATTCCCTTTGAAAGTAGCAGACCACCTCATTGTGCCAGACAGAGCACACAGTGACAGCCACTGGCAGTGGCAAAAGTGAAGACTTAGTGTAGGGTCTCTAACATTCTTGTAGCAAACAGTAACAATAAGATCAAGCATGCTTCATGGATGAATGGAAGTCCATATCTTCCCTCAGCTCCAGGAAATGCACCAAGACAGTTTCTTAAAAGCCTGTACATGAAGGCTGGCCTCTCCTGCAAAATTTGCTCCTCTTTCCTCATACCTGAGGGTGTTCATATTTCTGCAGAAAAAGGGAGGGAAGATCAAATTTTTCATCAGTCAGTGAATGAGACTGTTGAATGTACTTGCATCGGATGTATTTACATTTCTATATGCAGTTGACCTTTTTTACTGGAACTTCATTCCCCTAGAATCCAAACTCAGATCAGGGACAGGACATAACTATTAGAAAAAAGTATTTAAAAAGTTCACCTGAAGGGTTAAAGAAGCTGAAGACAGGACCATATCTCTCACCTTGCAGAAGTCTAGGGGACTTTGCTTGCCCTGGCATCTCAGTTCTGAGCCATGACATGAGACTGACAAGCCCTCCTTTCACTCCCAGTTCTACATAATTCAAGGTTTTTTACTTAACAGTTTTCTGTATCCAAGCCCAGGGTAAGTAATAACCAGTCAATCTCAAAAGGTTTCAGTGTTTAATTCAGAGAAACAACTGAAGGGCCTTATATCCCTTCCAATTTAATGAGTTGAATAGCTCATAGGAATCAAGTCTCTGTTGACATTTCCAGTAACTTGTTTCTAACAAGGATTGAAATACGACAACAGTTTCTCTTGTTTCAATATTTCTTTATATTTTCCTTAATACATAAGGGGGGGTGGAAGGGGACATAAGTAAAGGAGGGTGGAAATGGGGGAGGATGGACATAATGAACAGCATTTAGACAATCCCCTTAATATACTTTAACTTCTGGTCAGCCCTGAAGTGGCCAGGCAGTTGGAGTAGGGGATCACTGTAGGTCCCTTCCACCTGAAACTATTCTATACTTTTCAATTCCAAATCTTAAAATTTTCAAAAATGCACAGAACAAGACAGCTATCTCCTGATAACCTACATACAAAAAGAGTTTTGCTATTGGTTAATGAGTAGAACTTGACCCAAATTTCTTTATGAAGCAAAGAATAATACAGTGCCCTTCTCACCCATTTTCCCAAACATGCTGCAATGTTGGGTCTGCCAGCAGGTTGTCTATGACTGTCTTGTACTGCTCCCAATGCAGTTTGCCTCAGAAGATGGAGACAAGCTTCTAGTTACTGGCACTGATCTGGTGGAAGAGTGGGGGACTAAAAGGTAAACTTCTCTTTAAGCTAATTCCATTTTTCAGTCCTGTTGAAAAGGGTGTGAATCAGTTGTAAACAGAAAAGGTTCTTACACCTTGGAAAAAATCCAGATGATATCCTCTGCTCATGCTCACATTAGCCCCATGCTGTTCAACATCCAGACTTCCATAAAATACCACTATTTCAGATGAGCTATGCTTGACCAGAACAAGCCCCATTTTGCCCACCTTTTCCTGTCTTTAATGATTATCAACAGTAAGCATCTAAGTACAAAAACTGAGCAATACTTTTCCTTCAGAAGGAAGTTCTGTGGCAATTCTGTTTCTGTCCAGTGAGATAATACATCCTAACAAAAGAAAACAAACAAACAAAAACAACAACAACAACAACAAAACCACACACACCAAAAAATCAAACCAACCAACCAACCAAAAAAAATCCTGATTTTTAATTTGGTTCCCAGAATTAGCAATTGTCTTGCTGGGATAACAAAGGTAATGGTCACTGTACCATCCATACAGTCTACCATCATTTTTACCATCAGTCACGTAGCTTCTGGACGTTGACACTTCATCTTTGCATAAAAATAGGAACCAAACAGAATTGCATATCCATTGTAATACCTGATTGTTTTGCTTATTATTTCTTTTATTCAGTGAAGGAAAATATGCTTTTAAGTGCACCTGACCAAGGCTAAAAAAGAAACAAAACAATGCATCAAAACATGGTTTTTTCCTTATTTTTTCAAAAGATTCCACCATTAATAGAAAAAACTCTGCAATTAGGAATAGATTATTTATCTAATTATGTGGTGCAACCTTAAAAATGCATGGTCTCCAGACAGACAGATCGTTCCTTGATACTAAATTGTATGCACCTTAGAAACTCAGCTTGAATTTGTACTAAGGTTGCGCAAATAGTTAAGTATCACATTTCTTAACAAGGCTACTACTTCTTATGTATAAATAAAATATTGAGACTTGATATGCATAGCATTATTTGGACATATGTCAAAGTTCCTGATTGCAGCTGGCTAATTACTGTATGATTTTAGATACTATAGCATCCATTTTCAATTCTGTCACTTGTCAGCTGTGCCAAAATCACTCACAGGAGCAAAACCTACAATTAAAACTTCTGCAATATGTGAAGAATGGCAGGAATGTGAACGATGTGTACGTCACAGACTAGACTAGGTCAGCCTTTGACCTACATGTTTCCTGAAATTAATTGGTCTTCAGCAAGGCATCACTGCATTCCTCCCACAACATATAAATGTAGTCACCTGTGACAAAGAATGACTTCACTCCCCCAGAAAAAGAAAAAAAAGGAAGGAAATAAAAGTTAATGTTGCTATATACACAAGACACTTGTATGCAGTCATGAAACCTAGATAACAAAAATGCAAAAAGCCTGGCATTGTCCCTGCCTTGTAGTATAAATATTTCACAGCATGGTTTTATACTTTTTCATCTGACACCTTGTCTACTAAGAGTTAAGGATCTATACGAGAACATCAACCCTCAGTAATTTCTACAGTCTCTGCCTTCTTAGATGAAAAAAACAGTTCAAATTACCAAAGGAATATAGCTTAAGAAGTGAAAGTCAGAATCCATATTCCCTTTAACCCATGCACCAGATTATGTACCAGTCTTCCTCTCTGCATATTTCTTTCATGGCACTGCCACTCATGAAGAGACAACAGGGATTCTGTGAATACAGGAAGGCCAGAATCCTTTTGTGATTCACGCTTACTCAAGGGAGTTAGAACTTTGCTCTTGGAAGAAGCTGCAGGGCAGTGTTTATCATCATTATTGAGAGTAGTCCATGTGTTCAGGTCCACTGAAAGCACAGACAGTTTTGAAAAGATAAAGTTACAATTCCTTCACATTTTGCAATCTCTGCTTAAGAAGGTGTCAGTTGCAGGAAATGACACTGTTGTTCTTACTTTTTGACAGTGTAGAAACAGCAGAATGTGCCACAATTCACTTCTGTAACAATATTTAAACATATACCTTGAGGATGGTTTGTTCTGCTCATTCCAAACTCCAGCCTGAAGATGCCTCTTTTTGTCCAAGGATTGCATGCCTAATTGAAATGGCAGCAAAAGAAACGGGAGGAGAATGTGACCCAAGGACTCAGTCTTAAGTATGCCACTGGCCCTGGTCAATCACTGAATCTGGAGAAGAAAAAAATACCCAGGGCAATGACTCTCCAGATACACAATTAATTGCTTATTGAAATAGAAGACAGACATCAAAATGTCTCTGAGTGAACCGGTGACAAAAAAGTAGAAAAAACCCATGCATACGAGAAAATCCTCAGTTTTAAGAGACCTTGAAGCAGTTTGGGTTTTTTTTCTGGTTTGTCATTCTTCAGTCTGAAAATAATGCACCTCTAAAAGTCCTAATTTATACAGTATATACACTACTTATGCAGTGCTTATCATAAAAAAACCTGCACAAATCAACAACCATATTTCAAAATATTTCTAATATTAAAATTCATATAATGAACTTCTGAATTGGTGGTGATATTCCATTTCCACAATTACTAATTTTCTGGACTCTTGTTCTGATTCAGCTATTGGATAATTAGGTAAAAAAAAACAACCAGTGCTGCCCTGCATTTTTTTCACTTGGTTATTTATAAATTAAACCAGAAAAGCCATAAGAACCTACCACCAATAAATTATTTAATAATTAAAGAGTTGGACCATCTTAGGTACTCAGGCAGAATGACAAAGACGTCAGAGACTGTGATAGGACTGCCTGTAAGACATTCCTATATAGGATTCAGAATTACTATTAAATTTATCACATTTTCATTTTCACACCTTAGAAAAGCAAAAACCTTTAAAAAAAAAAAAAAAAAAGCCTGGTTATGAGCAGGATAAGAAGAGAAGGCAACTGAGAGTTTATGGGTTAGGACACTGTACTGGTGCAGCCTTACCTTGAATACTGTGTGCAGTTTTGGGCACAACAATATAAGAAAGAAATTAAGCCCTTAGAGAGTGTCCAAAGGAGGGCAACAGAGATGGTGAAGGGCCTTGAGGGAAAGCTCCTTGAGGAGTGGCTGAGGGCACTTGGTCTGTTCAGTCTGGAGAAGAGGAGACTGAGAGGGAGACCTCATTGCAGTTACAGCTTCCTTGTGAGAGGAAGAGGAGGGGTAGGCGCTGATCTCTTCTCTGCGGAGATGAGTGACAGGAGCTGAGGGAATGGCATAAAACTGTGTCAGAGGAGGTTCAGGTTATATATCAGGAAAAGGCTTTTCACCCAGAAGGTGGCTGGGCACTGAAACCTAAGGAAGTGGTCACAGCACCAAGCCTGACAGACTTCAAGAAGTGCTTGGACAACCCTCTCAGGCACATGGTGTGATTCTTGGACAGGGCCAAGAGTTGGCCTCGATGTGCCTTGTGGGTCACTTTCAACTTGGCATATTCTGTGATTCTGTGATTTAAGGGAGGGCAGAGACAGGGGCATTATAGTGGGAGAACTGTTACAGGCTGCCTGCCCCAGGAACACTGAGTGGGTGAGGCCTCTCAGACAGATAGGAACAGCCTCACATTCACAAGCCCTGATCTTCATGGGGGATTTCAGCCACCTTGACATCTGTTGGAAGGATGATATAGCAGGACACAAACAATCCAGAAGGTTCCTGGAAGATATTGATAACTTCCTTCTCCAAGTGACAGAGGAGCAACTGAGGAGACACCTCTCCTCCACCTCTCCTATGCTGGACCCTTTTCTCACCAATGGTGGGGAATGTGAAGCTCAAGGGCAACCTTGGCTGCAGTGACCATGAAGTGGTGGAGTTCAAGACCCTTAGGCCTTGAGGAAGATGCATGGCAATTCACTACCCTGGACTTCAGGAGAGACTTTGGCATTTTGGGGATCTGCTTCACAGGGTACCACAGGATAAAGACATGGAGGGAAGAGGAGCCCAAGAAATCTAGTTAATAGTCAAGGATCGCCTCCTCCAATCTCAGGAGAGATGCATCCTGAAGAGAAAGTCAGGCAAAAATGCCAGGAGGCCTGTGTGGATGAACAAGGAGCTCCTGGACAAACTCAGATACAAAAATGAAGCCTATCGAGGGTGGAAGCAAGGACAGGTAGCCTGAGAGGGACACAGAGAAATTGTCCAAGCTGACAGGGATCAGGTTAGGAAAGCTAAAGTCCTGACAGAATTAAACCTGGACCGGGATGTCAAGGCCAACAAGAAGCGCTTCTATTAGTATGTCAGTGATAAACAGAAGGCTAGGGAAAATATGGTCCCTCTGGGAAAAAAAAGGACCCGGTTACCCAGGATATGGAGAATACTGAGGTATTCAACAACTTTTTTGCTCCAGTCTTCACTGGCAATTGCTCCAGTCACACTGCCCAAATCAGAGAAGACAAAGGCAGGTTCTGGGAGAATTAAGGAGATTCTCCTGCATAGGAGAAGCACAAGCTTGAGAAAATCTAAGGAACCTGAAGATGCACAAGTCTACAGTCTTCATGAGATGTGTCTGCAGATCCTGAGTAAACTGGTGGATGAAGTGACTAAACAAGAACCCATCACATCTGAGGAGTCACGACAGTCCAGTGAAGTTCCCACTGACTGGAATAGCCACCATTTTTAAGAAGAGAAATAAGAATCATCTGGGGAACTGCAAGACTGGCAGTCTCACCTTGGTGCCTGGCAAGATCAAGTCCTGGAAACTCTACTAAGGTTCATGGAAAGTAAGGAGGTAATGGTGACAGGCAACATGGTTTCGCCAAGGGCAAATTGTGCCTGACAAATTTGGTGGCCTTCTATCACTGGATTACAGATGTGGTAGATGACGGATGAGCGACTGACCTCATCTACCTGGACTTCTACAAAGTATTTGACACTGTCCCACATGACACCATTGTCTAAAATGAAGACATGGATTTGACAGACTTTTTGGTGGATAAGGAGTTAGCTGGATGATCTCACTCAAAATATTGTCATCTATGGCTTCATGTCCAAGTGGAGACCAGTGACCTGTTGAAGCAAGTACAGAGGAGGCCATGAAGATGATTATAGGAATGGAGCCGCTCTCTTATGAAGACAGGCTGAGAGAGTAGGGTTTGTTCAACCTGGAGAAGAGAAGGCTCCAGGAAAACCTCAGAGCAGTCTTCGAGTACCTAAAGAATGCCTACGAAAGAGCTGGAAAGGGACTTTTTACAAGGGCATGTAGTGACAGGACAAGGGGGAATGGCTTTAAACTGAAAGAGAGTAGGTTTAGATTGAATACTAGAAAGAAATTCTTTCCTGCAGGGGTGGTGAGGCACTGAAGAAGCTCTCGATGACCGATTCCTGGAAGTATTTAAGATCAGGCTGGATGGGGCTTTGAACAACCTGGTCCAGTGGAAGGTGCTTTTGCCTACGGTAGGGGGGTTGGAAGTACATGATCTTTAAGGTAAGTTCCAAAACAAGCCTCTCTATGATTCTGTGATACATCAAAAAGTCGTTGATGGGTATAATTGGGGTGGAACAACAACAGAAGAAAGAGGAGTTAATGTTTATGAGAATGAGATCTCAGTATCAGCAGTTCAACAGGTCAGTACCAAAATATTAATGATAGAAATAATGTTTTTGAAGAAATTGTTAATTTGCTTTTTGGATGATCATGCCACTTCATTATTGTAGCAGAAAAGCAGATGGTAATACGCCTTGAGATCATTTATGTTCTTGTTAAAAAAGACCTAAAATAGCAGAAGAGAGATCAACATTAAGAATTTTACGTACTAAAAACTAACTTTTACTACTGCACAATACTGTTCTTCCTTAGACTTAGAAGAGCAAATTTCCATCATCAAATGTTTTTTAATGTCAACCATTATCATTATTTGAGCTGATAATTAACGAGCTAACACTACATGAGAAACATAAAACGAAAACATAACAGTTTCTTTTCTAACTAAAATTAGAAAGAAGAATTGTTCTTCCATTTCTGCAACATCCCAAAGTCGATGAAAGAGTACAGGTTCCGAAAGCTGAGATAAAACAGGAAAAATGGAAGGCATACACTAACAGAAGTCTCATTTTAAGTTTTGTCTAACTAACTTCCACTGAGGTTGAACTCCTTCTGAGAAATTCAGTTCTGCCCCTATATCCCTACTGAGCTTTGTCCTGAATAAACAGGTTATTTTGCATAAAAGTACCTGCAGATTATCTCATAACCAACTTCTTGGAATTTAATAATCAAGAATTTAGTCATATACTTACTATTTTGCCATGATAAAAGTTATCCTTTTTTTTCATTAGATCCCATTACGTTCTTTATACTTACTGCACCTACAAAACCCACTAAGATCAGCTTAATTCTTCTTACTATAAAACTGAGCCATCTGCTAAACCTATTTCAGAGATAATAATTTGCTTGAGCATGTTCTAAATTGATCTAATTAGAGTGTCTTGAGAATAAAGGTTGCAAGACCTTTTAGGATTAAAGCACCAATTTTAGCAATTTATGTTTGGTTGTTTGTTTTGTTTTGTTTTAGTCTGGTGTTTTGTCAGACCCCTTTGGGACTGAGGTTGTTTATTGTTTTGCCTCAGCTACATAGCTTGGAGGAAAGGGAGGGTACAGTATCAGTTAGTTATGCTTATATTTGTCTTTAGAAATTATTAAAACCAATACAACTTTTTGTGATATTCCAAATATTCATAAGGAGTGTATAAAATACATTATATTTCACATCAATATCATAGTGTATGAAAAAAAGGGGGGGGGAGGTAAAGGCTTTTATTTACTCCTGTTTTTGAAAAAGAGATCTTCAAATTACTTGAGAACTTTTAAAAGTCAGTACTTTTCTTCAGTTTTGGAAACACAACTGACACACTTTTGTTGTTGTGGTTGTAGAGTGATAGCTAAATGTGCCCATAATGCCATGTGCCCGTGGTAAGGTTGAGAGGAGCTGTTTGGCAGGGGGTGGCTCAGGAAACAGGGATGATACTAGATGTGATAACACTCTGACATGGATTATCTTCTCAGGATTGCTGTGCTGCCTCATTTTGCCAAGGACTTAACTCTGCAAGGTACTGAGGGTTTTGGGGACTGATTCAGCAAAATACCCTAACATCAGATATGTATACAAAAAGCCCAAGTGTAGTATTACACACATCTTTGAACCGGCTTAATTGCCAGGAGCTGTCTACAAAAATAATATTGTTGCACATAAGCTCAGTACAGAAAAGCACCAAACTATAAGCTTATAACACCTGCCCAAATACTCAGAAATACATTCTGCAGGACAAATTAACCTGAAGTATTTTTTACACCATTCTGAAGATATCATCAAAATGAGATCAAGTATTTCTATTCCACTTTCCACTATAAGCAAGACATGAGGTAATAACTCTCCTAATGTCAACTAGACCAAAAAAAATTTTAAAAAACCAAACACTTCAACTGTGCAAACCAAGACTTTGCCTTGTCTAGATGCTTAGATCATTATTCCACAACCACAGTCATTGTATTGCAGCATAAGGATGCCTGGAGGCATGTCAGCTATGCCCCTGGGCTCTTCAGCATCACCAACCCTTAAAATCAGCAAAATGTATCAACAACAATAAAGGCAACAAATGCTGATATCCTGAGTGCTGACCATATAAAGTAGTGATGATACATACAAGCTCCGAAAAAGCAAAGCAGTTTGTGGGGTTTTGTGTGAACAGCCACATAACAAGGCTACTCTTGTGAGGGCACATGGCTCGGTAGTTGGACAGAAGGCTGTTTCTTCCTCTCTTCAAAAATCAATATACTTAGTAGCCCTTGCTGATGTGTCATCTGTCACTATGTAAGAGCATCCTGTGTAAATAAGACAATATGCATTCACTTGCAAATGGAGAGGCAGAAGATTAATTCATAGCATTTCAAGGTTTGATGAAGGGCCAGGCTAGTAAGTTAGCTATCTCTAATGAAGGAAACTAAGTTTATGGGGTTTTCAAGAACTAGAAAACAACTTCAGTGTTTCTCTTTCTTTCCCTCATCTCCTTAATTTTCTCCTTAAAATTCCTTAACTCTTCCCCATGTATTTCACTAAGGAATGGATGAAATATAACAGATCAAATACAAGTAAAATCTGTTGCAAAATAAATCATCTTGACCAGAGAGGATTCAAGCAAGAGGCTACAGTATGAGACACTGGTAACAGGATCCTGGTACTTCTTCACTTTTAAAACTTCATAAAAGATATTCAGGGTCTTCAGCACTTATTGAAAATGGAATGATTTCTTCTCAGAAACTATAAACATCAATGAAATCTCTCTAAAAAATTTTTACATTTACCTTTCCACGATTCTTCAGTAATTACCTTCCTAACTCTAAAGGATAGGGCTTTTAAGTCATGACTTGGAGCAGTTTTTTGCTGGCTGAAGAGATGATGGATGAAGAGCTTATACAAGGATCTGCTGCTGGAAAATCTAAACCACAGTATCTATGTCTACGAGCAGTAAAATTGCTGACCATTAGCCATATTGCCAGACTCATAGTCGGTGCCCAAGATATGGTGACAGGCATTCCCTATTACTATACCATCAATACAACCCTTTAAAATTATCTTTCCACTCACTGAATCAGTAGCCCTTAGAAACAGCAAAGACAAGGAACTGTTCATAATCTTCTGTCATTTACATTATCCTCTTTTATTAAAGACTCAGTTTAAAGAAGCATTTATCAATAAGTTGAAGTCTATCCCTATAACAGGAATTCTTTAAATATCACTGAATTTCTCAGTACTGTTTCTTTACCCCTAAGGAAAAATGTGTTTTAATTCTGCAGCCTCTGAGGTCTGACTGATTTTGGCACTGGAGCCATGTTTTACTATCCTCATGGTACATCTGTTCTTTATTTCAGAGGTACGATTATAATTCCAGTTAATGTGGATGCATATTCTCTTCCTGTTTGAAAGGTCAGCTTGGATTTCAAAAGCCAGCAAGATTTGTTAAGAGGCCTTAGTCAAAATTGTTCCCACAGACCACAATGTTCCACAGCACCCACAGTACCAAAATATTTCATTTGAATCAACCAAGTTGATATCACCTCCAGCCACACCTTGGAACCTGAGCAGTGATAGGCTATTTATCCTCCAATTAACCCTCAAGAGTGCCTCTATTTTGTGTCCTGTTACATTAACGTCCATACAATGTAGTTTCATCTAGGGAGTATTTTGGAATGCAAACATAAAACAACATTTAAACATTTCTTCCTATGATCCCTGAAGTATGGACTTTACAAGACATATTAGAGAGATATTTCTACAAAGATCATTCAAGTGGTATTCTCCTTCAAGCGTGAGAAAGACCTAGCAAGACAATGAGAGAACATCTCAAATAATGCAAAGCATTAGCTTTTTCATCTTGTTAAATTAACACATAAGAGCAATTTCTAAATCTGCTGCTTAGTACATACTACACAGGTTCCATTACTGTTGTTTACACAATATTTAAAAAAAAAAACAAGTCCACATATTGCAGGTCTACATGGGAAGAAGCAAGAAATTACAAAGATATCTCACCACAATTTATGAACTAGATTTTCTAAAAGAGTTCACGACACCTTTACTCACCTTTCAATGTCAATAGTAGTAGGCCTCAAGGCAGCCAATCTGGGTGTGTGTTTTTCAGAGTCATATGTTATACATTTATTTTTTCTAGAATATAGATCATAAAGAAGTTCTACTAATATACAACTTGGAGGTGAATTTGCCTCCAGTGAAACAGCGATCTGAACAGTGTGGACATACAGCATGTTAGAAATGTGGTTTAATTTCTTTTCATTTAAGAAATATGCTATATTTTAGAAGGCAAAAATTCATCTCTATGGTTTACATTTTTTTAATAACAGAAGATCACAGAGCAGAAAGTAAATCTTTTTGGGTGACCTCACACTCTGGTGCGTTAACAGTGAGCACAGTGAACTATTCTTAGTTAGCAACAAGTTTTCAAGCATCGGCTGATGGACAAGATGATATGCTCCATTTTAAGTAGAACTGAGGCAGTAATTGGAACAAAATATCACTCTGCTTGAAGAAAAATCATAGGTTATGGTTGCATTACTGTTTTGAATCACCAGTCAGACCCACCCTAATGAAAAGGGTGAGTTTTAGACCCTGATTGATTTCTGGGTGCTGAAAAGAAAGTATTAGAGCACAGTCCACCCACAGTGCACTTAAAGTGATTCAGAGCTGACAGGCAATAAAAGAAATATTGTTCCTCTTCTCATTTAGCTGAACAAAAATAGCTGTATGCAATTTTATTTCTGAATTTGATAAGTGAAAAATGACTCATTTTATTAGACAAAGACTATTTAAAATGTTAAAAAGCCTGCTCCTATAATTTGCATATTTTGAAAATTAACTTGGTTTAGCACAAAACAGTTAAATATAGTATTACAAGATATGCGAGAGCCCATCATATTACTTTTCAGTTTTGCATTATATTAATGGTCATAAAAAGTACACATTAAAGATATTATGTAGCTGTTTGTATATTGTTTCACATTTTGGACTGTCGTTTGACATTTAGGCATGATGGGAAGACCAAAATCAAAGGTCTTAATGTGCTGTTTACACACAGCAATAAAACAAAAAGAGAATGGACTAATACGGAGAACCTCTTTTGAATTTTATGCCTCTTCCCTGCATCTACAAATAGATGTGCCAATCAAAACTGCAACTACAAATCACTTTATCCTACATGAGACTCACAAAGCATATAAACAAATGACTTTGTAGCTCTGTGGTGTTGTTAGTTCTGTGCCCCAAATTAGGCAGGTGATGAAGATTTTACAGGTTGAGAGGGTATCCTCAAATGCACATACCATTATTTCTCTCACATACACACACACTTTTGGTTAATGCATATTGATATAGCATATTGATATAGCATATTGATATTGCCTTTCTTCCCTCTATCCTTTTCCCATCTGTGCCATCAAAAAAGAGTGAGTGGTGTAGAGAAAAGACATGGTTACACTCCCAAGCTGGAAACAGCTTAGTCAGGCTGAACAGGTGGATGTTAATATATATGTAAAGTAAGATAGATTTTAAAAAATCACATTGACACCAACCATTAGAAATTCACATTAGAACTACCACTTTATTACGTACAGTCAAAATACAAATATTCTCTATGTTGCCAGTTCTTTAATTTTAGAAGTTTAATTTAGGAGGAATACTGGGGGAAAAACCCTCTGGGAGTCAGAGTATGAATCAGAAAAGATGATTTAGTTTTTAAGTCACCAGGCTGGAATTCAGGACACAGTTCAACTGAGTTCACTGCAGGCTTTTTTGTGTGATTTTAAAACCATCTAATTGAACCTCTTCATAAATCTCTTTTGTCTATAGCTCATTCAGTCTATGAATTCTTCAGGGAAAAGAGCAGGGGGTTTATTTGTATGAAAGCTGCACCTAGCTCACAGAGCCTTGCAATGGCCACTTACACCTGGAAAATGAATAATGAGGTTGTAAGACCTTTGTGCTTCCTGCATCACTCATGCCTGAGAGAAGCCCCCAGCGAACATCTGTTCTTCTCCCCAAGCCTTCCTACCTTCAGATGCCTACAAGTAAACTCAACAGCAGCTAGAAGCCAGCGTTACACAAACCAGTACCTATCATGTTTTGTTTTGCTGTCCCATTTTACCTTTGTTTTTAGAAGTAGATATTGTATCTCTGTCCTGTGTTTTTACACTATCTAGAGCAAAGGGAGTCCTGATCCATTGGGATTATGGTGTTCCTGTGTTACCAAAAAAGCCCAGTTCCAATACATTTCCCTACTGGCCCTTGGGGTGTCCCTGCTCCTCCTGGCCCCTACAAAGTCCCCAGCCTGTGCAGATTTTGGTACATCACACTGCCCAGAGAATTTATGGATGGCCCTTCCCTGGAAGTGTTCAAGGCCAGGCTGGATGGAGATCTGGGCGATCTGGTCTAGTAGAAGGTTGAAACTAGATGATCTTTAAGATACCGTTGAACACAAGTCGTTTTATGATTCAATGAGTCTATGATTCTTAATCATTCGAAAAATAACAGTACAGTGAAATCCTCTGTAAGCCACCCAGCTTTTATAATTTTATATTTTACAGCAAAATAATTTTACATTTTATATAAAATTGGTAAATAATAAGCATTGCAACTGGAAGTATTAGGCTACAAATTATTTGAGAGTATTATTTCTCTGAATTTTTCTAGGTCTGTGGCTCCTTCTTCACTGAAACTTTGCTTAAAGTATAGCAATCTCCATTTCCTATCAGGATATGGGAGGGAGAGAGAGAATCGTAGTTAAAAAAATTACAACACATTTGCATTTCTTTTAATTTTATATTTCTTCTTAAATAAAAATCATTTCAGTACTGTTTAGTCAGGCTGAGAAAGTTAAAATTAGTGCAAAAGCATAAGGAGAGAAATAAGCACATCTAGAAATGAGAAACAGTGAATTTGGAAAAAAAATAAACTTATAAACAAGGTCTGAAATGAAATGGTTTCATTTTTTGAAGCAAGCTCTCTTCCTCTTTACCACATTTTTAATCATTATCATGTAATGAATCATTTTCGTGAAAATATTAATATCTCACATGGCTTTTTACTGACTAAGTGATGCAGCATTTTAAAATTTAATTATGGAAAAAGGAAATTATTGTTAAACTTTATAATGTAAAATTCTTTACTTAAAAAATTAATTTGACACAAATATTAATAATTGGGGGTGGGGACGGGGTGGTGTCAGGATTTCTTTTCATTTGGGAAAAGTTACATGTATTATACCAGGTCAATGGCCCAAATGTTTGTAAAAGTATATGAAGGAAAGAGCAAAACTGCAACATCCTAAGAGCTAGTCTGGCTTTTCCTGATGCGATCTTGCTGATCAAGTTGCCTTGAAACATCATGCAAGGATTCCAGGTGGTCAGCAAATAATGCAAGTTCCTTTTTACAGAAGCTAAAATATTTTAGTACTGGGGAAGGGATCATTACCCTTAACTGAGAAGCAGTGGAGTAGTCTTTCACCTATCGTGATAGTCCAGAGAACCCTCTTGGGATACATTAGAGCAAACACTGCAGAGCAAAAACCCTAAAAGTTGTTCTGGAAATGCACAGCCATCTTTTATGATGCTTTACTCTGGGTATTTGAATGTTGTCAAGGACAGCTCTAGGCACAGACTAAGTCACAAGTTGCCTAAGGCAGGACACTACAGAAGGCAGCAGAGTACCAGGGGTAGTCTATCTTGTCAGACTGTGCCAGTTCCCCAATGTGCCAGGCTTCCTATTACAGTTCTGAAACAAAGAGGCAGAAGGTCTTTTTTGACAGGGAAAAAAATAATTTAAAAAAATGTGTATTCTCACTTTTTTTTTCTTCTTCACCTTGATAGTACATTTACATCACAGGAGAAAGTTCAAAGACAATATATGTGCTGTTCACAGTTAAATATTAAAAGAAATACAAATTACCGAATCAAATTTTGGATCTACAAATTGGAGTCCCAAACCATTATCAACTGTTCTAAGTCAGGAAGACATTAAAATATCTAACTAGATCATTAAAAATGTCATCTACATGTGTATGTAGACGATACAAGGGCATACTTACCTTTTTTTCTCTAATATGGCCAAGATGCTTTTGAAACTCTAAGTTCTGTGAAAACTTCTTCATCAAAGGGCATCTTATTTTGGATTAAACCTACCTTTATTAAATCAAGTTCTGTTAAGGACAAGTTGTTCACTATTGACCCAGTTATCTAACTTGTGTGTGTACTTACCTACCCACATGTACTTTGGCAAACGCTATAATTACCCTAATGAATCACAAATAGGATTTTCATTTTACCTTGCAAGTACCGGAAAGCAGTGACTAGAGGATGACTTGATTATATAAATGCTACCTTATTTCCAGGAATGATGACAGAGCTGGTAAAAAGTGTCGTTAAATATAGTTCTAAATGAGCCACTCTGTTCAGCAGATAGAGATAAAAACAAAAATCAGAAAAACACAGTGAAAGAAAGTAACAAAAGAAGAAAGACCTAAAAAAGTCACCATAATCTGATGTAAAAGATGGAAGACAAAAAAAAGCACCAATAAACTGAAATTAAAAGCCTCTGTAGGAAGGATTTAAAAGTGGGAAGACAAAAACATATTACATAATGTAATACTCAAAAGGCAGGAAACACAGTTGTGATTCTTCTCCTCCAGTTTTCTAATGTACTTAAAGCACCCATTTCCACGCAACCTATACATATGAAACCGCTGGAAAGCCCCAGCTACTTCTGCCAGTGTTCATTGTAATGTACACTCCACAGATTACCTCCAGATCCCTTTTCTGAAGAACACTTATTTCAAACTCCTGTGACACAAAACGTTTTTTCTTATAGATATGCAGTGCCATGGCACTATGGCCAGCTGTGTTCTGCCTTCTGACAACTCTTCAACTTGTGGAAACCAGAAAGTCAGAAGGTGAGAATATCTGCAAAGCTATTAAGAGAACTAGATGAGACTGCCCTTGAGTTCTGCACAGTAGGATCCAGCAGATAACTAGGCTTGGTTTCCTTTGATTTACTTTGGCCTTGGGTTTTTTTTGAAAGAAATGTTAGAAAATACTTCCTTTTTTTTTTTTCTTTTTTTTTTAAATTGATCAGTGAACTTCCTTCTGTGCCTGGATTGTGGTTATACCTCCATAGAGTGGCATTGTGATTTTTGAAAGCATCTTTATTCAGAAAAATGTTAAGAAAATATTTCATGGGAATTTCCTTAGGAGGTAAACATGTGCTTTCTGAAACAGCTACCAATGATCATGGTAACTTCTGAGAGCTGTTAGGTAACCAAACAAAATCTTTTTCTTTTCTTAATATAAATTCACACCTTATAATTATAAACTTTAAAAATATCTAGAAAATAATATATATTTGAAAATAGTTTAGGTTCCGATGCAGGGGATTTGATTTGAAGTTCCGTTTCTGTCTTTTGAAATGTTGATTCTCTCTTTTTAAATCTTGATTCATTGTACACAAGTACAAATACAAAACCAGTTTCTGAAATTTAAAGAGACTGGAGCAACTAACATGGCTTTGTCAGGAACAAAGCTTATTAAACACACCCAGGTCCTTCATGGCAGATTAACAAGCCTTACAAAGACAGGAGATGCTGTAGATGTTGTACAGCTCAGCCTCTGGCATTGTTTCATGGGACATTTTCAAAGCAAGCTAGGGGAAACCAGTCAAGCTGAACCTGATGTTAAGTGGGGCCAAAAGAAAGAAAAAAAATTACAGAATATCAGTGGGTCACAGTAAAGCTGATGAAGTGTGTATTAGGGTACAGTGGTTTCTCCATGATCTAGTACTATTCATTACAGACTGTGGAAAAGGTAATAGACGCATGAGATTGAAAGAAGATATGAAGGTGGAACAGACTGCAAATACACTGTGGAAAAGATTATAACTCCATAAAAATTAGAAAAATTACCTGAAAAATAGGAAAACAAAAATCATTAAAGACACATGCTTATGGGAATAATCCAACTTGCACAAAGAGAGAATTGCAAAACTGACCTTAAAATTTAGTCCCTAGTGAATCATGACCTGAAAACAGTCAACAGGGTGCTGTAAAAAACTGCAAAACACAGTGCAGAGTGTTAAACAGGAGTTTAACAGACAAATCTTCTCCAGTCCATACTATTAAGTCTTCAGTCATAAGATCTTACCCAATTTGGGGATCCACAGATCAGGAAGTGTACAATCAACTGCAAACAGGCAGGAGAACTATCAGATATCTCAAGCCCTCCTATTCTCTGAGAAATGTCTTCTAGAAAGGTTGATGAAAATATATTAACAGTCCTAAAATGCATAAAAGGATGTTGCAAAGAGGACAGAAATTACTTAGAAGTAATAGGGTGAAATTGCATCAAGAAATAACTAAATTACACATTTTGGAAACCTTTGCAGAGGTAAAAAAGGTGGAACACCAAAACATATCCCCTGTGGAGATGTCTTCCATCAGCAGAGACCTTTAAGGATACAACAAGAAAGCACCTGCTTTCCTATAGAGCAGACATTGTCCGTGTTTGATCAATAACAACAACTGACTGATTCAACTGAAGGAAGCATGAAGCAGATCAATTCTGAATATTTTTCCTCAAGACACCATAATGTACTTAAAGCACAAATGTCTCTGAGTCTGAATTCTCAAATTAAGACACCAAACCTGACTATTGCTGACAAAAACTTAACTTCTACTGAGTCATTCAAGGCACTTTATTCACTCTAAGATACACAAAGCTTTTCTACTTTTTAGTGTTTTTAAAGCCTGGGTTGTAACACATCTTCCTCTGCAGAGGTGTGCTTTCCACAAGGAAAACAGCATTTTGACCTGATAAAAATATCTACCTCCCTCACCAACCTTTTGAAATACACGTAAATGACAGGTACGCTTAAATATATTAATTTATTTTAAAAGCTGTTAACTGTCATTATGGAATGGCTTGATTGCTAGGAGCACAGCAGTCACATCTCTGCATTAGTAAGTGCAAAACACTTATTTTTGCAGAACATTCCTTGGACACAGTATGAATAACACTGTCTCTAACAAGTGCTAGTCTATGTAGCTTAATAGCCAGCATGTGTAGAGGTAACAGTCTTCTCTAGAATATACTCTAAATAGAGTATATTACTTATTATCTATATGCATTTTAGCCATGATTCATCACCAGAACAAGACACCCCCTCTAGTCAGTTCAGCCATTTTCAGTGTATTTAGACACTGAGAGAAATTTAAAACAGACAAACAAACAAAACCAAAAACAAACCCACATAGCATTTGAAGAAACATTTTCCAGCTTCTTTCTATACTGCATCTTTAGTTTAAGCAATTTTTTGCCTAAATGAATCATTTTACACACATTTTTTAAATTGAACCTAGGACCTTACTACCTATGGATGTGGCATAAGTAAAAGAGGAGAACTGGTATTCAACAAATATATATTATCACAGTATTTTATTCTATGTCAAGAAAACCATTTAAGCCTTAACTTGTAGTGTAAACTTGGCAAAGTCTTAACCCACTAACAATGATCTGCCTTAAAATAAATTACAGGCTTTCATACCTGGTCCAGACTCATATGAGAAAAAAAAAATAGTATATTTTTCAAAGTAGGCTCTATTCGTATATTCTAAGATATTTCCACAAATATATAAAATCTTATTTCTTTCATATTTCTTAAAGCATCTCCTGAAAACTGATAAGGTGTTTTACATTGGGATTCTTCCCATCCTACTCTACAATTATGCATTCTTCACTTGTAGTAGGGTCACATTTCTGTAAGGAAAATAGTTTTTACTGTATGCATTAGAAAAATCCAACACTTGCTAAATGCAAAGCAGATCAAAAACACAACAGCCCCTTGTACTTTATGAACAAGAGGAGAAAAAACCCCAATGTTCATGGTTGCTTAAAAGTATCTATCCACAAACTATAATAGATAAGACCAGCTAAATATTTAAAAAAAAGTTGCCTAATCATATTTCTATTCAACAGTGAGAACAATACATATAAAAATAAAACCCTGAAACTCTGATGCTAATTACATTTAAAGTACAGCCAAATGTTCTAGTTTTCTTTCAAAATCTGGAGAGCTTTTTCTTACAGTCAAAACCAATTAAACTTTTTGTCATTGTCTGATGTTAATTAATGGCTTCGTATCGACCTCAGTGAGCACAGATGTTTTGCAAGGTGCATTCTGTTAAAAGCTATTGATAGTCTAAATACTTCATAGTAACTAGCTCTGTCTTTCTCCTCCCTGTAATTCTCATACTCTGAACTAATTAAAGCTAGGAGTGTTTACTAGTAATTTAATGGAAAAGGCAATAATCTTTCCCCTTACTGAAATTGCTTTGACTTAGCACAACACTTGTATTTTCCAGACTAATCTGTAAACTAAACAATAAAGAGCACTAGAACTGAAGAAGGTTAAAATGTGAATTCCAGAGCAAAGACAATCAGTGAAGATGTAATCATTCAAGGGAATGAATGAAGAGTGGCTGTGGGAAGCCAAGATGAACTTATCAATTAGGCAGTGCTATTAATTTAACAGCTCAGGAAAACCAATGTTTTGCTAAAACTTTGTTTCTAATGTGTAAGCAGACATAAGAACAGGAAGAGAGCATCATGTCTTTCCTGCGACTCAGAAGTAAGTTATGAAATATTCCTGTTTGCTTGAGGTCCCAGCAAGAGCCCCCACCTTAAATCCAGACTGTTGTATGTGGGCATTCACAGCTATCCATTTTGAGAAGTCTATGCTTTATAAAGCCAAGAGGTTAATAATTTCTCTCGTGTTCTGTGTCTGTGACAAATTAATAACCTACAGAGAGTTCAAGATGATGCATTTTCAGAGCAACCCTAAAGTACGTAAGACCTTCTGATTGTCAAAAGTCTCACAGCCCTGACACAACGTGAAGAATTGGGTCTTCCACCCGATTCTCTCATAATTTGTGTTGCACAACAGCTCAAGAATAAGTAGCTGGGCTCCACTTTACCAGGAATGGACGAGGATTTGGAATCTCATTATAACTAACCATCGCTTTCTGTCAATTAAAGCCATCAAATCTGACATGCTTTTACAATCCTACAAATTTCCAGTCCCTAAAATCTCTATGGCTGTCCCACAGCAGCTGGTATTTGCTGGTACCAAGTAACCACTGTTGTGGAGATACGGAAATGGTTCTGAGCTTGCTGTTGCGGACATATATCTGGAAAAGAAGGATTTGTATAACCTTGTAGTGCTCCTACAAAAGCAACTAACAGCTGTAATCTCACACCTCTGTCAATTAATATCTTTCCCATCTTTCTGACAGTCACAGATCTTGAGACACAACTAATGGACTGAAAGCAATGAATCTCTTCCAATAACACCTTGCTTAAGACTTACTTGTACCAGCAGCACTGACTTAGTACAGGTCTTTACCCAGAAGCAGCTGAGGTTCAAATATGTTTTGTTCTGTTGACTTTGCAGCTTTAAGCTCGTCCACTGGTGAGGGCGATGAAGTCTTAAACCACTGCAGCTGTAACCTAAGGGATTGTTAGCAGAATCCTAACTGAACTTTCAGACTATATCTAGACTACTAAATTAAAACTGTCAGTACCATGCCAATCCTTGAAGCCAGCTGAGAAGGATCAGCCTGCATTTGTGCTGGTTAAATCTTTTAGCCTCTGACCTGAACTGGTTACACGCTAACAGCTGTCAGGAGTGGGCCCTGACACATTTTTCACTCTGTTTATGCCAGGTGCTGTTTCAGAATGATGCACTCCAGTGCCCGGCAACCTTCCTAGGAATAAATTAAACATACAGGTGTAGATGCAGAATCCTTTTTGTTATTGTCAAAGACTAGCTTTTGCAATGGTTGGTATTCAGACTGTGCTAGGTAGCGAGTGCCATTTTCTTTTCCTCACACCATTAAGGTGTCAAGGTATGAGAGATTTCTGACAGTTCCTTATGTAATAATGTATCACAACATCCTATGTTTTTGGATAGGTTATTTGAATGCATCATAACATTGTATCTCTGTGGTCCTTTTCTTTCTTAAAACTGTAAGATCAAACACCAAAGCCATAAAATAATACCAAATTTTCATGCAGCATCCTAAAATGGTGAATCTTAATTTGTTTACTCTGAAGATAAACACTTCAAAATGTCATAATTTCCTTATATACTTCTTTTTTTCCCCCTAGCTCAAGTTTATTTATACTTTTAAGAACACTTGAATAAGTTACATCTTATGTTAAATAAGACAGATAAACCAAAACCATGTCAAAGAATTAATACTGTTTTCCCTCAGTGGAGCTATAGCAAAACATAGCCATCCAGTGTCACAGATCTCTTCCTGGAATTTAATCAAAGAAGGGCTGAAAATACCACAAACAAAAACAAGAGATGCTGGAAATTTCCAGAGGGACATGGTCATGAGTTTTCTAACTTGAATGTTATTACCTTTTTTCATTTTCCAAATCACATTTTAAACCCCAGCTAGACAACAGGGTTTTTTTTAAAGGATAGACAGCTTTGGTAGTCAGGCAGCTGAACCAGATGCTCCAATGCAATTTCTGGAAACTGAAAATAATAATGCAGCAATTTAGAACCCTGATAGAGAAACGTTAGTACTAAAAAATGCCTTATCTGATTTCTAGAGCACAAAACTCAAGGTTTGGAGGAACTCAGACACAGCAGCACAGAACCCCTTCAACACATGCTCAGTGTGCTGGTTTTTTTCTCGTTTCCAGAGACATGTCACAAACAGTGCTGAGCTTCAAGCTGCTGAAGCTAGATAGCTGGCAGTCTCTAAGCTAACATAAAGCCTATCTGGGGTATCTATAGACTATACTGAAGCTTTAATACTTTTTTCCACAAAATTAGCATCAGTGTATTCTATCATACCTTTGCTTTTCTCGGGAAGACAGAAATTTTGCCTCATAGAGTGTGTGGGGGGGGTTATTTTGTGATAGCTGTTCTGTTCCACAGTGAGTTGCACTTACTATGATAACCTACTCCTGTCTGTGTTAAGCAGGATGTTTAACAAGGTACATTTCTGCATTTTATTTTTTTACACATGCTTTCTCTACCTCTAGTACAGCAAAACATCCTACACTGGATGGAAGGCAACTGCTGTTCTGGAGGGTTTTTTCATGTGGAGCTTTAGAGTTCTCATTCCAGGCAGGGCAGAAGAACTCATTGGTATCCTTGCTTTTTTCTCTAACAGAGCCTAACAGGTTAACTTTATTTTGGAGGAAATAGTCTGAAAATATGTGCAGGGATCTTTACCAAAGACAAGACTCAGAAAGACATACTTTCCAACATCCATATTGAAGTGTGACTATACAATTAATATTTCCAAATCATCTTGCCACTGTAGGGAGAAAATTCATGTGGCCAAAGCTCAGCTGCAGTTGCAGCTGTCCAGAAATGCGGGGGGCAATAAAAAGAGTTTGTCAAATACATTGGTGGCAATAGGCAGTATAGAAACATCATTGGCCTATTATAGGGTAAGGGTGGTCACCTCAAAAACAGGGACAGAGGGAAGGTAGAGGTGTTTAATGCTTCCTTTTCCTCTGTCTTCACCATGGATGATGGACCAAGGTGGTATCAGTGCCCTGAGCTGGAGGACCATGACTGTGAGAATGATCAACTCCCAGTCGATACGGAAATTGTGTGAGATCTGCTGCTCCAGCTGGATCCCTACAAGTCTATGGGGCCTGATGGCATTCATGCTAGAATCCTCAGAGAGCTTGCTGATGTTATTGCAAAACCTCTCAGTGATTTTTGAGAGGTCTTGGGAATCTGTAGAGGTACCAGTTGACTGGAAGCTAGTGAACTTTGGCCAAATATTTATAGGAATAAGAAGGACAACCCTGGAAACTACAGGCCTGTCAATCTCCCTTCAGTGCCTGGTAAAGTTATGGAGAAGATTATTCTGACAGTTATTGAAAAACACCTGAAAGACAACACTGTCATTGGTCACAGCCAGCACAGCTTCATGAGAGGAAAGTCCTGTTTCTGAAACCTGATTTCCTTTTATGACAAGGTAACCCAACTAGTTGATCAAGGGAAGCCAGCTGATGTAATCTTTTGGGATTTCAGTAAAGCTTTCAATACCGTTTCTCACAGGATCCTCCTGGACAAAATATCCAGCATTCAGCCAGATAAACACATCATGCTGTAGGTGAGAAATTGGCTCATGGGTAGAGAGCACAGAGGGTGACAGTGAATGGAGTAACATCAGACTGGTGACCTGTCACTAGTGGGGTTCCACAGGGCTACGTCTTGGGCCCTGTGCTCTTCAACATATTCATAAATGACTTGGACACAGGACTGGGAGGGATAAAACTGGAGGAGCTGTTCACTCCCTTAAGGAGTGTACCCTCTCCCTGCAGGGAACCCCTGCAGAGAGACCTAAACAAATTACAGGACTGGGCAGTCACCGACGGTGTGAAGTTCAGCACAGGGAAGTGCAGGATTCTGCACCTGGGACAGTTCAGCCCTGGATGTTTGTACAGACTGAGGAATAAGAAGCTGAAAAGCAGTGCCATGGAAAGGGACCTGTGGGTCCTGGTAGATTGCAAATTGAATCTGAGTCATTGCGCCCTGGCAGCCAGGAGGGCCAACTGTGTCCTGGGCGGCACCAGGCAAAGCATCAGCAGCCGGTCAAGGGAAGGAATTGTCCTGCTCTGCTCTGCACTGGTATGGCCTCACCTTGAATATTGTGTGCAGTTTTGGGTGCCTCAGCATAAGAAGGATATAAAGCTGTTTGAAAGCATCCAAAGGAGGGCAACAAAGTGAAGGGCCTTGAGGGGAAGCTGTATGAGAAGCAGTTGGGGTCACTTGGTCTGTTCAGTCTGGAGAAGAGGAAACTGAGGGGACACTTCATTGCCATCTGCAACCTTCTCGTGAAGGAAGAGGAGGGGCAGACACTGACCTCTTCTCTGTGATGACCAGTGACAGGACCCAAGGGAATGGCCTGAATTTGTGTCAGGGGAGGTTTCAGTTGGATATTAGCAAAAGGTTTCTCACCTAGAGGGTGGTTGGTTGCTGGAACAGGATCCCCAGAGAAGTGGTCACAGCACCAAGCCTGACAGAGTTCAGGAGGCATTTGGACAATACTCTCAGGCATATGGTGTGACTCTTGGGAATGGTCCTGTGCAGGGCTAGAGGTTGGACTCAATGATCGTTGTGGGTCCCTTCCAACTCAGCATGTTCTGTGATTCTATGATCTTTCCCATTTATGACTCCACCACCACAAAGAAAAAGTATTTGACTTTCCAGCACTAAGGAGCTGGAGTTAGCTTCAAAATTTGGAAGAATGAAAGTATTTCCTTTTTGAAAATTTCTACACAGTGATATGTAGTCAAGTAAAGATATGCATCTTAGATGGAATCATCACTGGCAAAATTCTTAACCTATCCAGACTCAGGATTTCTCTTAAACTGCAACAACTAAAATAGAACTCTTCATTATGAACATAAATTAGATACTTCCAAATACAGAACAAACTCAGGATGTAGCACACAGGTTTTCTCTAAGGAGAGGTGGTGGGTTTTCTTTAACTCAGGTTTCTATCAGTGATCCTGTTTACCAGTGGAATCCACACATAGCTGCATCTGCACAGCTGAAAAGATTCTAAACCACAGCAAAGAAATAAACATATTGGAAAAGAAAAAGATTTTACAGATGAAAACCATCTCAGCACAAGCCTATGCACTGACACTAAGCTCAAGGTTTTGTATTACATCCTTCCATTTGTCTTAGAGACAACTTGTTAAAAAATGCATACAAAACATTTCTTTTTTTGCAATAAGCCAAAGACCACTGCTATTCCTTCTCTATACTTCAAAATACTTTAGCACCCACTAAACATTAAACAAGATCACATCAGTCAGTGTCTTTTAGTAATGCTAATGAGTTTTGTGTCAAACAAATAAAGGTTCCTGTCATTATCACCTGGTCTCACCTTCTATTTAGAGAACTACATTCACACATTCATAATACAAGTATATTTAGTTCCTAAACTTACTTATGATCAACATCACCTTTAGAGAATAATAAGAAATATTATTTGATTAGCTTGGTGGTTTTTTTCATCTCTCATGCATTTTTGTTCCTTTTTTTTTTTTCCCAAACATAAAACGATAAAATTTTTATAGAGTAGCATGTTTGCTGTTGCCCCTGTTGGAAAAGGGTGTTGATTTCAACATATGTTGTTTCTATCCAGTGTCCCATCAACAGGTGGCAATTTCATCCATTCCTGCCTTTACCTGAATTACTGGCACACCATCAGTGTAAATGTTGCCTCTCTGGGGAATATTACATCTGTGTCCTAAGTGTAGCTAAATAGAAGATTAACTATCGAGCAAAAAAATTTCTGCTAAAGTACTGGCTACCAAAATCAGACCAAATGCTGCAGTAATCTCAGCTTAAATCACTGTTTCAGCAGTGTGCAGGAGCTCTGTTTTGTGGTTTTGTTCAGTATTTTACTAATACAAACTTATCAATGGAGAACAAAAAAAAAATGCAGGATGAACAATGGTGTCAGATATTAGATAGGAAAGAAGGATTTTTCCCCCCTTCTGAGGTACAGTGGCCTTGAGCAACTCACACTGGGGCAGGGACACAAAGACCAAGGGACTGCAGCCATGGACAATGCACACGTGGGGCAGAGGAAAACCTGTAAGAACAGCAGAGGAACAACAGAGATAAAGTGTTACACAGGGTCCTCACACTCCTGCACCACAGGTTTGGGAGGCACCAAGCGTAATACCCAGCAAAGGGGGAAGTGATACCATGATGGGGGGCGGAGAGGTGTTGGACTGAAATTGAGCTCAGGGAGGAGCTGTTCTTGCCAAAGGTGTTTGATTGTTTATTTTCTGTCTCTTGTAATCAGTGATTAAAAGTTTGTGTTAACTAGAAATAATTAGGAACATAAAGTAAAATTGCCAGCTGAGCTACTGAAAGGGGGTTATAGCCAAGTGGGGGTTGGTCTCTTCTCCCAGGCAGCTACCAGTAAGGCAAGATGGCGTGGTCTTAAGCTCTGCCAGGAGAGGTTTAAGTTTGATTTTAGAAAGAAATTCTTTACAGAGAGAGTAATTAGGCATTGTAATGGGCTCCCCAGGGAAGTGGTAGATTCTTATCCCTGGAGGTTTTTAAGGTGAGACTGGATGTGGCACTTAGTGCCATAGTTTAGTAACCAAGGTGGTAATGGATCAATGGACTTGATGATCTCAGAGGTCCTTTCCAACCTGGCTGATTCTATGACTCTATGATAGGCAATATAGGTATCTTGCCTGTATCTACCTATCATCTAGATACCAACTCTGTACCATTTTAGAGCTTGAGTCATACCTTGCTCCTGGGAGCCAGTAAGCACTGACATGAAGAAAAACCCCAAATTTAGAGGAACTTCTTCCACTTCTCATTCTAAACATATCCTAACCTGTATATTCATCTTATGACTACATTCACTGGAGACTTCCACCTAGGGCGAGATTCTTCTTATACTGCTTCCTAGAAGTTCAGTCATGTGGTGAGTATTCAGAAACCCTCCCTTACCCTGAGCCACTGTGAACACAATCAAATTCAGCATAAAAGGTGAAACTGGTATGTATTAGAGCTGCACTTGGATGAAGTTTGCATTATTCCAAGAAGTTCATTATTGATTTTGATTTCATTTTAAAACTATCTTCTTTCCCTCCCATGGTGGTACTTGAGATGTATTTATAGTGGAAATAATTTGGCATGTCACACGGGGATAACAAAAGCCCTCTCGTACATGTGAGGATCTTTACAATGATTTAATTATACATAAAAATATTTACTAAAAATGGGTTAAAGTCACTGCCATACAAGCAGGATTTTGTCTACTTCCTTAAAAACAAACAAATTCAATCCGTTCCCTCCCCCCCACCTCCAGAGAAGCATTTAAGATAGCAACATACATAGTCTAAGAAATCATCATTATATCAAAAGCCCAAATCATATACTAGCTAAAATCCAGAAGCAAAATTAAAATAACATGCCAGGGCAGAATAAGAAATTTCAACTGTAAAAATTTTGAGCATTTTCATCTTTGAGGCAGAAATGAGGCTTCTATTATATTTTTCATAAGCAGGAGGGGAGGAGGAGGTAAAGTGCTTTAATAGTAGGTAAATTTACTGCCAGATTCAAAAGTCGTGAAGATAATACTGCTACACTTAAAAAAAAAAATTAAAAAAAAGAAATTTCTGTTTCATACCAAACAATACTGATGTTCAATGTTACAGCCAATTTAGCTTTAAAAATATTTTTCTACATCATAACTTATTTCCAGAGTTAATAATTTTTAATTTAAAAATAGTTTTCACTATGGCTTCTTAAAAAACTATTGGTGATAAAAATATAGGATTTAAAAATTGAATTAATAAGATAAAATTCAGCGGAATGTTCTAAAGGATTACCCTGGTGACTTCAACTGTAAAACTAACTCTGCCCACGTAATTTTATTTAAGGCTTACTATTACAATCAGAAGATCAAACTGTAAAAGTTAAACTACTAAAAAAGTAAAAGATACTTTTTAAGACACCCACTGGTAAACATAGTCTGGGAGAAATTTTGCATCAGGCAAATGTTTTGGTGCCTTTTGGGGGTATAATCGGAATATTAGTGATAGGGTTCAAATAGACATCAAGAGAAAGCCATGATCTTCAGCTGCAGCAGCCCCAACAAGGGCCTGCCAAAATTTAGTGGAAACTTCAAAAACCTTTTTTCCAGCAGAAAATTTGTGAATACTATTAAGGTAGAAAAGAAAAAGGGTAGATCAGCAGGGGCATTTGGGCTCAGAAGCAGCAGCCCAGGCAAAGAGCAGGCTGCAAAAGGACCTATCATGGGAGAAGTTTGCCTCAAAGCCATGGATCCAGGGATCTGTAGATTTTTTAGGGGATTATATTTAGAATGTGAGTTCAGGCAAAGAGAAAGCCTAGATTTTCCAGTGAATGAAGCTATCAAGCACCTGTACCCTTAAGTAGATGCTTCCATTGCTTCTGAGCAGAGGGAAGCTTTTCTTCACTTATTGAAGTATAGGGCAGTGGTGTCTGAGTTTGTTTAAGACTGTTCTCATGTACCATCAGATCAAGCTCAGCTGCATCAGCTGTACTCTCAGAACAGCCCAGTCATCACTATCTTGGTGAACTCGACCCTTTCATACCCATATTCAGCTATGAAAACAGAAAAGGTCACTGGCCATTTGACCTGATATTCATCCATCCCTTTTGCATTTTTAGCAGTTTAACTCACTCCACAAGATAATTTTGTTCTATAAATTTTGTCCTGGGACAGAAATAGAAAGGAGGCCCTATTTGTGGGTTGCTGTTAAATTCTCATTTGACTTATAGTGGCATCAATCTGGTATGTTAAGTAAAGTAGTGAAGTTATATAGTGAGTAATGGGTGAAAACTAACTCGCATCACCTGAATCATAGCAAGTAACTAGGTTTTTCTAACAGTTCTTATATCAACTGCCTTCTGTCCTGAGAGACATTTCAACCTTTATCATTATGACACCACCTATTAATTGGTTCAGTACCAGTAAGAAGCAGTACTATTGGAAGATCTCCCAAGAGATGTCCCCAACAGCAACTGTGCTTGTTACAGCCTGGTCTTTCCAACACCCTGATTCCCTTGTTGCCTCTTCTGGGGTTCTCTGCTGGATACTACACAAGCACTTCCTTCAGGGTAACCATGGGAACTAAACTCAGAGCATTATATGGGATGCAGAGGCTTGACCAATGTTTTTAACTTAGTGATGCCTTGTTTTAAGGACCCAGGCCTATTAGCATAAAGGCTTTTACAGATTAGTGGTTTCCCTACCTGAAAAACACAGCTAAGGTCAGATGCTGAAAATTTTAATTCTGCATTTCAAGCAGAGATTTATTGTTCTGTGTAGAAAACTGTCCTTTTCAGTGAATAACTGCAGCAATAAGAAAATAAAACCATCTATCATGAACACATGAATTTTTTAGTAATCCCATGACCAATTTAAACAATGAATCCCTGAAAATGGAAATCCTGAGTTCTCTTTCTCTGGAACTCACTGGCTGTTAATCTTGTCGAAGTCAGTAAAACCACCTGTGCCTCAGTCTCTGTGCATTAACCTACATCAAGTACATAAATATATGGTGGCTGAGCCCTTTTATTCCTTCAGGTTTGTGAAGCTGATTTCCCAGACAGAGGTAGTACAGAAAACATTAATATTAAAATTTCTGATTGCTCATAGTAAGGTGCCATGGCCAAGACAACTGTAGTGCAGAAAAACTGTAACATACAAAATTTCATGAGTAGACACAACTGGATATATAAGAAAAATGTGGTATCATCTGAGATTTCTTCCATATTCTTTGCTTCGTTTGGACCACAAACATTCCAAGTGCAGGGTTTTTTTCCATTGCTTGACTGGTAAAAAAGTTTGATTTTTATTTTTCCATTTAAAATAAGTTTTGTTTATGTTCTTTTTGTTTGAAAAAGACTCAGGACTACTGACTAGGTTGCATTTAAGTGACTGATTCACTCAATACAGTCTTTGAACAAGCATTACATAGATGTTTTCACCAAAACACAAGTAGAATTTATCAAGAAAAATCTGGGGTCATTTAGGAAAATTTCAAGTTTATCTGCATGATTCTTTTCTGATTTCCAAAATGCTTCACTTACAAAGTAAGATGTGTGATGTAGACAACTTTGCAGTAAGAAAAGGTATTATCTTGCTGTCACCACAAACCATAAATTTACTTGGAACTGTGCTAAAATCCTGTTTCTACTCTGTAAAAATGTAAACTGAACATTTTTAAATAGAGCTATAGCACTGTGCATTTATTCCATGGCTTTTTATAATTATTGCTGTTACAATGTCAAGGCCAATTTCTTACAGGCCAGTAGCTGTCAAGCCTGCATTTACTTTGATTTGAACGCTGCTTTCTAATCAAGAAACCAAATTGAGGTTTGCAAGACAAAGTTCAGAAATCAGGCAGAAAGTATTTATAATTAAATTGCAAGTAAAAGTACAAGCTCCTCAATGACGGTGTTTATCCTAGAGGAGGATGTATATTTGAACTTGTTGTCATCCAACAACTCACAGAGCATTTCAGAGATGAAGGGTCTTTTATTTTCCTAAAGCAAAACAACTGACTAACATCTTTATCCAAATGCTGGGATTAAGGAACTAGAAGGAACACAAATATCAAATACTCTGTTTCTTATTTTTCATCATCTTATTTCTTGTATATTTTTAAAGTGTTTGGCATTGCTTTTTTGGATATTGGAATCTCTTTCTATTCACAACTATTACGCCTCCCATGACATACACACACTCTGCCAGAACAATATTTACAAGCAGATATAGCTGATAACCCATTCTTCCCAAAGCTGAAATAAATATTACTAAAATCCTAAGCATCACTCTAGAGTAAAGAAATGCATGCACAACCAAGAACCTCAGGAATTTTTTGTGGAGATCTTATAAGAAAGAACACAAACAATACCGATTTATCTGTGGAAACCATTCATGAATTCATCCCTGTGTTAACTCTTCCAGTATCCCAGCTCTTTGTGTAAAGCCCAAAATAGGTTTTGAGAATGCAAGCTAATAAATATCAGGAGACTTTATCTTCTAGCACTGAAGAAGAAAAGAAGAGAGAGGAAAAAAACCTCCCAAAAAACTTCCTAGACTTAGATCTCTGAGTCTTACAGACCTGATGAAATAGTATTCTTTCCAGAGAGGAGATCTCAGAGCATCTTTGTGACAGCTCCTGTACATGGAGTCTGGACATTCAAGGACAGGCTCTCACAATCTTTGGGTCCAAAGCATCTCATGAGAACTACAGATCTTGAAAGTGTTAATGACATTATAAATCTCTGAAGAAAATACAGCCAAGTTCACTTGGAATTATTTTTCATACCCACCAGTGAAGAAAATAGGCAACTGACTGCAGAGCTGATGTGTTTTCCATGCGCTTTTCTTTTTTTTCCTGTCACAGAACTACTTATATTCTACACGTTTCTTGTGTTCATAGCAATTCACCTTCAAGCAAGGCACAGAAAGACCCAGGAGAACAGTTTACAGACCTAATGCAAGGTCAGCAACAAAAAATCTGATCTCAAAGCAGTGCTTTTAGGGAATAATATTTATCCCATTTATCTTTTGTTTATTACCATCATTTAAGTCATTCTGTTTTGTGAGTTGGTCTCCAAAGGAACCATTTTCCTCCACATAGGGATTGCATATTCATCTTCTGCCTCTCTCTGTACCAGTGCATTCTCTTTCATATGTTAAGTGCCATCAATTGTTATCATCATCAGTTTCAAATAACTCCCCTATGAAAACCACAGTTTCATTATATATAGGCTCTAAATTTATTAGCTTATCATGAATGCCACTAGAAAATAATGTTTCTAAAATGAGAAGTAAAAACAATATAAAGCCCAGATATCACTTAATCTTTTTGATAAAATATTGATTTAAAATTACAATAAAATTGCTTTTTACTGTCTTATTTATAGCATTCAAGAATCATTCTAAGCTTCTTCCACTGTTATGAATTCACATAATGATGCATATAGACATTTAGAGATCTGTCCCATATAAAAACTGTGAACACTAGAATATGCATATTTAGTTGCACAAACAAGTCATGCCAATATGCACACTGCTAACTGGTGGCTCAACTTGGTGAAAAATGAGCAGACATCAGCCCATTAAATCCTCAGGCAACAGAGGAGCTTACTCAAAGTGATGTATCGTCCATATTGTTAGTAAGAAAAAATATCAGATGTGCTACAGAGGAGGGGGACCATTGAGTTACTTTTTTTCCCTATATCAGATAACTAAAAAGTCCTACGACTGTCTCGAAAATAACCCAGCATCAAAAAAAAAAAAAAAAAAAGGCACTCTTTCCTTATTAGATCGTACTGTGGGTTTTTTCTTAAAATTTTTCCTAAAAAGGAATAATAATTGCATAGGTTTTGTCCCAGGAATCAAAAGGAAGTAAAAATCATAGAATCTTTAAGGTCGGAAAAGACCTCAAAGATCATTGAGTCCAAGTGGTGTTGGAAAATGTTGACCTAAGGATCAGAACCACAGGTATACCATGTATCATGCCTCTTTTGTGGTGACACAAACTTAGTCTCATCTTCAAAAATTATTTATGCTAAATCCTCATGTTCATTTTTTTCTGTTTATTTTCATAATAACATCTGCAAACTAATTTAGAGGTAATACATGCAAAGTAGCCATTTTCACAGCATTATTCTGGAAGCCTGTGAAAAACAAAGTGAGTGTTTGGAGATTAGTTACATATTTAAAATCAGTACAATTCATTAATTTTTTTTCAAAGGCTTGAAATTCTTTCACCTCTGACAAGTATGTGATGAACCTCAAGCTTTCCTCAGATTTTGCACTTCGACTCCTGATTTAGCTACAAGATTCCTAAAACTACATTTAATAACATAGCTTTCAGTTGTCTTCATAACTGGTATGATTTTAAAATTCTTAGTTTTAACAAAGTCATTCAGCACTTAAATGCCGAAGTTTATTTGGAGTGTCTGGTCTTTAAATATCCCCCATAATAGGGGAGAACTCTTGAAATTTGGCATTTATGACAGGTATATATCTTCCAAGAACTATTAAATACCAGATTCTTCTTCTTAAGAATACTCAGCACTGACAACACAGAGAATGAATGGTCCGTTTCTGAATTTAACACACAATTCACTCACTGGTCCAGTGTCAGAGCATATTTGTTTCAACAAATGCAACAAAAGTATTCACTCCTTTTCTTCCAAACCTATGAAGACACAAAGAAAAAGGAAGAACAAATTAAGCCACCAAAATCTTTGTTGTTTGTACAAGGCTGGATTTGCAATTAGAAGTAGTACTATTTGCGTGTTTGGTTTTCATTTGGTTAATTTTTGTTTGTTTGTTTAAGTTGGGCAGCATATTTGGGAGGGCAAGACAAGCTTTTGGACACATGAGCTCTGAAAGTCCAAAACAGAAGCAGCAAAGCCCAAAACCAGATACAATTTAAGCTTAATTCCTTAGATTCTCATGAGTCACAGTCAAACCACCTTAGAGAAAAGCAAGCTGGACACAGTATACACAGCAAGCTCTTGTCATGGTCAGTTAATTCTTAAACTCCATGGGACACACAAAACACAGTAGGTGAAGAGGAGTATACTGTGATATAAAATTAAGGACCACCAGAACCATTAATTTCATGTTCCATTCTTGGTTTTGGATGGTGTTCAGCCTTTGAGGGTCAAGAGCAAGAGACCACAGACCTGTTTTGTGAAACCTTCTCCTTTTGATAACTGTTCTTTTTTGATTGGGTATGATGATTTACTTTGGTGAAAAATTGTTGTGGAGAGCCATCTACATTTTTTAAATTATGAAAAATACCATAACTCTAAGACCAGAAAACTTTAGGTTCAGTAACTGATTCAGTATATTCTCAAGAAGACACTGCAGTGTTGGTCTAATAGCTGTATTATTCATTACTTCTCTATAAGGTCATAAAATATATTTTCAAAAATCCTTATTTTCTGCTGGATTGACATGAAAGTAGTTTTTTCATTTATGAAAAAAAAAAGAATATTAAAAAAATAATTATGAAGCATTTCTAAATATCCTTTCAAGAAGAAAGACCTTGCCCAGATAATCAAAACCATTCAAACAACTGCTACTGAAGAGATAAGAGCTAAATTTTATCACTGTGTTTTAGGTCCACAGCTAGAAAATTTTGTTGTATATGGCATATGTTCTTTGCTTCCTATTCACACTAAAATTAGCCAGAATAATTTGCAAACCAGAAGGAAATGACGGCATGTCTTGCAACAGGACAAACAGATTTTCTTTTCCCTGCCCCAGAAACAAATGGGAGGAAAGGGAAATTTGGACTCCATAGACAGCTTCACAAAAGAAAAAAGCAGAGGGAAATTATTATAGATCATCCTTAATTATAGAAAGGAAAGGGAGAAAAGATAGAAACAAATAGATAGAAAAGAGGGGGAAAGACAGAAAGCGTTCCAGACTCAGTGTTCCACTCACCTTTCTCTCAAAGGGATTTGTACCTCAAATTAAAACCTTGCTAACTATTGTCGTATCAAACATCCCAGCAGTTCAACTTTGTAAAAATTTATGGGGTCAGATCCATCTCTATAAAGAACAAATATTGTCCAAGCTGTGTGTTTCTCTCATGTACTGCATAATATTTTTATTTTCCATGCAACAGCAATTTCTTTGCTCTATCCCTTCTTGCACTGATCAGTAAATTTCACAGCAGGGTAAAAAATGTTTCCAACACAAAGTGGATTTACAACATTATAGTCCTCTAACATGCTAATGGACGGGGAATTTTAGGCCTAAAGAAGTCAAAGAAAATGAGCAGAAAAGAAATAATAATTCTAAAGGAAAATGCCATTGGTCAGCATATGATTTCATTTATTTTCTGGTTTTGAACTTTTCGCTGCTTAGCAAATAGAAACATGGGAGGTGGTGTTCCAAAGGAGAAAACATATTTGTAGGGAAATTAAGGCCGCAGCCTTTTAGCAGATGTCATGTGAGTTTGATACACCTTGGTCATAAAGACAACAAAATAAATGATTGTATATAAACAGTCCTCACGCTGCTAAGAGTCTGCAGAAAAATGTACATGCAAAAAAATGATTCAGCACATTCATTGCCAGGTTTTAAAATGGCTTTACATATTTTAATGAAATTTACCTACAGTAAAAGGGTAAAGCTTTGATGTCCACTCCTGTTTCAGTATTTTCTCTTTCATGGACTAAGCAGAAAACCCCAAAAGAGAGCAGCTTTAATTAGCTTTATTGTATTTGGATTTAGTAATTAGACAAATAGATGCCTAAGAATATATCTATTTTGTTTACAGTAAAATTAATTCCTGAGAGAACTTGAGATTGCAGCATTTCCTGTAACACACACAGTAGAAGTCTGTGCGGAAGGAGGCCTTATATCAAAATAATGTAGTAAAGACTACTGTAACAGAGATGTTTGGGGGGTTAGATCTTTCTCACACCCCATTTTTTTTTCTTCACTTCTGAGCAAGTGAAGTAATGCAGAACTCCTATCAAACAGTGCCAAACAAACTTGATTTTCCTGCAAACCACTATTTTCATAAGCCTATTTGTGCACTTGAGCTTCTCTCCCCAAGTAGCTCTTCCACTCTGTGCTTTTTAATGGGAAACCTGAATAATGTCAAGCAAACCTAGGGCAGGAAAATGCATTTTTACATCCAGTTTAAAGCCCTAAGTAGCGCAGAACTCTGATTCTGGTTCAGAGTTACCTCAAAGTAGTAAACGACTCCATGTTTACTCCTATTTTAGGGATGGGAGCAATGGTTATTCTGATCTCGGTCCAAAGAAAAAACATGGACAACTTTGTGAAGTTTCTCAGTATAAAATGAATACAGCTGCAGGTGTGTGTTCCTTTTTTATATTCATTTTCACAACATGTTCCCTACTGAGATGCACCAGCACCCAGCAAACAGTTTGAAGCACATCTCCTCAGAACTAACTTAGGCAGGAACTGTTCGCCACATTAACACCTCTGTAGCTGCTGAGTTTAGCAGCTGAGGAATGCACAGAAGCAGGGAGTGTAGCATGCCTGGGGACTGTAGAGTGGGCTTAGCATTATTGAAACAATTTAACTCTCTTTAATTGCAGTTGAATTATTAGCATCACTCCTAGATAAAAACTTTAGGTAGTTCCTTTCCTGAGCTTTTCAAGACAACACACAGGCTCTGCTCCTATCTCAGTTGCAATTAAGCGAGTTGCAATTTACAGTGAATGACCTTTTCAAGGTCACAGATGAGCTATATAATAGATTTTGTAGATTTTTCACATTGCCTTTAATTTTTATTCTGTATATTGTCAATGATTAACAAGATTTATCATATAAGTCTTGATCCAGAAAAGCACTTGAGTATATGCACTGGAGCTGACCATTTAATCTAGCAAGACCAGGTACTGGCTTGAAGTTAAAAGGCACATTATTTATAAGTGAGAACGTTTACCACTATGCAAGGAGAAAGACAATCTGGTAAAACATATCCCTGCTTTGGGTAAAAAAGTAATATTCCCAGATTTAGTCCTTGGAGTATGCTTGAATTTACTTCCAATTTTCACATTTTCCCTGAAGATGTTCTTGAGGACATGTCTTATTCTCAACTGCACTGGGGAGAATCAAGTCAAAGATTTCTTCAGGCAGCTCTTTTTAGTAATTTCTTTATATTTAAGTATACAGAACCCATCAGATTCATTTAAATCAAGTGTCCTCTCTATTATCCTAAAATCCACTAATCTCATTCTTCTGACTCTCAATTTCAGCAGCAATTTTGTTCCTCATCTCATTATGCTAATAAAAGGGAAAACTTGTTTAACCCAGAAGAATTTAGACTTATCAATCACATCAGCTAGAAGTAAATTAGTATTGCAATGAAAATGCTTAAAAAGCTCTGCTACATCAGAGGCTTACCAAAAGAAGCACTTAGACAGAAAACTAGATTTTGACAACGGAAGTAAAATACAAGTTTTTTAAAAGTCATCTAATCATTAAACTGTATTTCTTTGCTTGTTACATTACTAAACCCAAACTCTTCTTGTGAAAAAGCTGTTCATATGGAGGAGTTTTATGCAAAAAGGCATTATTTAAATAGTCAAACAATTCTTTTCAGTAAAGATCAGTATTGACCAGTAAGGCCTATTTATGAAATTCTGGAGATTAGACATATACAGCATGCTTGCAATTCAAAAAAACTCTCTCTCTGTCTCTCTCTCAAAAAAAAAAAGTCACAGAATTGATATTAGAGACTAGAACAGAACATTGTAAAATGGTATAAAGAAACAGGAAAGTGATAATGACTTTCCGATGAAGTGCTTGACAGCCTGTCCAATTCTGACAAGTACCAAATACCACTCAATTTCACAGATCACTAGTAGGCAGATTGGTAACTTGAATCTCCACCAAAACAGATAATTTTGAAATATCTGCAAACAACCTGACACATCTGGGAATGGTTTTGCCCATGTCCCAGTTTCTTCATCCCATCCATGCATTATGGATCCTGGCTAAAAAAGGAAATATTATTTTCATCATCTTATTGCAGTGAAAAAAATTGCAGTTCTAAATTGGACAGTGTCAACTCAACAAACCAAAAGGTGTCTGTAACATTTGTGTCCTTTCTAGGAATAGCCAAGTAAGATCCCTTGTCACTTGTTCGACACAGTAATAAATCGCAATAATAAGTGGAGGTGTGAGCTACATTCTGTATGACTGTACCAGTGTCTCATAGCCAAATAACTCTGTTCTGTAAACAGTCACCTCCTGCAGTGAACAGATCACTCCATTCTCTGCTCTGTTTCCTTCTGTGACTGCTGTGCTGACCACGGTAACACCACCAGAAACAGACCAAATGAGACCAACATGTGATTTCACATAGGCCAATGGAAAATTTGACTAAAGAATGCTCTGCCCACCACCTTTCCTTCCTTATCACACTAATAGGATACTTTCGTGGAAGGTATTCGACAACAGCCTCTATTTTCAGCTGGTACAAATAGATTCAAATTGAGAGGAACTCGATAAGGTGTAAAGCTGGGAGAAACTAGTATAGTTTGAAAAGTCAAGCTGCTTATACACTTTTGCAGATGTCTTTATGTTCACCAGCTTTAGAGAAAACATGAGAAGGCAGAAAACAGAGCAGCAGTTAGACACAGAGCTCCAAGAGTTTCATCCAGCCAATACTGGTTGCGGAAAGAACATGCCAGCACCAGCCTCTGCCTCAGCAAGTGTCCTTCTCCCTCACACTGCCCACAGTATGAGGAGGGAGACCGAGTGCAGTAGCCAAGATTTCACAGAAATTAAACATATCCAGTTTAACTTCTCACACCTATCTGCACACTCTAGAAAATTCAACCAAACTCTAAAGGTTGCCATCTGACTGGGATGTCTTTTTTTAAATAATGTTAAAAAAAAAAAAAAAAGTTGCTCAGGATGTTTTAAGATTATAATTGGAGTTTTCTCCATTCCGTTGCCTGCCAAACTTCACCATTTGTGAGACAGTATACACTCATACACATTGCAAGGAAAATTAAATTTGCTTTTGTTTTTCCATCTAAATATATAAAAACCCCATACAAGAAACATTATCACTTCATCTCTCTATCATGCAGTTTTTAAAGTGAATACAGAGAAAAATCTATAGAGCAAATGTAGAAAATTATATACTTTGGAGTAAAAATGGAAAATACTCAGCTGTATACTTTTATATATATTGTACTTTAAAAGGGTCATTTTAATTATGTCTTTTTGAATTATGCAAGTGCTAGCTGGATAAGAACACTCTTATCTAGCTATCAACTACAAAACAGAAAAACAAATTGCAAGAACTGTTGAATCTCTGGAGTTTGGAATGACTGAGTTAATGAAACAGGCTACTTCAATTACATAGCAGCCTCTGCTCCATGTACTCAAATAGGAATATACCTTAAAACATGACTTGGGACAACATACTGAAAAATTAAATACAGTGTTCCTGGATTCTATCTGATAAGTCTTCTATAACCCATGTTATGATTTATGGAATTTCCATATTTTCTTATGTCATCTACAGAAAAAAATTATGACACTTGATACATCACAAAGGCAGAGACACATGGAGAAATTATAGCAGATCCATTGTAATGCCTTCAGTGCATAATTAGTTTATCTAAGTGTTTGCAACAAATGCAAGCTATCACAGTAAGCTTATCAGTTTTTCAGCGCTTCATATCATACAGTGATAGGGGCTTTTGATCTGATCAGCGAAGCCTTAAAGTCAAATTAAGTCACTTTATGGTCAAGCCATAGCCTTAACATCACCATTTTAACTCCTTGAATCCAGGCCACCCTGCTGGAAGGAGCATTAATCAACAATTTTGAAAATGTAAAGAATATAAGGTTTTACTATGCCTAACTTAAAAAAACCTGCTCTCCGACCAGATCCACAAAGCTCCTATTAGTATCTTTAGATGCATGCAGAGTAATTATGTTAATTCTACTAATTAGTCAGTATGGGTAAAATTGCTTCCCAGCCCTCTCCCCATTATAAGCTGTTAGAAACTCCAGAAAAAGGCTCAGCACCTCTTCGTAAAATTTGTTCCTATTTGGGTTTGATCCAAGCCGTTATACACAATTCCATTGAAGCACAGCAAACAAGGTTAGGCATTAATGCATAACTGAAGTAGGCTTTATGCTGTCAACATGGATCGAATTCAGACTGGCTCCCTTCCAGAATTATGCTTTAAAAAGCTTTTTTTTGGAACAAATTACATAGAAGATAAACATGCAATTAACCAATCTCCCAAGAAGCTAACAATCAAAATACTCTGTGTTGAAGTATTAAACATATTAGGCTGTTGCCTTCATCTATCACTTGGTTCCTCAGCATCTATGCTATGTTACTTTCTGCCAAAGTCATGGTTAGTTGATGTAAGTGCATGCAACTATTTCTTAATTTTAAATTCCATGTTTTGAGTACACAGTAATACGGAATATAAGATGGAAAACAGATCAGGGAATGAAAACTTACAGTTTCCATATGTACCATGTCATTTTCACAGGGCTCAGAAGGTAGGTCCATAAGTACACTGTTCACAAGTGGGAATGCATATCCAAGCTGTGTGATATGAGTGACTTCCAGTGTTACTACCTGCATCTGTCACCTTCATACTCCTACTAGTTTTCATTACTTCCAAATTAATACAAGGCCAAACTCCAGTTGCTTTATTCGTATAGTTACACTAAAATCAAAGAAGAGATGAGACAGATCAAAGTCCAGTCACATCTCTAAATTTTCATTAGATTACACAGGTAGGTTGGAGCCTAGTTTCTTGTTTCTGATAAAGTTTAGAAATTAAATAGGCAGAGTTTATGGCAGCCACTTCTTAGTACACTCAGGAACAGGGCTTTATAAACCAAAGGTCATTGGGAAAACCTGAAGTAATTGTTCAAAGTCCTTACTTTGCATGCTTCTAAGGTTATCAAGAATCCAGATAGAAAAGGTAATGACAGAAAAGACTCAGAATAAGTGACATAATCCTGTCTGTATGGCCACATAAGAAAGATTTCTTGACTTTGAGCTCAGTTGTTTCACGTTAAGATTAACAGGTAACTGAAAATACATTTGTCATATAGTGGCCAAGAGGTGATACTTTATACATCTCTGACTTTTCATTACAAAGGATCGGCTAGTTTAGCCTATATCCTTCCAATGCATCTTTGTAAATCTACTTCCTTCTGCTGGACATCTCACTTTCTCTTTCCACAGCTGTGCCATCACTGATCATAAACCTTTCCACTGCACCTTGAGGGTGCAGTTACCAAACTACAGCTATAATTACTGGTATAAATGGTGCAGTGTTTACAGGCAGAACCATATTCAAGAGTTGTCCAGCCAGCCAGGTAAGCAAATTCCACTGTCAGAGGATAATCAAAAGTCATATTCAACCAGGGCAGTTTCTCTCATTCTGTCCTGACAAGACACACCCCTCCAAGCATATTTTCTTTGCACTATACTTTTCATGCTACTCCAGCTTCTGAAACAAACACCAATGGAGAACATCAGCATTAAAAAAAAAAAAAAAGGTCATGTAGTCTCAAACCACTAAGGAAATTAATTTAACTTTATTTCTATTTAGTGTTGTATATACTTAATTTGGGAGGGGAAGAATTTACTACAAAATTGGAATAACAATAGGCAGAATGAGACATAGAAGGTAACAAACGGCTCTTACAATCAGGCTTCACTTCAGACACTTCAGTTTAGCATTCTGATGATGGAGAGGTTTTGATGGAAATATTCAAAACAGCTCCAAGGTGCAAGGAAAGTGACAGGATTTGCAGGACTCAGGGAAAGAAAATAAAGGCAACACATGGACATAAATGTGTATACCACTGTAACGAAAGTGAGAAATTTCTAAAAAACCTAGATCTTGAAACTAAGTGGATCAGTTCCCCTCCTACCTTTAACTGTCATATCTTGATACAGTTCCCATCCAAATTAGCTCTTTGTTCATCCACCAGCTGCTCATCCAGTGTCTGATCTTTAGAAGCTCTTTGAGGTATCCTCACAGAGTCCTGTCTGGAATACCTTAAAAAAACCCATCACCCCACACTAAACCAAGACATAGAATTTGACAAGGACAAATGTAGTCCATTCCCACACTAATGTTTCCTCTGGTTTTCACATAAAAATAGTTCCTTTCAACTCTCATCTGACATGGTAAGTGATAGAGATCAACATCAACAGTGGACCCAAATCTGCTTTATATGCATCCAAATCCCATCCAAAGGCTGCCACACTGCATATAAACAGTTGCCACTCTACCAGCATCTCCCCTACTTGTCACTAAGGAGCTAAATCTGATACTTCATGAAGTTTGCTGGAAGGCAGTTTAAGTTCAGAGATTTGGAGATGACTGAAGTGACTGCTGTACTGAGGACAGGCACGCATCAGAACCAGGAAGGTGAATCCACAAGGAGAGCCTGCATACATTGCTGTCTCTTTGCAGCTTCCCTTTTGGTGCTCCATACAGGTTTTTTCCTCACAGTCAGCTGTTGGAACTCTCTCTTTACCTGAGAGCTGCCCTAGATGGAGAGATCTGTCTTCTCTCTCAAAGCTCTGAACCAAGCTGACCTCATCTTTCTGCCTGAATATCTCGGTTCAGACAGAGGCAACGTGTTGAAGGACAAATAAGCACTGCTGACCATACCTTCTGACCCATGTGCCTCCCTGCGCCTTGAGAAGAAGTCTAACCCTACACACTTTCAGACACATCCATGAACTTCAGGAAGGGTCCATACTCACTTCTATGCACCTTATGTCACGTAACTAGAAACTAGTGAACTTTGTCAAGAAGTCTCAAAGCTCTCTTTATGAAGCAGGAATGCAGACTGTCAACAAAAAAGAAGTTCGGGGATGGGGGACAAACAGGCAGAGATTACAGTATGCCTTAGCCCTAAGTGTTGGAAAAGGCCATCTTGCTCTGTGAAAGCTTTCACATGAATCAAGGAGCTTGGAAAAAAGGGATGATTAGCATGGTCTATTCAAATTGTTAGATTTGACAGCAAATATAAGCTCTTGGGAAGTATGCTGAAGGTTGTCAGCTGGCATCTTTGGGCTGTCTCATGGACAGTTTTCTGCTAAAAAAAACTGGTGCTGGTATAAAATAACAGAAATTCTGTATCACAGTAAGTTCTGCATCACAATAAGACTTGTGACTTACCTGTGTAGGTAGGTCACAACATGCCTGTGGTACAAAACTCAGGAGCAGAACAAGTGCTGAAAGGACTTGCATGGTGCTTTGACCCTGTCTGGATGTGAGGTGTCCACCAAAGTTGCTCTATGAATCCCCTCCCTATCACTGTACAGGAGAGAGAAAATATAATGAAAGCTCATGAGTTCAGATGAGGATGGGGAGAGGTGACTCACTGATTATTGCCATGGGCAAAACAAACTCAGCTTGGGGGAATTAACTTAATTTATTACCAACCAAACTCAGAAGAGGATAATGAGAAGTAAAAAAAGAAAAACTTAAAAAACCTACACTTTTCCCCCACCCCTCCCTCCTTCCCAGGATTAACTGTATTCCCATTTCTCTACCTTGTTCCCCTTGGCAGCGCAGGGAGACAGAAAATGGGGGTTACCATCAGTTCATCACATTTTGTTGCCATGGCTTCCTCCTCAGGGGGAGGAGTTCTTCCCCTGCTTCAGCATGGGGTCCTTCCCATGGGCTTCTCCAACATGAGTCCTTCCCACAGGCTATAATTCTTCATGAACCACTCCAGCATGGGTCCATTTTCCATGGGATGCAGTCCTTCAGGAACAGGATGCTCTAGCATGGGTCCCACATGGCATCACAAGTCCTGCTAGCAAACCTGCTCCAGAGTGTGCTCTCTCTACACAGGTCTACACATCCTGCCAGGAAATGTGTTCCAGCATGGGCTTCCCACAGTGTCACAGCCTCCTTTGTGCATCCACCTGCTCTGGCATGGGGTCCTCCACGGGCTGCAGGTGGATCTCTGCTTCCCTGTGGACTATGGTGGGCTGCAGAGGGACAGCCTGCTTCCCCGTGAGCTGCAGGGGAATCTCAGCTCTGGCACTAGGAGCACCTCCTCCCCCCCTCCTTCTTCACTGACCTGGTTGTCTGCATAGTTGTTTCACTCACATATTCTCACTCCGCTCTGCTCTGGCCACAGTTACTTCAGTGGAATAACCTTTTTTTACTTCTTAAATACATTATCTCAGAGGCATTGCCACCATCACTGATGGACTCAGCCTTAGCCTGCAGCAGGTCTGTCTTGGAGCCATCTGGGATTGGCTCTGTTGGACATCAGGGAAGCTTCTGGTAGCTTCCAAAAGAAGCCTCACCTGCTCCAAAACCTTGCCACACAAGCCCACTACAACTTGTAAGATTGTTGCAAAAGGTTGACATATAGGTGTTGGGTCTGAGTGAGGCAGTTGGCAGAGTTATCCACATGCTATTAACTTTTTTTATTACTATTTTTTTACATTGACCTATTCTTTCCTGTATGCAAAATTCTTAGAAGGCAAACAGTAACACCATATACTACACTACACATACACTACACACACATACACTACAATTATTAGGAAAAATCCAGCTATTTAGTTTGTATACTAAATGGCTGTGGTACAAAGGTGGGATGCAAACAGCTTTGTTTTCTCCTCCCCTTTCACTTACAGACTTCATATATTGTGCCCTGAGACAACACGGACATTCTGGAAAGTGGGATTACATCCACCTGCAAAGTCAGAATAGCAATACTTTGCAGAGGTAGTGGTGTGTGCAGAATGATGTAAGTTCTGCAAGAAGGGGCTTGCACCTTAAAGTTATGGGGAAGGCAGTGAATGTACATGTTCCTATGCATTCAAATGAATGACAAGACAATTTGTTCAGCATCTCTACAGCAGTGTCATTTGCCCATGTTTTCCTCACATATATCTTTGCCCTGTTATTCACTGACAAGCACACAGCTGAAGAAACAGCCTAGGTGTGGCAAATGCAAGAGAACATCTGCAAAAAGCTGAAGGGCTAAAACACAGCAGCACCATGGCAGTCATTCAAGTATCTATTACACTGACTCTCCTGCATTTCTTCTGCCTAAATGTACCAGGAGCACAACTGAGCAAATCTTTGGATGTGTCCTTGTCACGGCCACTTTGAGCCAACACGCACAAAGAGATCTTATTCTCTCCCTACTAAGTATTCCCCAGCTTTCTACAAAAACAATGTACCATGCCTGCATGTCAGAAATCGAGGTATAACATAGACTAGAACAAACAATGAAAACTTTGAAACTTTACAGCGCTTTGAAGATTTTCCACGTTCCAAGTTTTATAGGGTAATGAACTATTCCTCTGATATAGAGCACTCCTGCAAAACCAGGCATGAAAGTCATATCTTCATCTCATTAACCTTTTCCTCAGGAAAATTCACACTGTTGTCTATAACTGAATAGCTAAAAAAAAATCTGAATTTAGGATAAAACTATTTTTATCACTTACTTTCTAATCCAGCACAGAACACAGTGCCTTTTGCAAATCTGTTTCTCTCCTCTTATTAAGTAAAGCAGTACAGAACACTTGGCCAAGTTGCAATGCATAAAAGTAAGACTTTCTGAATGTACCCAAAAGAACTAATGGCATACCACGTTCCCATCTTCAGAACAGAAGACAGATAAGGACATGCAGGATGCAGGAAAGCACAGTTCACCAGAATCATCAGCAAATCCATTGACTATATACTAAACATAGGTCTTGAACTCTTACACTGCCGTGGAATTAGTTCTGTAAAGAGGTGTTCTGACTAGAGTCTAACTTACTAACAGGGAACTGTTATTGTCATTACCAAGCACAGAACAGAATAAGACAATCTATTTTTGCAGAACAATTCCAAAGATGAAAAGCCTGTTCTTGTATTCTTGAAGTTGTATGTCATTAGACTCTGCAATATGGTGGTCATATTTCCACAGCTCCCAAATTGGAGTGAAAGAAATTTTTCAAAAACATGTCAAAATATTTTTTTCTTAATGCTTTCTTGTGCATCTGTTTGGCCATCTTTCAAAGAATTCTACAACATTACACTGTAGAAACAGAACTAAGATATGGATCCAAGCCTGCAACTCTTACTTGCTTGTATAATTCCTTAAACTACCCCTCTATAGAATTTAATTTTTCCTGCTTACAGCTGCATCTCTCTCCTAGATTTCATATATTGGTCATGGCCTCATACATTGTCCAAGCTATTGCTCACTCCTGTTGTTTCTTATCTGTCCCAATAGGGGAAAAAAGCCCAACAAACAAACAAACAAAAAAACCCACCAAAACCAAAACATTTATACCAAATTCTGTACACACTCTTACCAGTATCAAGAACTGAATCCTTACAGATGATTGCATTTCATCTAAAATATCTTCAGTACGTTACCTGTCAATTATTCTGATACTTAATCTCCTGTATCCCTCAAAAGGAATAAATTTTGTTTCTGTGTTCAATTTCACAGGAAAGAAATACTCTGTATTAGTGCCCCCTCCTGTTAGCAGTTACCATCACTCCATGCTGAGAGCCAGCTAGGCTTAAAAGTCCTGTTTTCACAAAAATTGCATAAAACTGCCTTTTTCTGTTTAAGAAAGGGACTGAATACATTGCACAATCAGATTTAACTCTTACACACAATTTCCCCCACATAATTAATACCTACTTGTTTTAGGCTTTGCTTTTTCATAAAAGTAGAACAAAAATTTCCAGAATTTTAGATATTAATTTCACCAAAGCAGGACCTTTTAAAAAATAAGTTCATGTGCAGATGGCTTGAATAAACAAAAGTGTATAAAACCAGTAGAAGACTAGCATTTTGCAGGAGAAAAATATCAAGTGGTCATAGGACATGGGTGTGGAGATGTACATTCATCTGTTTTTTGCCAATTGTATACACAACTTTCTAGAAAATGATCATGCCTTTGCACAGAAATTAATATCTATATGGTAATGACACTGTTTATTAAAACACCCGAATTTTATATTCAGGCTCATTTGCATAGTTAGAGGTCACAGTACATGAGCTTGGCCAAGCCACAGTATTGCTCTGGCTTCTCCTTTACTACCTTTGAACTTGCAAACAGATAAGCAGAGGAGCCTTTCATCTTCTAATTTACTGTAGCAAGTACTTTCATTTTCCTGTCCTGTTACACTTACGCTCTCAGTTGCTAACAATTTTTTTCTTAAAAAAATAATAAAATTTAAAAAAAGAAGTTTTTTATACTTGCAAATCCTCCATATTTCCAAACAATATAGTTCTAAAACATAGGATGCACACAGGGTAAAAGGAAACAAATAAGGCTGACAAGTACTTTTTGCATTCCAGAACATTAAAATGAGTGTCACTCCAGTGTAAGAAAATGCAGAAGAAAATAAATCATGACAGCATTTTAAAGTATGTTAAAATTATGTTTTGTATCATGTGTTCAAACCTTATCAGTTTTGATATTCTATGAATTTTCAGAACTGCTAGAGGTCTACAGAGAAAATGCTCAAGTGGCTGCTAGTTTCTTTGAAAAGGTTCTTTCCTCAGTAAACAAGTCAAGAAGCTGCTATTCCTGATAAGAGGTAGCCTGATCTATCAAACCTCTCAGCAGCAAAGCCAAGTCTTTCCCTTCCCCCTCTCATCCAGAAGTTTAAAGTCTTTTGATTTCAAAGCTAGGAAGATGTTTACTACTTTTCCCAGGTAGCCTATTTCTCCCCCCACTCTTTCCTACACTGTAAGTGAAGTGGTGTTTACGGCCAACTACTGCACCAGAGGGTGACCAGTGAGCTTGAGGTCAGAGATGCCAGCCACCTTCTGAAGCTCTACTGCTCCCAACAACATGTGCTCTCCTAGAGTCCACGTGCTGCTCACATCCTCTCATGTCGGGCCAGTTCTTACTCACTCCTACTGCTTCTTAGGTGCCACTATCTCCTTTCCTCTTTTTTATCATCACATCTTCCAAACTCTGAGAACCCAATTTTACAGGTGACTTCTGAGGATGTGGAGAGGCACTGGTGGAATATTCTTATCTACATTCCCTCTGTCGCACTCCATCCCTTATCTTGTGCCTGGCTGATGTGAATGTTCCTCTTCAGATTCCCTTGCACTAGTACCTCACCTGCTGACAGTAAAAAATGAGTGTGTGTATAGGTTTCACTGTGAGTGAGGTCAGTATTTAATAGGAACATTTTTCCTAGTTTCAGTGACACTGACAATGTCAAAGCCCAAAATTCAAGGACTGACAAATGCCCACTGATTTTGAAGTAAGATTCTTTCCCTTTGCATACACACACTTCTGCCTTTTTTCATAGACTGAAACAAGAGTTTTGAAATAGGGTTTTGTGGGTGATGGGAGAAAGTATCTACTGACTTCAACTACAAAAAATATTGATATATACATAGACCAATAAAAATCAACACCACTGCAATTAGCAAAAGAAATGTAGACACTTCTTGTGTCAACAGAAAGTTAGCTATTTGTATATCATTAGAACTAAGATGAAGTGAAAACAACCTTCTGGGACTATGGTTAAAGAAATACTACCTCCTCGGCACTTTCCATCCTAAGAAATGCCATCTCCTTAGTACTATCAACAGATACTGAAATATAATGACAACTATAACACTCACCACTGTTGGATGATGCTCTGTAGAAAGAAAGATGATGAAGCATTTAACAGTACATGTAAACTTTATTTCTGTGCTTGAGTTAAAGTACAATTCAATAAAGAAAAAACTAGCTAGATTGCAACATAACTCCTTACATAGGAAATTAAGTAAGATACAAGGACTGGCACCTAATTTTCACCAGCTTTTCATTAGACTCTGAAATGCTCTGAAGTATTACAAACGTGGTTTTCTTGACTGAAAAGGAAGCCTGAACTTTTTACCATCTCATCACTATGAAAAGGAACCAGGTGTCTCATATGCGATTGCTGAAAGATAGCTGCTTATGTCTATATTTAGATAACTCTGAAGATCAAATGGTCTAAATTCTATGAAAAGTGGCTTGCTTGGGTTTTTATCTAGTAAACTAGCAATTGGGACAAAAGCATCTTTCAATTTAGAACTCAAAATGCTAAGATATCGTTCTCAGAATTATTAAAACTATACAACTGTCACTGAAGTAAAAACCCAGTTTAGAGGATCATAGGGCAGGAGTGGAGGTATCCCTTTATAATAAGTTATTAAACTTGGCTTCCTCTCACATCAGAGTGAACTAAACACATCCTTCATCTTTAAAGCAAAGCAAGTTCAGAAAAGCAGAGGGGAAAAAAGCCTCCAAGTTTCACAAGTTCTTTTCTCATGGTATCTCTTGAAAGAGTGTTTTGATTTCAGCAGAGATGGCGTTATTCTCTGAAAAGATGACTTAAACTCTTTCTTTACCTTCAATACACAGCTCTCATTGGATAACATCAAGAAGAAACCATGGTTTAATTTAGTATTCCTGAAGATATGTCAGAAGACGGTGCCTTTTCCCTACAAACTTGCACTGCAAATGATATTTATATGAAATTTCAACATAGAAAAAAAAATAGGCTGACTCCTACCCTCCAACACACTGTTGGAAACTGTCTCTCTCAAATGCTCCCAGGTCCTTAAGGATATTCTAAAACATTCCATTTAATTTAATCCTTTTTATGTGCTTCTGTTCTGTTCTATTACAACCTCAAGTTTCCCTGGCAAAAGTAAGGGGATAGAATTACTTTGGGCATATCAAGACATGTTTCTCCATCATTGCTGTAGAAGACAGTCACTTGTTACTGGTTTCTTTGCTAAGTTATAATAGGAAAATCAATATGGCATTGCTGAGATTAACACAGGTGAGTTATTATAAAGGAGATCAACTTCCTAGAAAGTTGTCTAGAAGTGTCTTGCTGGTTCAACTGAAGTAAGTATTACTGATATTTAGAGGGGCATTAATTCAGAAAAATGAGCCAGAACAGCCACAAATAAAGCTCCTGTTTAAAAGTAATGGACTTCATTTCACTGACTAGATAACATTTTACCTGACAGCATATTCACACAAATATTGTGCAAGACATCTACTTGTAACTATCACAATAATTATTGGAACAGAGAGTCTGATTGGTAGATATGAATAAAACAAAGTATGCACACAGTACCTATACAGGATTAAAGCCTATATCATTGTAGCTGAGAGGTTTATGTTTTATTTCAAGCAATAGTTGTAATAGTTGTGTTCTGAAACACCTTTTCTGTCTACACAGTCTGTTATTTGAGTCAAATTTTTATGGTAAAATACAAACTGCATGGCAGACTGCACAAAAGTTTAATAGAGAAAGCTCAGTTTGATGCATTTGTTCCTTCTGAAAAAAAAAAGGTCAGAGAATAACATGTACACCAATGAGAATTTTATCAAGAAGCTACTGGAAGAGTTTTTATTCCAAGGTTTATCTACAAAGCACAGTATACATCAGCTTTTCTCAAGATCAAAATATTCTGCAACACACAATCATTCTCTGGTTTACTACTTTTGGTATCACACAGTTGGATCCTTTGGAGATACCACTGCAAAAACAAAGTGACAGATGGAATTTAAACACAAAGAGTTTCATTGTAGTTTAAAAAAGAAAAAAGTTAAAAAAATCTTAATCTCAGAGCTTATGCACTTACGTGTATGAATGTGTTAAACAACTCAGCCAAAATTCTGACATCAATAATGACCACATCCATGCTCTTCTTTTAGATCTGTTTGAGACTAGATGCCAGACAGTATGAGGTATATTCTCAGACTTTACCAATTAGTTATTTCAAGTTTAAAGGTAATGCTGTGTGTCAGCTTGGCTCTGTGGGTTTTTATTAATGGTATTGACAAGAAAAACTGTTCCTAGCTGTGCAACTTCAGCAGCAGTTTTCTGAATTCTCATTGTAGTGACACTTTATAACCTTGGCCTGTTCAAAAGACACACTTTACTATCAGACACCTCTAAAAATGGTAATGGTTCACATCTCAGTGCAAACACCAATTTAAAAAGGAATACATTTAATAAACAGCTTTGTAATCTGAGCCGAAACTTTGATTTATGTTGTCCATCTCACTGGTTTCAGTCTTTTCAGAACTCAGTTTGTAGGGCCCTGCACATGTGTATTAATGGTGGTGCTTTTTGAGAAAGATGGGGATATATGAGGATATGGGGAAAAGGATTAGTGACAGCACAGAATCAAGAGTCTTAGAGAATCAAATAAGGAATTTTTTATAAAATCAGCTTTGGATACTTTTATAAAATCAGCTTAAACCCAAGTCAAATTTGAAAACAAAAAAATACAGTTCAAAGTAAAGAAGCTTTTAAAATCTGAATACTTAAGCAGTACTACGTTATTTTTCTGCCTGCAACTTACTAAGCATTTAAATTTAAAAAAAAAAAAAAGGAAGAAAAATATTTGTACTTTACCAATTAATTCCAATAAGTTTTTAAGAAGCTTATGGAGAAAATCTTTTTACACAAAGATTATTGCTACAGTATTAACTATAACAGGCATGGGACTCCCCTTGCCTTAGTAACCAGTGTATACCTACATGGCTCACCGTCCTGTGCTCAAAATATCCCCCAATAGCCACAGCCCATCTTCCCACTAGAAATAACTCAGAAGAACTGTGCCCAGGCAGCAGCTGTAAGAGTTGGCAGGAAGCAAACATGCTGATGAACAGTGTAAGCATCGGTCCTCCAAAGCCATTCTTTTCTTTACCAGCAAAGGCATAATTAAAGATTCTTTGCAGCATTCAATATTAGTGCAAGACTCCAGATAACACTAATACAATCAATGCAATGAGTTGAGAATAATGTCCATTAACAGCTTATTCATCTGCTTATTTTCTTCGGGCTTCTTGATGTTTAAAAAAATATACCAAATTACATTTCACTAGTTTTATTAGATGTTCTTTTGGCACAGTCAAAATCCAGATGATGATATATTTTAATCTTTAAATGTACTTATTTCATGGAGAGTCTTTTAATCTTTTCACTTTTAATCAATCATTCTATATTATCCTCTCCAGACGGCATTTTTTAAATTCATAATTACGATGGAATAAATTCTCTATAACCAAATAGAATTTCAATGAAAATTGAAGTTCAGTGGGAAAGATTTTAAGGAACAGTGGTGAACTCAGAGGATTGGCATTGCGTTATTTCTGACAGGCTCCTGCATTAAGTCTAGGACACCACCATAGGTGAAGCATTCACCTAATTCTGGAATTAAGAAGAGGCTAAAAAGTGGGGAAGAGGAGAGGTGGCAAAACAAAAGCTTCCAAATTCTCCATAATAGAAAAATTTTGGCCAACGTATTTTTGCCATCCTCGGTTAAGATTACTTTGATGCCTTATTGCTGAGTATTCACATTTAAATCAGCAGTGGGGAATGGATCAATAAAAAGTAAACCAGTTATGGACAAGCTAAATATTTCCTTTTTCTCTTTTTCCCATGAAGAGCAACCATTTGAAAATACTAAGCAACACTGTCAGCAGTAATTTTTAGCATGTCACAACAAGGTCAATATGGTACTAACTTTATAATTTTTTTGGGTAATAGATAAGACATGTTGAAGCAGCTTTTGGTTCATTTGGTATTATCCTCATTATAGCTTTAGCTGGCACAGGGGATCAATATTTCTGAACATTACATTACTCCTGAACAGACAGAAGGACATATTGTTTATTTGGCTGCCTAGTGATTTCTGACACAGGAGCCTATCAATTATATTATGGTATGAAAACCAGTGCCAACTTAAAGGACTCCTAACAGAACACCAAGATGTGGTGCTTATTCAGGAGCTGAATACCCAGGAGCAATCAAAATATTAAACCTAGAGAATATTCAATCTGAAGGCTGGCTCTGTAGCAATCCTTGCCTTTTTTAACCTTGCAGCCCTGCTGGTCTCTGACTTTAAATATTCATTTTATGAGGTGGTATAGGATTCCCCAGAATCCACTTGATTTCAGCTGCCAACAGTTAAAGCCTTTGGCAAAAATTAGCCATTTAAACAAATACAACAGCAAGGCAGGAGATGCAATTACATTACTTTCCTACAGTTAGTTATGTTCTTGCCCAGTGTGTCCATTATTGTCCAGAAGCTTTTGCAAGCACCATTACCCTAGACCCTTTAAAAATTGCCTGTAATGCAAGGTTAAATATCTCAATTGCATTAAATGTAGTTCCAACCAACCTCACTGTTATTACATATGCATCACTATTACAGGCACTCAGCTGTGCATCTATAGTTAAAATTAAGTTTTGCTTTTGTAGCAACTATCAGGTGTGAAAATCTGATCTGAGTCCAAAAATGTCTACTGGGATCATCTGGATTCCTCTGTCCAGTAAAGAGCAGGCACCACATTCATTAAAATGAAAAGATGTTTTGCAAATGTAGGCTTTTCCCTACTGCCCCATCCGTTGCAATTAAAACCATGTTCACCCACCAGCTGTGACAGAGAGAATATTCTGAAGCAAGTTGGAAAAGAAACCTGAAGTAAGCTGGAGAAGATGTACATATGGTAAAAGAAAAGCAACAGGATGAAACAGCGTAATACATGTCATATACTTCTAGGAGTGAGACCATCTGTATTGCAACACTTCACTTAATATCAAGTTTTTCCTCTGCACCTCTTGCGACATTTGAAGATCTTTTAATACATTTATAATATATAATGAGCTGCATCTTGTGCATTCTAACAAATGCTACAAAGGCCAATTAAGGCTTCTTACATATGGAAAAAATGTAAAATTTAATTTTACATCTGTCTTCAGAGTATAGAAATACCAGTGAGGAGTCAATACAATGGACATCATCTGTTTTGTTTCTCAGCTTGAAACTATTATCCACAAAAACTGGACTGACAGTATCACAGAGAACATTCAGGACGGAGGAGCAGATTACTTCTGCTCCATAGAGTATGCTACAAGGCAAAAGCTTTTTAGCTTGGGATGAGGCACACAGAGTTTGAGATGGGAAGAGGCAGAGTATAAAACTTAAGGATGGAAAAAGTCTGCAATAACATAAAGAAACTGAGACATTTCTGGATGGAACAGAAAGGAAATACACAACCCAGTCCTGCCTGGTGGACTGTACACCAGAGGGACACACAGACTTTGCTGACTTGCTGCAATACAAAAGACATTAAACCTCACAGGTAAGTCCAGGACAGGAGACAGGACAGAGGGAAAGTTATTTATAAACATTTTGGAGTTTCTTTTCCTATTCTTTTATTTTAAATTTAGCCATCAAATTTTTCCTCCTAAGAAAACCTTCCCTAAAAGTTATTCTTAAAACCATACAATCCAGCTTGGAACGGTACAGGTAGTTTTTGGGAATCCTAGCTGTAAGAAAAAATAGACCCATCTCAGTTCAAGGGCTAAACAGGGGATAGGCTTGTTTTCCCCATCTCATAGCATCCCACCAGAAATTTTTTATCACCTGCTACCTATTGTGTCAGTCACACATAATAAAACTCAAGCCTTCCTGTTTCTTTCTGAGAATTCTCCATTTGGCCATGATTCTTGTCCAACTGACCAGAAGGGTGGGCAAGGATCCACTGTTGGTTCATTGTAATTTTACAGTGTAGAAGCAGATGCATCACTGTACTTTACAATTGCTTTCTTTTACAGAATCTTTTGTTGGAACACATTTATAACTGTCAGATTTATTCTTTCAACAATCAAAGCATGCTTTTTGAAAGGTTAAAGGAAACTGGTCAAGGGGTTTCCAAATGAAAAGCTTGGACTCACAAGTTTACCATTTTAACCCGTACCTAAAAATCAAGTGTTATCAAAGTGCACATAAAAATATAAAGTAGAAATTAAGGGATGCAGAGACATTTTAAGATAAAGAACAATGCTCCTTGAGACACAGAAGTCAACATCACATGTTAGAAAAAGAGGAGAATCTTCCTAATTAAGTTATGGGGGCAAATTTTCCACAGATATGCTTTCTGTTACAATCACCTTCATCCACATTCATCTACACTATATAAAAATAATATTTATAATGGCTTGTGTGCTGCTAGTCCTTATGTGGTAAGGACATCAAAAATAAGCAGCCAGAGGAATGCACAGGAGCAGTCTTCCCTCCCATTCTTTTGTCAACACAGTGACAGCTAACCAGCTGCAAAAACCTCCTTGAAAATTATTGCATCTGCTTGTCCTGGAATCACAGAAGGAGTTTTTGTTAAGGTGATAGCCTTTCAAAGCAAAGCGTTCAGAAAACGTTTTTGTCATGTTGCTTGCTCTAGACAGGCAAGCAACAGAGCTGCCAAACAAGTTACAATATGCAGCTCTCGGGGGAACAGTGCAAGCTTTGGGTTTTGCTAGCTTCTAATAAGGTTATTACAAGCAACAACAATAAAAACAACACACAGAATTTAAAAAAAAAACCGCACAACTCGCTTGTGAGTTTCTCAGCAATTGATTTTGGTTAGCTTGAAAATCACCAGGAGTACTCAAAACTGCATAGATACAAATTTTATTGTCCTATATTTCTGTGTAGTACTTCACTGAACAAGATCCTCTTCTCTCAGGGTATTTATGGAGTAAGACTAAACACATGGTAAGAGAGGAAAAATGTGTTTGTTGGTGACTAAATTAAACAAGCACTCTCTGAAATGCACAAGTACTTTCTGTTTCCTCAGAGATCAGACAGGTTTTACAGGTCTGCTACTTGTTTCCATGAGGCCTTCACTTCCAATTGCACCAACCTTATGTCCCTTTCCATCAACAGGAAGCTCATTCTGTAGATTAGTAGGATTCATTCCTTTTTTTTCCTGTCACATGTCTTAAGGAAGCAGAAGCAGAGCAGCTGGGACATGAATTGAGTGCTAAGTGGAACACTGGGAAGGTAAATGGAGCCACAGTCAGCAAAGAACCAAGACCCGAGTGAAAAAATTTGGTGATTCACTTCTTTCCCTCCTTAGTACTGAAGTACATGAAGGTGAACCACAAAAGTACTTATTAATTACAAACCACATGGCATACTGGATGTAGGAGCTTCAGGAGAGCAGGCTCTTTAGATTTGGTAAAGATAGTCTAGACGAAGGGCATCAATAAATCCTAACTACACTTTAAAATTTACTGTGGGATGGTCAGGAACCAGGAAAAAAAAATTATTCACATCCTTATTTCACAGAATCTCTATCAAAATATGTAAAGTCTCTCCTGTTTCTCTTTTCCCAAGAGATGAACTAATGAATATTTAAAGGGACAAAACCCTTACCAAAGAACAAAGCCAAAAAAATAACTTACAACAAATGATGCATCCAATTCTCTTGCCATTAAGACTTTATTAGATATATATTTATATATTTAAATATATAAATACAATAAATAGAAGTAGAAATAGAAAATATAATAAATAATTTAATAAATAATAAATTTAAATAATTTATAGCAGAAATGACAGCAGCATCCAAATAAGTAGTCGTAGATTGGTGTTTTCCCTCATTTAGCTGTAACAATAGATTCTGACTTTTTGGTAGTCTGAATTTTTGAAACCAACAAGTGAATTTGGTATATTTTTGTAATTCTCTTCAGACATTATGTCAAAGCTGAGGGGTTGAAAAATAAGCAAGAAGTTTACAACTACAACTTTTATGTTCTTACATACGATTGTCACCATATTCTTTTTATACATTATATATGTAAGCCTCCTTCATCTTTGCACCAGCAAAGGCAACTGCTACCTGTCCGATGGATACCTTTCTTCCTCCTCTTCTTCCACTTTCAAAGAGGAAAAAATGCATGTTGAGTTTTCAAGGTGCTCCTATTGCTAGCTTTTGCTTTATCTCTAAGTGTGCAGTGAATAGCATTGAAGCATGTAGAGTTGAACCAACATATCACCATTCCATGCAAGAACATGCAGGCTGAGATGTTTTAATTTCAAGAAATATTTCACTCGCAGACTCAGTCCTTCATAGTCAAATGCTCACAAGAACAAACATACAGGTATCCCACTACATCATGTAAGATCACTTGTGATGATCACAGAAGCCAAGGAACATCAACAGCCATTGAATTCTTGTTGTGTCCCTCATAGACTGGCAGTACACTGGCTTTTGGATGTAACTTCTATGCAGTTTATGACCTGGCAGTGACAGTAAGCTTTTAATCCTGTGCCAGCTCTATGACTCATGAAACAATATGCATTCACCCTTTGTATCTTCTTTGCTACGTATGCCTGTCTTTTGTTTTGGGCTTGCTTTTGTTTCCCTAAACTGAATGTTACTGAGAAACTGCATGCAGATATGCTGTGATTTTATTAAAATACTTATCTAGATGCCACTGTCACATCTCTTTTATCTCTCCTTTCATCATTTCCTCTGAAGTTTTCATACTCAAACTTTCCAATTCTTTCTTTATACCAACAGTCACATTTTCATGCCTATTCCTATCATCCTTTCACCTGAACCTTGGTCTAATCACAACTTGAAACTTCTACTTCAATCGTAGGACTCCCCTGAGAATCAATGTCACTCTTTTCAGACTGAAGCCCTGAAGGAAAGAATAAAGTCCATCATGAGCTATTTAGAGACTTTCACTTCCTCAGAATGATACTAAACCAAATTTTAGTTCTTAAAAATAATCGCCTCATTCAAGATCGAGTTTGTAAATTGCACTAAATTGAGAAGAGCAGTTGACATACTGGAAGGCAGAGATGTCTTTCAGAGACGCAGATGCTGAAAAGATGACCCTACAGGAAAATAAAATTTGACAAATGTGAAATCCTACATCTGGAAGCAATAGAACAGGCTGAGGATATCTGGCTGCAGAGCAGCTTTGTAGAAAAAGACCTAGGTGTCTTGGCACACAAGAAGTTGAGCATGGGTCTACATCATCGCTTTGCAGCAAAGAGGATCAAACACATACTAAACTGCGTTAGGATGAATCTAGCCAACAAGTCAATGGAATTCCTCTCCGTTCAGCAGCTCTGATGCTGCATTTAGAGCATTATGTCCACTTGTGGACTTCCAGTCAAGAAAGTCATTGGCATACTGTAGCAGGTCCAACAGCAAGGGACATCTAGAGGACAGCCACCATGATTAGGAGGCTGGAGTACACTATTTGCAAGAAGGGGCTGACAGAGCTGGGATTATTCAGTCTGAAGAAAAACACTGCTATGGTTGTGAGGGTGAGAGGGGTGTGTGTATCTTACTTCCCTTTTCAAATGCACCCTAATGAAGCGTATGGGTGAAGACACACGGAGCCAGACTCCTCTTAGAAGTGCATAGTAACACAATGAGAGGCAATATATTTAAGCTGCGACATACAAAATTCCAATCAGGATTCAGGTAAAGTTTTAACCATATGAGTGCTCCAACACTGAACAGAAGTCCAGAGCAGAGGTGTTATTTCCATCCTGGGAAATATTCTGCATACTATTGGACAGAGCATCAAACAACCTAATAAAATTTGACCCTGCTTTGTGCCTTCCAACTTGAATTATCCTATGAATACTAAAGAAGTCTCTGAAATCAAATCACTCCCTGCAGTCTTATTCATATGTATGAAAATCTGGCATAAGAATACAGGTAGAAAACTTTGGTTAAAAACAGCAATCATTTTATAATGGGAAAAAAATCAAGTTTCCTAATTTGTGTCAAACACACCTGGATTCATGACCATATTGCTTTTGATATCACTTAAGACTTTTCCAGATATTTTTCAAAATCTGTATTTAGGTTCTACTATCTTCTGCCACACATCTACAAGATGCTTTTCCTTTTAATGAAAATATTAGAGAAAAAAAATAGTCCTGTTTAATGAAGACTTCAAAGTGACATTGAGGTTGCAAAGGGGAAAAAAAAGAATACTTTATAGTTTTCCAATTAAATCCAGTCCATTTTTAATTCCAGGGTGTATATGAATGTCGTCATGCACCTGTCATAAGTTCCAGGAGGGGGAACTATAGAATTATTATCCTATTGGTGTAGTCTCAAATCTGGCTTCTAACAATTGTCTTGTTGGTATTGGTATTTTCTGTGAATGCTGACTATTTGCCTATTTGGCTAAAATGGTGAAACCCTCATCACAAGAATCTCAAATTGTGTATGTTCCCAGCATAGCAACCGTTACTCATAGAAAATGGATTTCAAACTCTAATAACCTTGTTTTCATCAGACAGCATTAGGAAAAAAACAACCTTGACTTCTTTGTTGTGTTCTGAATTTTTAATGCCCTGAATTCTGTTTTAAGATAGAGCACCTTCAAGGGCTATTTTAATTTACGCAACTCATACCAGTTTTAACAGTAAAATTGTGTTCACTTGTTTTTGAGCAACAGAATCAAGGGTGTAAATCATTCAAACACTTAGTATCTTTTCATAGTCAATTAAGATTATCATCCCAGAGGATGATTCATCCTCTTATATAGAGATGCTTTATACTGGGAAACCTAGATAACTAGATCTTCTCAGATAACATTAAATGATCACATATACTCTGGGTCTACATGGAATGAGGACATGCAAGATACTACTTGCCTGAATTGGTGTTGGGGCAGGAATTGGATACCTTCTCTCTCAACAAGGATGCTCCTGTACCATACCACAGTCTCAGCAGAACCCATTATTAAGAATGTTCCATGAGAGTTTTGATGTAGATTAGTTTTCCCTTATGTCTGAAGGACTTAAATCTCACTACAAGCATCTGATTTTCATCTAAATCACTTCATACTAATTTTCAAAGTCATTATAGTCTCATACTACTTTTTCTTTAAGCTACTTTTATTAAATAGAAGCAAGGGTTCAAATCACTGAATATTCTTATTTTTTAGAAAAAGTGTGTTCCCTCTTAGCTCAGTCTTAACTACAGTGTATTTCAACATCCATCTACATCCATCTGCTTAACAACACAGATTTGTAAATTCAGGAGCTCTATATCAATTTAACAAACATATCTAGCTTCTTAGTATGCACATGAATATATATGTCTATATATACAACAGATAATTTTCACATGTGTTCTTTAATCCAATTCTCCCAAAAGCTTATCTAAGGCTTAGTGAATTTTGCAAGTGCAACAAGATACTGAGTAGTTACAACTGACACCGACAAGGTAAGAGCAGTGTGAAATGTATTTTTCCTTTGCTTTTTTTTTTTTTTTTAAGTTTTGTGGCTGTGAAAATTAAAATGTTAAAAAAAGTCAACACAAGGTGTGATATATCATCAAAAGCATCCAGCATATATTTACTATTGTACTTATCTTGCTGGTTCTATACAGCAAGATCTATCCCTTACTCGATACCTACTCTAGGACTCTTCAATTGTTTGGGAACTGGTTTACTCGAATAACCACAAAAAAATGCATGCAAAATTACTTCTAAAGCCTTCAAGAAGTTAAGACAAAGAAACACAGTTAAAATGCTTTGAGCTGAAGTCCTAAAGAAGAATTTTGAAATATAGCAAAGTAAATTAAATGGCTACTTGTCATTGTAGTTCACTGAATTTGGAAACCTCTTTCCCCCCCACCCCCAAAAAAGCCAAATGTGTAATCCCCTACACAGACACGCAGCATTCAGAAAAACTGAACAACCTTCATGCAGTGAAAACAACTGTTGTCTACTTTTGAAGCACTTTCTAAAGCTAAAAAAAAATTACTAAGGCCTAAATCAGGATTGTTTCTAATTTTATGAGTAACCCAAATGTCACTACCTCTATGCTGCCCATACGTATTTGGAACAGATTTACAGAACAGTGGGAAAAGTCTGTTTGAAAACATGCGAAGACTAGATGCAACCTTTAAAAATTAGGTCTGTTTTTCCTACCTCTATATTTTTTAACACACCTAAAGATTTTTTTCCAAGCTGACACCTGAAAACAGAAAAAAGGGAGGAGAAATAAGGAAATACTGTGTTTCTTCTCCCTCATCCTTACCCTTTTTATTTTGTCTCATATACGGGTGATTTTTCAGCTGTCATTACTGTGTTCTGGTTGTACAGCTCTGTCAAGGGCTGTCATCCAACTCTCTAAGCAAAGGTCACTCAGTGGCAGGGATTGGGAAGTATTAGAGAGCTTACAAGGAGGCAGAGATAATGACAAAAATCCAGTGTTTTAAGCCCTTTCCCATACTCCTCCCTCAAAATCCTCATAATGAACTTTCTATGCCATGAGGTTTGGGGGTTTTTTAATCAACACTCTGTTGTAAGTTTCACTGAAAATAAATTATATATTTTGCTACATCTCTTCATAACCTGGTTCAACCTTTTGGATTTTAGCTACCAATGTACAGAACAGATTAAAAAATAAGCAAGCCCCAATCTCTAAAATAATCTCTATACAGGCCTCCTGATTCACAAACACTTCTTATCCTCAGAATGCAAAATCAGGTCAATAGTGAATTATGTTTTAACCTATTAACATCCCAACACACCTAATAACCAACAGAGTATCAAATGAGCCTATAACCACGTGTCTAGATAAGAAGTCAAGACAGTTTCTCACAGTGCACTGCAACAGGAATGCTTAATGGCTTCTCAAAAGGAAGAAAAGCATTAGGCAAAGGGGCAAGCACCAAATTATAAGCTTGAAATCTCCAAAATTCAATGTGTTAGAAAAGAAACTACAGCACCATTTGATAAGTTAAGTTGGTTGAATCAACAGATTAATTATTGTGGAAATTATTCAGGTGGTGTACATTTAATTTGATATGCTTCCCATCTATAGTGTATTAGTTGTCTGATGTAAGGCTCTACAGTTATTACACTAGTGACAAGTAAACGCAACTATTATATTAGTGACGAATAATTTTGCATGTGGCTAGTTATACAAGGTATTACCAAGGTCAATTAATAAAAGAAATAAGAAAAACCTGCATCTTGGTGATGTTCTTGGGAAAAACTGCTGAATCATCTTGGTGAAGATAATTGTGATGAGCAGTAACACAGAGTGCAGAGCTGGAGCCTGCAAAATTCCAAATAGGAGTCTATATCACCAACCTGGAGCATCAGGATGAGTCAGAGGGTCAGTCCACATTCCACATCCAGCCACTGGCAAGAATTTAACACACTTTTAGAAAATCAAGGTGTGAAAGACAGATATGGACCAGGCTTGATTGCTTCCAGGATTTTCTTCGAAGATATCCCTATCTCAGTCACTTCCTCACCAGAGTATGTGCCAAGTAGAGTTAGCAGGCAAGAAAAAGAATTCTCCTTACATCTCAAATCACATGTCCATAAAAAAGGAAACCAATTCATTCCATTTTAGCCTTACCTCAGATTACTGTTATTAAAATGCCTTAATTGAAACCATACTGTTATTTATGGCAAAATTAAACATATGCAAATGTTTGATTCATCAAAAACTCAGAACTTTCACACAAAGTTTTGTCATTTTAACATTAATGCAACACATTTTCTTCACTTGTAATTCATTTCCTTAAGGTAATCAAAAAGCCCCAAAATAATTTTAATGTCAAAATATTGAAATGTCCCTTCATCGTAGCTGTTCTATCATATGTCTGCAGCATAAAATTGCATGCCATGTTATAATCAGTAAGAGGAAAAGCAAAATTCTGGTGTCATTAAGGCTATAGATGTCCCTGAACACCTTATTAGGGAGAAGCTGGTACAGGCAAATACTTCACAGGAGCTTTTCCCTCCTAATCTTCCATCTATCTTCCTCTCTTCAGAGCAGGCTTGCCTGGGCATAACCAAAAGCATAGTTGAAAATTTTTATCTTGGCCAGAATTTTCAGTTTCTTCTTAAGTTGCAATACGATCACATGCCAAGCACTTTGGTATACTTGATTTACAGTCTCTGCAGTAGTGTTCAAAATCAGGAGTCTGCATAGAGAGGAATATTTCCTGAACACTCAGCTCATATTTCAATTACACTGTTTGTAACTTTTGTATTTCATTTTCATCAAGAAATTACAATAAATTAGTACCAACTTTGCTAATATAAATGTTCATAAAATGTTCATAAAACCTGTATTACTTTGTTTACAAAGACAAACATTTTAAGAATGTGTTTCCCAAACCTTTCATAAGTGAAATTCAGTATTTACAAATATGTACTGCATCGGTTCATCACCTCCCGTTCCACTCATTCTCACTGGGTGAGTTCTCGAAATAATTGGTAAAGTATGAGTAACAAATGCTGCCTGTTAACCTACAAGCTAAGTTCATTTCCTGATGTAAATTATAAACTATCCTGCTAGAACACACTGGTTGTTACTTAATCTACTATCCCACATGAGATTCTCAGGGTGTTTCTACCCAAGCAGTCAGAACCTTATCAACCACATTTTCCAAGACTCAATCAAAGCAGAGCTGTACAGCTGACTGCAGGACAGGTGGAATATGAACAGAAATGTGACAAGGTCAGCTGAAGGTGTAACAAATTACTCGGCAAAATATTTTTTGTGTTGATGGTAGTTCAAGGCTATTTTTAACACAATTTGGAAAAAGCAGGAGAAAATGAGACTATTATGTTGAAGAGACAAAAGAGAGCAATAAGAACATCTTGGTCGAATATTTTTAGATGTTACTGAACAGTTTCCCATCAGTAGCACTGGGAATGGAGCTGAAGCGTTTGTGTTCCAAGAGTCAGTGAAACTAAAGAAGAATCACAAGCAAAAGGGTGCTTCTTCAGGCAGTTCTAAATCAGCTTAGTGAGTGTCAGCAGTGACTACACATGCTCTCTGATATGTTACTGGATTATTGAAAGCTAGGAAAAATTCTAGATGCATCACCTTGCTTTAAATGAAAGCAAATTATTTATCCAATGATAATTTAAATTACCTAAAGCTTTTAATTCCAAACATTTTCATTAATTTAATCCAATTAAATATTTCCTTTTTCACAAAATAACATCACATAACATAACATTTAAAAACTCCCATATATTACACAGTGACCTCAAGACATTTTCGTCAAAAACCTAAACCATTGAAAACAAAAATAATTTTTGTTAAATCAAAGCAACAGTTTAATATTTCAATAAATTGTACAATCATCATCATCATCAAGATCGTGAAGAAATACCTGTGACCTGAAGGAGACTCTTTGTGGATGCTGCTATTCTGATCCATTATTCTACCAATACTAGTTCCAGTATAAAGGGATGAAAGATTTTAGACATGTCAAGTGCCACCTCTTTTTTTCATACCCATTGTGCAATACTCAGCTTTCTCCTAAAATCAGCCTGCTTACAGGGGGCTTTGTTTCAACAGGACCAAGAGGTATTTGAAGATACTTTCATAGTATTTACATGGGGGTTAGCCACTGTGTGCCTCAGAAGGTACAAGCACAGTGTAATTCTCAGAGGAATACGCAGCAGAGGCCATGACCTTATGCTGAAGAGAAACTTACTTTCATTATGAGACATTTCTTCCCTTCCACTGTGTTCTCACACATAAACAGAAACTTATAGTTTAAAATTAACACAGAATGTATTTTTGCTTTACCATTTCTTCTTGCCTTCAGATTAAAAGCGTGGATTCTGTTTTCCTGCTATTAAGATAAACTACTTTTCATGCTGCAGCCAGCTCTCCAATTTATTATTTTCATACAATTCTCACAGTCATTTTGTTAGAAGAAAACAAATAAATTCATGCAAATTTCTTCAAACTTAAAAGTTGTATACAGGTTATGCTAGACTAAAATTATTTACATTGATATTTTAAATTGGCTGTTAAGGGAAAAAGAATTTTTAGACAGATGACCTGGTCTTGGTTTCCAGACACACAGTACAGAGCAAGTCAAATTTGTTCCTTTGTGGCTGTAAAAATCTATAGTCAACTGTTGCCAGTCAACTGATTCTTGGTCCCTTAAACCCCAAAGTCCAAGAGAAAATAAATATTTATAGATTAATGTCTCAAATTCACATGACACTAGCAAACAACAAGGGGGGTGCCTTATTTTATGCATCCAGTCTGGTGACAGGTTAATACAGAAAGATATTATATGGGCAATATATTAAAAATAAACCGGTACTGTCAAAATTGTGATTGCATTCTCAAGGGTATTTTTGCTTCCAAAAACTTACCATATTAGCATGTCACAAAATATTTTGTGTGTACAGAGCCAGAACGACGAAAATACCTAATGCTCAATGCTCACAAAGGATGAAAATGTGCTTGTTACAGTATTATATCAAAATATAAAGCTGACATCAAAGAACAGGTAATATGGGAATTAAATGTTGTAGGCAGCTGACTGTAAGGGGTAGGGGAGCCTGAAAACACTGATACCAATACCAGATTGTGCTAAATATCCCATTTTCTCTTTGCATTCACTGGCACTCTGCAAACAGTGGCACCAGTGTTCTTCAGGCTGTGTTCTGTCTACGCACCCAGCTAAACACATACCCACATCTACCAAAAAATCCATGCGCATGCAAATAACAAAGAAAAGGGTTAGTCTTTGATACATTTGGTTTAACTTGGTCATTTAGCACTTGATCTACAGCCCTCTGAAGGGCTGTAAAGCCTTTGAGTGTTGAAGGCTTTACATTAAGCCATTACATAACTAGCACACAGTGTACATGACATTTTTGTCACACCTGTTACAGATGTAGTAAAAATTACGGGAACAGACTCACACACACTATCACAACTATGGATCTATTATTAATTACGTCTCTGTAAACAAGTGCTAAGTTTGCTGGATTCTAGATAGGTTAGTTGTGAAAATGTGTTGTTAATATGCCTCTACAATGTTATGTTATCTGCCACTGAAGTTCCCCAGAAAAGAATACTTTCTTCCTCTATCAAGGCCAATTTGTGAGTTATGCAGAAAAATTTTAAAAGGATAGAATTTTTCCTGTATAAAAATCTGCAAATGAAGCTGAACAAAGACCAAGCATGTTTAAAGAGTTTCTAATACTCCATTAAGATCTCTAGGGACATAAAAACAGTCTGACAAATACTAATGATCCAAAACAGATTGTGTTTAAATTGATTATAAGTCAAAATAATAAATTATTTTTCTCGTACATTCTATGAAAATTTGTAGTGAATCTAAGAGTGCACTATGTCTTGAGGAGGAAATGGTACATTCTTTGAATGTGAAAGAATTGAATTAATGCTTAAAGGGGGTTGTTTATTATTACAAGACTATGAATTACATTATTACAACAAAATTATTTAGTTTTGTTTTACTCTCCTCAGTATTATGGTAATGCCAGATTCTGGTTTGAAACTACAAAAACAAAAGCAGAAGAGAGGGAAAAAAAGGAACAAAACCCTGAAACTTTCCTGTTTCTTTCATCCAGGAAAATTTTTGTTATTTGTCTAGATTTTTGAGATTCTTGTCAGTGCAGTCTCTGAGCTTCTTACATATATTAATGGATTTGTTCTCCCCAAATAGCTCCAAGACAGAAATATAAAGTTCCCCTTTACAGAGAATACAAATAATACTTCCTTCACCCAAAATCACCCAAAAATACTTTGGCCAACACTGGAAACTGAACCCACATTCAGATGTACACAGCTTATTTATGAAGTCAGGTTTTTTTCCTAGCAAGGATGGATGTGACAGTAGGTGATGTAATAATCAACACTTTACATGCATTTAGTCTGTTATAGGAAAGGAATGGCCTCAAAAAAGGTCTAATCCACACCCAGCCAGGTACTTAAATCACCAGCAGAACTGGAAACAAACTCCCTGAATGCTTGAATCTATAACACAGAAAAGCATTTACAAAATTATTGCATTTATGCATTTTGTAGTATAATTTGATGAGAAAAAAAACTCCTAAGGAATATATACAGCAAAAAAAAGATATTTCACTGCCATTTGACATAGAGGCTTAGCTCAAAAGAGGGAAAAAGGATGGAAGGGGAAGCCACATTTGCATGTCCCATCAGGTATAGCTTTCTGCAGTTGACAACTTGAGAAAATAGGAGAAGATGAGCCCTTAAGGTGACATACTCTGCAACTATGCTCCATAATCTTTGTGCTGGCTAGCACGCTTAAAATGCCTGTCATTCTGAAAGAAATTCTAACAGCAACAAAAGTGCTCGAGAATGAAAACTTGCTTGTACTATTGCCTTTGTGAATTGCAGCAATGGCTGCTTTTGAGAAATCTCCTTTTAACCTTGAAAGGGATTGATGTCTTCATGAAGTGATGTATGGGGATACGTGTTCAGTAGTTATGAGCAATCACCTCACCTTGCAGGCTACAGGTCTCCATAGAGATCTATGCCATTCCAGGAACTACCTAATCACTGCATAGTATGGGCATTGGCTGGATTTATAACCACAGCTCTAACAGTGAATCCATGTTTGGGGAAATTGTATCACAACTGCAACCAAATTAGAAGTTTCAAGAAAAAAAAAAATGATGCTGAAGATTGTGTTAAATTGATAATATGATAATGGAATTCTCATACCACAACAAATTTTGTTGCATGCAGTATTAATCCAAATAACAGTCAAAGAACACTACTGTAAGATTAAAAGATCTGACAAACTCTACTATATCCATGACTCAGACGTAAAACATTAGACTATCTTTCCATCCAGCAATGGCCAAAATTACTCAAAATGTCATTTTGACTCCTTTTTAACAGCTTCTTAATTTTGAATGCCATCTAATAATGAGCTATTCAGGACAGCAAGGACAAGGAATGTGTTGCAGGACGAATACAGATGACACTAGCAATGAAAAAAAGCATTAAAAATAATATTAGTTCCCTAAGTTGTCACAGAGTGACCTGCATTTCAGTCTTTATTCAGAACATCAAAAGTTAAGTCCTCAAGTTTTTTCAGCTAATGATCTGGGAAAATAAAATGAAAACTGCTAAGAACAACATCTGCCCTGTCCCAAAAAAAACCCACCAAAAACCAAAACAAACCAGAAAAAAAAAAAAAACACAACCATACTCAAAACATGACGCAAAATAACACTCCAACACCCACATTACATTTTTTGTAACATCAACAGACACGATTAAGTTAGTTCATGTTCTGTTCCTCAGAAACTGATATAGTTATTCTTTCCTCCTCTACCTACCCAATATAAAATGCAAGCTACGGATTGAGTTGCCTTTGTCCCCTATTTTTTTTTTACTGATTTATTCAGCAGTCTTAAAGCTTACTGTCACACTTACAAAGGATCTGACACATTATTTGGACTTGGATATTTCTACTCCATATATTACATGTGTGTTCAACACATCTAGTGTACTTGAGACATGATGGTATCACTGCTCATGGTAAAAATATGAATGCATACACATTTCCAACCAAGAAATCCCAAAGAACAAGATGCCACCGTGGGGAATTAAGAATGGGCTGGTATTTTTCTTGCTGCAAAGCACCATATTTACAGAGCAGCACATTGCATTTTACCTCAAAATAACACTAGCAAAGAACTGAGGCACTTGTGTTGAGCAGTTCTCCAACTGAGTAAAGCTAGAGAGAAAGTGAAGTCAGCCATGTAAACTTCCACCTAGATGGCCTTCAGAGAGAAGCACAAGTATAGGTTGCACTGATTGTTAAGGCTTCAAGTGACAAGGCATGAGAAGGTAAGTGGAAGGGACAGGGTGGAAAGAAAGGATGCAACAAAGCCAATTAGGTGATGCTCAGGAGTAGCCTGTGTCCATATGTATGCATTTGTCTGTCTATACACTGTGTATGATCCTCTCTGTTGTGAAAAAAGTAATAACTCCGCAAGCCCTAGGGAAGATCAGTCAAACAAATAGGGAAAGACATTCACTTTTCCCCGCTATAGATGGCACCATCACCTTTATGGGAAGCAATATCTTTGTCATTACCTCTGCAGAAACCAAACCTGACTCTCTGTACGGTCAGCACTTGCCTTAATGTCAGTGCTCAAAGAGTAGAAGAGAAGCTGCAGAACTGTTGAAAATACATGAGCCAGAGACAGGGACAGAATGAATGAGTCCTATGTATAACGCATGAGTTTTGACAGATCCGTAGAAGCTGCTGCTAAATGATTCACAACCCTAAGAGAACCAAGCCGACAATTTCAGCAGTCTTTCTGAGAAACACTACTTCTGTCAGCCAAATTTCAAGAATTTCTAAAGCCTTCCAAAAGAAATTGAGCAGACTTCCTCAAGACAAAGCCATAGTAGAAGCAACGGGAGTAGCACCTCTGGGTCAGAAAGGTAAAAAATAAATTAAGAGGTCAAACCTTAAACATGGTGGATTTAAATCCCCTTCTCAACCAATAAACAGAGGGCAATCATAAACACAAACAGAGAAACATAAACAAAAAAACTCCATCCCTGTGGGTCTTTGGGGTTTAGGCTTAATAAAACCAAGATGACAGCAGAACTGGAACAGTTACTCTGTGGTGAGAAAAGCTAAACTATGTATGTTAGAACAACAGTCAAAATGTCATCACCTAAAATGTGTTGCAGACAACATTCCTCGGCAACTGGCTTTATAACCCACTGCACTGAAAGGACCTTCTCTAAGTGCAGCAATGCTTAAAGCATCTCCTAAATTCTTGGCTAGCATGACAGCTTTGTTATCACAGGCACTACTTGCTTAGGTGTCAAGGTAAGGGCTGTACATGTTGAAAGCATGTAGTTCTTCAGGTTTTTAAAAGATTCTTGCAATCACCTGCTGTTTCAGGACAGAAAGGATCACAAATATACTTGCCGGGATTGGGAAAAAAAATAAAAGGTAAGAATGTCTTTCACTCCATGTTTACCTACTGTTAACTTTTCCTAAGCAAGAATATAAACATGTAAGAGTCCCAGCTCATCTAGTGTTTAGAAATGCACATGGAAATATGTATGCCTTTGAAATCCAGGTTGCCTCTCCTTCCTTCAACATCACAAGCAGAAACTGAGCCTTAATTCAGCATTGGATTTGATTCATTTATATGCATTATCTATATTATTATTCCTGGGAATCAATGCTACTACTTCAGCTAGCCAAACTTTCAAGTCACTTTTCAGTGTAATCTTCCTGCCACAATTCATCTGACAAGAATACAGCTGCATGCAAATTTAAGGGACTTCCTAGGTAAATACTTGCTTGAAGACCCATGCAGAGAGCTGGGAAAATTATATTAATTGCACTCATAGAAACCATTTCTGCCCATCTACAAATTTAAATAAAACAGTTGAACATTTCAACTTTTAAAGAAAAAAAGAGAAAACAAGGTAAGTAAACAGAATAACAAGAATTAATTCCTATAATATAACTAAAGCCATAAAATTTCAGAGTTTCCTCCTGGAGAAACAACTGTTCAGTCAGCTGGTTGCTTTCCTTTCCCTCCAGTAACCACCATTAACAGTTTGAGACAAAAGTCTTCTAGATAGACTAATACCTGCTTGGCCCATAATGCATTTGGAATTACCTTCTTTCACTCATTAAGTCTGTGTTTTTCATGTTTGTCAAAATAAAAAAGTTATACAAAAATTTCTTCAAGGCTTCAGATGACTAGTTTGGTATGATGACTGGTTAAAACACTGACATCTGTTTCTATCACTCATTCCTGGTTTATGGAAGAAACAGAAATATATTTCTTTGAAGTCCTATTGCAAAAGGCAATAGAGAAAAATTGTGAAAGATAAAGCAGCAGCACTGGATAAAAAGTAAAAATATTTAGGATTGCTATAAGATGTTGTTTTGCATAATAGAATGCCTGTTCAGCATTAGGAAAAAGCAACTATTTCCAGGAACTTTTGAATTTGTCATACATCAGTATGTTCCAGGTATCACATAAACAGGCTAGCAAGATTTCTAATTGAGTAAATTGTTTATTAACTATCAACATGCTTCCAAGGCAAAAGTTAATATTTTGACTTATTTTGACGTGCTGAAACAGGGCAATGGGATGGAGTAAAAAACGGAGGAAGAGAAGCCAAAACCAAAAAGTTAAGCCAAAAGGGAAGGTTACAGGGGGGGAAAAAAGGGTTAGATAATTGCTACATAAAGTGCTATAAAAAATAAGCCTGCACCTGAAGTTGTTGACCCTGTGATGATATGGAACAGCCTGGTTGGTAAACATTATATGGTATTTACCAGCAGACTCTCAAAGAAAAAATCTCCATAGGTATTTGAATTTCCTTTTGCTTCTCCTAAACTTGCCAGTGAAGACAGATACCTCATGCTTTTAGTCCCCATCAACACAAAAAGATAAAATTGAATACATCCAATTCACTCCTAGCAAATGCAGTCTTGAGAACAAATGATCCCTCTCCCATACATATATCCCTGGTGACAGCATTACAAAAAAAAAAAGTAAGCAAAATTAAAAGTCATCCAATGTGCAAAATTGCCTTGTCTGAATCACACATAAAAGTCATTAAAAAAACTACCTATGCAAAATATGGCTAAGTTTCCACATTTAAGCACACACAGGAGTACTGGCTAATTGTATATGTACATATTTATCTGTGCATTTGGAAGTTTCTTCAGAGTTTTCTTTTTCTGCAACAAATTTAAACATGTCACACTACATTCAACAGTATACTTGCTAGCAAGGATTTCTTGTTATTTTATCTTGTACATGCCAAAATTTTTAAACCCTCAGTATTGCACAAAGCCTAGGAAACAACCCTGTTCCTAAAATCATTTATTCCAAATAGAAAAGCGTTCCAATACAGCTAAATCTCATAAAAAATGGAGAATTTGAAATCACAAATTTGAGCTGTACATTTTTCAATAAAACAATCTGACATGTTAAAACAGTTTGTTTTTTTTTAATGTATGGACATAAACATTCATTTTGTTGCAAAAATGCAAGAAAAAATAAGGTGTGTTTCACATTTCTCCAGCTGAAAAATTACAAGCAAAATACAAGCACATATCTCTAAATGTTTGATCCGCCAGATCCTCACTTCTGTATAAACTTCTTAACCAATAGGTGAAGTAAGAATCAAGTAATAGTAACTCTTTACGTAGTTACTCCCACACCTTACAGAAATGTGTTAGAAGAACCCTGTAAATTCTGTTCCTATGTAAATTAATGAATATCATTCTGGTTTTAATTCTTCTCAGCTGACACTAAAAAACAGAAATATGAACCCTGGAGTTCCAGGCAACGCAGTTTCAATGTTCATGCAGGACTAAATGCTCTTCACAGCTCTCTAGAAGGGCTGAATCTGAGAGTCATGCACAATGCACATTTCACACACACTTCCAGAATTCAGCATTTCAAAATATTACAGACACAAACATTACAGCTTCTCAGGGGCTGGAGTACTTCTTTTGTCCAATAGCCCAGAGGCTAAATCACTTATTCAGGAAAGCACTACACAATGTAGTCTCTTCAGCCTGATGAGGTTGAAATACATATATATTTCCCTGCAGAAAGTACATCCTCAGCATACACAGGGTGTCTGGTGTGACATAATTCACCTTCCTGTTGAATCCATGCCACTTAGCAAACTGTGATTCATGATTTACTGGACCAGAAAGAGGACTGACTCATTGCATGAGTATGACCCTCTCCCCTGGGGATAAGGGGATGTTCTCTTGGGAGAATACTTCAACCCCTTCACCCAGGCTATCTGCTGAATCTCATTCAATTGAATGAACATATGATGGTCTGCTGTCAACAAATATTGATCTTACTTAGGCCTGTATGAGGCCAAGAGCTAACTAAGCTTGACCTTACCAGTCAAAATATAAGCTGAGTCTGTGATACTATAGCTAATAATAGAGTTATAAGAAAGAAAAATGAAGGATTCATAAGGTGATACTGACCACTGAGCATTAAATATAAAAGAATCCTCACTAATCTCATTCTCAAACCACAGTGCTTGTGGTAGACTGACCACAGCTGGCAGGCAAATCACTTAGCCCCCAGGCAGAACAGAGGAGAGAACTGGAAGGGCAAAAACTGCATAAACTCACAGGTCAAGGTACAGACAGTTCAATAAGTGATGAAAAAGAAAGGAAGTAAAGCAATCTCTTGCAATCAGCAGACTGCTATCCAGCCAGAGAGATGTCCCAGCCGTAGCTACCTTGGAAAAAACTCTCCCCTGCTTTACACACCTCCACCACCACATTTTATTGCTAAGCATAAAATTCATTGTATGCTTTGAGATATCCGTTTGGTCAGTTGGAATCAGCTGTCCCAGCTGCACCCCCTCCCTTCCTCAGTCTACTCACTGAGCTGGCAGAGTGAAAAACAGAGAAAGCGTTGATGCTGTTGCAAGGGCTGTTCAGCAATAGCTGAACAGTGTTAACAACACTGTTTTGGTCACCAGTCTAAAAGAGAGCACTGTATTTACTGCTATGAGAAAAATTAGCCAACTTTTCCACCCCAAGCTGAACCCAGTACATGCTGAATCAGCTCAGACTGCCTTCACACTCCTTTTGATTTTCATGCCCCTACATTTGTCTTCTTTCACAGAACTAAACGCACAAACAAGCAAAACCACCTTAGGATCCTCAGCTCACAAAAATTACTTTTCTCTCCCACTCATGAAGACTTGGATGTTTAGGAGCTGGCTTGAGATGCTGCATCTAGCTGCTATAAATCAAGATTTCCTTTTAGTCATTTCCACTGTTATTCAGCCAGTACCCAAGGGAGCACAAGGATGCTATGAGATGAGAAATACTAATATGTGGAAAGGCTGAGGGCATATTAGCACACCTGCTGCTAACACTGCAGCCCATGGAGGGCAAATGAACTCAATTCTTCACTTTTTGTATGGATATAAATAGCCATTTTGAAAAAAAGATGCACTATATCTAAACAATAGATTAATAAGTTATAGGGAGACTATACATTATGTCAGGAACAACAAGGAAAGGTCTCATTCTGACCTAAGTCAATACCTACACCAAAAATTACTCATTATCACCAAACTTTGAGAGTATTGACAGTTGGAGGCAAATACTGCACTTTTCAACATCTGACCTGTAGCATGCATCAAGACCTCAGTAAGCGGTTCTACAGCTGCAAAACATTACAGAGTCATTTGCACGATTACAAAATGATCGACAACAGTTGCAGCTTAACAGCAGTGACACAAAGCCGTCAGCACAGGCTGCAGACCAAACGCTCACCCCAGCTTGGTTCCTTTAGTGGCATTTTGGCACTGCCACCGGGCTGGCAGCTGCTCTGGCTGGCGTGTTGTAGCACATAAGGAAGCCTTGCGTGCAACCAAACCCAAGGGGAGCAGGGACAGCCCCCCTCCCTGGAGGAGGAAGGATAGCACATTGTCGTGCTTCTGACCTCTGCTTGCTGCACCAGCTCTGCTGAGGTTTTAACCTGAGAGAAAGGCACCCCAGCCTGTGACACAGAGTTATTTGTAATGGTAACTTACCATGGCTGCAGGCAGCCATGGGCAAGCATGACGTAGATCTGTTGTTTGCCTGTTGTCCCAGAGCAAGCTACATCTCTAACTCCATATATAATAAGCTCATTTTCATCTCTTGCCAAAGAAAAGAATGAGGAAGACTGCAGTTAACATTAATTCTGGCACACATCTGCAGAAGGGGGTTGTCCTTTCAGCCTAGAAACCTTGCCTGCATTTCAGGATCTTTCTATAGAAGACATGACACAGCCTACATCCCATGTGATGCCACTCTCCTATTCAAGCTAATTTGAATTTTTCAAGTAGGATTTCCTGCTACATGCTACCATGTTATTTTAAGATATATTGAGGATGTTCCCATTATTCCATGTGTACTGTCATCAGTAAAACCAATTTTTCTAGATCAGGTGCCCAAATCTCTCCTGTGTACCCCTTAACAACGTATGTTGCCTGTATATGGCACACGGGAGGAGAGGAGATGAATCCAGTCATGACAGTGCCCAGCTTGTAGAGGTGTTTGTGAGGAGAGCGTGTAGTTCCTTTTACGCTCCTCGCCCCAAAGCACAAGGCAGAGCTGACTGTGCAGCCAACATCCCTAGGGCCTTATTGTCCACTCCATTTCACATGTCATGGTTGTGCAATGGAAATCAATGAAGTTACACAACCAGAAAATTGGTGAAACAGAGACTGGCCCTCACCCCCTGAAGGGGTTCCAGTTCACTGGTGGGAGAAACAAACCTTGTACATACATTTGTCAGTCTGGTTTCATTCATGTCAATTAAAAGTATTGCTTTTGACTTCAAGGGAGTCTAGTCACATTTGTGTACTATTCAGAACGTGCTCTGGGGACTCTTCAAGAGAAAAGTCTTTTTCTCAGGTAGAGGTTAAAAACCTGAACAAACTACCGATACGTGGTATTCAAAGGAAGTTAGCAATATTCTTTGCATTTGAAGGCAAAAGGTATTCCAATGTTCTAAAGCAAACCAGCAGTTTCTGATCAATAAAACTTTTTAAATGGCTATCCTCCACATCTGGCAAAAATAGAGACACTCCTCCATAAATGTGTATTTAATCTAGAGCTGATCATTTACACAAGGTGAACTTCAAGTTGTGTGCAAATTTACACACTCGCTTTTAGAAAAACTCATAAATTCACATGGAACAGAAGATGCCACACAGTGAACTGCAGTTTACCAGCAGGGAATGGGACACAACGAAACGATGGCTAGTGACCCACATAGTGACCTTAGCTTACAGTCTTATCAAACAATCACTGCTGATGTCTGTTACATAAAGGACAGGTTAATAACACAATACACTCTGGCAAGATGGTAACCTCTCTCTCTAGTTGAAGTTGTTTTCAAGTTTTTCACAATGATGCAGCCAAAAAGTTAATAAACTGTGGATTCAGTTTTTTCATGCAAAATAGAATTTGCCTGTAATTTGAATTAAGAAATTGATTATAAACATTATTTTTTGCCCTCTTGCCTTAAAATAGAGTAGAGCATGTGACATTGCCAGGCACGTAAACTCAACCTAGGAGATCAGTTAACTGAGGAATATAACATAGGAGTAACATTAAAAACATTGTGTGTTTCACCCTGGAACAAATAAAAACTGCCTTAAATATTTTGCAACAAAAATAAAGAGAAGTGGATGCAGAATGAAATCAAGTTTTGGATTATGAAAGAATATGAGAAATTAGACAATAGATAGAGCACACATTGCTTCTTCATAGTGAATAAAGGAAAGAACTAAGAACAAAACCACAGTGCTTTTCATTATGTCATTGTTTCAGATTCCTCATAAAAGAAGAATCAGTCCTCCCAAATGAAAGATATGGTGGTTTTTTACTCAGAGAAAAACCTGTTACAATAGTATCATAACTCTTTTAGGCATGGAAATATGCTAAATACAATGTGTACTAACTATGCCAAAAATCTTACTGTGATTTCCAAAAATAACTATTTCACTAGCACAGAGTTTTTAAATGAGTCTAAGTACTACAGTATTCCATTTTGGAGAGGAATCCTTCTATGTCAAAACATAAGGCTTTGTTCAGGCTGCATTCTACCTTTACAAAGTATTAGTGTATAGTTTTTCTGTGTATTAAACAATATTATAAAGTTGTAAGAGTACAGAGAACATTGTGTGTGGGTTTTTGCACTCATCTCATTCAAAGATGTTATCTGAACAGATCTCTCCAGGCTGAAATAATCAGAACATCATTTTTGAAAGGTGTCCAAGGTTGCAAAGATTACTTCAACAGAAATTGACTGTTCAGACTCCTGACTGCCAAAGTTGTATCCCCTATTAGCCATGTCCAGCCTGAAACAAAGTTAGACCTAAGATAAAAATCTTGACAAGTTAAAATGGTTTTTGAATGAGAAGTTAATCTCTTTTTTTTTTTAAGTGTATATATTTTTCAAGAGTCCAACATATCACAGAAATTATCAGAAACAAATGCTTAACATCTATAATCATTAACTTTTCAGGAGGACAGAGCACCTGCTGAGCAGTACAAGTAGTTTACAAAAACCATGATGAAAATACCCCAGAGTGTAGTATGTGGACAGAAGCCACATCCACTTACAAAAATTAGCATGTATTAGTGCTACATTTTCTTTTTTTTGTTTGGTTGGGAGGGTTTCTTCTTTTTTTTTCTTTTTTATAGAATACTGCATAGCAACACACACTTCTTGGGGTACTAAATGCCCTCTTCTTCCCTTGATTTGAACATCAGCAGCACACAGTCTACATCCTGAAGGAGAGCTCGGTGCAGGTCTGAGTGCCCAGTGAATTACTGGCTTCAACAAACAAAGCACAGCCGCTTCACATTCTGTTTACAGACGCATCATGGTGATGCATAGACCTTGCCAAAGGCAGAATTATATAGCAACACTCTTTACAGTTAAAGAAACTTAGCCAAAAAGATAGGTCTTGTAACAAATTAGACTGCTATTTGCTTATGATTCTTTCACTAACTGATTCAACTAAACATCACAGAGTTTTAGTAAAAATAGGTTATTATTAAATCAGATACAGTGTGGCTCTTTAAATAAATCTTTATGAATCTATCTGTATTCAGCTCCACAAATGAAAGAAAGATTTTGATTAATTGTAAGACATACAGTTAGATGACACAGCTTTTGGTCTCTCTCACACAAGAAGGATTAGACACAAGTTGTGCCTGAGCTTGCACTGTAACCTCCCACCCTTGAGCATCGCCACCCCAGGGACCTGTACATCGATACAACCACTGCCCTTTGAGCACAAAGGGAGATCTCCTCCTGTGATCATTGAACTCGCAATGCTTTGGTCAGGCATGAAAGAGGGGAGACAGATCAAAACCAGCCTGACCTCCTCAACATCCATGGGGATACTACGAAGCTGCATGCCATCACTACAGAGATGGGACTACGATATTGATGCTGTCATGAAACTGCACAGTTGTTGGCACTGTCTCAACCTGATTTTTGATGCAGTTCATCAATGCTGTCTGGAAAAGAAAAAGCAGAGGTGAGCTAAGTTGATGAAGTCATATTTTCCTTCCCATTTTGCCAGGGCAAAGAGGACAGTCTGGTTTCACTCCTTATGCAATCCTATGAACTGAGAGGATAACAGGTTGTATAGGATTCAGTGTTATTTTAGATAAAGCAAAAGGATTTAAATTTATATGCATTGTAATTGAGCACAATTTGGCTTGTTAGGAGTGCTGGAGAAGTATCAATGACCTGATGAAGTCCACTGTTTGTGCTAAGAAATGCACCCCTCTCAAAGCCAGGACTTACTCACAGGTGCACTGATTCCAGTCAAGTTTATGGGAAGAGAATCACGGTGCACTGGCTCTACGCTCATGTGAAAGGAAACCACATCAAAACCGAAACTTCCTGATATAACTCACAAAACCTCTGAAAGCTTTTTCTAACTCCACTATGAAAAAAAAATTAAAATTAAAACCTATGAAAGTATTCAGAACATGGAGCATTGCCAACCTGCCCAACACTTAATGCAGCGGCTCCAGCTTTCGATACCGTATATGCATCCCAGCTTTCTTCTACTATGGCGAGTAAAAGCTTTGTTCAAAGATTTTCACAGAACATCCCTCTTTGTTTCCTTTCTAAACAAAGGCTTCTATTCAAAACACTGATTAACACTCCCTTTGAACAACAAAACACTGCTCTACCTGGAAGCAATCCAGTGTTTTATCTTACAGACCCATCACCCATCACATCTCATTCTTTGAGCTTCTTTGCTCTGAGGCATTTCAGACCTAGATGAAAGACTGCCCCTGTATAATGATGCCACAGCAACAAACGGTAGGCGGGCAGTATCATCACCTCAACACTACCACTGTAGCAAGCCGTGTGCTCCATTGTAACGAGGAGACCCGGTGGCAGAAGATGATTTCATCAGCTGAAGTTTTGAACACTTACTGGAATTGAAAATCCTATGGAGACATTTCCAAAGTCACACTTTTTTAATGTGCTATTACCAGCATTTTTATATTCATTTTCTCTCCATGAAGCCTTACAATCAGTAACCACCACTCCAGGGGCATGGCCTAGTGATGACTCAATGGGAATCAGTGTTGATTGCCCCACTGTACATCACCTATGTCAGCTTTTCCTTTAAAGGTTCCCACTTAGATCCTGTTGTTTTATAGTTCAACTCAGGTCCTGCTGTTTTGTAATTCAGATATAGCACACAGAAGTGTCTGGATTTACCTCAGGATATGTTTTACAGAACTGCATTTAAAACCAACATTCACTATTATTGAAATCATTCATGCTGTAAGTTTTAGCGTGCCTGAGTGAAAAAGAACATAACATTTCTATGGTGATTAAATACAGGATCTTTTTCTATGCAGAAAAAAACCCAAATAAGTGTTCTTCTACAATAAAGACTTAATATTTAAATGCTTGATCTATTTTTTCCTCATTGTAAGTGTAGACTACATCCCTTTTCTGAGGTTCAGTATATGTGGGGTACATTTTGTACAACTTAGTCTCACTCAAATCCTCCATACAGAGATTAATGTTACCAAACAGTACACAAGTAAGAACTCCTCACTTGGAGAGTGAAGGATTTACTTTGTTCATCTTTCTTTTACAGGCACCAGACACTGGTATCTTGTTTCAAGTATGGCCTTCACTACAGAGAGTTTGGAGCTGTGGAAAAAAACAGTGAGCTATTATCACCTCTCATCCGGTGTTCTTCACATTTCAGCCAATCCTTTTGAGAGCCAGGACATTTTGATCCACGGCCTTCTGCAGGTCAGCTCAACATTTACCAAGGTCTGCATAAAGAAAGGTGCAGTGGCTTTGCTGATCTATCCAGGCACAGCTGGGCCACAAGTCTGAGCAGCAGCTGTCCCTGGGAACCCCACACTGTATCACTCTGTGCTTCTAGTGCCATCTAATTCTCTGCCAAGGAAGAGCCAGTTGAGGGAAATTTAAATGCCTTCTGCTATTTCTGGCACAGGGAAGGACTGAGAGGCATTGTTGCATCCATCTGCATTTTCAGCACTGAACAGCATGTTGTTTATTCCATGTCAAGAATCAGATGTCCCCATATGAAAGGCAGAAAATACCTGTGCAGCCACCGAGAACCTTTTAGATTAGAGAAAATAAAACAATATCACAATAAGAACTCTAAGAGGAATCATGCTGGGTCACATCTCTTAACAGTTATCTACAATGAGCTGATCACAGAGAGGCTGCTCATCTGCTGACAGCAGGTTAGTTACCATAGTAAATTCTATAAAAATAAAGAAATAAAACAACAATTACAGTAGAATGATAAGTCCATTTAGCCTCTTACCAATTCATTATCCCTGTGGAACACCGAGGTGCTTGATGAAGGCACTGCCACTACCAGGAAGATTTTCTATCTGAAAAAAAAAAAGATGAATTAACAGAATCAGCGAGGTTCAATGCAAATATCAAGGTTTGTCTGGCACAGGAGTTGCTTTTGCTAACTTGTATAACTTCATCAAATTTAACTGCATTTCAGCTCCTTCTGACTTCTGAGTTATTGGCTGGGTATCTGCTTCTCAGTTTTAATATATTTTGCAAAACCTTATTTTCCAAAATCCTGAACTTCTACCCAAAACATCAATACAGGGGTACATACATTAGTCTTCCAAGTCTCCAGTTAGTAGATCCTAGACTATGGATTCAAAATTAAACTGTGATACCTGTTTTATTTTCCTGTCTTAAAAACTAGAAATAAATTTTTGGAGATTTTAAACACCCAATATCATACTACTTGAATCCAAAGGAGCTGATATCTAATACATATAGAGATCATATACGTTTTGTGAATACGTGTGTGTGCAGATACAGCAAATAAAAGTCAGCTCAATGCCAACCTACTTATATACAGAAGCATATTTTACTGCTCTTTTCTGTTTAATAAGCCATATTCATGAAAATCCAGAACCTAAAACAAGCTAGTCTGGGCCTCATGCAGAGATGGTTGAGCCAAAACCCACTCAACCACTTCACCCGCCTGTCACTTCTGCCTTTATTGGCATTCATTGATACACACACACGGAGGATGTATCCAAGCAAAGTGGCACGTTACTAATTGCACCATCTTCATTAATACTGCATTATGTGCCCCTGCACTATAGAGAACTGACAATGCGAAAGATGTCAAGAGCTTATCAAAATGTGCATGTAAATATTTGGTCCAATTTTCCAAATGAATATACTAGCAGCCTCTGCTTCAACAGCCCAAACTGGAAAAAGGGCTGTTTATCAGCTGCTAACCAGGAACAAAAGGCAAATAGCCTTAATTTCCCAAACACTCAGAGCTATTTATATCATTCCTGTGCCCTTTAGGTAATTAGGCATAACTTCAAAATAAGAAATCTTTACTGTGGTACAAATATATCTGCCTGTAACCAGAGCACTTCCATTTGTAGAAAGGTCCTAACAATAAAAAGACAAATAAGGAGAAATCTTTATCAGAGGCACCCAGAATGTAAGGAAAATCACTGCCTAAGGACCGTAGGTACTTCAAACTCAGAAGGAAAATGTCTAGACAAGAAATACCAAAATAAAAAGGAAGGCATCTTTTTGCTCAAGTGTAAGAGGAAGACTGTATCTTAGATTTGTTTCACTTGTAATTGTTTAAAAATGTCTAAACAAAAAACCAGCCTCAGTCAGAGTGCCACAGTAAAGATAAAACTTTCAAGAGTGTGCTCAAAATCAGCGTAGATTTAAATGAAAACAACAGTTGTGGACTGTTTTCACAAAGGCAGTAGACCTGGTTAAAGCGAAGTGGTATTGTGGCAGCTCTGAGTGGTACAGAGTCTGCAAAGGATGATTCATTTCAGCAAGCGCAAACTGGCAGGTTTCTTGCCCATATACTGATTACACTCTCATGTACTTATACTCTCCATCTCTGAGCAAAGGTCTATGTTTTTAGCAATGAATAACACAAGCAGGACAAATATATGGAATTCATGCAGAATCTGTTTTGTTCTTTCCATCTTTCTCTGCTTCTCCAGGAGACTCGGAAGTTGGCACTAGAGCTCTGGCAGTACAAGTAATATGTAAAACTGTGACCAGCCACAATGAACCACATTAATAAATATCCAATTAAATACACTATTCTTCATCCAAGTTTAATTCTACAACTCTATCAAACCAGGATCAGCTGTTCCTGAAACAGAAATTAAAAGCTTTCCCAGAGTCATGAATGGATTTTTGTATTTCAAACCTTTCTTCCTTTGCTACTTAGTGAGAAGCCTCACTGAGCAGTGCTTACATTGAACTGAGATCCCAGATGGTATATTACGGTAATTTGGGTAACATTTTTTCAGAACTACTGTCACTAAGAATTAGAAATTAATAACTCAAGGGACATATTGTCCTGAGAAACTTCTTAACTTACCTTTTAATCTTGTAGTTAAAGTTCAAACACTTTTGGTCATATAAAAAAATCTATGCATTCTAGGAAATATTTCAGTCATTAGTGTATCATTTGATTCATTTGCAGACAGCAGTGTACTAATTAAACTCAGCATGGAATTTGGAGATGACCTCGTAGATTTTTTTCTTCTCTGATAGTTATCTTTTATACTGACAAGGCGCAAACACAGATTCATGCATATAAAATAAAGTTTCCTAAAATCTGTTTGTTTTTACTGAGTTTGCTTGGAATGAAGTTAACTTTCTTCAGAGCAGCCTGTATAATCTGTTCTTTGTATTTGTAGCTAAAACAGTGTTGGTGGCACACCAGTATTTTGACTGCTGCTGAACACTTCTTGTGCAGCTCCAAGGATTTCTCTCCAAGCTCTCCCACACACAGAGGCCAATAGGTTGGAGGTGGGCAAAAGGCTTGCAACGTACACAGCTGAAACAGCTGGCCCCCAGTGACAAAAGGGATATTCCTTTCCATACACTGCTGTGCTTAGCAATAAAATCTCGGGAAAATGGACGAGACATGGATACATTCATTATGGCGCTCGTCTTCCCAAGAAATCATTACACATATTTGAGACAGGAGAGAGAAAGAGCTGGGGTAGGAGTTTTGTTGCTGCCTGGATTCAGCCCCCACATCGCTCTTTCTGAATATTTTCTGTAGTTATTACCTACCTTGTCTCCTGTGCATTTCATCCACTGCATTCAAATCACCACTTAAGTGATCTAGCGAGATTAATTGTCGGTATACCTTACTCAGTGAAAACAGGCCTCCTCTGATTTCAGGTTAACCTTGGTAAAAAAGCTAAGTCATCAAAACCTCAAAATTAAGCAAATAATCTGAAACAAAGAGTTAATTTAATTTGAAATATAGAATCACAAAATATCCTAAGTTGGAAGGGTGATCCACAAGGATCATCAAAGTCCAGCTCCTGGCTCTGCACAGAACAGCCTCGAAAACCACATCCTCTGCCTGAGAGCATTAGCCAAATTCTTCTTGAACTCTGTCAAGCTTGGTGCTGTGACCAGTTCCCTGGGGAGCCTCTTCCAGCATCCAACCACCCTCTGGGTGAAGAACCTTTTCCTAATATCTAACCCAAACCTTCCCTGACACAACTTCAGGCCATTTATTTGGATTCTATCACTGGTCACCAGAGAGAAAAGATCAGTGTTAACCCCTCCTCTTCCCGTCACGGGGAAGTTGTAGATTGCAATGAGGTCTCCCCTCAGTCTCCTCTTTTCTAGGGTGAAAAAGAACACAGAAAAATAAAATTACCAAGATCTTCACATAACTGGACTGTATTACATTTGATAGAACAGCTTCCACCTTTACAATATCTTTTAATACTTCTCAGAAGCAAGCAGAAGAGTGGTGGCCTAACATCTTAAAACTAGAATCGAGACAAATAACACACACTTGTTTTTTATATCCATTTTATTAGTGCAGTAATGTAACAGAGGACACAACAAAATCATAAAGCTTCAAGATGTCCTCCAGGAAAAAATGAATAATGCCACAGGAAAGCTCATTCACAGTGCATCATTACGCCACAGTTATTCTTAGTGCCCCCAAGCACCACTAGTTCAGGCATATGCAGAAATGCATAGCTGCACTCTGATTCACCTGGTAAATAGTGAAAAGGGAACAGTAACGCCCATATAGCCTTTACTCGGAGGAAAAAAATCCATCATCTTTAAGAAAATCCTAAAAATAATCCATCCTCTTCTAGCAGTCTAAATAGCATCTCTCATCTCATCTTCTATCCTAGTCTTACAAGGACATCTGCAGCAGAGAGATGAAGACAACAAGCCGAGAGAACGTAGACAAAAAAACCTTTCAAACTCTGTTTTTTTTCAAATATCACCCCTCCTCTTCCCTTGTCTTTCATGCGGAGAATAGTTAAAACTCACACTAATAAAAGAATAACTATTTGCTTGGAAGTAGGAGATGGAGGGAGCAAATATGGCTACATTTTTTTCCTTGTGTCTGCCCCCCAAACAGGAACAGGAACTCCTTACTAAGAAGCAGTCATTATTTTGAGCAGAAACAACGAAAGACATAGAAAAGGTTACTTTTTAGGCTGGTCCCTTTTGGAAGAACAAAACCATTTTCTGACCAGAAAACTCAGTGTCGCATTCACATTTCCTAATGTTTTGTATCTAATACGGAAATAGCTTCCATACCATTAAAATCTGAATAAAACTGTATGAAGCGAAACAGCTGTGAAAATATTTTGACACTGGCTTCAGGTCAACAGAAACACTTCTAAAGTGTAGAAGCCATGCAGAACAGTGATAAATTGAGGAATTTCCAGTAATAAATAATATCACAGTGCTTTGATTTTGGGGGTATTCCTAGACAAGCAACCAAGAACTGACAAATACCTTGGTCAAACTAATAGGACTTTTAGACTAAACTGGTTCTGGCCTAAACCCTGCCTACACCGCTGCTTCTTAGGGTCCTTGGGTCTAATCCTTTGCACACTGTATCTTTGTTGGCTCTGATTTGCTAGCAGTTCGCTGCTTTGTTCTGATTGTAAAAGATTCTGAAGCTGAAACAAGAACTAATTAGAACATTTCCAGTGAAATAGGTCAACATTTTCACCTGGAAGATATCCAAGATGCAGTGGGATTATTTTCCAGCTAAAGCAGCTGAAATTAAAATCATGGCCTTTCAAAACTGAAAATGGGCAACTTCTGTGCAATTTTATTGTGCACCATCATCAAAACAGTCCACTTTTCTTCAAATGTGGGAAAAACAGGACAAAGCCTGTGATCCCTAAAAAAATAAAAATCAGAACTGTTCTCTCTGGTCATTTTTAGTAAAATACACAATATACTCAGTACCCTGTAGTGTATGAAGTTGAACTGCTTTGTTATCATAATTTTGAGGAGGGAAACAATAAAGGAACCTACTAAATTATTGCTTTGCTACTTATGTTTCACAGCAAGTACAGATATTGAAAGTTATTTTCAATAGCCCTTAAATTCTAAAACTTTAGGTAACATTTTGAAGTAGGCCCTCCAGAACACTAAGTGATCTCATTCGAAAATGTGACGTCAGCATCTTCTGAAGGTGTAGCAGTGAGGGGCTCACAGTAGCACACAGATGTTCTTCTGCCAGAGACATCACAGAAATCATGTGCTGTAACAAAATAAGGACGAAAGGAAGCATTAACTTGGGACCTTTCTTTGCTTGTTCCTGCTTTACTAAGATATCTTCCACTATAATTTGCATAAAACTATTTATGGGTTTTTTGAAGTAAAATATTTTTTTGAATCAGGTCTTATGGGCTTTGCCATATATCTATTTCTTCAGACTCTAAGACTAGTTCCCACTAGCTTAGTCACCACTGAAACATAATTACCTAATGATCTGGAAGAGTATCAACCATAGGTAATAAAAGCACAAGCATAAGAAATATTATGCACTTCTAAACATAAATCAAATATCAGTGATAATTCCCCATAGTGCTGAAAGAGTGTGTGTAAGAAAAGAATTATATATTCCTTAAAAATCATTGTCCTCATTCATTAAATCCGTCAGATGTATTTCACAGACCTTGTCTGTCCCTAATCATCTTCTTTTAAGTTTCTTAATGTAACATTGTCAGATAGTCAAAGCTTCCAGTTGGGACACCGGCTCGCTTTTGTAACCAATGTACCAAACCACACGCCCACTAGAGATTCACAAATCCCTTAGAGGTGCTTACGTCTGAAAACCAAACTTATAGTCTGCAGATCGAAATATGCGATAAGCACATATGACAGTCTCTTTGTTGCATTCAGTGATTTTACCATGTTCTGTGATTTAAAAAACAGTATAATCCAACACTGCAGGTATTTTACAGCAGATCAACTCCAGCAATTGTTTACAGAGCTGCACTCAGAAAGACCAAACTTTTTTGAATTGATGATGCTTCTGGAAGTTCTTTACATATATAACTATACATATAGCTAGTACCTGCTGCTTCTGGACATTCTTTACATAATCTATACATATACCTAGTACCATAGTCATGGGCAGGAATGGGTCATGATATTTTGAGACTTACAATAAAAGGGCCAAAGAAACGACTTCAATTCGACACAGGAAGAAGTAAAAATAAAAATTTAAAAAAAAAAAAATCCTTAGCCTTGGCCCCGCAAGAGCGCAAACAACTTGTTCCTCAGGATCCCCAGGTGCTCCCAAATAGCTGAGCATGCTGTACATTACAACAAAAACTACAACTCCCCCATGGTCTCTGTCAGACTTGAAAAATAGAACAGGGGGAAAAAAAAGGATTTTCCTGATCTCCAGATCTGGTACAACAGGTTAACACACAAACACACCCAATTATTCCCCCAAACCGACCCTCCTCTACTAGCAGCTGAGTTAGAAATGTCACAAAAAAGATTAACACTGTCATCCTTACCATAACTATGGCTGAACAGGAGCACTCTCACTCTGGCTGGATACAAGCAATGGAACCAATACCATGGCACTTTCATTCCATAACTGCCCTGTTGTACGATGAACACAGACTGTCAGAGTTCAGGTGAGGATTTCACTGCTTTTCACCTCTCATTTCCTCTCAGTCCCTCACCTTCTCAGAATATTGTCACTGCTTACAAGACTTTCTTGTTCTGCAGTTTCTATTACATATATATACTCCATTAAATGTTTATATATTCTCAGACCTTTATTCCCCTGTTTCTACCTATTGATTTCAATCTCCCTCCACTATTACTGTCTTCTCACACCTGAGTTATTAGTATGAAGCATTTTAAACTCATCTATGTGAAAGAGCCATGGACAAAGAAAATTGCATTGCTTTAAATGTTTCTTTTAATGGTTCAAAATAGCTACAAATTAATTTTCTGGAAACCTCCACTAAAAATAAAGCTGGGAAAAGTCATCTTACTCCACTGAAAATACCATATTCAAAAGTTAAAAATAAAGTCTTTTAAGAAAAATAATCCAAGTGGGGCTAAAACTTCCCCCTCTCTTTTGTATTCATGAAGTTTAAACTTTCTCTGTAGGTTTTAACTTCTTCCCACTCCTCTTTTCTTTTTTCAGCCAGAAAACCAACAGCACTGAGGTCCCAGGGATGAGGAATGACTCATCAGCAAGTGCTGAGTCACAATCACACCAAATATATATACTTTTACATCTTGATGGAGCATCAAATTCAATAGCTTTGCTTAGTCACTTGAGCTTGCCCTAATTCCTGTGATTCAGTCAATTTCCCAACTTTGATTTCTGATTTCATATTTTTGCTTGCAATATATATTCAGTTGTATAACTCTAATACAACTCTAAAAGCAGAATTGTAAGCCATCACTAACCCTCAGTCAGATTCCAAGCTTCAGACATAAGGTGTGTCACTTATCAAATCCAAGCGGCCAGTATGCCACAGCGCACATCAGTTTGATTTGGAACTGCTGATCTTCCATTCCTTGGACACCTACAGAGAATGCCAGCTGACATCTGAAGATACATGCATTAGGATTTCATCCTGCCCTGACTCATGCCAGCAACAACCTACCATCAGCTAAAAGTGTGACCTTTCTCTAGAAGGGCTCCTCAGCCTGACAAGGTAAGACACAAGAAGCGAGTGCTCAGCAGTTTGTGCAGAAGGTAAGGCATTTGACCGTGATTAAACAAGCTAATGTTGGAGCGACAGATTTCCGATTTCTTAGTTATTTTGTTTATTACTTTTTGTCCTATCTGGAGGTAGATAAAGCAAAATTACTTTACCCAACTGTTTATCTGCTCATTCAATTACTTATATACAGAAAAGCTAAGTTTGGCCAGAATTCAACTAAGGTAATAAATGTATTTCTTTCCACAGGAATTCACAGAAATGTTTAACCTAATTACTCCTAACATTTAAGCCATAATCCAAAGAACTGCTCTAAAAGGTTGCAGGCAGTCTAGGCATGGGGGGATGAAGGAAACTCATCACTGAGAGAGGGAAAGGCAGACACAGTGAATAGGTTTCTGATGACTACCACATTGCAGTACCTTACAGGACGCAATTATCACCGTGCTGTTATTTATTCTTCTGTCTTCAGGCACAGTTTTTGTGTTTCCTCACTGTCCATTTCTGCAGCAGCTGCACTTAGAAGTTTTATGCTGGCTTAGTGGTTAATAAGTCTGTTATACTGAAGGCACCCAGTCAGGTAAGTATATTTGGAAAAGTTTCCCTTATGAAAAGATACTGTGAGAGAGGGAGGTAGGGGTCAGCTCTGTGGAATTCTGGGAATAAAATAGACCACAAATACTCATATAGAGCTCACAGAAATACTACAATAAAGGTTGTATGTCCTTACCCTTGCTGAAGGATAACTACAGCTTTGAAGCTTCTTTGGCCAGCTAGTCTGACTTTAGTAATATATGATAACTGCATGGGGAAAAAAAAAAAAAAAAAAAAAAGCCAAGTGAAAAAGTAAATATATCGCATTTGGTCATAAGAAATGAAACTGTAGGCCATAAGTTCTCCATAGGTTGCAGGTTGCCAAGTCCTCCTTCAGGCATTTACACTGAGATACTATTTTTTAGAAATCCTTCTCTACCTCAGTTACAACGTATTTTCTATAAAGTGTCCTCCTTCTACATTATGCATACTAGTGTAAATAAATAAAAGACATATCTCAATCCCAGTGAGCAGCCTAAAGAACTCTGCAAGAATTGCCTTTCCTACAGGTATCTCAGATTCAGCAAGCTATCCTGACACTATTGCTCTAAACAGATAAGACCTACTCCCAACGCAGAAGGCAAACACAGCTGCGAGGGTATTACTTCTACCTCTCCCTTCTCAACTCCTTCCAGCCTCAATTACCGAATGTCTGCATCAGTATGAGCATGAAGCAAAATGCGTCCAGAAAAGAAATAAGAGATCCACCCCAAAACAGATTATATCTTGGTGTTTTAATACTTACTTTGTTCAGATGACTGGTCCAGGCTTCACACTACAGTGAAAAGAATGCTGTGGTGGGCATAGTAAAAGCAACTTTGGTACCTGCCCATCCTTTTTAACCCAGAAATTCCAGTTTATTCAAAAGCTGAAAAAGCTCACCACAAACATAATTATCATTAAGTTTTAGATAGAGAGGAGTCAATTTTTAAATACTGATTTTGTTTCTGGTGAGAACTATACTTCACCAGGAAAATACCAACCACTTTTATTCAAAACTACCATCTGCTTTGTATATAAATACAAAACAGCACTCTTCTTGAAAGATATGCACTTGTATTGATCAGTGTATTTGCCCAGAAGTTGGGGCGCAGCCGTATGTTTCTTCTCTTCAGAGCTTTGACATGATATATGTTGGAAAGCTGCTACTGATGTCAAAACTGACCAGCAGGAATACAGCTGGAGAGGAAAAAAAAAATGGCAGAAGATAAGGCCAAAAGTAGTAAATGCTGTATGTATAACATATTTTTATATGGCTTATTTATTCAAACTGTAAAAAGACACCATTTAAAATCCTCAAATCCTGTTTTCAACAGGGCTGTCTGCTCATGCAGCTCAGTGACCTTGAACACAGTAAAAGCCGATACAGTTACTGAAGACTGATTTCAATAACTTTCTGGAAGGGGTCCAAAGCAGCTTTTCATTCTGCAGTCTCTGCACCAAAGACAACACAGAAAAAGGAAGGCAGAACATAGCTGCTCTTGAACCTGGCATAAGAGATGTGTGATATTCTGCAACCACTACGGACTTCATTGCAACATATTTTCTATGGGGTGTGTCAGATGACTACACCCCACCTGCTACTTATCATGGCTTTACACTGTGGTTAGCAACAAATTACCACATTTCTATTCCTGCATTAAATGCTGCAATGCTTGTTCAAGTACAATTATTTTTTTTTTAGCGATAGAATTTTACTTAAGAACTGTGGGGGATTTTCCATGACAGTCAAGGGAAAGTGCTGCAATGCTGGTGTTTTGCCTTTTAAAACACTCCATTACTAAGACTAAATATCCTCTAGTTTAAATATACTCATCCAATCAGCTACCAAATATATTATTCTACCATTGGACCCATCAAAACAAAAACAAATCCCACACCAACCAACACCGGTAATCTACGCCAAGCGTACCATGATATTAGTCTATACAGACAAATGAGGATCTTCTTATTCAGAATATAAATCTCTTCAATCCTTAAGTGCTCCATCAGGAGTCTTGGACTGCACCTCTCTGCACACAATTTAAACTGCTGTCTACAGGATACAAAATATGTTCATAGGGACAGAGCATTTATAAAGCAAATATCAAGACACAAACCCAGACTTTAACTAATGATTGAACAGAGCCAGTTCAGTCTCTCTTCAGTGATTGAGCTGCCATCAATGTCTTTTCACATCTCACTGGAAACTATTTAAACAATGGCCTTTTCATATTTTTGTTCACTCAGACCCTTCTGTGAAATATTTGCCCATGATCATGAAGACTACATTGCGTATTCATGATTGGTCAAGTAGTAATTTTTTTCCATCACTGGATGTGCTGTGCTTGCAAATGAGCTTGTGGTAAGGAAGCTTGCCGAAACTCTTGAGAACAAAGCCTGGGAAGACCAAGGTTCACTAGTCTGTTAGCAGTGGGGAAAGAAAATTAAAAAAAAAAAAAAAAAAGAAGAAATACAGTTTTAAGGTTTCAGGCCTCCCTTTAGACAAAACTGCTTCAGGAAGATGGCTAAGTGCACTCTCAGGTCCCTGAAGTGACACAGCAAGACTTAAGAACAGATCTAAGAGATGTGACAAATCAAGGATTCATTATGATGCTGCTGTCAGACACCTCCTTACATGTGTCTGTCTGAGGCAAAAAGCCACCTACATGGTTACAGATAAGGTCTAAAATCTATAGTGAAATAAGTCCCTTAAAAACTGCCAAAACTGCAAGAATATTAACTACTCATCATTATTCCTGAGGGATTTTTGTAATGCATTGATTTTAAAAAGCAAACAAAAAACACCAAACAAACCCCAACTAAAACAAACCCCAACCAAACTAGCACCAAAAATAAAACCAGGAAAAACCAAAATCAAATAAACTATCTTAAGGAGTAACTTTTATTTCTGAATCAAAGCACAAGTTTAAATGCTGTGAAAAGGAATCCATTTCTTTCTGCATGGTCTCTTGGTGAGTCATCAAGCTTTGTGTTTCTGCCATCACACATTCCCTTTTCAGGTTTTCATGGGACATGGGGAAAAAGACATTTCTCAAGCAGAGACAGAACAATGTCTAACCATGTGAGCCGACTGGCAGAACTCTGACAGATGTCACATTAGCAGGTAGGAGATCAGAACCTGGGTGGGGGAAAAAAGTCAGAATGTTCTTCTGCAAGTAATTACCAAGTACACTGTAGCCAAAACTAAAATCTTTTTACCTTCCAGTTTATCACCGCCCTCAAGTTTCCTGTCAAGAGAGACTTTGCTTCACACTTTGCACATTTGCCGTTTGGCCTGTTTTACTTACATGGGGAGCAAGTGCCACACCTGAGGGATATCATGGAAAAATAGTTAGACAATAGGTCTCTACTCTCTTATTCTTGAAGTTGTATTTTTACTATCTACTTTCTCTTGACTTACTGATATGAGATACAGAAGAGTAATCTGTGAAGTAAATAAGCTTTGCTGGAAAAATGAGGTCTTCTTGGGTGAATTAGTGTAATTGCATTGCTGATTAGACAAGCATTCTATCAATCCTGAGGCCATAGCTTCTCTTCCCCCCAATACCTTTTCCAAACTATTATGAATACTAGCTAATTATAAATTGTTATGCCTTGCACAACAAAAAAGCAGACAAAAAAGTCTAAGTAAAAAGCCTTAAAGGTATGCTTAATGACATGCTGTAAGCACAAAGTTGGCAAGTCCAGTACTTTCTTCATGATCTTATTGTGCAGGTATAAGATTAATCCTTCATCACCTTTGCTCATGCATAATCATCTTTTCCAGCATAAGTACATTAGAGATCAGCAGTTAACTCCTCAAATATTACTACATCTCACAACATGGACTCCACTGTTTCATCTTCCAATAACATTAAAACAACATCCTGCCATCCTTCTTTAGGATCAAAAAAAAGGTGATATGGCTCCTATTTTCTGCTACAATGACAAAATTTTTGGATCTTCTTTGGATCTGCGTTTGTTCCCTTTTATGCTTGAGATAAGTCATTAAAACTCACTGGGTTCTGTACACAGTATAAACCTAACAGTCCAACTTTTCTTCTTTTCCTACCTTCAGTGTAGGTTAAAATATTACACAGTTAAACTCTTGAATACACTCTAGGCACCACCTAACTCATTTTTACAACAGTGCCAATGAATCTAGGTGCAACCACACGACAAATTCACAATCCTTCAAAACCAACAAATAAAAAGGTTGACTTTCATCAAACAGTTCTATACAAGCGGTAAAGGACCCCAAAATTTGCGCCTTCACCACCATGAAATAACTTTTTTTCAGCATGAACTTCAAGATCCTCAAACAATATCTAGGGGGTACTCCAGATTAAAAAATATTACAATTTCTTTAAGTAATTAAAATTATCTGCTGAGAGGGAAAGAAAGAAAATCCAGTCCTCTAGGACTAAAATAATCAAACCAACCAAACAAAAAACCCCCAAAACCATCCAAAATGAGTTTTTTTTATAAAGGAAAAAGTCTGAGCCAGATTGAAGCAGTACTGCAGTACTTTTCCCAGTACTGTAAATTCAGCAAAACCCAAACAAATCCCACCACAAAAAAAAATAAATGTAGAAACCCGTATTTTACATGCCTTTTAAAATTTTGATGTTATAGAGGCAGAACACAGCTTCATATTTCTGGCCAAACCAGAAGCAAGGAGTAAAAGAAGAAATTTGAGTTAGGTAGTTTGCATGAAACACCCAGATCAGTTTTGTACATCATAAAGAACTAGGTATTTATGTATATATTGAAAATAAATCAGATTTAAAAAATGTTTGTGGGCTAATTTCAGTTCTCCTATCATCCTAGAAGCGTCCATTGCTGCTTGTGTTATCACATTCCTGTTCACAGTACAAACAAGCAGCAGCTCTTCCAGCCAACATCTAAAGCTGTGGTCAATACATTTCATGAGCAAATGGGACAAAACCTGACACATAGCAACCTGAAAGAAAACGACTAATGACAACAATTCTGCTGACAAGGAGACACCAGTGGCAGGAAGAGATGTGCCATCATGTTACTTTCCAGCTGAGCTGGACAGTGATGCTCCTGGACTTTGTTTTGAGTACAAGGTGCCATTGACTTCTCTGATCTAATTGCTTAACCTGAGTAAAAAAGCTGAGGGAGGATTTCAGTTTTGCTGCTAACTGGGTTGTTATTGAAACATCTTTTGTGCTATTTCAGTTTCTTGTTCACACCCGAAATATAAGTGTTACTCTCATAAATCTGTGCTCTAACTACTAACAAATGGCTTGGTTACAAAAGCTCCCACCTTACTGTAGTCAGATGGCAAAACACAGCATCTTACATAGATGTTGTTGTAAACACACCAGTACAGAATATAAGAAATTCATAAATCATTGAATCCCAGAATTATTATGGGTGGAAAAGACCTTTAGGTTCATCAAGTCTAACTGTTCATCCAGCCCTAGCAAGTCCACCACTAAACTGTGCCCCCAAGTACCGCATCTACACTGCATTATCTGAACACTTCCAGGGATGGTGATTCCACCATTTCCCCGGGCAGCCTGTTCCAATGCTTGACCATTCTTTCAGGGAAGAAATTTTTCCTAATATCTAATCTAAACCTTCTCTGGCACAGCTACATATTTTGAGACCTTTTTAGATAAGGATATACATTACTTTCACCTCCACCTTTCCTACTGGATTTTCACTTTTCTTCTGCACATCATTTGCCAGTCAGTTACAGGAGGTAGCAAAACTCTTTCCTCTTACATGGACAAGGTAAGGTATCAGAATCAAGGAAGTTTTGGACAGAATAAAACTGATGTCAAAAATAAGCTTTCATTTTTTTCCAAGGGAAAACCTATGAACCACATTGTGTACACAAAAACGTGACAGGGTTTCCTCATACCCACAACAGAACCAAAGTGCTCAAAAAGTTTCCAGAGATCATCTACTCTGTCCTCAAAATGGAATATTTATAACTAAAGCAATATGTATTGTATGGCTAGTTTAACCCACTTAAAATAAGTAATCAGTTCACACAATTCGGAATTTAGTTAGGCAGTATAAGTGACACAGAGAGGAAGGCAGGAAACCCCCAACAGAAATAGGGGGGCTATATTCTGCATATTCAATAGGCGATATTCTAGCTCTGGGAGGGGATTAACACTTGCGTTTCTGAAGGTTGAAGGATAGATGTAACAGGTATTTTCCATTCCGAAACAGCCCCCACTACTTTTTTCCCCTCTACTGCTGCTGCTTTATTCTCTAACCTACTCCTTGAAAAAACAGAACTTGCCTTTCTGAGGTGATTAAGAGATGCAGTCTGACACTTCTGGCACTACAACCCCCTCTCAAGTTTTATCTGGAGTAGGAGGAGCAGTTGTGACTGCTGATAAGGAAGACAAGCAGAAGTAGCTAATTAGGTATAAAAAACCTAAATGTTCTGTTAAAATACAGAAGTCTACACACAAAACTTTGTTTTACTGTTGTAAAAATTAAAATTCTCAAGGAAAATCAGAATATGTACTTACTCTAGACATACTCCAAAATCCTGCTTTTATTATTCATTTACAGGAAACAAACTACTATCTATAGAAGGCTGCATTTTTTTTTAAATATACAGATCTGAAAGATAAAAGTTTTTGTTTAATAAAGCTGGAAGAGAAAAAGACATAAGGAAAAGGATTTTCGCTCCTCACAAGATTTTCCCTCATTTTCGCCATCCCAGTCAAAAACTCTATAGCTAGGAAAGCCTCCTGGGGTTAGATCAGCTCTAACACTGCTACATACAACCAGGTTCACACCAGCTTAGAGATGCACATTAAGCCACCGCAGCTCCTCTCAGTAGCATACAGCTATCACATCATTCATTGCAACACAAAGTGGGACTGGCTTTGGAGAAGAAACAACCCAATGGAAACATTGGCACATAGATGAACACAACTTTGTCAGCACTGTCGAAGAGACATTCTCGCAGCTGCTAAAGAAAATGGATCCCTCCCCATTTTGTGTTACAGAAGAACCAGCTGTTGAAACTCAGCCTATGCAAGTCCAGCCCATCTGCTAAATATTGGCTGCAGAAGGGCACACACAGTGAAATACAGGGAGGGAAAGCAGTGGATCCACACAGGCCATCCTTTGCAGAGTAAAGCGTACGATAAAGATTTTTGTACGTCTTTAGGCCACAAAACAAGTCAGAAATTGCTTCTGATCCTTTACTTATCATTCTTGTCATACAGGTTACTTTGTTCTCTGAGAGATTTTGCTGTCCATGCATCCCCAGACTAAAGAAAATCCTCAGCAAACAGCACTCACTATCCGAGGTCCAGGCAGAATCTGAGTTGGAACAGAGCACAGCAAATGCAAACAGGCTTGTCTGCAATCACCTTCCCAAGACTATTTGTACCTCTCACCAGGATCAGCAGGGTCTTTCACCCATGGTAAGCACTATTTGTGAAAATCCATGTGGAGCTCTGGGGCCTGTGCAGCCTCTCGCCCTGGCTCCTTCTTTAGGCTCTGGCCACCACCCAGCATCTCTCCTGAGGTGTGCAGCAAACATCCCTGCAGAGGTGACCCCATTTTCAGGAGACTCTGAGGAGCCAGCTGGATCCAACCTTCCCTCCAGAAAGGTGACATAGACTACAGTTCTCTGGTAAGACAAACCCAGATGGCTTTCCCTGGAGATGATGTTCCTCAAGACACCACCTTATGCAGCAGTGAATGACTTTGCGCAAGGTGTCATGCAGGGGGTCCAGAGACTTAGTTTGCAGATGCATGCATCACTATAAAAGCTTAATTAGGTCTCCTGTATACACACATGGAATTAACTCTTCTCTTTGCCAAGTAGCTCAGTCCAATAGCTCCTAAGCAACAAACGTGACTTACTTAATGGAACTGCCTTTCTTTTTCCTCTCACGTCTCTCTTCTCTCAGAAATACGGGGGGGGGCCGGGGGGGTGGGATTTAAACTTTAGTTCTAAAATATACAAACCATTTTGTGAGCCAAAACTAATGTACTTTCCTCTCCCTACCCCCAATGAATTTAGCCTCTATTAGACAAAGAAGGCTCTCTGGAAAGAGTCTATCTTGTAGACTGAGTAATGAATATGCACTTATAAAAATGTATATTGTAACATTTCTTTATTTGGAAAACAAAGTAAAAAGCTTAAAACAAACAAACAAACAACTAAACCAATGAACTCTGTAACAGTGCATCTTCAAAGGTGTTCTCAGCTAGCAAGATATACTGAATGATTAAGAGATGTGTTCTTTGACCAGGAGGATGAACTACGGCAAGTCACATTTTGTGCACCAATTTCTTAAAAGGCCATGTTGAGTAAGGACATATTTTTTACCCAATACACTTACATAAAGATACCACTATTGCTTGAATTGATACTGAATGTTAAATTTTCAACAACTCCAACCATCAACCAAAAAAGCCCTCCCCCTGGGATAATCACTGTTGCACTATGCAAGCTAACTGAAATAAGCTGTTTGCTAAAAGGCTATTCAGAGCAGCCCATTGTCAGTACTTAATAGCTGATACGGACCATTGAGTAGGCAAAGCATCTATGTTCTGCAGCGTGAAAACTGCTTACCTGGGACAGATCTATTAGGCTGAGCGGCTTCATTGATAGGAATAGAATTATAGACATGACAGTACCACTGAGGATATTAGATCATAAGTGAATGAGACTAAAAGATTACTGTAGTAACTGATAGACTGCTAAGGCCCGGAAAGCCTATTATTTTTTCCCATTTCTGATTTGTTAGCATTGTCATTCCACTGCTAATTATATCATTAAAGGAGCTGTGTGATATTAACAGCACATTTACTTCTTGTGGAGAGCTGAGAAGAGTGAAGATTAAGAACACATGGTCTCTTGCTATCTTTGCAACAATCACAAAGCAACATTTGCAAAAAGAAATAACACGCTTTTAGTTAAAAAATCCCTAAATTCTCCAAGGACATTAAGTCATAACCCACCGACAAACACCTGGGAGTTAACTCCAGCCTCAGAACACCAAGCAAAGGTCACATATAGGGAAGCATAAAGTTTACAATCTCAGTGAAAGAAAATGAGAGGAGGTAACACTTCCCAGGGAAACAGGCAATTCACTCGTCATTTTAGGCATTGCTTACCACGATTCACATTGTCAGCACACAAGACCAAGTTTTTACCTAACAACTTGCAAACAAGTTAGGTAAGTCTCAGGGTGTATACAGTGTTCTCTGTTGGCATTAGGGGCCAAGAAGCCTGGAAGTAAGATTATTTCAGAGGTGTAGAACAGCGGCAGAACTTGGTATACTGCTTGGAATCTAAACACAGCATTTATTAACTGGAGAGATATGTCAGACAATTCCATGCAGAGGAAGCATGAAAAGTTTTCTGGTTTGACCATCTTCTCTCTGACATTGTGAGTGGGTCAAAAAGTGAAATGGCTCTTCTGAAATAGCTACATTTTCTAAAAGAAAAACAAAACAAAACACACACAAAAAAAAAACAAAAAAAAAAAAAAAAAAAAAAAAACAAAAAAAAAAAAAAAACAAAAAAAAAAAACAAACCAAACAAACAACCACAGGTCAGTAGTTTTACAGGTACTTTATTCCTATCCCCTTTGTGCCAAAATTATTGAAACCAATTAATTCCTCAAGCTTGGCCTAATCCACCATATTCTATTAGTGATACTGGGTGGCTTCGTTTTTTGATGTTGAATTAGAAGGATTTTAAAAGAACAGATCTTCTTTTGACAGGCAAAGTAGTAATTGAGCATCTCTAGAGAGCAAAGAGTAGAGTACAGGTGCCTAAAATTGATGTATGCAACTGTTATAATTGCTTTTGAAAATACTGGCCTTAGTGTTGAGCAAAATAAGCAATCCATCAAGACAGTTGCACACGTTCTTCTAGCCAGACTTAAAAAAAATTCCCTCCTCCCTTCTATTCCCAGTTTTTCTTGCCTTGTCAACAACCCTTCCAAAACATATAGTCAACACTACCCACAAAGTTATTCAAACAAACAAAATCACAGTACTTGGACAGCTATTGATCCCATCTTTATAATTTTTAGATTGTGCTCAAGAACCGAGAAATGGTTTTTTCCTTTGATTGTTCCATGGCCAATAGCACACTTCACAGGCTAAAGGACCGATGCAGGTCATCATAAATCATTTCCTTGAATTTCTTAAATAGTGTGAAATTTTTCATAGCATTATCACAAAGGTATTCATTTGAGCACATATCCATTTGAATAAATAGTCCATTCATACCTGAGAACAACACTTTCAGTTTTACACAGACTCAGAGGTATGCATTCTGCTTTTACTTCTGTCAATTTAAAACTTCAAACAAAATCCTTCCAACAACTTCAGTTTGATGATGTTAATCATTATTATGATATAATAATAATAACAATAAGCTCAGATTTTGGAATGCTGACAAAGTTTTAGCTCTTCATAGTGACCCCTGATATTTTGAAATATATTGCAGCAACTGATCCTTCACAGCAAAGGTTGCCAAGCACAGCCTCTACAAGCTGCATGAAAAATCTGAACTTATCCATTTAGACATGCTAAAGAATGTTTTCACAGAAAGTTTTTACAGTACCTTAGGAACACAGCATTTCTCAGACAATATTCAAATTAACCACAGACTGTTAGTCCTTAAAGTATGAGGACCTCCAAATTAAAAGACAACTAAGTCAGAGAATACTGATGTCTCAAAAGGTTCAGCTGCAGGTGACCTTAAAAAGCTCCAAAACCTTTTGTTAAAGCAGGAAAGACTGGATTTGTCATAGTATTAGTCTGGACTCTGTAGAATAGAGAGGATTTAACCTAACAGCATATTCAACCGCTGAGCAGAATAACTGCAAGTTTACTTCCAAACTCATTATTTTGAGCACTATAGCAGTTATAGTTTCTTCTAAATTCTATAGCTGAGATTACCAGCCTGCAACATTCACTGCAACAAAAGAAAATATTAAATCAAACCAACCAGTTAATTTGTCTCGGGAGCCAAAGACCTTGCCAAAAGTCACAAACCCCAAAATTTCTTCGTTCACGCCGAGGTCTCCTCAGGATAGTTTTACTAACTGCGCCATCTACTGACAGAATCTTATAACTTTTAGCAATCGATTTCCCCTCCGTAACAAATTTTGATACTTCAGCGGCTCTCAGTCATCAAACAACCCTTGGAAGATCACAGGCAATTCCTGTGTAGTTCATCAAAAGCAATAAGAAAAGAAAATCTATTTTCAGACCTAAATCACCTATTAGTGTGCCTTCACCTCAACTAGAAAGGGTACCTAAATCAAAGAAAATTGAAATCACTTAGTTCAACTATTAAAGCAGTAGTGCTTCGCACCTCTAACCCCGTCCCCACCAATAAATAATAAATACATAAATAAATTAAAAGGTGGTACATGGTTACTAGGCTAGCCAAGGAGAATATTATCATTTTTATTTTTACTTTTTCCTACAACTGAAGCTTAAAATTCATATTCATGCCAAAGCATGCAAAATAAAAACAAGAAAATAAGTCATCTGTGTACCATCTAACTGATAAATATCAACCAGCATATACATGACATCGGTAACACCAGTGACTAACTACTTACATGGCAGTAACAGATCACTGATAGGCTTTCCCCAAATAAAATATTATATGTTTCCCAGTTCTTTGCAAATATTAAGGGAAAAAAAGTTTCTTAATGCAGACTGTCTTAAACTGTATAGCAACAAGAGCAGCAAAAATTATACAGTTCATCTTCAGAAAAAAATCACTGAAAGTCACAGTAAATTTCTTCTTCCTTCTTTATTAGGTCATTTACATCCAGTCCTGTTCTTCACTGTATTTTACCAGGCTCAAAGTCTTCCCCTACTCTTGCCTATGTTGTCCCTGACATTGTTCATTGGACAGAAAGAAACCAAACCACTAGACCCGTTCTCAGTCTGGTTCTCTGACACATCATGAGATTTCATTACTTCTCATTGGAAGGGACCTTAGCCTAAAAGGGACACCTTTAGAAACCTCAGTTGAAGTTTTTCAAAATAAAGAAAGTTGGTGTAGAGTTTCAGATATATTATTAGAAAACAATCATGAATCTTTTGCCTATATCTAAGAGTTTGTTTTCCGGCTTCAAGAAAGTAAAAGACACGTTTCAACTGGATAGTGTTACAAGAACCATTACATTTTTTGACAGTACGAAAAACTTTTGATTCCATGAAACAAATGGTCATTCAACACTTTTAGTAGCCTTCACTAACTCCCAAAATAGAAGCACCTTTGGGCAATGAAAATTAAGACAAAATGGCTCCATCATGTGCACAAAGACACTTTCCTGTATCTAAGCACTTCTGAGCTTCCAGCAGAGATCCACACTGTGTAATAAGACCTGGAGGGGGTTCACTGCTCCCTTATCTTTGAGCCTCATTTTCCTTATGATGAGAAGCAGGAATAAGAGGTACCTTCTTCTCTGGCCAAGCCCTTGATCTGGAGTAGATCTGGGTCAGAGACCATAGAGCGCCCCACAAGGGCATTGTGCAGTTGCATTGTAACACAAGGATGTGCAGGCAGGAGAGAGGAAAACAGAATCCAGCCACCCACAAAGATCACCCAGCTGTTTGCTGACACAAGGAATGCTGGTTTCTGAAGGTTAGCATGCTGCATCACATCCTTGCTAGGTATCTAGAGGAAGCTCTGTGAATACTCTCCTCTCTCTCCCACAAAGCATCCACACCAGCAGTTGATCACAGGGACCATACCCTTGCTCATGTGAAAGGGCCAAAGCATAACTATCATATGCAGATGCAAACAGAAACTAATCCAGGCCATCAAAAAGAACTCAAATTTAAAAATGGTGGCATCTTCCCTCGATGTTTTTGCCACTGATCCAAGCAAAATATGAGTTTAGATAAATCACTGGCTCTATTCAGAGGCAACATCCATATTCCTCAAGATTTACGTTACAAATGGACTGTTTTTACCTCAGAACAGGGGGCTAAACAGTCTTCCTACACGCACCAATTGCCACTCAATTACCATGAGATCTACTCTAACCCACACAAGAATCTATTTGTATCCTCACTGCAGTTTTGGCAGTACATCAATTACTTTGGCAACCCTCACAACTGTAAGAATATGCATAAACCTTGATCCGAAGATGAAATACTGCTTTCATTAGCTTAAAATAGCACTAGATAAGCAAACCTGCCAGCCATATTAGAACACTGCTGTTCTATTATGTTCTAGGGGAATCATCTCCTCCCTTTTATCTCTGTTGTTCTGGTAGCTTGCAGCAATACACCAATTGCAGCAGTATAGAAAGCTCAAATCCTGCAGTGGACTTCTAGTGTCAGCCCTGCTAACTATTCATTCCAAATGGCTTTTATTCAAATTTAACAGCTTGAAAACATTCCCTTGTTAATTTATTAGGTGACGGTAAAGTGATGATCTTTTGTTCTGAACAGTTTTTAAAAGCAGATAATTGCAGACAGACAATCATGGCTATAGCCTGTAGCCTACCACCACCCCTGAGGAACACCCTGCTGACCTGTAAAGAGACAGGAATCAGTGTCAGAAAGATGTTTATGAATTTAAAAAGCTCCAGGGGAGCAGGAAAGGAGGCACTATGTACCTCTCCATTTTGACTATTAGAGGTTATTTCTGATGCTTCTTTCAGTCTGAAAGACTCAGTGACTGAATAAATCAATTGTTTGTGCTACATGTCCTTGCACCTCCTATCTGTGCAGCTCAGTAATCTGCACCTCTACAAAAACCAAGGCTGTCTTAAGCATTCTCAAAATTATACGTTACCAACTATACATGCACTGGTTGACTCTAGATGCCCCAGGAGTGCAGCTCAGAATTCGGTTTTGCAGCTTTTGAGCACTGCCATCTTTTCCAAACTTTCCCAAGTTATCCCTACTTGGACCAAAGAGGCTGCTTTGCCGTGGTCACAGTCCTGCTGTTCCTACTATGCTGAAAAGGCTCCCCCTGCTGTAAGGAGAAGCAAACCTTCAGAGCAGAATAACAGAGCTCTTCAACTCTACAGATTTGGGACCATTACCTTAAATGCTGAGGTATGCATCTTTTCCTGTTGTCAGCTCTACATGTGCACCACCAACAACTGGTCTTTCTTTTTGCCCGGGGTCTTCAGCTTCCTCCCTGACTCTCCAGCCTTTTATATTGCCAGAGCTCTTCCTCCCTACAAAGTAGGCTTGCCTAAAGTATATCATAGCTAACTGCAAAGTGAAAAAATCAGAGGGTCAGTCAGAAGCCAAGGATTACAGAAAGCTGAAATTTTCTCTCTCTGACATATTCAAATGTCCAAACAATCTAATTTGGAAGGCAGGTACATACAGTAATGCAAAATGGCAGTTAAAAGGGTACATCTCCTTGTTTTTCAACAAATTATGCAGGATTTTAAGAATAAGCAAATACAAATTAAAAAAGCTTTTATACCTCTTTCAATTGGTATTACATCTTGAATACTGTAAAAAAGTTATTTACTGAGCTTGCAGTAAGGCTACTAAATACCACCCAGCAAACACTTTGCAGAAAGTAAATTCTGAAAGATTATTTAAGAATGAAAGATAAATGGAATGAAAGAGGGACAGGGAGAAAAGACGTAAAAAAAAAAAAAATAATTTGTGGAAATTCCTGTGATACAGGAGTATTTCACAGAATATGTCACTTTTCCAAGTTGGAAAGGACCCACAAGGATCAGACTCAAACCCTTAGCCCTGCACAGGACCATCCCCAAAAGTCACACCATGTGCCTGAGAATGTTGTCCAAACAATTCTTGAACTTTTTCAGGCTTGGTACTATGACCACTTCCCTGGGGAGCAGGAGCCTGTTCACCCTCTGGGTGAAGAAGCTTTTTCTAATATCCAACCTGAACCTCCCCTGATACAACCTCAGGCCATTCCCATGGCTTTTGTCACTGGTCACCACAGAGAAGAGATCAATGCTTGCCCCTCATCTTCCCCTCAGTGTTAAGATAAAACAGCATTTTCATAATGCAATTATGCTACAGAGTAGGAAAGATTTCACTAGAAATTCATAGGCTTGACTTGCTAAGCTTGAGCAGGCAGAAAGAACTTTTATCTCCATTGTCCCTGACACAATATTGCTACACGAGATAACAGCTTTGAACTTTTTTAATTAGTTCCACATGCAACTCCGTACACATTTGAAAATTAGGAAGATGAGGAATGTATTTTTCCCCAAAGTCTTGAAAGAGGAAAACGTAATTTTGTAAAGTTCATCTCCAACTACAAGAGACACTAACATCTGCATGTTCTCATCTGACCTCGTCTGGTCTCAGGACACAGACACTCAATCTTCTTCCTCATAAAAATCAAGAAATAAGAAAAATTATCAAAAAGAAAAAGCAGTAGGTCTAGCTAGACTTAAGTTACACTAAAACATTAGCAGCCACTCATTATTCTCTATAGACATTTAGATTATTGCAGCATAATGTCTCTGCCAATGTCTCTGCCATTATGGTTTCATTAGAATACAACATCCATCCTGGGTGTGTTTCTACTCCCTCTGCCTAAGAGAGCTAAGAAAGCTCTCACTGGCTCAGTAACACAGAGGAAAGGCTGAACACACATGTAAGGGCATAGGCGGCTCCTCCACAAGGGAAGCCAGGCTGTGGCCATGGCACAGGCAGGGCATTGCTCCACCAAACCAGGGACACCCCAGGGAACCTGAGCAGTGCCAGGGTGGGGACAGTGCCAGGACTGGGGACCATCACACGAGGTGAGGGAGGGTCAGGTCCAAGGTCAGTCTGGGATGTCCAGGCAGCAAGCCAGGAACTGCTGGAGACAGGGCTGCCTGTCTGACCTGAGCTCTCACCGGGGCTCCTTGCCATGGGTGGAGGTCCCAGAGGAGGCTGGTCTGGGCAATGAAGGCTCTCAGCCAGTTAAGGCTCCCAGTTCTCTCTGGGCCATGACAATAGGCAGTCATTACCTTGGCATGATGCCATAACAGCAACCCCTTTGCCTTTCTCAGTATAAGTGCCTCAGTTAACTCTGTTTGTTTGCTCTGAGAGATACACGATAGCTATTATTTACTCCAAACTGTTTTCCATTTCTCTCCAAGACAGGACTACCCCTCTGCAAAGCCCCGGGCCAACTCACGCGCTGCCTGAGTGTTTAATTTATATTTAAGACTCCAAAACTTCACCAACCAAATTTTGCCAAGTCTTTTAGTTCTTTAATACCTTGAAATCACGTGAAGAGGACATACGACACGTTTCCCCAGAAACTTCTTTTAATTTAGTGAGAAAATAGCCATTTTGGCAAAAGGTTAATAAGCATAACATACAGCCAAGGCAGAAGCATTTCACTTAAGTAGCCAGTACACGACAACCCTCACAACTCTTAGTAAAATACAACCTATTGGATTTTTAAGTTACCCAAAAGAGATTAAGAAAAGAATAAATAAAGAAAGAGAGATTAAGAGAAGAAACAGGAGTAAAGAGAGAGAGAAAAAGAGAGAAGGAGTATCCCACACTTTCACAGGACTATCTGCTTGACTCTTCTGGAATGAATAGCCAGCGCTTTCCACAGGAAGATGTGGAAAGATAAGGACACCTTACTTCAACCTTACTTGCAGGACTCTCTTTTCTCCCTTAGCTGTAGTCATTGCCTTACCTCTGATCAAAATATTCAAGCCATACCAATAAGTGGTGGTCCTTTTTGATTAGTTTCTTCTCTATCCTAAGATCTTAATGACACCTGCTCCGACCCAGCTGAAAAACTATAGGACAGCAGCCAGACAACTATTTTAGCTGGGACAGATGCCCTCCCATGTTCCAGAAAGAAACAAAACTGCTTTGACCCTAGCCAACTTCAAGCAGAATGATGCATTTTCCATTCTACAGTACGGGAAGAGGATAATGAAGGTATGGTTTTTTCCTTAGAATTTATGTATTTACACATATTTAGAGGCAGAAATAATGTATGCTCTGGAACACCTAACACCGAATTCTATTTAAATAATGCTATATATCAAATTCAGAAACACAAAGGGTAACTAAGAGACACATGGAAAGGAAACACATCTTCCAATGGACTAGTTAAAAATAGTTTTGCACCAGGTGTTTCCAAGCACAGCCTTCAGTGGACCCGCATCTCATGGCCAAACTGCTAAAACCTTCCCCAGTGGCACATACAGATGGGAGAGGGGCCAATAATATAAAAGAATGGAAGCTTGCAAGAGCAAGGATTTGCAGCAGGAAGAGATTTCTCCAAAGCCTGAGGTACCCCTAAAGAACCACTTTGTTGCTCTGCAGACTGAAGAGGAAAGACCAGTCACATCAGGAGAGATGCTGGAGCTAAGGCAGCCCCATATTCTTCCTGTGCGACTCTACTGTGCAGGTGGTGAAGCACCGGAACAGGTTGCCTGGAGAAGCTGTGGAGGCCCCATCCCTGGAAGTGCTCAATGCCAGCTTGAATGGGGCTCTGAGCAATCTGGTCTAGTGGAAGGTGTCCCTGTCCATGGCAGGGGGATCAGAACTAGATGGTCTTTAAGGTCCTTTCCAATACAAACCATTCTATGGTTCCATGAAGGGTGAAAATAAACATTAACAGCTGCCTCCTTCACTTGCCAGTTCATCAAAACAAGGCAAGGCTCCAACTGGAAAGTATTGCACAGATATATTATATAGCACTAAAGACAGCAGAAACAACTTGACTTTAGATATTTACTGAACTGTAGGGTCGACTTCACAATACGGAAGCCTGTTCACAAAATTAAATCCTTTGTAGTTATTTGGGGGAGTACATAAATTTTGAAAACTTCCTCCTTGGCTCTCTTTCCTCTCCCTACTTAAGTAAATCAACAGAAATTAACTTAAACAAGGCATACCTAGTGGAGGTCTGGGGTGGTGGTGTGGAGTTCTACTAGATTGTCATTTGCATTCAGCTCTAACTTTGTTTGAACACATATGTATATATTTATATGTGTGTATTATCCCATATATGTGTAACAATCCACTTTTTGTGAGCACTTTAGAGAAGACTCAATGGTTTTTAGTACCTACCACTCAGAGAGATCCTGGCACCCAGCTAGAGTTTCTAAACCAGTGGATAGTATAATTATAAAACCACTACTTCTATTCAGGAAGTCTTTGAAGTTAGCAATCTCATTTAGCATTGTCTCTATCCCATTTACAGCTGTCCATACATTTCTACCATCCTTTTCAGTTATGTAAACATACTAGCAAAAAAGCACTTTCCAGTGGGACTATTATAGCAATAGCTTCTTCAATTTTCAGTTTGTACAGAAATTTCAAACAGCCATAGCTGATACATGTTTTCAGTGATAACCAGCAAAAAGCCTTGAGCTCAAAAATCTCCAAAGAAAAAATCTCCTGTGCCCTGTTAAGTGATTTTACAGCAGAAATGGAATTATTCACATGAAGTGCAAGCTTTGCCACTTCTAACATGTAGTCTTATGTCTTCATCCTCCCATCTCTAAGCCTGTTTGCTCTCAACCATCTTAGCCTGTTTTAAATCCAGAGGAATAAAGCAGTAACTCACTTCCACTATGATCCATAAATGTTGCACTACAAGTGATCCATATCCAGCCTGTAAAACCAGACTGGAGCAGCAGTTAACAGCAATTTTAAGACTCTCAGAAATTCACATTACAGGCTGAGAACCTTATTTACCACAGTGGTTTTCTTTGAGGTTTAAGTATTCTGTCTGCTGGAAGAATACCTGCAGACAGAATACCCAGACTGTCCTGTCTGGGTATCTCAGCAGCTTAAAATTTCCTAAATGTGTATGTGCTCATGGAAGCTAAAAAAAAATTCTGGGTACTTTCTACCATTTGTGCACCTCTAGTCAAGTGTCAAGCCTTTGTAGAAACAGTCCACGGCTCTATTTACAGTGAAGTAGTTCTAAAACCAGATACAGCTCTGAGAAGGATATGACCTACTAACCAGCATCCATCATGGATGACAGTACAAATTGCTACCATCAGGAGCCAGTACAGTGGCCAGTGTGTTCTTGGAGCGTCCCCAGGACATTCCTGCCAGAGCACAATACAGAACTGCAGCAGTCTATGGCTGGAGCTCTGACTGTGTATTATGGTTTTGGAGCAATATTATCTTCATGCAGATACATTTATATCATTCCAGAGAAAGGAAGAAGAATATGATGCGGCATCCCAAACTCTTCTACAGCAAGCAGGAAGAGCACATTGTGAGCATCTTTCCTCATAGCAGGTCTCCTAATAACAGTGAAACTGCTTTAGTAAGGCTCACACAGTAGGCGCAGACTGGTCACTATGCTACAAGTGGCTGTCCTCTTCTAGCTAATCCTGGGACACTATACATCAAGCAACACAAATTTTCCTGAGATTTAGGAAGATGAATGGTAGCAAAGCAAGTATAGGACATACAGCAGTAACTAAACATGGTGAGCAATAATCTGTTCATCTTCACTCATTGAATCATTAATTCAGATATCTTCACCCTTGGAAGAGTATAAGCAACACACAAAGCTCTTTTCTGCTAAAAGTTGTCAAATTTCAAATAATGTATTTGAAATACCAATGATCTTAGGATAATACAGATCATTGAATTAACTGCTAGAGATCTGAAAGTTTCAGAAGCTATTACAAACGCAAAAGACTCTTCCACTAATAAGCTTCCAATAAGCTTTGAAACAAGTCCCAAAATCATTAATACTTGGAAAGTTACCTATGCTCAATCATTTCTATTCAATTACTCAGAATTCAGAAGCCGCATCAACAAAAAAAATTCTCCAGCAGCAAAACTCCATAGCAAAACACCATGCATGATTTTGATCTGTAGTCCATGCTATACTTGTTTGAATTTCTGGGTAACAAGTCCAGCAGCTTAGGTCATTCAATATAGCAAGTTTTTCAAGTCAGAGTGATCCTCAATTAAGTTTTTCAGTAAAAAAACCCAACAAACTACAAGTTCCTTGAAAAACAAATGCAGATAGACATTAATGGTTCCCACTAAGAAAGAACTGGTGTTTTGCACTCAAAGAAAAATGTCTGCACCACGAAAGATTAATTTTATATAGTTGCAGTGCCTTCTGCAGGTATTATAGATTTGAAACATTGATATCCTGTTGGAAGCAATTTGACAAATCATGAGAAGACAAAAAACAAGCCATAAACCAAGCACTGTAATCTGTTGATAAAATGGATAATAGCTTCTCTGCTGGATATTAATAAACTTAGCAGCACATTAGCAGATCATCTTTTATCCAAAGGATCTTCAGTCAGCTTCAGGCAAACTGTAACCCACACCTCTGTATTGAACTATACACACAGATCATGTATCCTACACCATGTGCATGCACGCACACACCCCTTTTCATTAAATTACAACTGCTAGAACAGTCACCAGTATTGCAACTGCTTAATGGCATCTTATTTTCTTGCATATTGAATCCACAGCCTTTCTTCAACAGCTGCCAGATTCACCCCACGTTCACTCAGCAGGATGAGAACCTTGCTGCTTAAATGGCTTAGAGTGAGTCAGAAAATAATCTGTCCAGTTACAGTTTGCTCCAAATATAGCACCAGGCTCATTCCCAGACATTTCAGCAAGAGATAAGCCAGGTGTCTTCCAAGTCTTATCTGCATCAAAAAGCCATACTAATTGGAATTTACCATATTCATTTCATTTCATTCCAGCTGCAGGGAGATACAGACCAAACCAAGGACAGACAGTTCCATGGAGTAGCACCGTTCTCTCTGACTTCAGGAGGGCCCTGGTATCCTAATATACATGGGTGACTATGTGAGTCAGTAAAATAAGGCATGTGCTTACTATATTATTTCAGCTGTAAAGGTCTAATTTAATCTTACCCATCTAGAACATGGCTATATTCATATCATCTCAGTTCTTTCCACTAAATTAGACACAGTTCCTTTCTTTCCACATGTAAGTGTCACAAACATAGCATTTTAACACTTGAAAAATCTCCCACATAGCTTTGAACAAATCAGATAAGGTCAAGTGTCAGAGCACTTAATTTTTACTGCTTAAATTATTTATTCAGTATTTAAAAGCTTATGAGTATATTTAGATATTTGGACAAGAAAATAACAAATTACATTAAGGAAGTCAGGGATGATGATATTGAAGAAAAAAAAAATTTCAAAAGTAGAATACTACAAGTCAGGATTAATGGCTGAAATCATCTGTTATACTCTCCCTTGAAGCAAGTCCACATCAAGACACCAAGAAGTGTGATTGCATACTAGGGGGAAGAAAAGGATTTGCAAGTTTTCTGTTTTCTGTAATAGAAATAGACATATTGAAAACACTTATCAATGTAGGACCTAATCAAAAATCTGTTGTCAGACCTTTGCTCTCTGAGCAGTCTGAATAAACCAAACGTAAGAACAAAAAACTTCCCCTGAATTCACTTTATTTCAGTTACGTTGTTCTTTTTGTTTCATGACAGTCTAACACTGAAGAAAATATTTAAGTTTTTCAAGAAAAATCTTAAGAAAGGACTAGCTGACAAAAATGAAGACCTTCATTCCTGTAAATCAATACATAAAACTTATTGAAACCCAAGCTCAAGGTGTACAGAAATCTCAATTTTTGCACCTAGATTTTTTGAAACTACACAAAAGTAGATAAGGCATAAACCTAGACACAAAAGCAGATAGTTTTACATTTAAATAAGCAAACTGTCTTTAATTTATCAAGATCAGATACAAGGCAACAAAAAAAGTCTATTTCTGAGCTTTAAAACATTAATCAAACATACTGTTGAAATACAAATAAGAGACTCTTTCCTAAACAGCTGAATATATTTATTATGTGCTGGAAGAAAAAGAGGGTGATGCTACGCAAGTCACTTAACTATGCACATACTCATCAGCAGGGGCTGGGTGATACAACATATGACAGCATGCCCCACTCTGTGCAGCAGGTCACCAATGGGAAAATAACCCTCTTCCTTACTCTGTCATCATCATGACAGATGCAACCAACACTTGGGAAACCCCAGAGTCAAAGACAGTGCACTGTCTAACTGTTCTTTAAAGTAGGTTTCGTATTCTCCCAGTGCCCTCCAAACAATTCATCAGCACAGCTGATATGAAGCATTCCTCCCTTGTGTGACAGGAAATAAAGAGCACACATATTCAGTAGGTATGTCAGGTGGAATCACAGGTATTCCTGCCAATAAAGGTGGTGGCATGACAAGCTCTGATGGAAAAGCAGTTTCTTGTAGGTCTTGCAACTGAGGCACAATAAAAACAAATTTCCCCAGCAAATCCGTAAAAGCCAGCCCTCCCAACCCTTCTATCTTTTTTCTTCTAAATCACAAGATCCACATTCAGAAAACAAGCTAATTTTTGCATCAATGTTTTGAAGGTAAGTTCAAGGTAAGCAGTGCAGTGTATCTTGGTCTAGTGCAAGACTGAATGCAATGCAGCATTTAAGAGCTTTTAGGAGTTTAGCACTGCTCAAGGTAGCATTTCACTTAAGCACCTACTGTTGATTGTGAAAGACTGGTAAGATGGCATGATCCAGATCACCACTCAAGATATGCACCCTGAAATTGCCAGATTTGTCCAAAATGGTATGACATCTCCTTCTTTAGCCTGATTTCAAGTTAATTCTGTATCCAGAGAGTGATAGGTGTACCATTCCCTTGTACAAAACCTAGTGGATGATTTTTGCCCATTAAACCTGGTCATTTCGCTACACCATGTGCTGAACTCCACCAGAATGCTGGCACTAGAAATCAGAATTTTTATAGTGCAAGTGTTAGCATGACTTTCAATAGCTCTTCATGGGCCTTCCAGCTTTCTGTTTCCAATGCCCTTCAAACAGCAGAGGTAGTGAGGAAAGAACCATTTAATAAGAAATCTCTCTCAGAGAAAGAAGCTGGATAAACCTCAGTCTCCAAGGCCAGCATTGTTGCCACTGAGGCCTCCTACCCCTCTGTGCTCCCCTCTGCTGAAAACTCTTGCCCTAGAACAAAGTCTGTCACTGGCAGTTAATTTACTTGCCTTAGATTATGCTGTATCAAAGTATTATCTTCACACAAAGGAAAACACCATGAAACCACTCATTAAAAAAAAATATTTGCTTCTGCATTTCTCACTCAGAAACTATGTTTGCCTCACTTTGATAGTGCCATAGGGGAATGCCATGTTTTAATACCAAAGCCAATTCTGAATATCACTTACTCCCTTGGCAATGACAACTGCAAATACAAAAAAGGCCAAATGTGTGTTGACATTTTATGTCCTATTCACACATGTATACAACTCATTTGCTGAACTCACTGTTTGTCTTCATTCAAAATGAGACTGAAAAGGACTTGTTTCATTTAAGAAAACTGGAATTAAAACAGAAATAAATGCAGCTGACTCAAGAAAAATAAATCTAAAAAAAAAAGATAGAAAAAGAGCAATTCTCAAAACTTCAAGATTATTTGACTCTTTTAAAATTCTTGGCTTATGATTTTCCTATACGGCTAATTCAAAACTCATATCAACATTCCTGTCAAGTCACATATTTTACGGAAACAAATAGTTATTTAATATCACACTAGCTATGTTTCTCATGAAAACTCATAAAAAGTAATTTGGTCTCATGGTAATCCTTAAAGTTAGGTTTTGCCCTATACTGGCACTGGAGAGATTTTGTGAATTCACATGAGTGCTGAAATCCTGGCCTAGCCCACGACAAACTAAAGTTCAAAGAGTGTCTCATTAAAAGCCTTTGACTGAAGCTGAGCAAGAGCTCCAGCCTGTGTATCTCAAGTCCCAACAGCCAATCACCAAGCTTCTGTTTCCATCTCTATTTATTGAAATCTTTACTCTTCATGTCTTCCCAATATTACCTATTAATTCTACTCAGATCAAGCCTCACTTCAAGATCTCAAGTGTAAATATAGCGTCTTCTACCTCAAGGGTGGTTATAAAGAAGATGCCACCATTTTCTCAGCGAAAGGAGCAGAGTGAAAGGAGAAGAGCAATAGTCACTAGTTGGAACGTTGCAAATTGGTGCTAGACATAAAAGGGAATAAAGGTTCGCAGTGAGCATGGATAAGCACTGGAACAGATTGCCCTGAGAGATCTGAGGATTTACATTCTTTCAGCTATTTAAAATTCAGTAGGACAAGGCCATAAGTATCCCAACCTAACTCTGAAGCTAGTTCAGCCCTCGTTTCAAGCAGGGCTAGGTGATCTTCATTGCTTCTTACAACATTATCTTTCTATAATTCCAGATTTCTGGTCTTTACTTATAAATATGGTTGGCCAATATTATTCTCTAGATAAATCTACACAAGTTATTGTTCTGTGTTGACAAGTGCTAAGAATCATTAGGTCAAGCATCCAGCAGGCATGAAGACAATCAAGGTAATTCCCACCCAAGGGCTCACATTCTGGTGTGCTCATGAACTAGAGCAATGACAGCAGAGACAGCTGTTACACAAACAGGTGGAATAAACAGAATGGTCTTCTGCCAAGCAAAAAAACTTTACTTTTTTTTTTTTTGTTGGAAAACACATTGTTGGAAAACACATTCAGCCATTGTAGTCTCAGCTTTGCAGCTGGATTAAAAAGGATTATTTTATTTGAATTCCAATTCATTATCTATAGCCAGATTGTCTCCTCCAATGTCAGCCACACATTAGTAGCACACATTCCAATCATGAGCTATAACAGAATACAAAGAACAGCTACACCCATCTGTTCAACCATTCTAGAGGTTTCAGTCAACTGCACCTACCAAACCGTTTTAACGAAGAAGTTCAACTTCCCCAGTGCCCCCTGGTTTGTGTGATAAAACTTCAAACAATAACTTTTGTGAAAGCCATTTAAAGAGTGGGATCATTCCTGTTTTGGCAAAATAAGAATTTAGTTATTTCAAGAGCCAAGAAAATGGAGGACATAGAAGAACTTATGGGAATTGCCTTTTGCAGCAAAGATCTTCCATACCTTCTAAATTCAGTCTATTTGTTCTACCCTACCCTATTCAATACTTACCATACTAAATAATTCATAACCCCAAAGAGTATAATCTGATTTCTTCAAACAAAATACCTCCTTTTCATTAACTAAAAACAAAGAAACCAAACTAAACTTATTGTCTGCCACTAGGCAGAGCTACCATATCTTAAAAATAGCTATTGGGATACCATGTCATCATCTAATTAGAGCAATATTCAGGCAAGTGGAAACTGTGCCCAGAGGGAATAACAAAATTGCCTGAAAAGCTCATTTATCTAAGTTAGTAGAAATATATATATAAACGGATTTAGTCATCAGGATTAAACATTAATCCAATGTTTCTGTGGAGTATTAAAAAAAAACAAAACTTGAGTTTGCATTTCCATCCAGCTAACATTTTTCCTATTTAACATAGTACTGGTTCACACTTCCTCTTCACTTCTATGAAGAAAAACACATTTACTGATAGAAATTTATTTATAAAAATGTATCCCCCTCTCTTCCTGCCCACTAGGCCAATTTACTTCTTGTGAAAATCTACACACTCCAAAGTATTTCTTGTCTCATTGGAAGAAAATGCACACCTAGCAGTAACAGCAACCCTTCTTCTCCCACAAGAACCCTTGTGATTGCTTCACAGATTTCTTCCTGTCCTTCAACTGATTAAGGAAATGTTCTGACAGCACTCTACTGGGATAAAAAAAGAGACTTCCTTTGTAAAAGGAAATATTATTATTATTGAAAAAGTAATAAACAAGCAGGTGAACAGTTCTTTAGCCTCAGAAACAAGTGGCCATTAAAAAAGAAGACAGAGTTCCACTCATTGTTCTTAAGATGTTATTGTTACCCTACTCCCCCGCCCTTGTTGCATATCGAACGGCTAACCAAAAATCAAGTGGCATGTATCTTTCTCCATGCCCACACTCACAGCAACATGCTGAAGGCCCAAATGAAGAAGAAACAATTACCCCTTACCTCTAGGCAATAATTCATCATTTACTCACTTAAAGAGGTGAAGACTGATGTCTAACTCCCTCTGCAATTGACAAGAAGCATGCCTTCTCCTGTGTGAGAGAAGCAAAGAATGGTATTACAAATTAATTTTCCAACCGTTTTTGACATACCAACCCAAATCTGTCCTGGTGCAACAGGTGTAATATGAGACTGAGCTTTCCTGGAAATATGCCGCTATGCACAGGATACGCTGTTGAGCTCCCGGAAGAACCAGAGCCAAGTAAGATCTTCTGCTTAGGGTAGATCCTAGAATGAAGAGTTACAAAACAAAGGTAAACTTCCTAGAAAGAATCTAAGTTCAAGTCAGAGAAAGTCAAGATGCAGAGAAGAGCAATAGGCCCAGAATTTTTTGTGTTCAATACTTGAGGGGAGGTGAGGATTGTCTTATTCCTACTGCATAATTTGGATGCCTGATCTCTTTTGCATACATAGCTGCAGAACCAGTGACATTACAGACCAGCCTCACTGTTTCATAATAGGCAAAGACTTCTCAAGAGAAAGTTCATTGTAGAAAGACAGTAGGGATTAAGACAGTTCATCATTCAAGTTTGCTATATTTCTCAACAGATGGGGGGGAAAGAATTCACATCTGCATAATTTTTTGTTTGTAATAAGGCCATGTTCTGTAACTCATACATGTTTTGAACACTTTCTCACAGCTGTAGTCTTGTCAGAATCAAACATGACCCTCTAGATTTTCTCTAACTCTTCTAATACTATTCAGAAACAACTCCACTTAAATCAGCAGAGCTGCTGGCAGCCCAATGTGTTGCTGTGCTGAATAAAACAAGCAGGTCTTTGCATGTATAATTGTTTAGTACCTCTTATTTTAGAATGAAAATAGGATAGCGAGTCATACATTAATTATTCCTCCCAACAGGAAAAACAACATCGTGATTCAAAAATGTTCAATTCAGTTTAAAAGAAAACACCAAAACAAAACCACTTTTTTAATATATATTTCTAAGAGCACTATGATTTCAAGAAATGTAAAATTGCTCTGCATTTGTCCTCTGCATGTAAAAAGGTGCAGAACTGATGGACTGAATCACAAAAACCTTGGGTCATGGACCTCAAGCAATCAATCTATAAAATCTTATGGTCTCTTTAAAATAATTAATTACTTAGAAGGTTTCCTCTTCTCTCCACCCCTTCACATCGCAAATTGAGAGGAATAGCACAGAGTTTGATCTCAGAAATGATAACAAGTCAACAATCCTAAAGAATAACTGGCCAAAAGACAGCCCAAACCTCTCATTCAGCTTACAGTTAATAAAGTCACACAGCTCTATTTTCCAGGTGGGAGAAAAGTTGATTCTCACACTTTTCAAAATGGAGGGAGAGAGGGAGAGAAGAAATTTAGAAGTGCATCTGCAGATTGTGCAAAAGGACTTTGCAAGGCAAGGATTTACTGATGGTTCACATTCTACCAAAGCTCATCCTCTTACATATTCAGTCAGTTGAGAAATTAAATGAAAACTGAGAATCCTGCTGGACAGCAACAACAACAACAAAAAAATACACTCTTTGAATAAGGACTAAATTGCTATAAAAATGATTAATAAGGGGTCACATTTTAATGGAACATTGAAGTTAGTCTGCTCTTGGACCTTATATAAGCAAAATTGAAAGTTCTCCTATGTAAAGAGGGTTCAACACGACCTAGGTGCAACGTCAGTGAATGTTGCCAAGGGAGCATTCACAAGTCAGTAAACTGTTTATAATCACCGCTACATTAGGGTGTCAAAATTTTTACATTATTTTACCTATACACATATGCCTCCCCCGAGTTCATTGAAGCAGCGCAGGTTCTGCGGGCTGAGCAGCCAAGATTCAGAGGAAGAGGACAATGACCGAAGGTTTTCTTATTTTGTTTCCAAATGACATACCAAGGGTGTGAAGAGGGATAAATATATCAATATCCTGAGGAGCAATAAAAAGAACTAGTCTGCCAATCTGACTAAAAGCATTCACTTTTATTTTGAAGCCTTGCAAAAGACTACAATTGATACACTAAGAAACTGATAAATATTACCATGTGTTTGGTTCTTACGTGACAGCACTAAATAAAACTACTGGTTCCAAGTTACAGACAAAGTCACATTTCCTGTGCCAGAAAGTAGCTTGTTTCAGGGACTTAAACATCACTACTGCACTGAGCAAATCAAAGAGGTATGGGAGACTTCCCCAGTACATACATTCCACCTTTAAAAAAAGGTAAAGTTGTTTTTACTTTAGCATATGTACATAAAGTAGTTTCAGATTCATTTGTTCTATTCTCTCACCTCCCAGAAATCTATGCCCAGACACCAACATGAAGCAAGGAACCATCTAGTTGACCAATGTAGCTGTCCTGGATTTAGCTGGGATACAGTTCATTTTCTTCTTAGTCAGTGCTGTGCTTTGGATTTAGTATGAAAATAATGTTGATAACACACTGTTTTGATTGTTGTTAACTGGCACGTACCCCTAGTCAGTGACTTTTCAGTTTCCCATGCTCTGCCAGCAGGCAGGTGCAAGAGAAGCTGGGGAGGAGCACAGCCAGGACAGCTCTTCAGAAATAATCAAGACTTGCAGTTAATTCATAAATTCCTTCACTAATGTGAGAGATCACCCCTAAACCTCCTTCAATATCATTATAAAGGTATGAAGAATAGTATAGACAACAGCTAATTGGTCTAAGATTAGGTAAAATTTATAACAGTAGCAGATTAGATTCTAATAGTTACCATTGCCCCTTATTTTCCCATCTGCTTTTCAACAGGTATATCTTCTTCTACCTCTCATGAGTTTTATAAACTGCTTCATTTAGAAAGCACTGCACCTAAGCCAGCTCTCTTCCCACCCCCAGCACCAAGCAAAAGGAAAAGGAGTCACTGTTAGCATCTGCCAGTTTTTTCTAGGATGCTTCAGGTAGAACAAATTAAAAGCAAACACTTGCACAGGGATTTCTCAGCAAGCAATTTGTAGAGAACATAAATTAAAATGATTGCTCGGTGGATGGAATGGCCATCATAAAACCAAGAAACAAATCTGAAACATCACCCGGTTATGAAATATTTATCCCTTGTTACACCTCAGCAAAGCTACACATCACTGAAAATGGTCTCAGCTACTAATCATCCAGATTCTTGCACTTCAAAAGCAACTTGTTGATCATCAAAAGACTTCTCACCAACTGTCAGGCAGACTCCAGAACATCAAGGACAGTAAGATACCAGATTTCTTCCCTCTGTAGAAGGGTTAGGGAATTTTAAAAATGAGGACTATCATAAATTTCTCTCTGGACACTTCCCTTTTCCAGATTTTTTTTTCCCAAAAAATTTTAACCAAAACAAACATTTGACAGAATTTTCATTTTTATGCAAAGACTTCAGTTTTGCAGTTGTTTTCCCCACCAAATCAAATCTAATGTAACTTCTTTCATTCTGAAGTCAGCACTTTACTTCAATTAAAAATAGTAACTCAAAAATATTGCAATGCAAAAACACTGATTTAAAATCAAATGCTTTCAATACGTTTGAAAAGCTCCCACTGAAGAATGTCATTCTTCCTAGTTCCATAAATCAATAAGGTCAAAACCAACTGCCCTAGATACTTATTATGACAAATAATAGCTAAATATGTTTTATTTTCACAAGGAGAAAACTGCAGTCATTCTTTTTACCTCTCTGCCAGAAGCAAAAGAAAGAGCTTCACAGTACTGCTCTAAAAGCTAAGCTGAATTCTTTGGGAGCTCTGCATCCTTCACTAGTGAGCAGCAACTCTACAGCTTGTGCCAGTTTTTTCAAACCCAGGGAAAATTCAGCACTGCAGTGGGGACCATCTTTAACTAACAGACAGTAGCAGAAATTGAAGGGTATCTGTAAGGCCAGAGAGAACATGCTGAACGTGCAATTTGCACTTTGCCTGTCCTACATTGATGATTAATTTTATGTCAACTGCTGTAATTGCTGCTCAGCTTCTCATATCTTTATCACAGCTGGAGGAGAACAAATTCAGAATTAAATATTTAAATGAAAAAATCAAAACTTGCTTTATATTGCTACTGCATACCCAACAGTTACTAATTTAACTGCACTTTAGTTAGAATATATACCTTGAACTAAACTTAAAGCTTTCAATCATTCCATACATACATATACTCTCACAGTACAACAACCCTGCATTTTTGAAAATATGTTTATCATAATAAAAATCCTTTTTGCTTCATTTCTAGAAGCTCAGCTATTATAATCAAATATCTATTTTAAGTTTCTAAAACTGGGAAGAAAAAGTCAACCTTGTACTTCAAAGCATACATGTGTTTTATAAAGCCTTCACTGGGAAAAAAATACCTCTAGTCCCAAACACTACAGTTTCCTAAAAAACATCTTCCTCCATTAAAAAAAGGTAACTGGGTTAATCATATTTTAAAATTCCTTGTTATATGCTCATTTTGTGGTAATTTTAAACGTGCAAGGGTAATTGTTAAAACTATAAGTCAGTACAGAAATACTGAGACTCAGACAAGGACAGGCTTAGTATCTCACATCTAATACATCATTTTATTTAATAGATTTCAATACTTCTGTGAAGCAGCAGCCTTCCCATATTCAAAGGAAAAGCAGTATCCCTGTAGTAATGAATCTGGTCTCTCAACACGGTATTAGCAGCTTAATAGCCTTTGGGAAAGTCAAACACACTGATTGAGGGCAAGTCTCTCCCTCCAAATAAACCTTTCTTTAGTATTCAGAGAACTTTCAGAAAGCACTGGTATATGAGCCAGAAATATGATATCTCGCAGTTACTTCAAGTCAGCCTTTGAACACGACAGTATATCACATGGAACAATTTTTCAGAACCCAAAAAAAATATAGCAAAACCTTAAAAAAGTGCCAGCTTTCAAAAAAAAAAATTTTAAAAAGTCCATTTATCTAAAGTTTCTGGTCCCTCTTAAGTGATATGAAAAAGCATTACAGGAAAGTTTCTTCCCTTAGCTTGTGGCTAGTATCACTGTTCCCTGAACCATCCATCCTGATCACAGGCATTTCAAAGGGAGCTGCCCCTTTAGCTTCCTGATTAAAAACAAAGTACAAGAGAAGTCCCATGGGAGTAGCCAGACAAATATAATGTGATGATAGTTTAAGATGGCTAAGATGGCACATCTACTCTGCCTTTTGCATGAATTTTATTCTCCAACTGTATAGGTAAAAAAAAAAAAAAAGTTGCTGCACAGTCCAGCCCAACTGCAGGGGGAGTGTCCCTGAAGCATTTACTTGAAGGCACCGAGGCACATGTCCTTGCATATTCAAAGACATCCTGCTTTGCCAGATGAGGGCCAAGTAGCTATGCAGTATACAGCTGGTCAGAAATGTGACCTTTTTCTCAGAAGGAAAGTCTGAGTTTCTAAACTATTCTAAACTTTGCCAGCCAAGTGAAACTCGTGACACCAACTGCACCACTCTCTGGCATGCAGCTGCGTGGCAAGAACCAGGCCAAGGGCAAGTGTTCTGTCAGAGCTAAGAAACTCAGAGGTAGCAATGGAAATCACAGAATATTCTGAGTTGGAAGGGAGTCACAAGGATCGAGTCTAACCCATAAGTGAACAGCCAATACAGGCATCCAATCTACAACTTCTGTGTTATTAGCACCAGGCTCTAACCAACTAAGCTAATCTCAGGGAAATATGTTTGCAGCCTATTCCAGCTAAGGATTTAGTTTCCATTAGAAAGGAAAAACCAATCAGTCAGTAGTGAAAAACAGAGCTGATTAGCAGTGATATAATTCTGCAGTGCACAGTGTGCTACTTGCCAATAATATATTGAATCAATATCTGAATGACTCAGTCACAAATCAGTACAACTAACTCAGTTGTTCTTACTCATACATAAACATTCCAGATAATTCAAAGTATGGCACTAGATTTACCTTGTCAAGGCAAAGTTTGAGAACAGATTAAGTCAGGGCCAGCGCTCAGGCTCTCTGAGCAATATCTGCAAATCTGGAAAGTGTTAGGTAACCTACACCAAAGCCATCAGGTTATTCCCACATAAGAAATACTGCATCTTGCCAAAGATGCATCCAAAGCTGGTTGTCTAGAGGCCTTTATAAGCCACATAAGTATGAGAGATTTCGTTTCCCTCACTTTCTTTATCAGGAAAATTGCTATCAGCTTAGAAATTGAAGGTCATCTTTGCTCTGTCCAACTGTGCAGGTAGAAAAAAAAATTATCAAATTGCTCCACATTTTGCCACAATCACAGAAGTTATTCAAAGACATGCTTAACCTTTCAACAGTTCAAAAAAAAGTAAAGAAACTTGTATGCCTGTCAAATTCAGCCAGGTACATATCCTGGTTTTTGTTCAGACCAAAAAGATCTTCAGACCACTAATTAAAACATCAAGGTAGCTGAGTAATCAGAGTGAGATAGCACACTGCTGCAAAACACTAATTTTAGGTATTGATCCAGACATTAAACTACATTTGCATCAAGCTTTAGGTAAGGGAGGGAAAAAAATCTATTATGCATAAGACTCCTTGCACATTCAAATCAGAAGAGTATACACACACATTTAAACCATAAAGACAAAATTTGTTCTTAGAATTTCAAATTCTTTTTGGGAATTAAGTTCGTAAAGCACTTTGATTACAGAAAAGTTGAGTTTCCTTTTCATTGAGTTTTCTAACAGTCTCATTACATCATCATCTCTTTTTGTCATCCAAAGACTTTATGCTATGCTTACTTTATGCTACCACATACAAGTCTGAAATATTAAAGCTAAAATTATTGAGTATCTGACCAAACTCTTTCATCTTCAGGAGAGTCTGCATAAGGTGGAAGAAGGAGGCCCAAAACCATTCTTCAGCCTTTTTCTCGCTGTGTTCACTGGAGCTACAGCTCTTCAGCCTCCTCTATGCTCCAGTTTTTAATTACTTAACCATATGTTGTAGCTTAATGAAGAAACTAACTCGCTGGTAAATCAGTGACCTTACTGCATGTGACATTTCTTATGTTCCAGCATAGTAAAAAGCAGAGTATTATTATGTGGTCCCTAAAGTCCTTTTCTGTAAACTAAATACAGGATATATGTACCTATGTACAGACAGGCAGATTTCATACCAAGAACAAAAATATAAACCCAGTCTAAAACCCAAATAGATTTATAAAAGAAATTATGTGTGAACCACTGTGTGAATCCCTTTGGAAATAATACTTACCTATACATAACTCTCAGACAGAGTACAGTAACAGTTACCACATATAAGGCACAATTTCGAGACAGCCACAAGGAGTGGAAAAATACAGAACAAATTCTTTCGACAAAACAGAAAAAAAGATATGGTCAAGTGCAAGCTATATGAAAAGAGACCTGAAATATTCCATAAATCTGCCTCAGATTTTTCCCCAGTGTCAAATATCAAACTTTACTGTCAAGCAGGCAATTAGCAGCTAAATCTCTGCAAGAAGCGATCAAGTAAAAGTAATACAGCCCAAGAAAATATCCCAAGGACGATTCAAACCAATGTGGACTTCAGTGAATGGTCTGATGTTGTACTGCAGAGAAATACATTAGAATATATAGAAAATTATTCACTAGTGAAATTACGCACCAGCTTTTGGAGATAATTGGATCGTCATTCCGTTACACTAACTTTCCTATGAGGAAACAGATGAACCTTGATTGCATCCCCTGGTTCACTGTCTGGTGTAACCCAAAACATCCTGCATGGATTCATCAGCATGTGCAGAGCAGCAGCAAAATCCTATTTGTAATGTATTAGATACGTATAAGCTGTTACTGAAATCCTTACTCCTCTGAAAGGAGGAAAATAATTTGAATTTATACTTGAGAAGAGCAAAAAATACTGTGGGAGGACTGGATATGATTGAAGCAGTCTGCTCTGCCCATTCTATAATCTCTTATTTTGAATGTCCTATATGGGCTCTGCAAATTGAGCTGAAACATCACAAGCTCTTAAATTAGAGCTTTAGGCAGAGGCCTAAAGCCAGACTGGCAGAATCTGTCTGTATTGAAGTTTTATTTTAGATAGAACTGTCACATCTCTGATGTTAAAATGGAATTGCTTAAATAATTTATGACACGTTAAGTGTGAAGTGCGTGATCAAGGTACTGTTTCCAGAAGAGGAATATAGGTTTCACTTACTGAAAAATCAAAATATTTTATTTTGAACAGTCAAATCTCTGCATTTGCAGATGCAGATATTACTTGAGCCAAATGAATTCCTATATTCTACAATTACAGTTAACAAAGAGAAAGACCAGATTTAGTAACTAAATTATAACTGCAGAGAGCTGTATGCTTAATCAGCTTCCCTGGACTTCTACAAGCATAGTACTCCTACAGTGCTCCTTCTAAAACAGAAAACTGGAATACTTCTAAGGCTTTAAAAGAGGCCAACATATCTACTGAGTTTGTGAATTTGTGAGCAGAAGATGTGGCCTCAGAAAGACCAGCATTACGTTCCCTGCTAATTCTGCACACAAATAAGAAAGTAGCAACAAGCATAAAGCACTCATGATGTTACTCCTGAAAGCCCATAAGATGACACTGAGTGTTTGATACACACATGAAGATGGGATCAGCCATGTCAATCATTCCTGGCTCTCCTTAGATTGTCACTGCAGAACTGTGACAAATTGTAGCTACTCCAGTTTCTAGTAACTAAAATGCACCTAAGCAGTGCAGCATGCTCTACTGCTGGGCTGTCCTCAAGGGGAAGTATTTGTTCCTCACATGCAGTCTGAATCTCTTATTTCAGCTTCTGCAAGTTGCCTTTCACATCCTGCCCACACGTGGCTGGTTTTTCTCCTCAACAACCTCTCCACAAGTACTCAGGGCTGCTGCTAGAGAGCCCCAAAGCTCCTGATCCATACTGAAACAGCCCTGGTCCCTCAGCCTCTCCCCACAGGACAAGGGCTCCTACCCTGACCATCCTGGGGGCCTCTGCTGACTGTCTTTCTGGCACTGGGGATGGCGCTTGTCCAAAGCTGCGTGCAGTAGTCCAGATCAGGCCTAACAAGTGACAAGTAGAGGGAGTTCATCATTCCTCTTTTCTGTAACTGATGCAGCTTGACTGTAGGTTTTGTGAAAGCAGAGTGGTTGTTCCTCCTATTTGTTTAACAAGCCTCATGTATTCATATACATACATTTTATCATTCCTGAGATCTCCCTTGTAAGTATCACTCTGCATCTTAATCTACAGTATCATTACTTCCCAAATTGTCCCTTATTTAAGCTCTCTTCACTAGGCTGGCCAGCCTGCTGGCAAAGGCACTGTTGCCCCATTTGATCAGGTAGATCCTCCTCTCCGCAGCAGTCCCTGATCTTCAAAAAGCATCCTGTAGATGTAAGAGCCAGTTTTCCATCTAAAACATCAGTTCTAGCCAGGTCTCCACACAGATATATCAATCTATTTTCCATCTTTCATGGTTCTACACAGATTGGTCCCCTCCTCCTGCAGGCAGGTTGCTGCATCCTTCTCCCCTGCCCCAGCCCAACCTCCAGGGTTTTGTTGAAGGTCCAGGCTGCACCAGGGAAGCTGCCGGAGGAAAGACTCTGCCCTGCAGATCAGCACTGCCCAGTGGTGGTCACTGAGTAGGCCTATTCCATCCCCAGCAGAGCTTGGCCAATCTCTAGTTGCACTATTTCCTTAGCGCAGATTCTGCCTCCAGAAATGACCACTGTCTGTCTCCTCATAGAAACAGCCCCTGGAATAAATGGGGCCTATCCTGATCCAACACAAGGGTCATTTCGGTTATAGAAAGGCTAGTAAGTAAAGTAGGTAGGTCCCTTCCCTTTATACAATTGTCTCTTCAAGAAACTGTCACTATCCAGTTTCTACTCTGCACTGAGACATAACACAGGGCTCTAAAATTTTATAGCTTTTGAGTTTAATAATACCTAATAAAAAGGATATCCCAAAAAACTTGCAGCAGGCTCAGAACAGAGAGACATAAGGCACAGGCATACAACAGTTGCATTTACTGTAGCCACTGAAAGCAATTATTACATAAAATTACTCAAGAGTATCAAGCAAAAATAGACTTCTTATAAAGTGAAATTTTTCACTCCCAGTGGTGACAGTGCTGCTATGAGTTGTAACAGCCCCAAGAGATGGCAAATATATACATGCACTTTTAATCACTGCAAAATGCTGACACTTGGTTCTTTCCCAAATCCTACTGAAAGGCATTTTTCATATATTGACTCTAACAGTCACTCTCTCAATTATTTTAGACACAAACTGTTATTATATATCAATGTTAATATAATTAGGTCAGCTATCAAAAGGGGTTTTTTTAAGGAAAGTCTCCCTGCAAAATATTTCAAGTTGGACTTGAATAACCACTTCTCAGCAGAAAAATGCTCTACTGAGACTTTAAAAGCAACTCTGAATTAAATTCATCTCATAACAAACCTGACATTCTCTGCTCCCCGACTTTGCTCAGCTCACTTGCAGACCCTTTGGTTATTCTCAGTCTTGCATCTTTCTCAAGCCCTACCAAAGACCATTCAAAATATCAGTACTGGGCAGAACTCGTAACAGAAAAACTGTCAGCATTTTGCAGTTGGCAACGCAATAAAAAATAAGCTGCAGCCTTACTTCAAAGGATCTTGTTTTCCAGGCAAATCCTTTGGCTTATAAACCTTGTTGAAGAGTCCATGATGCAAAGCTGAGGCTCTCTCTGAGCTGACCTTGGAATTCCCTGAGAAGCTGAAAATCCAAGGTAGGGGCCAATAAGTGTGCTCAAAGGGACTTAGGCATTTGAACTTCTCCTTGAGTTTTCCTGCTCAACAATGCCAAGGTAAAACTGAGATTTTATGGCGTTGATATGAAAATCATACCCTAGAAGTCTTCAAAGCCACAACTGAATTAATCAAAATTATTTGTGTTTATTTGGAAAACTTTGCTTTATGTGGTTTAAGATGAGAGACTATGAAAGAAGGGGGCCTTCTGCTGTAAGGGAGCAGAATATCAGAAGGCATTTGAAGAATCCTGCCAGCAGGCTGAGGGAGGTGATCCTTCCCCTTGACTCAGAGTTGACTTTTATTTCTCCAACAAGATCTCTCTCTTGTGCTGCAAAGTAATACTGATCACCAGAGGAAACTTTTACAAAATCTTGAGGTGAGGTCTCAGGTATTTGTTATGACAATAGCATTTTGAAAAGTATAAAAAGGTAGTCAGAATGTAGGAAGTCTCCCTTAAATTACAAGTATTATTTAGTTCTGTTCTTAAACATTCGGTTCTGGCTGCTCTCCAATAGCAGAAAACAAGCTAGAAGACTGCAAGAGCAGGGACCAATCTGAATAATCATGGGACAATGTCACATACAGTCTAAACAAATCTATTTACCAACCAATAAATAAGAGACTAATAACTGACTCTTTCTGGAAAGTGAAAATTTGGAACTACCAGAAATGGCATCAGTTTTTTTCCTAGTATTAAATATATATTTACACCTGATTCCACTGACAAACATTTATATAATAGAAAAATATATCAATCCATTTAATTAGATATGGAAAGCGTTTAATTTTATGCTGGATGCAAGGGCAAATGTAAAGACTTTGAAACAGTGAGTTTTTAAATATTTACTCTGAAACAACAAATATTAGCAGGAAGCTGTGAATACATAATTAAATCAAAGTAACAGTATGATACCTTACGAATCTGGAAATAAATTTCCCGCCCATCAAACATCATCACTCATTTAAAACACTTCCATTATATAGCATTTTCCTTGTACCATTTTCCTTCATGATCCCCCTGTTTTCCTATAATAAGTCAAACTGGTTTTTGTGTGACCTTAAGAAACCAAAGAACACAAGACAAAGAAAAAAAAAAACAAAACAACATGAAAACCTACAAACTGCTTAGTGAGGTACCTGAAGACTTTTAATTGAGGGCTTAATAGAGATCAGTGTCATTTTCTAGCAGCTAAAATTTTTTTAAATTATTATGATTAGTCACACAAGATTTAAGAAGGATGATACATGGTGAAAAAAAATAAAACCACAGGAGCTAATATATTTTAAAATTATCAAAGAAAACTAATAGCATATTTTGGTTTTTAAATTTATAACTTGTAGAATAGTGTACAAATACAAATCAACTTTACCTATTTCACCTGTGTACTTGTAGAATGGCAGTCAAAAAAAAAAGTAAGAAAATCACACGCATACCTGAAGAGACAGCCTACAGATAACAGATTAAGGAAAAGTTGATCTTACAGAAATCTGAATTCCTAAATTATTTTCCCTATATATTAGAAAATATAGCAAAAATGTGAGTCTATGTCAATCAGTTTTAGAACCATGAAAGTGAAGGACACTAGTTCAATCTTGGTACGCTACAACCAAAGAAAATTAGCTCAATTTGAAGGCAATAAAAAAGTCAGTTATGAGCTAGATTTTCAGCTCATTTGCACTAACTGAGAATCTCAGTCATATACTTGTGCAACCACTGAGTGCAGGTGCTGCTTTACTGCCATGGTAAGAGTAATAAACACCTCCGCTTGGAACTCTTAATTATAGATGACAAACTATAAATCACCACCTTATTGCAATATCAGAAGGCTCAAGATGTGATTCATCATGTCAACATCCCAAAAAATAAAATTAATCCCTCTGCTTTGCTTAGCAGAAGACGTAGATTTATTACATTTATTTATGAGCAAGTAACAATTAGGGCCATGCTCGTCTTGAATATTCCTTTTGTCCAGCCTTCTGCCACTGCCTGTATTGTTTTGCACTTGATACTATTTGATACCCATCCCGTGTAAGCATAAAACAATGTAAGGTGAAGGCAGTGGAGAAGCAAGTACTGTATTTTAACGCACACTGAATCCTAGGGAATATTTGTTACCCTTAAGAACAGTCCTATTCATCAACTTCCATGAATTAAAAAAAAAAAATTAAAAAATCACATTATAACACAGAAAAATAAATTATTAAATGTTCACTGAGAAAGCATCAGCTACTTATTGTGTGTCTGTATCAGTATATATGCAAAAATGTATTTTGTCCAAGTGACTAGCTATTGTAATCTAGGCAAGTAGCTCTTTAGATGCTTGCTCTGAAACATATTGGAAATTTAACAGCTTCAAATGAACAGTGGCAATTGTTATTCAATGCCAATAAGAAGAAAATCAGAGTTTGGCCGGTGGGGAAAAATATTGACAGTTGAAATCAGTTTAAATCCTGGGGTAGTGAATAAGGATTTCTCACAATTATATTTCACTATTCTTTAAGCTCACCCATGTTGTTTTATGCTATAATGGTAATAAAAGTCAGGCATGCAGGCAGGAACTTTTTAATGGAAGAAACACTCTGTCAGGAGGAGCAGCAGCTGAACATATCAGTCTTTTGTGTATCATGGGGTGTTCTAACCATAGCAGGACTAAATTACTCTTCAGAAAAAAACCTCCTTGACCATCATTACTGTGATCACCAACTTGAAGCTATATACTTTTCCTGAGGATACGAACTAAGCCCTTATAGTCCATCTGAGCAGAAAAAGACCAAATTTTAGAGTAAATCTATGCAAATTAAAAAGGCAATGAAAAATGTTTAGCCGTTTCTTATGATTTGTCTACCCTTTTTCCAAAGGTTTGAATTGCCAATTATGTGCATTATCATTTCAAATAGCACATGATAGGCCAAAAGCCCTAAAACACAAGTATGGTTATATTCTGGCATGTTAGCATTTTGACCAAAAAAAAATCCTGCTACTTGAACAGAAAGCCAAACAAGTATTACATATTTGAACAAAGCTGCCATAGAACAAGACTACTGAGAAAAGCAACCAACAATAACAATACAGCTGCTTAAAAAACAACCGATAGTTGTAACATGATGTACATTCTCTCAAGAAAAGTGATATTGCTATAGGTAGTACAAGATCTTCACTGAAAAGGATGACTAGGATTATGCAGGTCAGGAAATTAATCCTCCATAAGGTTCTAAGAAGGAGTTGAGGTTTCTCATACATTTTGTGGAGAAATAAACTCCTGATCATAAACACACAATAATTAAATTACAAGGTGCAAATTATGCTTTACTGCAATGGATTAGATATTTCCAATACAAGACCCAGGTCACAGCTGTCCTAAATGTAAGGCTGATGAAAAAAACAAAATCAATTACAACAGCAGTAGCATTTCCCTTCCAGTCCCTCAGAGAACCAGAATCTACCGGGTAGCCCAAAGGATAAATATCCACAGTGCTACATCCAGTTGCAACAGGCCTGTGTTCCCGGTTAAGGCTTGCCCCATTCTGTACAAGGGCAGCAGCAGACCCAATCCCTTCATTATGCACACTCTGCCAGTTTTAAGAACAGTGCTACAGGAGAGACAAACACCATTGTGTTGATCCTTGAGGGAAGGCAAAGGAGATTGGAATGGATACAAAGCCTAATGCAATTGCAAAAGACATCAACAGCTTATCCACTGCATTAAACTCAGTGTAAACACCAAATGTACTAAAAGATGTTTTAACTTTCCTCAAATTCTCTGCACAATTGATCCACAGTCATCTGAGTACTCACTGAAGCTTAGCAGCCTACTTTTTTCCATTGACTGCAAATAGCCTGTTTGGTTCCCTAACCTGCGTTACAGCCAACACTGTGCTCAGTGGAAAAGGCTGTTGGCAGTGTCTAGCTATTCTAGAAACTGTAATACAATCACACATAGTATGCTGGTTCTCAGTCTAATTCCTCTAATTCCTCTGGGAATTCCTCCCTTGCTGTTTTCTTTCAACCCTTGGGGGAATATATAAATGAAGAGTTCAAATTGAGCCTGTGTCACAGGTTTCCAGTCTATCTCGTATCTATGAGATAAGCAGGAGAGCTTGAAAACTTATCTGAAACAAGATTGCTGAACTCACCCCAATTAAATCTCCATGTACAAGTGCCAATATCACAAAAATCATCATCAAACTTGGAAGTAATTGGCAAATCAGCTAGAAAACTTGATAAAGAAGACCATTACCTTCTCCTCCAAACAGTGGTAAGGCTAGCTAGATACAGAGGTCGGTCATTGTGGAGAAATACATGACTGCCATCACCCACAGTGTCCGTGATTCATTAACTAGTTTCAAATACTTTTTAAATACTTTAGCCAAACACTTTTTCTTTAGAAAGCAAGAAAAATGGTAGGTGCAAATTGGCAATTCATATTTTGATGATGAGCATACTCAGGTAGGGGAAAAAAAAAAAAAGTCCTTCCAGTTCATATTTAATTGCAATTAATTTGCAAGGAACAAGCAGTGATATTGTTAGTCATGATCAGGGAAAGAAACAGTTAAGGTAAATATCAGATCTGTCTGAATGAAAACATTTGTTTGAAATATTTAAGTCAGTTGTGTTCTAAAGAGAAAAACATAGCTTAAAAATACCCCTATTTCTGTAAACAATAGCAACAGTTTCACTATATATTTTAATACCCCTTCCACTGAAATTTCTTTCCCCATATCAGTAAGCAAGTAAGCAGCTGTGCAGCCTTTGGGGTAAGGTTGTTATTTGTTTTTAAAAAAAAAAATTCACTAATCATTAATTCCTCTCAAATAAGAGGTTTCAGGAAACAGGGATGTGTGCCATTTTCTTTATAGATAAGCCTAATCAAAGACTGGCCAGAACTCACTGCAATCAATCTTATTCTTTGAAATATTTGAACATAAACTACTTAAGGTATAATTTGCATGATACTTCAAATAAATAAACATAGCACCCCTAGAATGACACTAATAATGAGAAAAATCAGAAAGTCTTGGTCTAAAAAATTAATTGATTTAGACAGGTCCTTGGCAGTTAGAAAGGGCATTGTTACCTTCTATCTTCCCTACCAACTGCAGTGATCTGCAGGATAACAAATTCAAGTGAAAGACGGTTCATTTATTTCTTGACTAGCAAATGCACAGTTGCCTTGAGCTCATGTAAAACAGTTTTCAAAGGAAACCCCATGAAAGTGGAACATATGTTAGTTGTTCTTATATTATTTCTAACAGAACAGCAACGTGAAATTCTGAGTTTAACTAAGCTTAAAGATACAATGCTGTCTTTAAAACAATGTACCCATATTTCTCATGCTTCCTTCATCCATCTCGCTTGTTTTGTAAGACTAAGAAAATCCTATGCTTAGCAAAGACAGGAAACCTGTAAATTATTGCTAATCTGTAAGTGAGGTTGTTACAACTGCTTTCGAAAGGTACTAAGTCTTCTCTTTTTCTGCATTTTGCAAGGAAGATTTCCATTTCATTGTTTAATCCTAATGATACACTGAGCCTGCATTTGGCACTATACAGATGCCAGATTGCATCCACATCACCTTCCAGGAACCACTGAGCAGAAAGATTTAGGTTCCCATCCAGCCCTTCAGCAAAGAGCATGCATGTAAACTTTAGAAAATGAGTAGTGCCATTAGCAGACAGCCTGTGTGCTTAGACATGTGTGTGCACTTGTTGTAAAGTCAGATCACTAGTTTACTATTATCATTTAAAAGTAGTAAACTCCATTTAAATATATGCATGTAAGCATCTCCCAGGGCAAAGACCAAAAAAAACCCCTCAAACCACTGCAATAGTGAATATAATAATGGCACTTATTATTTAGAGTAGGTGACTTTGGAAGACTTCACCACCAAAGAAATTCAGGTACCTGTTCGCCTTCCTAAATTAACATATTTATGTCATTCTTTTTTCCTACAAAACCAGAATTATGTTCACTAACTCAAAACAGGGTTCATTCTTCTTGAAGCTGCAAACATAAGGCATGTCCAGTATTTCAACCTTGCTCTACTTGCATATGGCACACAACAATATACTACAATAAAGAATGACAGACCATAAGCAGGATACTCTACTGTGCTGCACACACTGTGTAATTCATTGTTTCACTGTTCATTCACTGTAAAGGTGTTTTTGAGGATGTTTATTGTTATATCTTTCTTCTCATCCATTCATTGGCTCATGTATGATATCAGAGGACTTACAGAGGAGGCATTAAATATCAAAGGAAATCAGGTCAGCGTCTTTTTCCTCAGAGAAGCCCTGAAATCAGAGGTAGTGGGAAGTACTGCTTGAGCAATGACTCCCAGATTGCACTGCAGTGAGAGACTCAAAGAAATCTGTAGCAGAAGGAACAATGATAGTAGGTCCTCCACAGACAGTTCCCTGACCAAAAAAAAGACCTATTAAATGAATAGAAATCAAACTCAGCTTTAGAAGCTCTACAGTGAAAATGGGTAGTGGGTGGGAGAATGTTCTATCAGAGAATCATTACAGGCTTGCTCTAGCCTTCTGCTCTCCCTAAAGCTCACCCTTTTAGCCACCGTTGAGGGAGAAAAATAGAAGAAAAAAAAAGTCTCCTCAAAGACAACCCGCTGAAAAAGACCTGGACTGTAGCAAATCAGTTCACTCCATGACCACCACCCTAATGTTTTTAAATTCACATCTTCTTATTTTCATTTTCTTATTACCAGAAATGATGACTTTTAGAGTAAATTCTAAATATAAATTCCGCCTTTGCCTGCCACATTCTTAGACATTAGACTTGTGCCTTAAATATCATGGCACAAATTTATTAAAGCAGTAACTTTGCTCAAAGAGTTTGTTATTGCAATTTAACAGGTACTATAGGAAAAGCTGAATGAACAGGGAACATTAGCACAGGGTACATCAGTATTGCCTAATAAAATATTGTGATCCTTGAGCAAGATACTACTAATAAGATCAGGAAGTCTAGATACCAGATAAAGGGGGTTTGCCTTGAGCTATTTAATAAAATACAAACCCCATGCTAGACCCTTTATTTCAAGTTTACATAAGCTGACAGGGAGAAAAAAAAAGGAAACTGAACAGGAAAGGAATAAAATCAGGAAGCAGCAATGCAGTTTATGAAGGCCTGAGAGAAATGAGCAGAAAGTAAGTATTTACAAGCTCTAAGTATTATAGCCTCCAAAATAAGTATTTATGGGCTCTAAGATCAGGCCAGATTCAGACTAAAATTCAGCCCAAAGCAAGGTCTGGCAGGCAAGTTCTGCACTTCCACTTTTATTCATGAGAATAGCTGAAAGTCTCACCTACAACTTTATAAATGGTAATTCTGCAGTCCTCTTCCACCCCTGAAGGAAGTCTTACCATACTTGCAAACAAACTTCAGAGCTATCTGCCTGTCTGCTTACATATCCCTTTCACTCCAATGGTTCTCCTGCATTTGAACGGTGCTTCAGGACTCTACACCCAGCAGAAATGCTGCCACCACAGTGAGCACTTTACAAGGGCTGCAGGAGGTAATGATTTAAGATATGCAAAGCCACTAAGTGATTATTTTACATTTAGCTCTAGTATGTAGCTACATGCTGAGTCACAACAGTTACTTTCCAAGCAAATACTTCCTTAACTGAATGCTCCTATACTTTCAAAAGTAATAATATCTTGGTTTAATAGTCTTTTAAAAGAAAAAATTGTTTCTTCTTTCAAAAACTATTTCCAACTGTGAGAATGTGACATGAATTATAAATTCACTAGTACAACTACAGAACACGAACCATCCCATATATATTCTTTCCATTCATGTTTGAAAATCTTTATTGCCAGCTTCTCTGTAGGTGCCTTCCAACTTACTACTTGCTCTCCTGTTTCCTAGTACTGAAACAAAATCACAAGACAGATATTTTGTGCTATGAAAAAGCTTCACCTTGCTTGTAAGTCTATGTCTTTGCAGTTGAAAGTTACTATGTAACCCTTCTCTTAGCAGTTCAGTAAGGGCTCATTGCAGTGGAACAGTATTTTTTTAATTCTTTTTAACTTATAAAAAGTGTAATACTACATTCCTGTGATAAAAACCTTAATAGATAAATATAGACCAAGTTTTCATCAAAAAATCCCACATCCTCTAAGCTATTATTTTGACTTTAATTTTTTAAATCCAGCTTTGATTATTTTGAATATATCTCCTCCCAAAAATTCAATGACTTAGCTGTCATAAAAGCCTGTGGCAAACTTGCTTGTTGAGACTCTGGAAATAACAAAGGATATAAATAGTACATTTCCATCACCCCTACATCGGCAGCATCCTGGCACACCCAAGTTGTCACTCAGAATGCCTTCATTTTTAATTCATTTTACTCTGACACAAAGCAAGCCAAGCCAACAGAAACTCAACTGGTCAAGTTCACAGAAGAAAAATATATGCATGTCTGAGCAGCCACCATAGTGCTGGGCATGTAGAATATTTCTGTATTAGAAGTTTCAAATAAACTCTTGTAACAGCGTCTCCTGTGGGGAGAGCTGCTGCTTCTACATTCTTCGTTCTTGGTTTTATATTTGGTTGCTAATACAATGGATTTGTTCTCCCTTGAAGGATGATTTTCTAGTTTGCACAAGAGCTGATGTGAAATCTCACAAATAAGACTTACCTGGGGTTTTAAAAAAAAGCTATACGACAACCAGGCTCTGCAATGCCATGGAACTTGCAACTTTCCAACTTAACCAGGCTCTATAAACAACAGGGTCCAGTCACAGCTGATACTACAGCAGCTACAGTTCTTTACTTCTCCCTCACTAGATAAGGTTCATTAACAAAGTTGGGGTGGGAAACAAGCACAAAGTACCCTCCCGAAAATACTGAACTTTACTCTGAGAACTTTGACTTTTAAATGGGAAAATTATAAAACCTAGGTTTTCTTACAGACTTCCTGGTTTTTTGATCAGAGCAATATACTATAGTTCCTTGAAAATCCTTCTTCAAGGGAGATCAATTATTTTGTATTAGCAACCAAGTATAAAATGGAGAATGTGGAAGCAGCAGCTCTCCCCACAGGAGACACTTTGAAATCTGCTATAACTGCAGATTAGAAGAAGTAATAAACATCAAATTAGAAAGGGTAGCAATCTTCTATTGCAGTGTTTTAATTGGGAAGGAGGCGAGGGAAAGAGGGGATATTGGGAAATTGGAATGGTTTCAGCACTCAAAGTTTTAATGTAGTCTGTAGCTCAGAAATACCAGTGGTGTAAGTAGGCTTATACCTAAAAGATTTCCCTGAAATTTTCAGGAGGTATTTTTGTGTAGCCTCTGTGAATCACTGAGTGAATACCATGAATTAATCAGGTCAAAAAAGGCAAATTTTCTATTTGCGTATGAGAATGGGAAATCTTCTTATTTTTCCCTAGGAAAGCAGGGTAATACAAGCACTAAGACCCTTGTTTCATTTGCAATGTACCCCCACCCCTTTACTACCCAACAATATAAATGACACAAGATAATAATTTTAGCATACAGTCCTCAAACTCACAATCGTTGTCAGAATACCTCTATACCAGAAGAAAAGAAGATTTGAAGTCATGCTCCAAATTTTCAAGTCTTCCAAGTGAGATTCAGAAGCTACAAATAAACTTGACATCTGCAATACTTCAGAACAGAATTAGTAGGCACATGAATCAGCATGTCCCACCAAAGAAGAATCGGCACAGCTTTTGTCAAGAGAAGTCACAACTCCCAGATTTCTGTGTTTGAGGAAAGAACCAAGAAGGAAACAGACAAAGAAGATCCAGCTGAAAACAGCCTACTCCAATTGCTGAAGGCCCTTCAGAAAAATCTGTATGGAGAACAAACAGTCATGAGAAGAATGGTTTAAATAAAGATGGTAATAATAAATAATCATTAAATGTAAAAAGACAAAAAAAGTAGCTATTTGTTTGCCTAATCTAATACCTCAGTGGAGGGAAGGACCTGGGCAGTCTCATATTTTCTTAATCAATCTAAGAAAAAAAAGAAAAGGAGTGTCTAGGACAACCATATACTACTGCTATATGCTCCAGTTTTGTCAAATTTTGTCCAGCTTTTTATAAACATTTGAATTCTGAATAAGAGCGAGCATAGAACAATTCGAGGAAGAGAGGACATTGGGCAAGGAGGACACACATGAGGAAAAAACCTCTTCCAAATGTTCAGTGAAAAAACTGGTTGTGAAGGAAAGGTCTGGAACCAGAAAAACAAACAGTTCTCTGATCTTCACTGAAAAAGACACTCTTCCAGTGCTGAAATGAAAACAGAGACAGGAATCGAGACAGAAGGATGGGAGAACACCAAACAAGGGATAGAAAACCTTATACCAAACTAAAAGCAACATATATTACAAAAAAAACCCAAACAACGTAACACACCCACAAAACTTTCCTTTAGCTCTCACATTTCCTTAACTGAAATTGCAGTAGTCCCGAAGCAAATCCCTATTGTATCCAAGAAAGCAACCAAGACAGATAGGACAAGCCATGATACCGGAAAGATATGAGACTGTGGGAAACTACTACCAGGAGAGAGATGTACAGAAGGCTGAGGGAAGAGAAGGAAATTACGCAGGGAGAAGAGCAACACAATACAAGAATCATCACAGCATTTTTCTTCATTCTGTATGTTCATGATAAACACAATAATGAATCTGCTTAGAAATCAAAACTTCCAGAATTAGCACAGCAGTTTGAGACTAAAATGCCCTTTTTCATAGGAAGAATTTGAGTCCTAAACTATAACAATTTTATTTTGTAACTTCAAGCAGACCTTCACTTCTTGCTGATACTTAGCAAGAAGGTTTTTTTGCTAAACATCAAAGCTTCTGTAGGTCTTGATGAGCAAGGAAATATTATCAGAAATTTAAAGAACTAAAAAAAAAAAAAAGCAGTCCCTACTAAAAATACTGAAGAAAACTCCATTTGCATATAAATAAGATAATGCATGAACAGACATCAATACTGAGAACAAACTTCTAATTCCCCTGTAAGATTCTGCTGAAACAATAAGATCTGACGGAAAAGGTCAGAGTTAATGAAATAATAAGGCCTCAAGATGAAAATAATAAATAATACACAGTTTTATACATTATTATGCAGTTTTGTACAATAGGGCACTTGGTAGGAGAATTGATTATGACACTACATGAGAAAGTCATAAACCATCAATCTGGCACCAAAGTGAGAGATTATGATTTATTTTAATAATATTCAGATGTCAGCCATATAAGCGTTCTGGGAAATGTAGTACAAAATATCCCTCAGCTAAAGTATTAATTCTGAGCTGAAAGTCATGGAAGTCATTTTGAAAAAGTAATTTCCATAAAGAGGAAGAAGATTTGCACAACAACCTTTAATTTCTGCAGTTACTTCTAATATATTTGCATTCTAAAAGGCTTCGCACAAAATACTGGACTAAAATACGTAACTCTTATCAATGAGCATTTCCATAAGTTCACTCTTGCTTCTCAACTATTACAACATGATAATGACAAACAGAAGAATACATCTGTCACCTGTCTCTGTCAATGCACTAGTTCTGCAATTAGGTTTTAAACCCACAAGTTATTAATCACTATGAGAATCTATCTCAATACAAAGACTTTATTCCGTGCCACTGCTAAAATACTCATTTTAATTGGAGAGAATTTTTGGCAATGCAAATACAGGGTCACAAAAACAAGCTGTAAGGAAAGATTTAGTTGCATCGATGTCATGTACATTGTACAAGACACAAATTATGTCTTTTTTTCACCTCCGAGTCAGACTCCTTAGAATCTATTCATCTTAGCAGAGCAGATTTTAACAGTTGAGCTTTTTGAAAGCCTTAATTATGTTGATCTTCTTATATCAAAGTATCTTTCTATTCTGACCACCCACATTGTCAAAATGTCAAAAGGTACCTGCTTGACAACAGCTTTTTCTTTTTTATTTTTTTTGGATGGGTGAGGGAGCAATTATTTCAGTCATTTTACTGTAAAGCACCTTGCAAAAACAAGAAGGCAGAGTTGAAAAATGTCAAATGAAACTGCAATATAAACTTCTGCCTTAACATTTCAGAAAATGGCAACTTTTATGAAGTGGCAACTATCACCAACTACTCTTTACTAAGCTATCTGTTTGAAAGATTGAGATAGGTCAGGTGGATTCTGTGAGGACATCAGAACATCTCAAAGGCATCAGTATCAGAAGGACAGTAATGCAGGAAGAGTTAGCCTTCAACAGAGCTACTTTCTAAGAAATTAACTTCAGATCAGCTCTTATAAAATAATTTCCAGTAATCTCCAGCTTCTTTATCCCTCTCAAAGGGATCCTTTCCTCCCACAGATCCCAGAACAGAGGGGACAAATGCAAGGGGCAAAATGAAGAATTACCTATATTCAACATGTGAGATAACAGCATATCCACTATTATTTTAGAGGTAAACATTATTAAACACAGCTACCTAGGTAAAGAAAGCCTTGCAGAAAGTGGAAATGGGATATTATAAGTCTAAAATAAGAAGGCAGTTTCTCTTCTCCTCTCCATTTTTTGCTAGGTAGGGAAAAGACTACAAAGTACACTGAGGAAGACGCACTATGCATTCACATTCTAAAGAAACATGACGACTGCATGGGAGACATTACTAGACTAACTCATTTGGAGTGGTAATTTTTCACTGACAGATGAAAAGACAAATTTCCATTGAGTAATCCACCTATCTCTGATGCGGTTTTTGTTCTCTGAAAATACACCTTTTCACTGTCAGCCAAAGGTAGTTTGCTTTGTGCTGCAGTTTTATCTTTTTTCCCTACAATGCCTGACAACAGGGTTTTGAGATAATATCCTTTACAATGTCTCATGTGGTGCAGATAATTATGAGTTTGCACGAGTCTGTGTTGTCCATATCTATCCATTTATTCAAATACGTATCAAAATCGGTAGGGTGCACTAACAAAATCCAAGTGAGCATACAAGAATGTTATTCTACCTCTCCTAGGATAAACATCTACTGCTGTGAACAATTCAGTCTTTAAATGTCATCAGCATGCAAGAAAATAGAAAATTACAAATCAATGTATACCACAGACTTAAGTGCATTTTCCAGCTGCTAAAATAAATGATTCTCATATGCGCAACAGAGAACATCTGAAACAAATCGTGCCATGGAAATGCTTGATTAAAACCATCTCCATTGACTGTTTTCCACTAGAACATTGAATGTGTCATTTTTTTGAAGCAGTGTGGCCAAAGTATCATAATTTACTAGTAATAATAGCAACGTTTATAATCCATTCTGCAACCAGAGCATTTTCTGCAGCATCATAATGCATAATACTCAATTTTCCTTAATAAGATTCCATCTTATTAAAACTTTGCTGTTACAATGCACATCTTGCTTCTTAATTCAGAAAAGCATTTATTTCTTGCTACCTGCTAGAGTCATCTTTCAACCATCACTGGTATTGCATATTACTTAAGACTAATCTACTTACTGCAAATTACATCCATGTGCCATATTATTGGGCTTCCACACAAGCTGAACTACCTTTGTCCATCAGGTGTAAGAAATATTGTACAGTTGTGTCACATTACAGCTGTGTCTCATTTAACCTCATCACATACATAATAGACTGCTCTTAGCTACCATCAGAAGCTGTAAATCAATTTCAGAATCAGTGTAGCCTGCAGATTTTTTATTTTTTCATTTTTTAATTCAGGAGGAGGACTCTCTAATAACTGAGAATGCTAACAGATTTTCAGCCTTGGGGTTGCCTTTTTTTTTTTTTTAATCAAATAATTTAGCATTCTGTTGTGTGTTGTGCAGAATAATTCAGAAGAACACCCAGGCTAACACTATGGCCCCATTCCTGAACTGTATCAACACAGTCCTATGCGAACAAGTTAACCCTATGTTGCTGTAGCTATACTTTTCTTTGAACCTGCACACAGTTTTACAAATCTACACTAAGGAACTCCTTTGCCAAAGGTTGCACTGCCAAAAGCTTAATACAAATTGTCAGACCTTCCAAACATATAATAAAAATAATAGTTGGGGTTACTCCTTAGAAACTTTGCCTTTTTTTTGAGGTTTTTAGGTAAAGCAGAACATTTTCAGAACCTATCCAGCTTCACGTTGTACAGAAAGCTGAGAAATTCTAAGGGAGAACTAGACAAAACCATTGTTATGATATCAAGACAAATATAGAAGTCATTTGCAGAGGAGGGGCTGTGAAGAATTTTAAAGTCTATACAAATTGTTGATCCTTGGTTCACTGATAAAGATCTGCTGGCACAAGAAACATTTCAAAGCAATCTCTTGCTTCAGCTTAGCTGAACAATTACATTCCAACCATGCAAATTAACTGAGAGGAAGTGAAATACAAACCACTTTCTACGCAAAGCTTAGCAGCAAAGTCCAACTCTGACTCCACTCACACATTTTACAGTGGAACCGTCCTGACTCTTCCACCCAAAGAAAATTACTTCATATACCCTATAGAAGTTAACACAGGAAGATATAGAAACACTGGGATTGACTCAGGTACAGGGAAAATAAGGAGCCTGGAACAGAATTCACTGAGGAGACAGGAACTGCTAGTTGGGAGCTGAATGCTACTGAACAAACAATTGGTTAGAGCCTGGTGCTGGTAACACCAAGGTTTCAATTCCTGTTCAATCCCTTTAGGGGCCATTCACTTAGGAGTTGAACTCGATTGTCCTTGTAGGTTCCTTCCAACTCAGAATATTCTGTGAAATCTGAGAAAATTATTCAAGACAAAAAGTGCAGAAGCCCCAAGGTCAACAGTGAGGATGAACTAGAACTGCACACTTAGTAAATCGCTCTTCAATGAGTGACTGTAGGGCAGTGATAACCAAGCACATATCATCAAATGAATCCTGAACTACAAACTAAAGATTGCTCATCAGTGCAACCCCATGGGGAGAGCAGATACTTGGAAAGGACATTTGCGTGACTGTTCCTAGATTTACTGCTGCAGTTTCAAGATACATTGGCTGGAAAGGGGAAAAGGGAAAGGACATGAACTTCACTTTGCTCAGCTAACCCAGTATAACTGGAGCAGCAGTTCAGCTACTTTTAGAATTCTTTTCAGCATCTATTTCCAATCACTAATCTTCACTTAGGGAAAGAAAAATTTATTTTTCAGAGAGACCTTACAAAATTGTCTTTCTCACAGTAATCTGATTATGAAATATTACAAGAAGATGCAATTTACCATTCATTACATGACTGCAGGTGCTTCAACACAAGATCAGTGCTTCCAGTGTAATGCTAGAAAGACAGAGAAAAAAATTTTCTAAAGAGCACAGGGATACCCCTTCTCAAAAAGTCAATGAAGGAAATAAGAATACCAAGAAGTAAATTATGTATCGACTGAACTTTACACATTTCAAATGTATGATCTCATTTAACTATACTTATCACTTAAATCCTGCTGAGATCAAACCCTTTCCTGCAGATATACTTCTGTCAATATTCTCACTGAAAAAGAATATGGGACTATGGAAGAAGCAGGTGGTGATTTTATTCACAAACTAGATGTATGCACAGATACTCAAAGAGATTTTGTAGAAAGTACTTTTCAAGTCACTGGTTAAAATTCAGTCAAAGAAATTCAACATAGCCTCCCTTCATTATAAGATATGCTACCTTACAGGTAGCAGGATAAGATCAGCCACATAACTGAAAAGCAGGCAACACAGACAGAAACTCTTTGCTTGTCAAAACCTATTTCTCCCCACAGTTAACTGAAGAAATGTGAAAGCAATGAAACTGCAGCTTTATGCTACTGCAAGCTGGAAATTCTGGATGATGATGATATTAACATGCTGCATCATCCTTAGTATCTCCAGAGGAAGTAAAACTGAAAGGATGTGACTGCAGAGCTAGTTGCCTGTGTCTAGAGGTGACATTCCCAGGGTGAAGTTGCTGATGCACTGTTCTTGGTCCACTTAGAATATCTCTGCCTAAAGGAAGTACTTTCCACAGCCTTAAATTCACTTAAAATTCTAACCAGGAAAAGGATCACCCGTAATATCAACAGGAGTTTTTTAAACCCAGTCAGTAAGATTAACCAATTTCAGTGCAAATTACAAAATTCTTTTCAGTTTAAATTAACTCATTAAACTCACTTACATGTTTTCATTAAATTCCCCTTTATGCTAACATTCTTTAGTGGCAGGAACACACACCGAGGCCCAGAGAAATTCTGGACCATGACGACATGGCCCAAAACCCTGCCAGGTTATACACAGCACTCCGCTGGAAAACCCCCTTGAGTGTGGTTTTCCTGGGAGCAGCAGGTCTGTGAGGAGAAGCCCTTCCTTTGAGGCTGTGATGTCAGGCAAGGACACTTCCTGGGACGGAGTACCCTCAACCCTTCTCCTGGGTGGCTGACAATGATACCCTTGAGTGATTCTTCAAACCTTTGGGTGAAGCAAACTGATCTCCTGGGTATCCCTGGATGAGGGGAGTGGGGTGGGTGGGTGTAGTTGCTTTTGCGTATTTCCACGATAGTCAGTAAGCTGCCACAGAAGTTAAACTAAGCATGTTCACAAAAGGACCCTCTCTTTTCCCCTCTTCCTGTTTTACATCCTGAAAGTTCTGCTAGCTGAGACAAATCTCACATGGCTCTGTGACTTCTTTCACTGCCTCTCATAAAGTTATGGCACTGTAATGTGAAAATGAGCATTATTGAAAGTGGCAGGGGAAAAGTGCTGGTTTGTGATTTATGTCCTTTAGAGAATAGATGACTAGAAAGTTCACTAGGTCCCTGTTGCCAGATTGTAGCTACCATACATACTAAATTAATGCTTCAGTTCACATTTTCCTTACAAAAGCCCAAAACTGTTCTATAACCTGTCCAATTCTGCTGGTAGTAAACTGATGCTACCTGAGTGACATACTCTGTATAACCTTGCCATTTTATAAATTTATATTATGCTGCAATCTTCTATCTCTCAGTTGCTGTAATCTACTGGGCAGGCACAGTTGTTTTCAAGCAATTGCCCCACAACTGCATTAGACAGTCAGTTCCATACACGTGGGAAGAGATCAAACAAGATTTGTCGTAGTCACTGTGTGGCAAGACAATTTGTCTGACACTGATGAGGCTTAAAAACGTGAGGCAGCTCCCAGCAGCAAACCTTCCAAATATTCAGCAGATAAATTAATCCCTCTATGATCCCCTCTATGAATACCACTTGGATTATGGTAAGACAAGGGCAGTAACAGACGTAAAGTGTGGGAAGAAACAGGAAAAGAAGCAAAAGCAACAGAACAAAATGCAAAATCGGTTAACAAAGCCTGAAGTACAAAACTTTTTTGCACCTTCAGCTGCAACCCTTGTACATGCTATTACACACCGTGATGTGTATCTCACGGTCTTCTACTGTAATTTCCAAGCTGCAAAGAGTACCATTTGTTGTACCAGTCTTAGAGTTCTTTCCTGAACCCTCAACAGTGGTCCACAGCACAGGAAACTGGTATCGTCAGTAACACAGTAACATCACAGAAGGGTCACTCCAAAAACACCAGCAAATTACGTCTCAGTAAACTGCTCATGGGTAAACTCTGCATTCTGAGAGACATCCTGGAAATAAAAGAAATTAACCTCTCCGTAAGGACTACAACAAACCAGTGGGTTCCATGGGCCACCCAAAATTACTTTCTGCTTCCACCTGAACTCCATAGCTCTTCTGGGACTTGTCTCATGACAAGCTTTATGATAAGCTCTTTACCTTGATCCAAGAAAGTTCATGTCTAAAGCTCAAAGACCTTAGATTTATCTCACCTGCTTCAGCAAGTTCCCAATGGTAGGAATCCTGTTACTAGTCATTTGCTACCTTCATGGGGCAGGAAGAGGTGCATGAAGGAAGACAAGGAGGGAGAAGCATTCATTTTTCCTCCAGAACAGCAGAACTTTGGAACTTGAACTCTTCAGTTCAAGTCTTAGCCTGCCACATGGGAAACACTGGTAGCAACCTGTGCCTAAAAGTTATCAGTTGTTGCCTAACCCACACTCCCCTAGTAATAAAGAAATCCTTTGCTTTCTCATACAAATACTTAAACAAATATATCAGGAAATTAATGGAGAGTGCAGGCAAGCATCTGCAAGACAAAATCATTCAATGAAAACAGATTACAAGGATGTCCAGACCACCAGCTATTTTGATGCCCTGAGAAGCAGCATCCTAATGGCAGGAAAAATGAATGCTTAACTGCAGGTGACCTTGCAGAGATGCCAGCTGCTGCTAGTGTCAGAAGCAGATTGAACTGTCATGGGCCGTTCTCTATGTGCAAGACTTTGTGTGCAAGTTAGTGTATGTTACATGTAACACTGAAAAAAAGATAACGGAAAAGAATGAGATTGCTCTGCACAGGAGCTGCCAGGAATGTCAAATGCCTGGTGCTTCCACACAACTACAAAAAAATCATTAAAGAAGTAACACTTATGATGACCTGATAAATAAGTTTGTAAGTTTTCACAGACAGATCGACACGTATGCTCTACCTAGGTGTGTTTACACTATGAGTAGATAAGCATAACAAAAGCTTGGCAAAAATATTACACAAATATAATTATTAATTGAGGTAAACCAGCTTCTACTATTCTTATCTCTAAAAGAGAATAAATTATTTTTTCACAGAAGATTGTCAGAAGCAGGGACAATAGCTGCTACAACAGTCAAATGTTGTGCAATATTCTCAGCTGGTTAAGCAGTCATAAATTTGGCACAGTCTGATAATGTCTAAGGATTAGTTTCTATATAAATTCTGGCACATAAAGCAAGAATCAAGACTGCTTTTATGCGACTACCCAAGCATTAGCTAGAAACAGGTCATTTGCTTAAATTGGACTTTTAATAGTCAAGTCAAAACCATCAACACAAATCAGAAAATCTAAAGCTCCTTCTTACTGAATGTAATTCTGTCCAGTTTCACTGCTAGATAATTTATTTTAGCTCTCACGGAGATATGAAATTATAAAGAACATCTACACTGGAAGTCCTTACTGAATTAGTAGGAATAAACATAAAGAGCTCAGCTAAAGAACCAACCAAAATTCCAGTTCTAATAAATCCTAGAATAAATGTCCCATGTAACACAAATATGGATGTGTAGTCTGACTTGCAGATGGGATTCTCTTTGGACTTCAGAATTTGCAGGCATTTTCCTCTTTGCACTGCAATATTACAGTACACAATTTGCACAAAATTACTGCAGGTGCAAAATAAGGGACCAAGGCACAGCAGAAAAAATAAAAGAGTTCTCTCTGACAGTAAATTAAAATTCCACATGTAAGTGCACTGAGTAGCTTAAACGGAAGGCCCCATGTACCCCAGAGATTAGAGTGTACTTTCAAAGAGTGGTTGTGGGGAGATGCCAGAAAACAAGCCTCTATCTCTTAAAAGAGATAAACTTTGTGGGAGATATTTTTCCAGTTTTGTTTGACAGCTAATGAAAATGAGGCAATGCACAAATGTACTTACTGGGAATGGATACATTCTGAATTCATGTTTCTGAGAAAGAACCCAGTGCAGACTGTATATTAATGGAATACAGCAGCATAGAAGAGTGCAAACATTTTCATGTGACTCTTGAAGATGGCCCTGTGCAGAGCCAGGAGTTGGACTCGATGACTCTTGTGGATTGCTTCCAACTCAGTATATTTTTTGATTCTGTGGTATACAGTTCAACAACAAACAGGTTAATCAGCACTTCAGTTTGAAAAATTCCCCCAAACAAACCCACATGTAGAGAATTCCAACTGCAACTAGGGTCCCAATCCTTGCCTTTTGATGCTTCAGGCATACTGAGTAAAATGGGCAAGAATCCATGTTCTCCACAAATTCCTACACAGTTACAAAAATTAGTGAAAATTAAAGGCCAAAATAACTGCCTTCTACTCATGCTTTGAATATATACGTTGTTAAAACTGAAATGCTGAGATTAAAAAAAAACGAGCAGGTTGTCAGTTACTTCTACTACTTCCTGAAGACAGTGTATTTCCAATTCAGTCTTTACCATATGTCCTACAATACGTGAAAGCAGATGCAAAAGTTAAAATTAAAAAATTGTTAAATAATTGGCTTAACCCATTAATTTTCCGTTAAATGTCTTCTCAGGAACAGCAGAATGCCAGTGATACAAAGTTCTGTCCTTCCTCATGCAGAAATATTCCACTAAGTACTCTATAACAGAATTAAAACTGCAATTTTGAGATCCTTATATACGCATGTCAGTAGAACAAAACACAATGGACATGTTGCATAGTTACCATGATGAGGTTTTCTTCTCAAAATATTCTTTTACTTACCATTTCATACAGGTAGCAACCCTGGGATAAAATTATTTATTGTCAGAGTATTTTTCCTCTTTCAAGGTTTTTTGTTTTCCCTAGGTACACACTCTTTGGACATTTTTATCAGAAAAGATGAAGTTGTGAATCAAGGTGTTAAAAAACAAATAAAAATTATAACCGTGAATAAGAATACTTACTTTATTAATTCTTTCCACATTTTTTCATACATGGAGAGAGTTCTCAGTATGTTTTCTAAGTTCTTGGGGTTTTTTTTTAAATCTTTAATCATTATTTCCAGATTCTTCTGAATATCAGGAGGGGGTTTTGCCCTATTTGTAAATACATATTTTGTATCTTTGTCACAGAAGAGATACTTACGATACTGAACTCTTACATGCTAAGCATTTACATTAGCTTGAGGGGTTTAGTGGTGGTTTTTTTTGTTTAATAGTTGAATACTTTACAATCCCTGCAGATTAAACTGATTTATAGTATTTCAGTGAATAAACAGGACATTACCTAGCTATTACAGTCTTCCCTACCTTACATTTTTTTAATAAGTTTTTACCAAAACAGCTGACCAACTTTATGTGTGACTGATTCAGGAGGGAAATAAGCATTAACATGTATTCTAAGTGGCCTTTATTCAGAACAAAAGTAATTCCACCTACCAACAGATGATCAGTGTCTGACTAATACATGCATTTCCCTTCAAAAGGAGAAATCTCTTCAAAGGAGACAAACAACTTAAACCCAGAAGGACTAGCTCCCACTTTAATTGTCTTCAGTATGTTTAAAACCCTTACAGTTTTTAACTTCATTATAAACACTTCTACAACTGAAGCAGCATTAATACTAGCATTACTTCTTTTCCACAAACATTTTAAGGGACACAGCATGAGAATTTCTCTTAAACGGCTTAGAATCTGAAGAAAGAACAGAATAAGCAATATTTTGACATTCAATTTGATAAATTCCTCACCACACCCAACTCACTGGTTATCCTTGTTGCCACCATTTACCCTTCTGATTTATGATGGATGCAAGAGGCAGAAACCAAGGACAGGATTTAGCTTTTCATATTAATGTCCCTACAACTCACTACAAACAGGCAGAGATTAAAACCCATAGCTTGTTCTCATTTTAACTTCTTGAAACACTGTTTTATCTGTGCAGTTTCTAATATGGTTATGTCTGAGCCCAGATTCAGTTATCACAACTTAATTAGACAATGTGTATCAGCTAAGCTGTCCTAATATGCCAGAAAAGCAGAAGAGCAAATGCTTTTACCTAAATCTCCTTCTAATGGTTTGAATATGTTGGAGCATCTCATCAATACAAGACAGGCTATCACATGACTGTTGCTGGACAGTAACTCATTAAGACATACTGAAGACATAAAACTTGATCACTTGTCTAGATTGTTAATCTGAAACAGTATTAATCCATTTCAGCTCATGATATCCTTATACTATACATATATTTTTAACTACTCAATCACAAGTATCAAATAGCTATGTAGCTGAATTAAAAAAAAAATTAAAAAAAAATAAAAAAGGAAAACAGTCCTTGTCTCAAAAAGCAAGCACAAGACAATGAGACCAGTTTCAACCAAATCAAGACTACACCTACATATCTAATGGATGAATGCAAATCAAAACATACCTTCTAAATAGACAGAGAGATAAGGCAGGGGAAAAAAAAATCTGTGATGAAGCTATACACCATACAACTACACACTGTATTAAACCCCATGTATAAAAAGCACACTGGAACTGAAATACATTATGAAAGCAAATGTTCTGTAATAGAGGTGGTTCTCTAACAGAAAAGGGAAGAAAAACCAAAACAACTGAAAGGCCAGTTTGAAGAAAAATACTGTGATTACTCGCCTACACTGCAAAGACTTCAGAAATATATAGCTGCTATTAGCTCCCCACTAAAGTAAGCCAACTGCAGTAAAGGGCAATGATTCCTGAGTGGCAGTGTTAAAATTAAAGACAACTGTTCACATAACATAAACCAACACAGTTCCAGCTTGTATCAATGGCAGACCACATTAAGTGCCAAAAAATATTAATGAATTGCTCATTTATGACATTCTCCCTTTAGAAATACCTCTTAAAAGAAATAGAAACCAGGAACACAGAATACGGAAGCATTTAGGTACACAGCAGACATCTGGCAAAACAAGTGACAGGATTAACATTTACATGTAGTTCTATTAGAAAGACAACTCCTTTACTGTTGGAATAATCTCATAAAAGCCCTTTCATTAAATCACTCTTTCATGCTGATTCCTTTTCAATGCAATTTAAACTCATTATGTTAAATGAGCACTATTATATTTGCAATAAAATAAACATAAGTACTGTTTTTATGCTTGCCTACCAGGTAAATCACCCTTTAAAAATATTACCGTTCTGTCTGTTGCAGACTGCTTAAACATACACATTTAGAAGTTGTTAGAGGCTGCTCTCCTTTTAACGGATGAGTTGCTACCTGAAGCACACAAATACAAGTAAAACCTTTCACTTTTCCCCCCCCTTACAAATGCTTATACTTTCTCTCACTGAGGCATTAAAGGAAAAATGTGCTGCTGTAAAGCTTAGTGTCACAATCAGTTGTGTATTTTGACGATCAGATATCAACTGGTGCCTCCACTTTTCCTGTTCGTCTTAATAATTGTCTTATATACATAAGAATCTTTTATTGCAGAATGGAGCATGCAACTCCTCTTACTGCCTTTTGCAATAGATGTATAAAAGGGGACTTAGAATGATTAGATTAAGATATTATCAAAACACAGCTTTTTGGAACGGATACCTTCTTTCACTAAATGGGCCAGTGCAGTTACCTAACGCAATCCCTTTTCTTTATGGAGGTTTAGTGTACCTCCTTTCTTATACAAAAAAAGGTAGATATTGAAGAAATGCAAGTTTGAGTGAAGGCACATGTAGCTTTCCAGATTTGATCATACAGCTGATCATTACTGAGTTTACTTCTGCTGCGCAGGTTAAAAGCAACTGTCAGCTGAAATCAAAGGAGTGTTCACACAGCATAAATACTAAAGCAGGTTTAGGTCCATCTAAGGCCTATCTCAAGACATAAATAGGGATTATTAGCCTTCACATCTTCAGAAAAGACATGATTACACTCCTTTGCTTCAGCAAAGATGGGTGAAAACAGCTCTGTAACAGTTTGGTCCATTTTTTAAGGTCTTGGAATAGTTTGCTTGGGTTTGCTGCATACACATATTGTTTATTAACAGCACAAGCTAGCAAGTCAGGAAACTCTGCTATGCGTTGTATCTCTTTTTAGGTTGCTGCTGATGCTAAAGCCTTACCCTCTTCCTCATCAATTCAGTTAGTAAACTTTCAGGCTACTAGAGTGGCGTATCAGGGATAGGGACAGTATTACTCTCCTGTTTCAGTTCCAGCAGTGGCACCAGAATTTTCTATAAAACATTCAACTGTATAAAACCATCAATGCTTTAGAAACAGCAATTGCTTATTAAAGAAAAGGAAGTACTTTAATTTTTTTTAAAAAACAAACCCACAAACCCACTGGAAATGCAACAAAAATTCAGCTAGAATGAGCAGTGATAGAACTTTTACTATTTTATGGCTGCTGGGTACCCACTGACTTTAGCAGCTTTACAGCAAGTCAGAGAATATACTTGCACACGGCAAAGGACCAGTGCAGCCAGAATAATTCTACATCTTTGTTTACAGGCTTAGCAGTGAGGCCAACAACTGAGAGGACTTTGGGACTGCATTCCCGTTTCCCTGCGAAAGGTGTTACCTCAAAGTCTAACTTCAGCCAGAAGAAAATCCTGACTGGCCATTTGTCTGTTCAGACGAATTTCAGTGTCTGTTGTTCTGGCATTCATCATGTCCAGTCCATTTGTCAAAACATTTATATCACTTCAAGAGATCACAGTCACCATCAGTAGGCAGTTAAGAAAGGACACAAAATGCAGCTGATCATGCTTGTTAGGTTGGCTAACGACCAAACACGGAAACATTTCCACTTCTTCAGGTAAGATTATACAAGGCGAACTAGAGCTGTACCAGCCTATCAGGGGTGAAAGTTATAACATCCCCTAATAATTAAGCACCATGAGGGTCCACCCTGCAGAAAATTCACTCACGCAGTGAAAGACAGGATGGATCTAAGGTGGAGGACAAAGAGC
>JAWMRA010000078.1:92749355-92828814 GCA_035584735.1 Pseudotriccus pelzelni | reverse complement strand
AAGCTATCTGTTATCCAGTGTTGCTGTTCTTCAGTCCTCTCTCTCTTCAGAGGTTTTCCTCCACCAAGCATAGGCCTCGTGTGGGAAACTGCCAACACCAGCCTCAGCTTTATTATCTTGGAAAGTCACATTACGAAACACCTTTATGGCTGTGGCATATGTGTCCTGCTGTCTCTGCAGCACAGAACACAAGTACTTAGATAGGAACACTGCTTGCACAAACCAATTAATGTATGTAAGCAAATAGAGACTTTATTATTAAGGAAGTCACTACCATAACAAAATCACAGCAGTCAACAATATAATTGTCCCTTTCTCGTAACAGAATTCTGTGAAACTCAGTTTGCTGTGGTTTGTAACACGATAGGTAATGACACTGGAATTCCAATATCATGTAATTTATTTTTTTTTAATACAGCAAGTAAAAAATTTGATCCTAAAGTTACTTCAAGGAACCAGAAAGATCAGGCAGACACATCCAATTTTTATATGAATATGCATTGTTTCCAAAACAACTGTTACATAAATTCAGTAACAGCAGGTGTCAGCTCAGGTGAGCTGATAATTGGGATCCAGTCATAGGCCAATACGTGAGGCAAGCATCTAGGCTCAAGTCAGACAGAAGGTTAGAACATGGGAAAACAGACCAAACAGGAATTTAAAGAAATGTCATAACAGATATTACAAGTGACTTTCTTGACAAATGTCTTGACTGCTATGTTGTTCAGATCTGTGACTTCTTGTCTACCTTTTCAATCCTTTACTAGAATACATTTAAGTATCATCTGGGAAAAAAAAAAAAAAGGAAATATTTCTGCATTTAACAAAACCTGTCATTTAGCAATAACACTCCAACAAACCTGAAGGCAACAGCACATATGCTGTTTTATTACTATGCATAAAAGTCAATGTACTCAAAAACTGCAGCTTACATCACATAAGGCATCTTCAAACTGTGGCTCTCAAAAGAAGCAATTCTTTAACCATAGCAACAAGTGTCTATAAATATTCATAAAAATAATTTCAGTATCAGAAACAGATTAACCATGTGATGTTCAACAGAGTAGAAAAACTATAACTTATATCAATATGTCTCTTCGATCTCTCCAATACTAATTAAATTATGTAATTGTACTTTTTACTGAAAACCTTGCAAGAACAGTCTTGATATCAACGAGTATCAAAGGTTTAGTGTGTTTTTTGGTTTATTTTGTTTTTTAAAGCAAGACAATTAGGGGGCCAATCAAGTCAGTAATTTGTTCCATACCAGTAATTTACTTTCTTGGTGCTTACATAAAGCACTAAATTGACTATAATATATTCCTTGGTTTCTTCCAGCCATATCAACTTAACACAAACTTTACCCTCTGAATCTGCATAGTTTGTAGTATAGATATGACCCATGTAATCATAAAGGCCGGATGTCTTGGAAGACAGTTCCACGTAGACAGGGGCACTAAAACACCAGAAGGGCTCTCCAATTTCATCCAAGAGGGTAAGATTCATCATGTAGCAGTCCTACAAAAACAAGCAGAAGAGATTATTTCTCCATGCCATGGCATAGTAAGTAGATCTGTCCCTAATTTTAGGAGAAGTATCAAGAGTTCTGAGAGCAACTTTTTGTATGAAAGCTAAAAATTCAAAATATAATTGACAGTGCTCCACTGATTACTGCAAAGCAACAAATACTTATTTAGAGGTTTCCTACAGAAATCAAGACTGCAACGTACAGGCATCAAAAGCTGTGTTACAGAAGGTAGCACTGTCAACCCAAATCAGACATTATTTCTAGGACAGTTTTAAGCCTTTAACATCTGTGTTTCTCAATTATGAGTAATCTTACCATGCAAACAAATGACAGTCCTTTCAATATGAGAAAGCAACTTAAGTTTCAAATCGAGTTTGGAACTTGTGTAAATGCAACAACGTTTGCAGAGATACTCAGAGACCGCCCTAAGGAAGTGTGCAGACACTATTACCCATAACATGTCAGCTGTAAAAGGAAGCTTTACAGCACTTTTTGAATGGCTCCAAGCTTTGGTTCCCAAACAGGTAATACGAATATATCTTTCTACCCTCCATATAATTCCTCCTTTTAAAAATTCTTGAAAATGTTTCTTTACAACATTACACAATTACATAATTTTAAAATGCTAATGTCAGGAAGCCACTTCTTCAGCACTTGCAAACTGACAGTTCCACATGTCCCTTAAAAGCATAGGAGTTATGTGTCACTTAATATCAGCTGTTAGTTATTCTCATGAGTTCTAAATACCTAAATGAATCAAATTATCTTAATTATGTAGTATATATACACATTACTTCCAGGAGTAATGCTCCAAAAGTATAAAAAACCCCATCATCACATATTCCATACCAAGAAATAAATAATTTGAAATGCTTTATTTCTCTGTACTACATAGTTGTGTTTCTGTTGCTTTAACACTGCTTTCACAATTACTTCAGTTAAATCAAACAATAGAGAGCAGATGGCACAAATATGAGGCAATATGATATATACAATTTTCCTAACCATTTTACTACAGACTATGCTGAAAATACAAAATTCATATCAAACCTAATGATGATGTAATAAACTTACATGAGCTATAAAATCAATTGAAACAAGAAAGAATTACTATTTTCTGGTCTGATAACTTGTATATATTAAAGGCCAGTTATGAAAAGTAAAGCAGGGTGGTTTGCAGTGTTGGGATGTTTGGGTTCTTCCCGTGTATTTCTGTCCTGATTCCAGCCAGGACAGGGTTAATCTCTGCAGTAGCCAGGAGGGGGCATGGCTAGGACCTGGAGGTTATTCTGTACCACCTCACACCATTTCCAGGGAGGGAGAAGGGCACACTTCCAGGTCAGGGCAGCTTGGCACAGTTGGGTCAGGTTCCATGGTGAGCACTTCCATGGGAATCAGTTGCCTCTCTCTTGTACACTCTTGCTATTAATACTGTTGCTGTTAGTGTTCCTTTCCTTATCTCATTGCAGTTTCCAGTAAATTGTTCTTATCTCAACCCATGATGTTTAGCTTCTGTGACTCCAGTTCTCTCCTGCCACTGCATGGCAGAGGGAGAAGGACAGGGAGGGATGAGTGGGCTGTGGTTTGGAGCGTTTGCAGTGGGAACACTAAATTTGACAATACCATTCCTAAATCACAACAATTTCTAACTATCTGTACTTCAGCAATTAATTTTTTATTAAAAATACCCAGATGTGCAAATAAAAAAAAGCTTTTGGTGTTGTTTTTTTTTTTCTCCTTTCTTTAGAGCATTGAGCAAAATTCAAATAAATTCAAAGTAGTGGCACACCCTGCTTCTGTGGCTGTTATTTGGCCTCCACATGTTTTAAGAATTTTAGAGATTTATGTTAAAAATCACACTGAATTCTACCCACAGCTTTATGTTGACATGTTCCATCTCTCACCACAAAATGAGGGGTTTAAAAAAAAAATATTATATTCTTTATTTTTTCCTAGAAACAAATATTCAGTATAACTTATGCTGCAAGCACACAGGATAGAAAGTAAAATTAAAAAACTAAAAACTATAGCCATAGCTCTCTGTTTCCTCTGACAGTTAACTTCCCAATTTCTTTTGTGCTACTCATGAAAAAAAAAAAATCTTCCAAGCAGCTGTTAATCCTGTTCAATAGTTTGGGTTGGAAGATGCCTTTAAGGATCACCTGGTTCCACCTCTACTGCTATAGGCAGGGACACCTTCCACTAGACCAGGTAGCTCCCAGACCCATCCAGCCTAGCCTTGAACTCTTACAAGGATGGGGCATTCACAGCTTCTCTGGGCAACCTCATTCTGTGCCTCACCACCCTCAGTGGGAAAAAAACCAAAACAAAAAAATCTTTCTGATATCCAATGTAAATCTATGCTCTTTCAGTTTAAAAACATTGTCCCTTGTTCTGTCACTACAGGCCTTGGTAAAAAAGTCTCCCTCAACTATGTTATCAAACAATAATCCATTCCACATTTATGCAGGATTAGCAGAAACAACAGCTTTATTAATTTTTAGGTTTTATTCAAAACAAGTGCCAAAAATCAAAACCAGGTGTTGAGCTAGGTAATTTTTCAGTAGTGCTTACGTTACTTTTATCAGAATTTTTGTAACTTCTGAAATATTCCTGCAGCTGAAGTACATTTAAAAATATGTGCCTTCCCCACTACTGCAAAATCTAGATAACTACTCTCAAAGTTTCTTTGAAATAATGCTCTTGAGAATTTTATCCAATAGAATGAGTGAGCATTCCTCTAAAATACATAGAGTTAAACCAGCTGACCGATGCACATGACTCAAGCTAGATGCTGACTGTGTGAATGTGGACTCTGCATTAGTCCATTGGTATTTTAACATTCTCCAGCATTTCCGAACTTCCACTGCATATAAGTACTAGCACAGAACTGCATCGTATTTCCCCAGGGGTTCAAGGCTTATTGCCTGCAAAAAAACTCCAAACAAACAAACAAACAAACAAGCAAATCACCAGACCAAACCAAACAAACAAACCCACAAAAAGTACATCTGCATTACAGGGGGGTTTTTGTCCAGCATTTCCAAGCAGGGCTGGTCAGTCCCAGCACCTTGTTGAGTGAAAATCACCAGAGTCATCACATAGGTACAATGGTTCTTATCATGCAATCTAGACTCTAAGAGAGAAAGGATAAAACTTTTTTTTTTCAAAATTCACACCTTTTTTGCAATATCTGAATGGAGGTCTTCTTCTGGTTAAAGACATCTTCAACAAACAAAAATGTTTTAAAAATTAGCATATTTAGGATGCACAAACTTAATTCTGTTTTGAGGTAAGCGTTTCCAGAAACAAAAAATATTTCTGACCTTTACATTGCCTTTAAACACATCTGTTTCCCAGGATAAGCCAAGTGTCCCAATAAGAGGCAAGTGCCTCCTATTATCCTTTAAGCTTACAACTGTGAGCCTCAAGTATCCATTTGCAATGTCACCTGAAAATACAAACAATATATAACATTATATCAGTATAAATCAAGTACACTGTAAATGTTCTCTTATTTTCTGTACATGTCTTTATTTTCTTCCCACTAATAAGGAATCCTGACATACTTCAACAGCTTGATACCAAGCACATTATTGAGAAATGAAGTTGCAGTTCAGGGCTTCGATTCTGTGATCCACAGTAGAAGCAGCAACTAAATGGTCTTCTGCATTTTTCAGCATAAAAATGTGAATGGCACCCAAAGAACTTACACAAGGCTGCAATATTTCATTTTCATGCCACCAGTGCCTCCATCACTCCCCACTCCCCAAAAGTCAAGCTCAACACATAACACATGAAACAAATTACGATACTTTCCCTGCCCTTCTTTTAAAATTACTTAAATCTCTCAGCTCTGACTGGCAACTCAACACAATGGGTATAAGGAGAACTGTCAATCCTCCTTGGAAGGGATATTGCATCATTTAATTTGACATGCAGTATGCTTTGATTTGAATCAAGTTTTTTAAATTATGGATTTGTTCATTTTATAACTGGCTTTCCAAAGGCTCGCTTTCTTTTTTTTTGACAGAATTATTATTATTATTGATTTTTTTTACTACTATATATAACCATATTTCTTTGGTATCTCTTCCTCTCTTTTCCGAAGAGATTGACTGTTTTTAATTGCTCTTTTTCCCTTGTTATCAGAGAAGTTAACCAGGGAGTCCAATGGTCTAACTATAACTTGGGGTACATCATAATGAACATGATCTCTGACTACAAAAAAAGTAAAAATAAAAGCATCACATCATGACAGAAGCAGATTTCTTAGTAAGACATCCCTTAAACAAGTTTCCTCAAACAAGAGAGACTCTCTTAAAGAGCAAACAAAAGCAGTAGAAACCTCAATATAAAAAAAGGAAGTAAGTATCTAGCACTTGCAGGAGACAAACAGGCAGGGAGAGAAAGAATTCCCAGGAACACACTGCTTGTTCAGGATCCAGTAGCAGGTCCTGGATGTTAAGATGATAACTGAAGAGGCTTCTAGAGGTTTAAGATACAGGTGATGAAAGTGAAAAAGAGAAGCATTTTTGCCTGTGATTCTCCTTCAATCAAGCCCAAGTAGCAGCACGAGGCTGCAGACAGAAGAGGCGACACCAGAAAGGCTGGCTGTGAGTTAAATAGCTGTAGCTTGTGTGTACTGGCAGCAAAACCTTTGCCTGGTGGCTGCTCTGAGAAGATAGGAGGCAGTGACAGAGAAAGCCAGTCTACCTTAAAAGCCAGAAACTCCTCTGTATTGGTACTGCGGGGCAAGCATCTCTCTCTTTCGAGATGCCTGGCCACAAACCAATGCCAGAAAGGCATCACTCACAAGTGGGTAGTCCAAAGAATATTTACTCTGGGGAGAAAGCAGCCCAGCATGACAGAGGACAGAAGCTGCAGGTTTTCAGGTATAGACACTATCAGGAATAGGAGCGTAAATAGAGTAAAACCAACATGACTTTGTCCAGGAGATATTTTGTATGGTTGAAAGAATATGCAGTGCTCCAGACAGTGACACCCACTGTCCTTGCAGTGAAGTTCCCAAAAACTCAGTGAGAAAAACATAAGCAGAGTTCATTTCCAGGATCTAGCTCAAAGTGCAAAAAAGATATTAAGTTGATACCTACCCAAATGGTTCAGTTCCAAACCTCAACAAATCAAGTCCAATTACATGATTTCAAAGTAAAAATATCTTAGATAAACAGTTTCCTGGGTGAACACTAAAAGTTCACATTTAAAATTGAGCTTTTATACAATAGACTTGAAAACATCGGTTGATAAGTATTTTTGCAAAATTATCTGCAATTCTGATTTGAATGGAAACAGCTATTTCTCTTACTCCTTCAAAACAAATTAAAATTTGAATGAAATAAAAACAGGTTGTAAATGCATACTGCTAATAAATTCATGAAGCCCAGGACATCACTACTATAGCACGGCATTAATACAGCATTGCTAGATGGGTCACCTGCCTAAGGTTATAAACCCCCTACTGTAGTTACTTCTTAATTTTAGCCAGAACAGAAATAGGCAACAGATCAGGAATCTGAAGGCTAATTATTCATAGGTTAGTTAATCCAATCTTTATATATTTTTTTTTTTAATATAAAAGCTCCATTGCAGTCCTCATAATGAGAAAAAAAGGAAAAGTCTGTCTAGAAAAGAGCAAGAAGCTGAAGCCTAAGTACTCCCCTTCCTCACCCCAGTCAGATGAGAAAACGAAATTAAGGGGCAGAACCAGCTATGCTAAACATACCAAGAGAAACGCAGAAGAAGCAAACTCGACAGGGCTTTCTTCAGCCTGATCTATACTTCGTTTCATTGCCTCCTTGTAATACCTGAAGTCCAGGATTTATGCAAGACATATATAGCAGCAAAGCAGCAGAATAAGTTATAGGGAACAAATATTTTGTGATAAAGGTAATACCAATAAAAAGAACATATATCATGTAGGCAAACCTCAAGGGAAGGAAACAAACAACCCAATAGTTCCAAGGCACTTATTTTAGCTAAAAGCTGAGAAAGTTTCTTTTGCTAACCAAGTCTTCAGTGCAAGATGTAATTTGATTGGCATTTTCAGAGGAAAGGCTGTGCTTAACATTACTTCTGGTGCCAACAACCAGCCTTACCACACTGCAATGATCATTTAAACTTGCAAATCAATCTTCAAGGTCAAGCAAAACACTTCAAATACATGATATGAAATTTTACAAACAAATCTTAACAGCTATCTAAACAAACAAAAATCACCCCTTATATTTTGCAAGCACAACAAATCAATCAACAAGAAATAACATTGAAAAGCCAAAGCTTAAACTACCATGTGACTCCAAAGCTCTGCTTAAAAGGTTGAAAACCTAGGGAAATACATTTCAAGAATGATTATTTAAGAAGCTAGATTCATGGCCCATCATATGAAAAGCCTGTCATAGCTTCCTGAAAACAAAGTAAGTTTTCTACATATTTTCAATTCAATTTTAAAGTATTTAGCCATATTCGCTCTACTGTATCTGTTAACAAGACCGTACTACCGTATTACCAATGCTGTTTACATGAAAGGGAGCATAAAATAAAATGCTAAAACCTAACCAAAACAGTGACAAAACAGGTAGTTACTGCAGTGCAAGTATTAATAATAGAAAAAAAAATCTGAAGCCATATAAACTCCATCTGCTTCGTTTAATGAAGTGTGATATAACTTTTTAAATGTAATAGTAAGAATTCTGAAAAAATAACTGAAAACAGAGCAGAAAATGAAGCAAAACATTAATAAGCACTAAAAAAAAAGCAGACAAAAATAAAACTAAACTCAAATAAATCAGTTATTTTGCAGAATACAAATGGGTATTCTCTGGTAACCTAGGAACGTACAGATTCCTAATGGAAACAAATAAAAAGGAAAACACCAGTATAATAGCTGAAAACTGTGTCTCACGTTGTGGAAACTGCCATTGGCACGTCACATCCATAATTTAAAATAAATCTAGACTGGGTAGAGAATTTTAAGAAATAGCAAGACTTCTCAGCACATCTGAGACCTCCACGCTCCAAAGTCCTCCCAGAGAATGGGACAAAGGGGGTTTTTTATTATTAGAATGGAGCCTACAAGCAAAGCACAAATGCCCAAATACAACCAGCTTGGACGAACCTACACTGTCAGCCACATTCAGAAACACCACATTTACCAGAAAGAGCAAAATGAGCTACAAATCACAATGAAAATATGTGAAAGCAGGCAGCCCTAAGCTGCCTCACTACATTTTTGTAGAAAGTCAAGCATTTTCCAGAAGTAATTATTGTGCAAGCATGGGGAAGGGACTAGATGACAAGTGAGCTTTTTGTCTGCAGAACCCCAGCTTCAGATGTTTTATTTCCTATGAGACCAGAATCTAGTGGCTGTCACACTGCTGAAGGTCACAAAACCAAAACAGTTCACAAAGCACTAGTGATCATAAAACAGATTCTGTAACACGCAAAGTGAGATGGCATCACAACTGTAGCTCATAGACATTTGCTACAATTTGCATAAAAATCAGCATAATCTTTTAAGGAAGTAGATTCTAAGAAGCAAAAAAGCGAAGTGTGCCACAATACTGCTTCTTTTTGTGCAACTGTATTGCTAGGGCCATAAAATTTTAATTTGATAAAACAAAACATGATATCTGCCTCAAAAATTAAAACCAGAAACCAAACACAAACCCAAGCCCCCAGCCATATGGCCAATTTAGAAAAGAATTTTCTTTTGAGGGTATAAAGAGGACTCCTGTATTGCACAACACTTCAGGTAAGATTTCTTGCTACACGGATAGACTTTCACTGAAGTTTTAGTCTTAGAAGTATTCTTTTATTTCATGCTTAAATCTTTTCTAGAATTTGAAAACATATATATTTCAGATTCAAGGACTACAACACTTCACACTGTGCACAAGGTTGAAGTCTAAATGACAGTTTTTGGAGTGACCAAATACAAATAAAAAAAAAAAAAACCACAAAAAAACCACAAAAACCAACCAAAACGAATCACAGGAAATATGTTTTAACTCCATAAATGCACTGGAGCCTGACAACATCTCCCTGTACTGTCTCCAAAATGGCTCAGTAGTGCCATTATCACATAAAGTACTGGGGAGCAATAATTAACTTTCTGTATTTAGTTTTAATTGTTCAATTTTAATATTTTAATCTATATCTGCTGACAGAAAGACAGCCGTGTAGCTGTAGGAAGAGTTGTGCTAAAGTTCAGTCAAAGGAGAGATCATCCATATATGTGCAAAACCATAGTACAATTATGAAGTTGGGCTGTACAAAAAACAACACAGATGGGCCATCGTTTCTCAAGAAAGGAAATACTGAGAACCAGAAAAAGCAAAGTTAAAAACAATCACTGAAATTACTACATAACGAAAGGATGCCAGAAGAATCTGAACAACTTTAAACTGACTGAGATAAGAAAACTGTGTTAACAGTTCACAAAGTTATTTAAATATTTAATCTGTTAATGCACCTAAAGTATACTTGAGCAGAATTCTACAGAAACAGGCCTCCAAAACTTTTCAAGACAAACTGTCTCTCCTTTATAGTACCCGAGTGGAAGGAACAACAACCTGCACCAGAAGCTGTGTCACTGCATTATTAGCACAGCACTGAACCAAATGAAAACACCCTGACAATCTGCAGAACTTGTGCCTCAGGCCTGACACCATGTCAGTGTAACAGCAAGCAGAGTTCACACAGAGCAAGCTTACTTATGATGCCACACAACGCCCCATGCAGATATAAAGAAATCACACAACAAACAGAAAGACAGCTTGGTCTTAAAAATCCATTTCAGTTTCTGCCCTTAAAATAGAAACAGCGAATACCAGAAGGAAAGATGTAACAGGGATTATTTAAAACCAAACATTACTGTTCTGTCAGCTATACCTTTTCTGCAGAAGAGGTTCCTGAATGTCCCACGCAGGTAGGTGCAGCTTCTACCATGCATTTCCAGATGCAGGCTGTAGTCATGCAGTCCATATTCTGGGTCAACATCATCCAATACAGGTTTATTAGGTGGAGGGGCATATTGACTTTAAAAAATAATAATAATATGATTAAACAAGGGGAAATGACTTCATAGAAAGAGATATAATACACAGCCCTACACTTAGACTATCATCTTCAAACATCTCTAGTTTATCACATTTCTTTTAAGCTACCTTCTACAGTGCCTAATACTTCTATTCAGCTCTTCAGCAAAGGCAGAAAATAATGGCAGTCAGCTTTAAAAGGTGCATCTGTTAAGACTCCAAAATATGGACTTGTCTTCAAAAAAGAAAAAAAGCATCAGTTTAAGTACAAATCTAAAAGCCCACTAATTAGAGACTTCTCTGAAATAGCAATTACTAGCATAATTTTGTCTGTGCCTAATCAAAAAAACCCACTACTGCACACAAATGACCTGAAGAGACCAAATGCCAGAGGCAACTAAACAGCTTCTACTTAGGCTCCTATTTGGTACTACAGGAGATAGTGTTAAATCTTACCTTCTGTGCTAAAAAGAGCCACACTAATTTATAGGGGGCACATAGGACTACCAGTAGATACAACACTATCTGAACAGAAAGCTGAGGGGAAAGTAAATTCTCCAAATATTGTTGTAAAGATAAAAAACTCCATCCTTTTAAACAGTTTACAATGTACAAACACATATTGTATTGTATTATATTATACGCTGCAATACACACATATACAAAAATACCTCATAAGAAATCCAGCTAATTTCCCAAGAGGACTGAAAGATAAATGCAGGCACCCTACTAGTTTATCAGAATTTTTTTCTCCCCTTTTACATAGCTAAAGATTACTTTCCTACTTCCTAAAATGTCTCTCTCTTTTCTCTGTCTTTCAAATTGGAAGAGAGAATAGAAGGACTGCTTGTGAAAAGTGAGGAAGTACTGGCAGTGTATTTCTAACCTTCTCAATGCAGCAAGTACTAGCACACTCGTAAAATTAAATTATCTCCTTAGTAGCATAACAATTGCAACATTTTAGTATGAAAATGCTTCTACGGTTTTGCATATAGTTACTGTAACTTGTTTATATTAAACAAGAATAGTTAAAAACTGCCTAAATATAAACCTCATACTAGCAGCCCATTTTAACTGTAAAACTTAAAGTTTTATTCAAAAGGTTATCTTTATTACCCATAAAGAAGAAATCAAACTTACACAGTAGCAGAACCCAGAATACTTCTCTCAAGAAGTTGATGATAATGAAGACTCACCATAACGAAAGCAATTTCATTTTTCTCCTGAAAAGTTAATTAAAGTAGATGTATTTTCATCTGAAAATGCTTTTTTTCCACAAAGTCTTTCTGAGCATTAAAATCATAGATAAATGCTGCTGCTTATTACTCTGCCCTTTACTGTAATCATGTTAATAACGCTTGCTTTAACACTTGGACTCCTACAACTGCTAGTGCCTTTTCACAAGAGCACAGAATATATGTAAAAGATTACAGCATTTCTATACTGGGCGGCAAAGAGAAGGAAACTAGCTATATTAGGGCAAAACCTATCAGAGAAATCCATGAATTGTACTCCTCTAGCCCCTACTTTAAAATGGATACTAAACAGAACCAAACAGTACTTACCCTCAGACGCTGAATACCTAAGCATCAAGTTTATTTTCATATGTATGAAACTATTCGCAAAGAGAGCTAACATCACTGACGAATATAGAACTATTCAACAGAAATGGTAAATTTCAAAGCAAAACCTCAGGTATCTTCACCAGATCACATACTCCTGGGAAAACGTTAAGACATAACTCTCTAGTGGCCTAACATCGCTCAAAGAAAGCATCAGAGGTCAATGTGAGAACTAAATACAGACAAAGGTATCTATTTACTCCAAGAATACAGGATGCTAGGATTTCAGCTTTTTTTTTTATATGAATTTTTTAAGTCCTACATTTGTAAACACATAAGTCAATAGCAAAACTATTCAGAGCCAGCAGTCTATTACTGTCCTGAAATGTGGGCAACTATTACTTTTATCTCTGGATTACCAGAAAATTACATCCTCTGTCTGAACTTTTGGGTTCTTAACTACTTCTGTACTTTCGTAGTGCAAAATTACAGCTCTAAAAGATATAACAACAGAGATCTATCAGTCACAGTCTCTCACTCTTTCTCTGTCCAAATATCAGAAGGCCCACATAACCTGTCCTAGGTTGCCAAAACTACCAGCACCAACAGTGTCTGCGATGCAGCTGAGCTTTGTTTAAACGCCAAGACATGTGGCATTTGCGATTCCTACACCCATCTACAGTTAACTGCCTACACAGAGAATAGGAACCGCTGTTCAGAAAAACTCCTAGAGTGAGGCACTTGATGACTAACAACTGTGTGGAACTTGGTTATGACTGAACCATTTCCAAGTGCTGAAAGAGTTGTCTTTCCAAGCATGGGAGGGTGCAATGCACTAGCAAGACTACAGGGCCAATAACACGGGGACAACAGCCTAGTAAAATTCTGAAGACACAAAGGAAATTGTTGTTCATTTATCAGAGCTCTTCATAGATCAAGACAACCTGTAATAGGCTTGTGCAGGTCAGCCAGCCTCAAGTTTTCTAGGAAACGAACTTTCACTCTTATCTTTACGTAAAAGAAATATTCCTACTGTGGTTTTAAACGCCTCTGATGACTGTGCACATTTGAGGTAGCAAATTTCCAGCTGGAAATCAGACACAGCTTTGAGCAGCTGCTTACAGGCTTCCTGAGAGAAATTCCTTGCCAGTGCTTATTAACATAAGTCCATGTCAGTAACATGGCTGAGGGAGGAAGAAAGGGCTGCCACCTCTGAAATCAGACCAAGAGCAGAACCCCTGAGATAGGCTTCCCCAGCACCTAGCCCAATGTAACTTCAGTCAGTCACCAAGGCCCCAGCGTATTCTCTGCAGAGATACAGACTCCTTCTGTGAACAAGTCTACTTCAGATGTTCTGCACTGCTCCCTAAAGACATTAATCTCTACACACAGCCTACAGAGACTAACTGCTTTGCTTGGACCCTTAATAGCAAGAATTTAATACCCCCAAAAGGGCATGATTTACAGCATTCCTACTGCTGGCGCAGGATACGGCTACCTGGTGATGTAGATTAAAGCTAAGTTGCCTTGTGGGGACTCATCACTTTGAGTGATGTGGACAGGGCATGGCATGAATCAGGGAAGAAGCATATCTCTCCTCAAACCATTCTATTTAAAGTGACTCCAGGATACCAAACTTTGGCATATGAAGACTGCAAAATAAATAAAACTGAACACAATATCTAATGGAGTATGATACATAATTGATCTTTTAATTAAAGGTGGATTCTTTTTAAAAGTACAGTATTCCTGTGACAGCTCTTTAGAATACAATAAATCATCAACTAGCTGTCCCTACCTGCATTTTGTTATTACTAGGTTAGACAAGATCTTCCAAAATGCAAAGGGAAAAAAAAAAAGAGAAAAAAACCCTAGAAATCTCCCCAAATCTGAAACTACAAGGCAAAAATATACGTTCCTTCAAGCCATAATAAAATACTGAAACAAAATGTAATGTTATCTTACCTTCCAAATTCCTACTAAGAGTCCTGGATTCAGACTGAAGAGCTGAACAAGCCTATCAGCACCAACTGCTACACTGCTTTCAGTCAGGTTAGCAAGATGGTATTCAGCAATTAAGGAACGTCTTCGAGGTCTTTGAACAGAACATAAATGTAGCAAAAAGGTTATGTCTCCTTATTTATGTTAAAGTTCAACCTAATTTCATTTTTAACTCTGAAATCTGACCAACAGCATGCAATGGAAATGGTTTCAGCATGCACAGTCATAAACTATATGTTTGAACAACTACAGTGTAGCAAGATCTCAACCCCTAACAAGAAAAGAAACAAAACACTGTAAGATGCTCTAATATACTCTTAAAAATTAAGAATAACGTAAGTGCTTGCCCAGTTTTTCAAAATACCCACAGGATTACTTCATAATTTGTTTTTAATACTATGATGGTACTATATGGAATCACTGAAGTTTCGTCAGCATGAAGAATGCCAGTAATGCAAATTCTTCCTCCACAGAAGCAAAATTCAAAGGAAAGGATCAAACTCTACATATAATAAATTAAAAGCTTCCGTTAGAGCAAGCTTTTCTTTTTAAGCAATTTTTTCTACATTTTTCCTGTAATTAAAGATATATAAAATATCTTTTTATGTCTTCATATAAAATCCGTAACACCCTCTAACTAAAGTTCAGACTTCTCAGACGTTGTTATTAACTAATGATGCACTAAAAAAATGATCAGAAAGCAGAGTTTGTGTTACTGGCTCAGAACAGAAAAAAAGTCTTTCTAAAATCCTTTGCAGACTTGGGCTCTTATTATATTCAAAACAGTTCCTATATTTACCAATAGAATCATCTGAGTATCACCTATGACATACTGCTGGGAAGACAGCAACCAACAGGAACTTTATCACATTACCTTGAACTGTAGTATCTGGGGCAGCGACAGGACATCACAGAATCACAGACAGAATGTTAAGGAGTTGGAATGGTCCTTAAAGATCATCTAGTCCCACACCCACTGGTGAGTAAGGACACCTCCCACTAGACCAGGTCACTCAAGGCCTTATCCAGCCTGGCTTTGAATACTGCCAGGGTTGAGGCATCCACAACCTCCCTGGGCAACCTCTTCCAGTGTCTCACCACCCTCACAGTAAAGAACTTCCTCCTAATCAACATCAACACTTTCCATCTTTTAAGTTAGTCAGGCTCGTACCAAAACAAGAACATTCCCAAAGTCCCTGCACTAGCTCCTTACAGTCTTAACACTGACATTCTGATATTGGTGAAACCATTATCTGTATGTATATTCACAAATTCTGAAAACTTAACCTGTGAAATAAATACACCAACTGCCTGCAAGTTTTCTTCTGCTATTTTCTACATATGAATCATCATATTGGTAAATCAACTATATTTCCCACATAATTTGACTGCAAGACCTGCTCAGCTGACTTTATATAAAAGGCTTCTCTTGATTTATTTCTTTCTTAAGCAAATACTTTGCTTCTGCTTGACGAACCAGGTTTTTTGTAGGTGAACAATTGTCTCTTTTCAGAGCTCTTTCCATGGTTAGGGACTTTCTGTAAGAAGCATATGCAGCTGATACTGCACATACAATACACATAGATTCAGATATGTTCAAAACTCCTTGACAGCAAGCAAATACCTCAAATACTTTTCATTTAAATATCTTTTCTCAGAATATAATTCCAGAAAAACATTGTACAACTTCAGTTACAAAATAAAAGATATGCTGTGGACTGTTTTTTTAAAAGCATGTACTTTGCACTCACAGTTACACACCAAGTTCCCTAAATTCACACACCTATCAGACAGAAAATAAGTGCTAACAACATAGATTACCTGACTGTAGCCATATAAATACTGATGAACTGTTCCAAGCTAAACATCTCATATTAAATTCTCCTAGATTTACCTGTTTCTTTCACACCCATTTGTATCTATGCCATAGATTAAGCTTTCCAAGGCAGGACCTATCAGTCTGTATAACACACGCCAATAGCTACATTAACCTAAGAAACAATGTCATAGCTTATTGGATTATACTTTTTCTCGTTAAAAAGCTCTACTAACGAAGAGAAGAAGATAGGCTTTGGAAGAAATGCTACAGAGAGGTTTTCTAACAAAGAACTAACTTGTTGAGTCAAACCAAGCTCAGATAGCTCCTACAATATGTTATCAATCGGTTACACCAAAAAAACTGCTCAAAAATCCTATGTTAAAACTCACCCATTCTTGTTGGGAGGTCTGCTTTGGTCAAGAAGCAGCGGTGTAACTCCAAATAGTTTTAGGGTTGACACGACATCTAAGCACGGCCAGTTTGTACTATACCAAAGTACAGTAACGGATGTGTCCTTAAATGACAGGTTTGCCTTCTCCACTACATGTTCTTTTCCATTTTTTTCCTTTAGAACAATTATCCAACTCAAGCCTGAGACTCTGTTATTTAGGTATTGAGAGGGGAGAGGGATATTAAAAAAAAAATAAATCCCAAAACTTAAACTATGCTTTCAAGAGAATTTTCAAATTTCTACTAGCTGCTACTTATGTTTCTCAGGCTTATCATTTATAGGCTATCATATCTTCTCATTATGATACACGTTGTAGTTCTCTTCCCATATTCCCCTCCCAGCATTTCCAAAGCCATTAATATTCTGTACACTGTTCTTGAGTAAACCACTTCTGTGACAAGGAATTGCTTACTTCATAGCTTCTTTGTTTTTAAATGGAAGACCTGTATAAGGATCTAGAGGTTTAGCAAGTCGCATTACTCTAGTTTTGACAGCAGCTGTTTGTTTCAAGATGTATTCTTTCTTCCAGTACCCAGGCTTTTTATCATGTAGAGCAGCACAGCCCAAGGGAACAGCTTCTGTTTGTTCAGACTTCATTTTCCAAATTGTCCTTTTTGGCTGCAAACAACTGGAACAGATTTTCAGCCAAACTGCACTGAAAATAAAACAGAATAAAGAGGAAAGCCACATACATTTCAAGAATAGTCAATTTTTTATACTCACATCTCAGCTACGCTTGAGCATAATGTTAGCAGAAAAACATGAAGTCCCAGATTATCAGCAAACTATATTTGATCTAAATCTAGAAAAGCAGAAACTGGAGCCTCCTAGCTATGAGCCACAATACAAGGTCATGGTTGTACATTTTTTCCCATACTGACCTTCCAAAAGCCCACATAAGGTCAGGTTCCCGGGTGCAAACATGAAGGCTCAGGAACCCAAGGATGCCAGATGTCAGCATTTCTCATGGGCTTACTAGGCTACCTAAAAGACCATAGAACCTCAGAACACATTTCTTGTTCTGGATTATACATATCAAATGAAATCCACTTAAAACTTTCTGTTCTACCATAGGGGGGAAAAGTTATTCAGTTAATTCAATCAAGTTGATAAACATCTCAATTACACACACAGAAAATGTTTGACTAGTGCTCTAGAAAATCGACTAATTGGATAGTGAGAACTTCCCACTGGTTTACATCTCTTAATAGCACACCAGAGCATGTGATTTTTAAAAAGCCTTCCTTCCCCTTATGCTGCTACTTCCTTCACGGATACTCACTGAGCAGATTTGAAAATAAAAATAAAAAATAGTAACACAAACAACAACAAAACAAACAGACCTGAGATAAAGCTATCATAAGGAAACTATGAAAAGGTAAGTCTTTTCTGTCTTCCTGAAAACAAGGGATCCAGGATAAAGCTCAGACTCAGCAACTGAAGTGAGAACTGATAAGGGTTAAGCAGGTACTTTTGAAAATTCCTCCCCAAAACAATGATGCATCCTCCTCACACAAAATCAGCTAGTGGAAAAAGCTGTTTAATATCTCTTACTCAACAAAGATAACCTGTACCCCTGAAGTTTCTCACACAACTGAAAGTGGGGTAGAAGTGGACAATGAGAATCACCTCTGTTTGGTGTTACCAGTGCCACATCAATCCCTTTTGTACCCTCTTTGGAAAACCTCAGAGAAGAAATGACCTTCTGAAGACAAAGAAATATGTGACAGGAATAATGGCTTCATCTCTTGCATGTCAAGAAAACTGAGGTCACATTTTCTCCCCTCATATCCCAGTATCTCTAGGAAAGTTCATGGAATATTGAGTACAAGAAGTTATAGGAATTCAAACAACAATCTGTGAATAAAGGTTTGAAGTGCTAGACACACAGTTTACATAACTGCATTAAAGAAAATTAATAGCAAAAGAAACAAATTCTCCAGAGACATTTTCTACCACTTATCAGCAAGATTACCTTTACCAGTCCTCACTTATCCCCAGGGAAACTTACATTAACGTGCTTTGTAATGCATTTTCCCTCTCCTTAAAGCCTTAAAGCATTCCAGGACTGAATCCATCCCACACTGCCTCCTACCCATCAAAACCATTCTCAATTCATCAGCTGCTAAGAATAAGCCCCTACATGCTGAGAGTCAGGCTCTGGTTATTGATGCAAACATACTAAGGAATTCTGAAAAAACCTTCCAGCCTGCTGCTATACAGATATATACAGAATGCTCCTCTGTCATTTTTTGAGACAAAGGTTTTTAAAACAGGTTTTAAAAAGGTTTTTAAAAGGTTTTAAAAAGGTTTTTTAATGAGCTTCCATGACTGGCAAAGGTGGGTTCACAGTCAACATGACCATCTGACTTTCAGTTCTACAAAATCAGGGCAGGGGAACATGAAGGACAATTCCACAAGTAAAACAAAGATTTAAGATACTTCTACTTTAAGACCAGAAAAAGCAACCAGGTTATTATATAGTATAAAATATTTCCAATAGAGGGAGAACATTTTTATTTAATTCCAAAGCAGTTTAGAACTGTGGGGTAACGGAAACAGAGAAGTCCCTGACATATCATTATCAGAGGAAACTGAGCTGTGTATCATCTGACTGGTCTTAATAACTCCAAATAGTCCACTTATAACACTCTCCTGTTAACTAGAAACCCCTTCCCAAGACAGACATCTTTTCTTTCATGGGGAGAGATACTCTACATCTGACTGCATGATGCTGTAAAGACAGGGCTTAGTAGTAGGCATTTCTGGCATTGGAAGGTTCGGGCTCAGGCAATACAGGTGACAGAAGACAGACTTACCACCAATACCTAGCAGACTTGTCCTCACTCTCAGCTACATGTTGCTTCTTCCTTTTCCAAAAAAGTGTTGTGCAAACAGATGAGAAATCAGTTCAAAAAGCTCAAAAATTCAGTTAGGGTAGAGAGGCAGAGGAGAAAAATACGGACTTGGAATCACAAGTGTTTAGGAAGGTATCACTGCCCCTTCATCCTCAACTTCTTCAGAAGTCAGGGCAGGTAAATCAAAAAGGCATCCAACAGCCAAGCACAGGTTTGCCTCTTTCACAGCAAAATACATGTACTTTTTGCCTCAAAATGTGAAGCTAATCTCAAGGCCTCTTATTGGACGTTACTACAAGCCAAACAAAGCTCTTACTGCTAATTGAAGTCCCAGAATCAGACACAGTTCATCATCAATCATCACCTGACCACAAGATCAAAAAGATTCTTCCCCCATGCTCTGGCTTCTCACTTCCTCTTATGCGTGCACAACCTGCGGGTAATCAAAATCCTCAGGCTTTCAGGCAGAACATCTATGTGAGCTTCCCACACGGCAGGACAAGAAGGCTGGAATAACACCACATGGGGCAAGGAGGGTGCAGAAAGGGGGCTCAGAAACATTTCCTTGTCTTCAACAGTTATACTGAAGCCATCAGTGCCAAGGAACTGTTCAAGCGCAGACATAAGCTGAAGAGCCCAAAGACAAAGCACTGCATTAGGCAGCACAGACACATCATAATGAAAAACTAATGGTCCTGTTGCACCAAGGACAGCACCCTGTACATCCAGGACAGAAGGAAAAACCTAAAATAGATACTCTGCCTGAAGTGCAAGATCAGATTTGTCAGAGAAATATGCAGGGACTTCAACTAAAACTTCTCTTAATTCAAAACAAGATTTGGGGTCTCAAGAAGGTCCATGAAAATCCAGCAGGAAAATGACCTGGTCCCACTGAACCAGTCAATCTCCTAGATAAGGGAAGTATCTGTTCCCCGAATCCCATTTGTGCCGATACAGTAATCTCTGTTGAGATTAGAAAATGGAATCAGACATTGCTGAGATGGAGACAGATGAATCATCCTTCCCTGAGTGTCACAATGATTTTATCCTGTCTTACTACCCTGAAGTGGAAAACACATACTAAGATACATAGTTTGTCAGCTATGCAATTTTTATCTACACTTACCTGCTGACAGCTTCAAAACATAAATCTGGATTACAGTCTTCCCTTTAGATTAATCAGTTCTAAAGGTGTCAATGCCAATGTAAACCAATTCACTGCACAAGTTTTGGCAAATAAGGGAGAAATGGATTCATACCAGATGCAGTAACTTCCTAGACGGGCAGACATTTTCTCACTCAAACAACACTAATGCAGCAGAATTCCAGGGAAAAAAAGGATACCCAGACATCCCAGTTATCATGTATCAACCTGGGTCTCTCCTCTCTACACTTTCACAAAATTATCATGATACTGGTAGGAGACATTCGTGAACTCTGTACAAGCAATTGCTTACAAAAAATGTGTCGGTATTTATCTTCATCTCTTTTGTTTTCATGCAGAAGTCACCAAAATTTGACAGAAAGAGCAACAGATAAAACCTACTAGTGGATCATTTGATTAAATCAAACTCTTTGCAAAAACCTGATGAAAAACCTAATAAGTGTGACTTCAAAATTATGAAAGCCACTGGCTTTCATCACTAAGGATTGCCCAGTCCAAAAAGCTTGTGCAGGTGCATGTGAATACAAACAAATATATGCAAATTTTACGACAAAACAAATGCAAATAGCAACATTTCAAAGCACTGTATTTAGTTTTCACCTCATAACTCCCATTAAACAACAGGGCTTGCACAGCTAGAATTCCATACAGTACATTGTTCTGTAGACTATGAAGTACATTTGCAACAGAGTAATTGCTTACAGGTTCATGCATCAGTGCTCTGGCATCAGAGAAACTAAATTAAAAAGACTCATAACTCTGGTAAACTCAACAGCTGCCCAGATGAGACCAGAACTTATACCTTCCCTCTTCCTTACTTGTCATTAGCCAGATCATAGAAGAGTTTATTCACACAACCAACAGACAACAGGGACACAGCATCCAGATACGAAAATATCTTCAACAGCATTTCTGATGGCATGCTGAAAAACAGGAGAAAGAGCAACACTGTTAGACTTGCCTGCAAACTCCAGAAATTACACGGGCAAAAAATTTTAAATTCAAACCAGAGCAAAACAAAAGAGGTGGAAACTATCAGCTTGTAAACACACAAATCAAAAATCACCTGAAGAGTTAACCCACAGTTTGGGTTCTGATTTCACTGAGAGAATTTAGAAACGATCCCTTAAAAATACGCAAATTAAATAAAATAATACACTTGATCCAGAATTCTCAACAGCAGTTTTCACAACCATATTCCTTTTTCTTTGAAGGCTGAAGAAAGCTGAAAGGAGTTTTTTTCCCTTTTTTCTCTCATTTTTCACACCAGACTAAACAGCATAAAGGTATTGAGCTGGCCATCCAATGCAAAACAAAAATCATTACACAGGAAGCTAACAAATTAATAAAACAAGGAAAATTATTAATCTTTCAGGCAACATGGGGTTCTCTGTGAAAATGTAACTAATTTTCAAAAAGAAAACTCCGGATTATATTGAAAGTGCCCTTTTACTGTCAAACAGGAAGGGAAACATTTACTTTTCAGCAAATACACAACAGTCATTTATTCCTCCCCCCTCATCCCACTCTACCATCCTCAGCCTCTCTATACAAAATAAAAACGAAGAATCAAGCGGAAAATACAAAGTTTAATTCCTAACTGGCTTTTATTGAAATAATAAAATAATAATTTTTATTCTCAAGAACAACACTGCCCACGACATGCAAAGGAGTTGCTGAAGGCTTCACATGACTTGGAAAAGCTACATACTTCATCTGAACTTAGAAAAGGAGGCAAAGGACAACCAAAACAGTAAACATTAGAAGGTGAATACAGGATCACAAAGTAGGCCAGGAAAGCAACTCTTTTTAACTCAGAACATCTGACATAGAAATCTGCAATATATGAACATAATTACTGTAAGCAGTCAAAAGATGGCTTAGGGTCTGCAAGGGGTCTTCCACTCTTACTCCTCACCTAAGCACATACCTCTCAATGGACACCCTTGGTTTCCGTTTTACGGCAGGCGTCAAATACAGACTTTTAATTCCAGCATTTACAGTTTCAGAGCACTCCCCAGGCCTGGCAGCAAAGGTCTTTAGCCTATTTCTAAGAAAGAAAAGCCGTTAAGAATCACATCTTCAAAAAAATGAAGAAATACATGTATTGCGCACACCTAGATGTAACATTTCAATCGAGGCAGGATTCAGGGAATACATCACAGATTTGAACAATTATCACAAAATTAAAATACCTGACACCAGGAAGAGGTCAGATTTAAACTCATAGCTGTCTCTCCTGTGATTAATCTCTCACAGTAGTCAGAAGGGAGTAGTGTCACTCCACCAAACCAGTTTGAATTCAGTAGACATTTTTTAGAGTTATGCAGATGCATCACTGTGGTCACCACAGCCAAACTCCACAGAGGTCTCTGCAGTGAGTCAAACTCACTGATTAATCTTCTGGCTTGCAACATTACTCCAGAGACATTTTTGAGTCATTCAACTTTGCTAAGCTATTAAAAGATCCCAAATAAAACAATACCTTGAACCTTTCTCAAAATCTTTTGAGGTTCAAAAATAATTTCCTTGAACATACAACAGATTTAGATTTGAAAAAAATTATAGTCTCATTTCAGACTTTCTCCTGCTAAAATATTCACAAGTCTGAGAGATAAGTGCTAGTTCAACAGGCAAGATAGATATAAATGTTTTTATAGCTAATTAGCACATCACAATTTGGATAGAAATTACTTTCTTTTATTCAAGAAAGCAAATATGCATATTTCTAACACAAATAAATTCTTAAAATCCAACTGGCCACATATTTTTGCAAGTTTTCTGATAGCAAGGACTTTATAAGCTGTAATTATAAATCCTATCATTAAACCACATAAAAATTCTGAGATTGAAACTCTATCTTAATCAAATCCTTGCACTTCATACCAACTAATGCCACCAAGCAGGCAGAGCTCCCCATTCACTGCATTACTGATGTTTTAAATTCCCAGATGACTTTCTAACATGTCATTAAACCAGCTCTGGGTTTCCAGGCAACCAACTGATACTGGGGAAAAAAAAAATTTAAGTATATGGTACCATGTACATTTAACACATGCTGTTCCTGATTTAGGATTGGTTTATGCTCAAAGAAAAATAAAAATAGAAAGCAAAGAACAATTCCGGTCTACATTGTCAAGTTGGCTACGTCGAAAAAAAAAATCCAAGACATTTTACTGAGAATTGTTATAACACAAAAGACTTGCACTAACAGACCATCTAAACTAACAACTGTAAGGAAAAAAACAGGTAACAAATACGACCTGGAGGTCAAGCAAAGGTTTTACTCATGTATCAAAATCAAGAAGTACACTTGGATGATAAGGCACAAACCAACCTCATTTTTCAAGAGCCATTAAATGGATTTAGGAACACAAGTGGTGTTCAACAGCAGCGGAGCTATCACTTCTGTATGTTCCCGGACAGCATGGCCCAGGATATTCTGCCTTGAATCCATGCTGAAAGCATGGACATAATTAGTTTCAGTATACTCTACAGAGACATAAGTTCATGAACTCCAGGTACAGGAATAATTCAGATAAGAAGCTGGGTCCTGGATTTTAAAACATACTTTACCTCGTACAAGCATAACCTGCATTGCCTGTATTCAGTCCTTCCTGCTCATTTTAACCACTGCTTGCATCCCCCTCTTCTTCACCCCAGGAAGAAATATCTGAGGTAAGAGAAATGTTGCCTACACATGCCTTGAAAACTTCAGTATAATATATACCCCTTTTGTAAGCTTCAGTTTAAAAAAAAAAAGTGCTGAATTTTTGCATCTTCCAAAACAAAAATACTCTTAAGGTGTGAACAACAGCAAATCCAATCCATAAACTATTTTTCAAGTACTGTACGTGCTAAGATTTCAAATTAGTATTGACTAAACACTCTTACACTGCATTGACAAAGCTTGGGCAGATAAGAACAAGTCAATGACAGATGTTATGTCCCCTCTTTAGAGACTTCCAGAACAGCTGAGATGCTCTTACTTAGAGGCACAATAACTTCAACTGCTTTTTCATTAACTTTCAACTTGTAAGACTGTTTTGTACCAGTATTTTCACTTTCATATCCTATAGTACTTGCAGTGTGACTTGGTTTTATTGATGGTCAGCAAACAAGTCTCTTTCAAATAATGTATTACAAATAACGTATATTACATTTTAAGTATTGAAAAACACCTGTCTCCTCCTCCAAATTTTAAAGCATACCTGGGGATAAACAGAAACTACAGAAATGCTTTGACTTTTTTTCTTTTTTCATCTAAGAATTTCAAAGTCTTTTTACAAGGTGCACATTACCACATACAGGTTAAAGAGAAAAACAAAAAAACAAAAGAACACAACAGGGGGAATAAAACTGCTATGAAATCCAAGGTTGCACAAATGGTTGAGCAGGAAAATCTGCTTTCTCGACTTTGTTTCTAAAATTTAAATTCTTGGAGGCTGAAGGTGTACTCTAGGAATTAAGCTAATCACACCTTCCACAGTGAAAATCACCCATTTATTAGAAAGGCTTAACTACCCTAACTACATATACATTAGCCGCTAGGATAACTAGTAGTTTGTAGCTAGGCTACTGTTTATTATAGTACCTCCTCCAAGCTCAAGGACATAGACAAATTTAAGACCCCCTTCCCAGGCAGGAAAAAAAGCGCATTAAACCCAGGCCTCCCAACACTTGGCAACACCTGCGTTTTCCCACTTCGAGGGAGAAAGAGGGGAGCGGACCATGGCCATGAGGGCGTACATGACCACATCCCTGGCCGTGACAATTTCAGAGCTGGAAACCAGAGCCGCGGGACAGGTGGAAGGGCTTTCCCAGAGGAGCAATGGGATGCTGAGGTAAAACCACGCAAACCGCTCTGGCCGGGCAAGGTGACGGAGGCCAAGCAGGCAGCCCTGGGCCGGCAGAGCCCCGCTCCACACGCCCCTCGTTACCTGCCGCGGCCCGTCGCCATGGCCGCTCAGCAGCGCCACAGCGCCCCGGCTTCGCGCCGCCAGCGGGGAGGCAAGGAGAGAAGGAGGGGCGCTGCCTCCTCTCCCGGGCCGCCGCAGGGCGGGACGGCGCTGGCCCGAGGGAGGCGGAGCCCGGCAGTGCGGCCTCAGCGGAGGCGGCGCTGCTTTCCCGAGCGGTGCCCGTGTGGGGCACACGGAAGGCGTTAAAGGCCCGGGAGGGGCAGGGTCTGCCGCCATGTCGCCGCCCCCTCCCCGCGACATGCAGGGAGCTCCGCGCCGGCCCCGGGAAGCCGGAGCACGGTGTTCTCGGCGCTCAGAATCACAGAATCAAGCGATTCCAACCTGTGGCCAAACACCACCATGTCAACTAGACCACGGCACTGAGTGCAACATCCAGTCTTTTTTTGAATGGACGGTGACTCCACCATCTCCCTGGGCAGCCCCTCTCAATATCCTTTCTGTGAAGAAATTCTTCCTGATGTCCAACCTAAACCTCCCCTTGAACAGCTGAAGACTATGTCCTCTTGTCCTATCACTGGTTGCCTGTGGGAGAAGAGGCCACACCCCACCTGGGTACAACCTCCTGTCAGGTAGTTGTGGAGAGCAATAAAGTTCCCCCCCCCCCCCCGAGTCTTCTCCTCTACAGGCTGAACTATCCAGCTCCCTCAGCCACTTTTCATGGAACATGTGCTCCAGACCCTTCACCAGCTCTGTTGCCCTTCTCTGAACACACTCCAGCAGGAAAATGTCCTGAACTAGGGGGCCCAGAACTGGACACAGTACTCCACGTGAGCTTCATCGATACCAACTACAGAAGGGGAAAATCATTTCCCTAGTCCAGCTGGCCGCACAATTTCTGATTCAAGCCAGGATGCTACTGGCCTTCTTGGCCACATGGCACACTGTTGGCTCATTTCAGTCGCCTGTTGACTAGCAACCCCAAATCATTTTCCGCTGGGCCGCTTTCCAGCAACCCTGCCCTCAGCCTCCAGCCCTGCCTGGGGTTGTCGTGGCCCGGGCACTTGTTGCAGGACCCGGCACTTGGTCTTGTGGAACCACATTAACTGCGGCCTCCATTCGTGCAAACGTCAACTGCAGCGCTTTTACACACCTGTATGTGCCAGACCAAGAAAAACGTACATAAAAAGAACAGCTTTAATGGGGCGACCGGGACGGCAGCCGCGGCGCGCTCCGAGCGGCGCGCTCCGAGCGGTGCCCCCCGCGGCCCCTTAAGCGAGGCGGAGGGTCCCCGCCCCTGGGTGCGGGTCGTGCGGCGGCCGCGGCGGCGCTGGGCATGGCGGGCGCTGTAGTGACCTCGCTGGGAGCCGCTCCCGGCGGCGGGCGGGAGAGGGAGCCCGCTCGAACTACCGCTCCCAGGGCTCGCCGCTGCCGCGCCCCGTCCCAAACATTTCCGCCGGGGCAATGGCGAGCGGCGGCCGTCGGCGGTGAGGGGTCAGTGGGGCTCCCGACCTGCCGCTCTGGGCGGGAGGCTGCCCTGGCTCTTCCCCGAGGGTCCCTCGGGAGAGCGTGGCGAGCGGCAGGAACTTTCCTTTCGGCTGGGCTGCCCCCACCGTACCGCCGTGAGGCCGGCGGGGAGCCGTGCCCGGGATGCTGCCCGCCTCCCTCGGGCGGACGTGCCTGGGGAGGTGGCTGGTGGCCCCCCGCGGATGGGCGCTGCTGGGGACGGGGACCGGGGCGGGAACGGGGAGCGGGTCCCGCCTGAGGTGGCGGCACCAGCCCCCGCTGCTGCTCCGGCCCTCCCGGCAGAGTATCGGGACGCAGGCGGGAGGGCTGAGAGCTGAAAAATCTGGCGATAATAGCAAAGATGTGTCCGTGCAAAGGGCGCGGAACGAGGAAACGCTTCTGTCGGCTGCTCAGAAAGGTAAGGCCGGCGGCAGTCACAGTGAGGGGGATGCTGTGAGCTGCTCAGAGGCTGTTGCGGAGACACTTCGTGCCTCAGCTGTGGTTTTGTAGTCCCGAAACACAAGTGTTTGAAAGAAAAAAAACACAACACACCAAATTCCTGGAAACTGCCAAGCCGGTTTCTTTTGACGTCGTACTGTTTGAGCAGTTGGTACATTTCAGCGTACGCATAGCGCAAGCAGAATAAACTTTGTGGCTTCTTCCAAACAGCCTGTTGATTCAGTGTTCAAGTCACATCAGGGACAAGGTGAAGTAACCTCTCGTTTTCCTTTGCAAAAGGGAAACCTGTCGCATGCAGTCTGTCTCACGGCTACTGAAACAAATTCACCTCCAGCAAAACTGTCGAAACTATGTGTGATACTAGTTTCTTTATCGGATTGACGTCACTTTGGGTGGTCTCATTCACTTCAGTGAAGAGTGATTACTATGTAATTAGACTCAGAAATTCTAAGTGCCTTGAAATGGTTTATGGAAAATACCTTCGACTGAGCAGGAGACTGCAGGAGAAATGGTTATTAAAGTTTCCTCGGTAACTTGTACTTAACTGAAAGGCACACTTTACCATTTTAAAAGATTAGTAGTCTCCAAATTCTCAAAAAATACTTTGAAACAGAGAATTTCTTATGACTTTTTTGGACGTATATTTACAGTTTTACTAATGCTGTAGAACAATTATGATAGATAAAAACTATTCGGATAAAGAGCAGTTAACAATGTTAATAAATAAAATACGTATTTTGATCTAATATTCCTCCTTTTTATTGTTCTCTTGATTAGTAATTCATAAAATCAGGTATTTTCAGTGTGTGCAATTTATAAGCTTTCTTATTTTTACTTTTCCCTTTCTGTGTGTAAGAATTACAATAATTGTGGGTTTAAGTGCTAAATAACTCATTAGTTCTTAAAAAATCTAGCTCTTATGTAGCCCAAAAAATAGCAGTAAGTGATTTTTTGGATCTTGAAATCATCCAGTAGGAAACCAGAAAATAATAAGGCTTTTAACACAGAGATATAAACATGCCCTGTACCATGTAAGAGATGTTCCGTGGTCTCTTGCTTATAGTGCTGAGACATTATGGAAACTGTTACTGGAATTTTTTCTCCTGCCAAAATGTTATTTGAGCTGCAGACTAATAGAAAAGCATTTACGTGAGAAAGCTATGTAAGTTTTATTATCCAAGGTTGTAACTTTTGTGTTGTTTTCTGTCTCATTTCAGTGAAAGAAGCGGGAAGAGACTTTACTTATTTTATTGTGGTGCTTGTTGGAATTGGTGTTACAGGTTATTTTTTATGATTACATTCTTTATCAGAAGACACTTTTTATAAATTCCATCAGGTTTGGTAAGTTTTCATTCCACTTGCTGTTATTTCTTTTGCAGGTGGTTTGTTCTACGTGATTTTTAAAGAGCTATTCTCTTCTTCTAGTCCAAATAAGATCTATGGAGATGCCTTGGAGAAATGCAGATCTCACCCTGAGGTTGGTTTGTGGGCTTTAGTCATAAGTTTATGTTTCTCAGTAGTTACTGTCTCTTTTCAAGTCAAAAGTCTGTGCAAGGAATCTCACAAGCCAGGCTACAGGAAAAGCCATGTGGTGCTTAGAAGATCTGCCCGTGCTTTTAGCTGGTCAGAGGTGGGTCAGCTCCAAACTGAAGCTTGTGTTAGGATGGGTCAGTGCAAGCATTGAGCCTGTGTGAATTAGCCTGCTGGAAGCCCAGTGTGTGTGCCACAGCACAAAAACTGATGCAAACACAGCCTGCCCTTCAAAGCATGTGCTTGTGCCTATATACAGAAAGTCTTACGAACATACCTGAGTGCCTGCTAAATGTAAGGAGTTCTGTGGGCCAGAGAGGCAACTGGTCCCACTTAAGTTTTGTAGATCTAGCCTGCTGCCTTTTCTCAGCACAGTTATTCTGTTGTGACACTTCACTACCGTTCTGTCGTTCTGTGAAACACTGAATAGATACCCAGAAATTTAAACTCTTCCTTTGCAACATGGTTAGCCTTCCTGTGGCTAACACAAAAAGAGATGCAGAACAGTCATGGGATCACACAGTAATCATAGCTAGGTGTAAATAAAAAAAGAATCTAAAACTAGATTCTAAAAACCACTACTTCAGGCAAAACAAGAAATGCATGCAATAGCTTTCAAACAAGGTTGCCTCAGATGCCACTGAGGATAACCTAGAAATGAAGTGACAGGTTGTCACTAGAAAAGAAATGATGACTGCGTTGAAACGAGTTTGTAGAATTAAAACTTCTCTCCAATAGTTGCACAGTAAAACCTACCCTCCCTTTCTAACCAACTTTAAAGTAAGTTTAAAACTAGGTTAATCTACTCTGGCTTTATAGATTTGGAAAAAAAAAAAAGAATTTCTTCAGCAGTAGTGTTTTTTCAATAATGTGAAGGGGAATGGATTTGCATCTTAGACTTTGAAATATTCTCTTGGAAGAGACATGAACAAATATTTCATGCTTTTTTTTCCTTTATTGCACAAAATGTCGGTTTACAAGTCTTCATCTCAGAGGACAGTCAAAGATTAGCTCAGTTGCTTAGAGCATGGTTCTGATAACACCAAGGTCACAGATGTGATACCCATAATGGGCCATTCACTTAAGAATTGGACTCAATGATCCTTGTGGGTCCCTTTCAACTCAGAATAGTCTGTGAAATGGAAGATATTAGCAGGATTTATTTTAAATGTTTAATATTTGACTGTAAAGAAAAGGACTGCAATACAGAGGAATTTTCCTTAACACTGTTTTGTTCATAAACTCTGCTATTCTTGGACCCCCTAGACTCACAAATGGCATTTTGTTAAGAAAAAATGCATTCCCAGCAGGGATGTGAGCTGATACTGGAATATCTGTTTGTATGTGATACCTTCTAACAATTCTAGCCTCTTCTTTTGTAGATAATTGGTGCTTTTGGTGACTCTATTAAAGGTTATGGGGAGGCAACAAGAAGAGGAAGACGACAGCATGTCAGGTACCCTTTGGTGTTTACCCATACAGACAGTAGTTTTTGCACAGTAAAGACATTTTGGGTCACAAATTAGATCTAGATTGAAGAACTGTGTGTGACGTACCCTGTCACTTCTGACTGAACGTACAAGTTTTTTGCAGTACCTCTTGTGTGGCATATACCACTAAGTACAATAAAATGCCAGTTCTGAGTACCTCAAAACAAGCAATGGTCATCATGGTAAACGTAGAGCTGGTCTCTCCAAAAACCAGGAGAAGTCTGAAGAGAGTAGTAAAGAGGCCTTGACCTGCATGTGGGGAACAGAAATCTGACTGAAGTTAACAGTCTGAAACTGTTCTGAGCTGATACTCAGAACTGGCTGCCCATTTCTTATATTGCTTTTTTGTACTTGAGGCCACATCTCTATTGTGTATTTAACAGAACATCGCTCACCTAAACCTTTCATCAGTGTATCTATTTATTACTCTCCTTTTGAGAAAAACAACAGAACTATTTCTTACAAAATGTAAATCCTCCATGCTTTGCCTTTGTTGGGTTCTCTGACTGGAATATATTCAGTGAGGTTTCATATAGGATGAGACACATAACCCGCAATATATGTCTTGAACCATGAAATTGAGGTTGGGTTTTTTTCGACTTTTACTAGCTGAAGTTTTATGTCTTTGCCAGACTCTGAAAAAGCGTTTAAAGCGGAGCTTCTAAATGAAATGAATATGCACAAACATTTTAAGCACCACTCTGTAAAATGAACTATGTAGATAAGTAAATGTATTATGAATCAGCTTTCCTGATATTTCATTTCCATAATTTTGAATGTCTGTTATTTTAAATGAATTTTTGAGCTGAGAACTGCATAAGATTACTGTAGAGTTTTCACTTCCAGTATAAGGATGACGTTAAACGTCTCAAAAATGTACAGGGTTTTTTTTTGTGTGTATGAACACCTTGAATGTGAATTTACCACAGTAAGGCTCTTCATTCATCTTTGTTCTCTCTAGCCCATCATGTCACCTTAAACCGTATTTACAGTGTGTACCTGGGTATGACTGATGGAAATAACAGCTTGGTAGTATGCAGAAGTTATTAATTTCAGTAGAAAACATAAATTAGCACCAGAACTCCCATTTGACCATCAGTTTCTGAAAGTGGTCACTTCAGAAGGAATGGGACCTTTCTATTTATCTAATATATGCACATAAACCAACTTCAGTCTAAATATTAGCATTTAGGTTGTAGATCTGATACCAGTGCCAGTTATACAGCTTCAACAGAATAAAATTATTGCCAAAGTAAGTAAAGCACGTAATTAACTGTTTTGATGTGATTTAATCAGCCTAATAATTAAGTTGACAAGCATGCTTTGTGTATTTTGGCTTGTTAACTTAGTTTAAGTGCCTACAAAAAACCCCTGGTAGTCTTGGTGATGTGGGCATCCCTTTCTAGATGTTGGGCTCCGAATCTCAGGGTTCTTTAGAAGAAATACGAGGAAATTCCAGAGTCTTAAGCTACTGGATTGCTTTTGTGTTTTTAGGGGAGGATTGGGGTGAGGACATTTAAGCATTTCGTCTCTTAATCCTCAACAGCTAATTAGCTCTTCTAACTCCGCTAGTCCTTAGGCACTCACAGTAAAGTTTGGGAAGAGCAGTAGAGAAGGAACCCATGGTAGCATAAGGACTCCATCGGAATACACTTTCTTACAAAATGAGTAAGCAACTCCTCTAAGTAAGTTTAATTTTGAAGTCTTAACTGGCATATAATATGTATCCTTGCTGGGTGGCTGGGTTTTTGTTTTGTTTTGCTGTTTTTAGTCACATTGAATACGTAAAGGACGGATTGAAACATATGCGTTTGAAGTTCTATATTGAGGGCACTGAATCAGGGAAACAGGGAACAGTCCATGTGGAAGTCAAAGAGGTATGTACAATTGCTAGATATAACTGACAAGCTGAATCTTGAACTTAAATTACCAAAGAGAAAAAAACAGCCTGAAATTGTTTTCCTTACAGAATCCTGAAACAGGAAGATTTGAGGTCCGCTACATATTTGTGGACGTGGACACCTATCCGAGAAGAACCATTGTCATAGAAGACAACAGATAGCCAACAATCAAAGCTGCTGCCTTGTCTCATGGAGTGTTGGATAATACTGGTGTAGCCAGTCTACACGTGAATTGTTTGGTGTTCTCAATCGTGTCTCCCAGATTTGGGGCTGTGTTACAGGAAGCAGCCTCTCAGGGCATCCATTAAGGACTTTGATAATAACTGACACAGGATTTAAAGTGAAACCAATGAAATACAGTAGAGCTATGATTTATGGCAGATACTCTTGACATGGGAAAGCGATGGCTCATAATAAACAGTTTAATGCTGGACAAGACTTCTGCATACCCAAATACTGAGTCTTCCAAGTTTTTAGGTTTGTGTGGGGAGTTGTCTTCCTTGTTTGGATTTACCACTACCACTGTAATAAAGAAAGTGGTATTTTAACTGTAGACAAACTACTGTTTTCATTCTGGATGCTTTTGTAGGTAAGAAGGTAAAATAAGAACGTTAGTGATGCAAAACAGATCTAGCCCAAAAGCACGTAAGGGTAGGAGGAGTGGAGGCACACACCCATGACAAACAACTGAAGACTTTAGTATTCATGTCTTCTAAATGAATTAACGCCGCACAGAACATCAGCACCATCTGCTCCTTCCAGTGTTTGTAATGCTGCCCCACATGGTTTTAGTAAGGTGAGGGTCCGCCTCTTCTCCCAGGCAACTAGTGACAGGACAAGAGGAAATGGCTTCAAGCTGTGCCAGGGAAGGTTTGGATTGGACATGTGGAAAAATTTCTTCACTGAAAGGGTGGTCAGGCATTGAAATGGACTGCCTGGGGAGGTGGTGGAGCCATCGTCCCTGGAAGTGTTCAAGAAGCAACCGGATGTGACACTTTGTGCTGTGGTTTAGCTGACGTGGTGGTTTATCAAAGGTGTGACTCAATGATCTTGAAAGCCTTTTCCAATCTTAATGGTTCTGTGATTCAGTGAATATAGCAAGTCAGTCAGTCTACCCCCTCATGGGAAGGGGTGAAGAGCCCTTTCAGGGTGCTTTCAGTCATCTCTCTTTGCTGAAGTTGCATTACAAACCCTGTCATAGTTAGGTCTAAAAGTCAGTCATAGACAAGGGGAGCCGTAGTACTTGACAGCCGCTTTTCCTCTTGGCCACCTCCCTCAAGATCATCACCTCCACAGAGAAAAGAGAGAAAGACCCCAATATCTATAACTCCTGATATTCACATGCTTATAATTGGTGATATGGACTGTGCCCCTGGATGAGTTGTGTAACACAGATCGTCTTTTTACCATGTGGTGCTCAGTACTCTCCTGTTGGCAATAAGTCACATTTATGGAAGACACTTCTATCTCTAAAAGTGTTCTCTTGTAATTTTGGGAGAACATTTTGTATTTGCTATAAAGCTGTCTTTTCTGTAGAGTAACTAATGTGCTCAGGAAGTTGTGTACTTCACCATACTTTGTTTTCAAACCCTGACACCAAAATGCAACAGTAAGAGATAGGGGCATACATGTATAAAATGTTTGTGAAGCTAAATGGTAGTAAAGATCTTCACTGGTGTTTCTTTTTAACAAAACTGTCCAGCTCTAAGTACTGTTACCTTCAAAATGTTTTGAAAAACACAGCATTTTATTTAAACTTCTCTCTTTCCCACCTTGTCTATATCTAGAAGTGTTGTTTATCAGGGTGTGTCCTTCGTCCATAAGGTGCTGCTCATTATTTTCTTTTGCTGCCTGCATCACCTCACTAGCTAAGCAAATATACCAAGATGCTTTTCTTTTTCTTGGATGGAGGACATGACTCTGAAGTACATCACTTCTGCATTGAGAAAAAGCTGACAATATACTTGATAAAATGGAGACAAAAGTAGCAGAAGAAATTCACCTTTACCCGAGCTTAGATATATTAGTGTTCTTAATTTGAACAAATGAAAAATACAAGGCTTAAACGCTTTTCTATCTCAGGGAAGGGAAGCTTTTGCTAATCCTTTTTCTAGGAACATCTCTTCAGTGAAGGAAAAAAAGAGCTTGATTTATCATTCTCCTCCTAGCTAGATACCCATCACCAGCAAGATTATTTAAGCCCCATGAGATTTTCAAGAGTATTAAATTTTTATATGTATGTAGTTCGGCTGCAGAAAAAGACGTTAAACAGTTTTTGCTAACAGAATTCCTGTGGGAACTTGTTACTTCTTTCCATATTCCTTCTGAGGCTGAAGTTCTCTTGGTCCCTATGGACCAGGCTGGCACCCATGCTTAAAAAATTTCCTTAAATCCTGTTTCGTGCAAGCAAATATATGGGGACATCATAATCAAAATTAGGTGAAGATGAGTCCAGCAAGGCATCTGAAATACAGAACACTGATCTCTTCTGCAGTACCAGTTTACTTGGTAGTTGTTTGCAGTGGAGGGGAACAGCTACATTCACTTTGTTTAAGCATCATGTTCTGGAACACCCCTGTCCTAATTCTCAAAACAGCCTCAATTGTTCCTTATAAAGCTGCCTCTGCTTCAGTGGATTGCTGTGCTACCAGTAAGCCATTCAGAGATCCTTCTGTATGGTAAGCAGGTCAGTGTTCCATCCTCTCACTGGATGACGGCACAGAAGACAAGCAAAGTAACTGGAAGGTTCACCTTCACTTGTCAGTAAACACAAGCAGTAACCCTTTCAGTGTTTTCTTTTTAAAGTTCTTTCTTTTTCTCTGGGAAAAAAACCCAAAATTACAGCGTATGCCAGTTATTTCTGATGTAGAAGTGTCATGTTATTGTTCCTAAAGCGGTGGGGAAAAAAAATCACTGCCAGCAAGTCAGAGCCAAAACAATTACATTTTCACGGAAATTAAACACGTTTTCCAGAGTTCAGTTTTGATTGTTGCAGAATTAATAAAAATGTATATGCTCAAAACCCCCTTCTCTTTTAAGAGATGAAAATATGTCACTCACCAGTGAAATGTTGTTTTTCCAGAAACTGCAGCAGATTACTCAAAATGTATTTAAGGCATATGTACAATGTGGTCTTAACTTTCCCATCTCTGCACTCATTTTTTTGGATGCCAGAACTTGTGTATATAGCATAGGCAGCCGACATTGTTAGAGCTGGTTTGTGGAAATAATGATATTACTATACCATCTATGTGACCTCTGTTTGAGTCTAGGTCCTGTGTATATTTGCTGCATAGTGACAAAAAGAAATATCCCTTCAGGAGATTATTTTAATGAAAAGTTTAAAATATGAAAAATGATTACTCTTTCACTAAGCTTCAGTAAACAGATCTTGCAAAGAAAACATAATCTTAGACTGGGAAAGCAAAGTGGTGGTGTGCACAACTGAGTTTAAAAATGATCTGAATACCTAAATATTTCCAGCATGGAATTCAAGTTAAATGATTGATTTAGGCAATAGAGTCATGATCTTGGAAATGGTTGCAAATAAATGCATGCCTGATAACAAGAAACTTCAACAAACTCACTTAACAAGCAGAGAAGACAAGAATGTGAGTAAGACAATTATTGTATCGCATGCCAACTGCAGAAATAAAAAGAAATAAAAAGAAGGTGTGCTGGGGGTTTTCACAATTTCATTTCACTTTGCTCTCAGTCTCTTTCACTATCACAAGGGATGCTATCCATCCTAATACTCGTGGGATTGTTCCAGTGTGTAAATTATCAGCAACCTAACCTATTACAGATTACACCCAAAAAACACTGAAGATGCATTTTGAGTCAAAGACCACGTTTAGGATTCACTGTGGCCTGTAAGATGATGGAAATACATAAGGCAAGCACAGAGATTGAGGAAAAAGTTTAAAGGGAAAAAAGTTTGAAGGAGCAAGCTTAGAGATTACAGTAAGGGCTCATAACTGGCCTCTGTATACTGAGTTGTGAAGTCTGCTTGGAGATCTGGAATACAATTTGCACTAGAAAAATGGAAATTTGAAAACAGATCTTCCCTCTCTTTTTAAAGGGGAAAAAGAAAAAGCTTAGTCCCTCGAGAGATGTTCACTTGTTCAGAATGCAGAATAATAGAACACCAGTAGAAATTCTCCTTAGGCAGCTGGGAATGGATATCATTATGATATACAGTTATTTGAAACTACTATAAATAATTGAACAGCAGAAACATTTGATAGTTCTTATGAAGTTTTCAGGGGTTTTTGTTCTGTATGTGTTATGTAAACTAATCTATAGGAATTATAGGAAAATATGGATTAATACCATCCTGTATTCAAACTCAGCGTATTTTTATTTTCCTAATGATATTTAGTTAAAAGTTTTTGCTACACTTGAAAATGTGGCAAAAACTGTTTCGCAATTAAAAGGAAACAAAAGGGAAAAAAAACCAAAAGCTTTTTGGAAGTCTTGTGGTTGTCCTAGGAGGAATATAGTATTCCTATCATCTCCTATGCGTTATTGTGAAATGTTTTTAACTCAGCAAAGAAAAATACTAAGCACAAATACCTGTTTCAGTAAAACAGTTCAGTGTGGAAACCCTCTGTTTGCCTCTTAGTGTTCAGTATCAAGCTACTGCATTTCATTTTAATATCCATGTAAAAAATAATATCAGTTATGGAAAAAGCATAGTAAGTTAACTCATCTGCATAAAGGACACGACACAGTACACCTCAAGGAACAAATTGAGGAATTTAAACTAGTAGAAAATGTCAGGTTCAGATGCCATATATGACAACTACAAACACCCATCCATATAAAAGTTTGCTTTATGTACTTCGGTACATGTTTGTGCCTGAGGTGGCAGGCACACACCCCCCTTTCCCTGTGCCTGAGGGAGGGATGCACCCAGGGCCATCCTGTGGCAGGTTAGCCTTGACCAGCACCCAGAGCTGTTCCCCCTTCAGGAGGATGTGGGTGGAAATGGAATGAGAAATCTTTGGGTTTGAGATGCAGACAGGGAGATCACTTGGCGTTTACAGTCACAGGTGGAATAAACTTCAAAATTAACTCAAGTTGTTGCCTCTTGCTGCCGTTGTTGCCCCGTGCAGCGGCACGGGCAGTGTGCCACAGTGGTGGAGCACCCACTGGGGCTGGCAGCACTGGTGTCTCTACTTCCAGATCATGTACAGGCTTCTCCCTCCGCATCTTAAAACCTCCTGGTACTGTCCTGGGAAACCTTTCCAGGCTAATTGTGTTTATCCAACCTCTATTTAATTACAATTCGCCTTTATCAGAATCACAATTACGTTTTCTAGCATGAGTTGCTGCCTTGTATTGCTCCCCACAATTAACTCTATTAACCTTTTATCTAAGCACGTTTTCACTCTTTATAGGAACAGGATTGTTTTTCAATTTCAATCCTAATTCTTTTTTTCCATTAAAAACAGAACAATCTCAGCCATAACAACATTTTATTACAGTTATATGCATACTAAATCATGTCTATATTCCCTGAGATGTGATTTGCTTCATTAGTAACTGCAACCTTCATAGAGGAGCTGGAAGTGAATTGCTATATTGTACTCTGTCTGGGGCCATGCATTATCCTGTGTTTTAATAACGTGAAGTCAAATCCCAGTGTTGGAGTGCAGGTTTGCAGAATGCCACCAGTTGCTTTTAGTGTGATGCCTGGTGAGCTCTAGATGCCCTCTCCTTCTCTGTCTGGATGCAAAGCTACCATATGCAGGAGTCTGATACTGCTAAGGATAATGGTGGAGAAAAATAGCTGAGACATCTCAAGTTTTAAAACAGCAGATTCTATCAATTGCCTTGAGTATAAAAGCCTTGCAGTAAACCACAACTATTTTTCCCTGAAAACATCCGTGAACAATGTCCTGCTCTGCTGATTTTTTGTATTCTTCACAGCTGTTTTCCCTGAATGTCCCTTAACACCTTTGGGGGGGGGAGTGCTGCTAGCCTCTGCTTATATTTCTCTTTTCCTTCAAAATATTAGGTCTAACTTCCATGTCCGCATGTCCCTTCTTTACCCATATTTAATTTTGCAGAATAAAAGTTAAACTCCCACAACTGCTCATCTTTTCTAGACCCTTCACCAGCTTCATTGCCCTTATACGTATATATGCCTATGCATAAAAACACTGTAAATATATAAAGTAGAGCATATATGTTGTATATTACGTATACATAATACCTATCTATGTACTTCAGCTTGAAAACTTTTCATGTAGCATCAAAGTAAGCCAGCTTCTGGGGCCTTTCAAAAGCAGAGACCCACCATTACTAAGTCATGTTGCAGAGCTGGTCTCCAGTGATGTTCCTGAAATCCTCGTGATCCACATAAGCCACATGGACCTAACAAGTGTTGAATTCTGGGTGGTGGGTGCGATTGACACCTTCATTTTTAACTGATATCCAGCACCCCATCCAAACCTTCAATGACTGACATGTCCAAAAGCTCCAGGCCACATGAGGGATGTGACAGAGTGACTCCCTCTTCCTGAAGGACTGGCTCTGTGCTTTCTAAGCAAAGTGTTCCTACATGACATGTCCAAAATAATTATCCACCACAACATAAGTATCAACACATACACACACAAAATCAAAGAAAAACTAACATTCTAAAAAAATTAAGCTGTCCTGATGTTAAGAAAATTAGTGTGTATTCCATGGACTGAACTCAATGCTTTTAGATTTAGCCCACTTCTGTGAACATTGGCAGGTCATGCCATAACCAGTGAGCAATACTGCTGTGTGAGAGCATTAAATTCTTTTGCTGTGTGCCCAGTCAGATGCGGTTACATTGCTGTACCTTGTGATAGAGTTCAGGAGCAACCAGTACACAGATATCCATGTTGAGGTCGCTGTGATGATTTATAATGGGTTCTGCTGCTGTGCCTGCTTGTGTAGTAGTCAAGAGTCTCCACCTTTCAAATGCAGACATCTGATGACTTTCTAAAAATACAAGCTACTCAGTCTTAGAGCCCCGGGGAGGAAGATTCCCATCTCCAAATCAAGGGTCATTCATCTGTTCCCTGGGAATAAGAGGCCGTTTGCTGGAGGCCAGCTGCAGGCAGGTCTTTTAGACCTCTGCATACCACACATGTTCCTCAGGCCATGCTTTCTGCAGCAACTCTGTGCAGATCTCACTGGTATTTTAAAGACATAAGAAATAACATGGGTATTTTTGGAACTGCCTGTACATCACTGCCGCATCGTACAGGGTTACATGAAAAGCACACTTTCACACTGAAGTAATACTTAGTAGAAATAAAGGCATGTTATTAATAGTACAGATATTTTCTTCATCACAGAAATGGGTAACAAGCACAGGGCTGGGACTCAGGAACTACTGAATCTGTGATAAATTCTATTACCCTTCTCTTCTCTGGACCTGGAGTGAGTATTCTTGTCTTTCTGTTTACTGTCATAATTACCTGTCCCAAATGAGTGTTGTGAGAATCAGGTAAGGAACTGAAGCTGCAGATAGCCTGGGCAGGTAGGCAGGAGCCCTCAGAACAAAACAGTTTGTGGAATCCAGAGGGTTGGATTTTCAGAAACCCTTGGGCACATTTCCTAAATGCATTTCAAATCAGTACCCAAAAGCGTTTTTCCAGGAAGAAGTTTTTATCACTTCTGTCTATTAAAGTGATGAGTAAAGAAATTATTACATGATATGTTACTACATTAAAGAAACAGACACTGTTAACCTTTCTCTCAGGCCATTCCTCAAATCCATGATTATATAGGAAGTTTCATAGGAAACAGATAATATTAGTGCTGATAAAGAATGGTCAAAGTATCCAGTAGCCCAAGCCTCATATTCCTAGGTATCTCACGTGCCTGCACTGCAATTTCTGGTTTTAGTGAAAAGCTCTTCGGACTTGAAAAAGAATGTGCCAGGAAGCGGTAGCTCACTTTTAAGCTCAGATTAAAAAACAACAAACCAAGGAGTTTTATGCATAACAGAACAAAACCCATCCCCTGAGGACAGTATGAAATTATTTATGCATAAAAAGAATAAAATACATTTCTCTGAGCTGGATGCAGCCTTTTATGATGCAAACAGGAGCCGTAGCACATCAAAATGTAGTGGGCTGTGTGGCTAAAAGCCACAAAGTGGAGAGCAGATCTTGATTCTCGTCACGTGACAAAAGTAAGAGATGATACGGAAAGGATTGAGCTTTCCTAACACTGAACCGAGAACTTTGTCAGGAGACAATAAATAATATTATCCTAAACCTATTCACCACCTTTTTTGACTCCCTACAGCATTCCTTCTACAGTCTGTGGATTTTAAGGAAACCTAACAACCATCAGCAAGTCCTTTAGCTGCAGCGAATTCACACTCCCAAAGCTTTTGCCATAGTTTGTAGTTTAGCACCACCTTCCTAGACAACAAAGAATGGCAGCTTTGCACTGCCGGAACGTTTGGCTTGAAAGCCTTCGAACAAAAAGGAAACTGCAACAAAAGGTGATTATTTCCCTATCTGTTTTAATTACTAGATATTTTTAATAAAAAGATGGTATTCTCGGTCCTCAGCAATTTTTCCCTCATCAGTTTTTAGAAACTATCCCACAGACTAGTGTTCCCTGTAGCACTTCAATTACAGCTCTGTAGCTGTGGATCTGTGCTGTCACAGTTTCAGGATCTGTTGCTTGTGTTTCCAAGTCATGAAAACTGAAGTTTCGAATGTAAACTGTATTTTTTGCTGAATATAGTAAATTCTAGTGTTTTAAAGGGAGCTTGTGAATGCCTGATATGAGCATGGTACTTTACTCAACATTTGTGGGCAACAAATTTCAAACTATTTTCTACACTTCATCTTAAAGAGTTTCACCTCATTGCTGAGAAACAAACAGAACTGACAGTGGTAGCCAGTACCCTCATAGTCCTAAAAATAAATATATTCTTCCATAATCCAAGGAATTGGTAAGCAAAATAGTAAAGATGACAGACGTATGGGTAACTGACTTGCATTAGCATCAGAGTAACCCATGCCTCAAAGAAAATTCAAGTGAAGCATGTAGATTTTTTTTATTAACTCTTCCTTTTTTCCCTTCTGTTTGTTCCCCAGCATGCCCTCACTTGTATGAGGCCTATCCAGGATCAGCTACCCAAGAATAAGCTTAATCACAAAATTACCTTACAGCCACTCTCTGCAAAACCTCCTTCCAGGCTGAGCTCCTTATCTTGTGACCCAGAAGCTGCAAATAACCCCCATGACATGACCTGTTTTACAAAATTCTCACAAGTTGATACCTGAAAAAAAACAAAGAGGTCTGTGTACTTGGTGCTTGGCTTGGTGCTTCCCATCAGCACTGTACGAGGGAGTCCCAGGAGATGCTCCATAAGATGTGGTCACAAAATTCTGGGTGACACATGGCCATTCTGCCCATGTTTCTTATGACAATCTGGTGGCTAAGCCGCTCACTGCCATGTTGGATACTGAAGCTGCATTCCCTCTTAAGTCTTTGCTTCCTTCTCTGGTTGTAAAATTGTTCCCCAGAATAGAAAACACTTTTAATATGGGGGAAACCTCGTAGGCATTTTGTTTCTTAATTTCTTTGCCTATGAAGTTACTCAAGTGTAGTCTGACTGCAAATATAAAACAACCCTTCATTTTTGTCTCTTGAGAGGAAGAAAAAAAAGAGTGATATTGCATGCTAAGCAACCATTGTATTTTCCATGCTGGATACCCACTGTTCTATCATATACTGAATTCCCCCAAGTCAGTACCTCAGTGGCAAATGATAGCAGTTCTAATTATGACAGTGAGTTGAGGAATGAACACACATTTACATCTGCTGACTCTGGGCAGCAACACAGAGAGAAAAGGTGGTGATAAAAAAAGAAGAAAAAAGGAGCTGTAAGTGTCAGCCTTTAAAATCTTCCCTGAATTCCACATATGAATTAGGCATGGTTTCTGGAGTCGGCCTCTAGCAAATGCATGTGAATGAGTTCTTTTAAGGTGTATATTTAATTTCTTTACACTTTTGTCTGGATATTCTCCTTCAGAATCAAAAAACCTAAAATTGCCTTAATTTAATTTATTTAATTTCTAAGGAGAACTAAAGCAGATTGAATTAAGGACACTGACATTCTGGCTAAGAGTGTCCACATAATACTGTTTAATGCAGTTTAATTCTTGCCTTTTCAATTCACATCTTTAGGTTTTTCGAGCTGCTTTTCCAGTGTGGCCCTGAGAAGGCAAATACCAAATGCATTACTGTTTGAAGAATGCCATGGCAGTGTGCAATGCTAAACAAATACATATTATTTTCTGCTCCCAGTTAATCGATCATGCACATATTTCCATAGATATTGCTACTCAACAGAGGCAACTGCATAAATGCATGCAACTGCGTGCTCACGTGGCACGTATTTTTGATGCTTCTGTTCAAATTTGAATTTTACTAAAATTGCACCTGGAGTTTGCATGGCAAACTTTTTGTATCAGAGCATTCTTTCAACTGTTTATGATATTTACCATTGCAGAAATTACAAGCACGCCCAATGTAAACAGATTACCTCCTATTGAACAGGAGATGTCTGTACTTCCTTGGTTCTCCAGACCTTGTCCGATACCAATCATTATCTCTAAAACCCCTCTGAGATTCCCCAGTATCAGATCCAGACCAGCCACAGGGCAGGACTTACTAACTTAGTCAGAAAAGCCATGGGGAGGCCTCAAGCACCGTGGTATTTTCCAGTCATAATGTTTATATCCCCAGATCATTAAACTGATTTCGGTAGGCTCTGATTTCTCTTAGTAAAACATCAGCCCTGTAAGGGCAGGTACCTCAGAGGTGTTAGTACTGGATTGCAAGCCCCTTACAGCTGTGGTCCATCAAAAGTTGCAGTCCTGGCAAGCACAGCTGGCTGAGCAGGCAGCTGCCCTGGGCTGGCGGTATTTCTGTATCTTCATCCCCATCACCCATGGCATTGCTGGCAGTGGCAGTGGCAGAGGCCACACAACAGTAGTACCTGGGGACCCTGGGGTATTATGAAAAAGGAGCCTGGAGAAGTGTCTGTGGGCTGCCCACAAGCAGGAGTTATAGATTCAAGTCACTTCAATTTAATGCTGTTCTGCAGTGTAATCCATCTTCCCTCATGAATGACAGATGAGTAAGTCAAAGTATTGTGGGCAGTGAGATATTTCTACTTCAAATGTACTGGCCTGGTAAAGATGTTTGTTTGACAAGCAATTTTCAATCTTTCAGGTAAGTGAATTTCACAATTAGCTGCCAAGCATGGTATTTGCATTAAAATCATTCCATTAACGACATTCTCTTTGTCTCCAGATGCTGCACTTCAAATTCAATGGCATTGCTATGTTGTTAGAAATTTGAACAGAACAAAGAGCATACAAAGAGAACAGAAGGCACACAGAATTAGCAATTATTGTTTGATGAATACAGAGTGATAGCACCAGCTATAAAAGCTGAAAAAGTTCTGCTTACAGTTCTTTAACAACTTGGAATTAAATTTTACACAATGAACATCTGTTATCAGTTGATTTCCCCACACACACACTCCTTCACAAAAAGCTTCAGTCAAGATGGTTTGCCCGTTTCTGGGGCCAAGGCTGAACAAAAAATGCCTGTGGTTATTCCGCAGCAACTGGGACAGGACAGCCATGAAATGCCTTGGGATGCCCAAGCCCAGACACTCCAGAGTGACAATGCCCACATAGCCGTGACAGGGTCATATCCATGTGGGCATCCCACTGGGCAGCAGGAGACCCCCTGGAGCCTTGCAAAGAGCCTTTTCCCAGCATCTCACCCTTTTCTGCAGCATTTATAGCAATCAGCAGGGAATAGCTTTCTTGTGAAACTTTTTCATCATATTTTTAAAAGCTAACATCTTACTTATTGGGCACCCAAGGGATGACTCCTGATTAAGCAGAGCTGTGAGATTCTGCTAATAGAGAAGAATACCAATAAGTGAAAAAAACCCACAAAACCTTATTTAGAAAATTAATCTGAAATGGATTTGTTCTTTTTTTATCCTCCTGTATATTGAGGGCACCAGCCACTTACTGTCCATATTGGCAGTAGCCCTAGCAGATGTCCCTGGAAGGGGCAGGGACAGACAAATCTGGTTTAATTAGCACATCCCGCCTCACTCTGGGGACCAGTGGCTCCTTTAGCCACCATGTCTCAGTTACACTCTGTCATATCTATAAGTCCTTAAGTTTTTCCTATTGCCATAGGAAAGATGATAAGTAGAGGCTGGAGCAGAGGACTGTAGAAAAACAAGAGGATGTTTTTCCCAAGGCATTTAGCAACAGGTCATATCAAATGTTTGCAAACAACCATGCACCGTTGATTGAAAAGTTGAAAAAAATTATCAAGTTGTCGTAAGTCACCTCTATAAACAACTTTTTTTCTACAAACTTCAGTCTGTTGGTATGCTGGGGAGGAGGCTGCCAGTAGACAGCCGTGAGGACCCACTGGCATCCATCATCTCTTCCCTTGATACACTTGGGTCAGGAAAGGATTTATTTCCATGGGCTACCGACTGAAACTTCTTCCTTTTAAGCCCAGCTCAGACTCATTAAATCCACTCTTGATGCTTTTAACAAGTCTCTCTTTACACTTCAGAGTTCCCAATGTGGTAGCTGGATTAATCCGTGTTTACACAGAGCTTTGTGATGGAAAGTCTTGGTAAAGTGTGGTCTGTAGATTTAGCACTTTTCAGACTACAGGTTCAAAAATATGCAGTACAAAGTTATTTAAGGGTCCCCATTCAGCAAAATACTTAAAAACTTTTTTAAAGTATTTGTGTTAAGAACTCCACTAATTTCAAGTCTAACTTTCTTAATTTCTTACACAGAAGGAGAAGTTTTCCATGTTGGTATGTATGCCATATTCAATGATGTTTTATTTAAAGGTGTAAGCAAATCACATTTTTGTTAGACATCTGTAAATCATACTAAAAATTTATCTGAGTTATTTGGCATAAATAATTTACAGTGTATATATATTGGGAGATTTTAAGTGTTCATAGACAGATGCCTCTTCTATATCCCTGAAGAAAAATTGAGAATAAGAGTACCTTGAATGTTTAGAACAGATTGTAGGGCTGTAAAACTGCTAAACAAGCAAGCATCAGAAAATTACATACTTCAGAGAGGACCTGGTAGCAGTAAGGTGCTGGAGATATGTTCTTTGTCTCTCCTGATTAGTCACAACAAAATCTAAGTGTGGCTTTGATTCATTCCCTCAAGCTGTAAAAAGCATTATAGGCGTCTTCCAACATGTGGTGAGTGGTTGCAGAAAGTAGGATTATACTGTGGCTATGTTGGACTAAACATTCATTTCAGGGTGATTCTAGGGGCAGAAATAAGATGCCATAGTATTTCTAGGATACCTTACTAGACCTGATTCTTGCCTTAGTGTCAGCTTTAACTCCATGACATTCTGTGTCCAGGAGTTCTACTCCTAATAGTCATTCTCCACTTGCAAAGTATGCAGGGTAGAGTCTGGGGCAGCTCCCTGCCACACAGTGTTGGAAAGCATTGCCGAGAGTGGATGTGCCTCTGGTTTTGGGGAACAAAAACACCTGACACCTGGAGAGCATCTGCATGTTTTTTGAAGGCAAGCTCATCTCAGCGCTCTGCCAGTACACTCGTAGGCTGCAGCTGCATGGCCGGCCAGGCGCTGAGCCTCCTCTCTGAGCGTGGTGCCGTGGCAGTGGTCAGACAAGGGAACCGTGTACTCCTTTGTAGCGGTTGCCCGCTTGCAGAGAGCACAGGAGCAGATGGAAAGGCTGCTTGCAGAGTTGGCACATGGCGCCCTCTCTTTCCCAGTGCTTCATGCAGAGAAGCAGGCAGAGAAGATTCCGTGGAAGCAGAACTTCCTTGACATCCACCAGGCAGATGGGGCACTGCGCTGCCTCCTCCAGCCCTGCCTGCAGCAGCTGGCTCATGCTGCTGTCCTTTGCAGCAGAGCTGCTCTCCTGGAGGTCACGCTCGATGGTGCCCAGTGCCATGTCCTGCCAAGAGAGACTCGCAAAGTGCTGGAGCTTTTCTGGCACTGGGAGGGGAAGAGCAGAGAAAGGCCCAGAGAGCTGCGGGAGCGGGAAGATAAGGACATCCTGAAGGATCTGCCGGTGGTCTGGAAAGCAGCAGCAGGAGTGGGCCTGTGGGCTGTCCAGCCCCAGGTTCTGGCCTGCGGCCCTGCCTTCCCCAGGCAGGCTGCACCTCGCAGAGGTGCCGAGGGCAGCTCCTGCCCAGACCTCAGGGGAAGGCAGGCTTGGGCACAGGGCCCTGGGCAGGGGCAGCGTGTGTGGCCATGGTGGGAGAGTCTTCATTTGGTGCTTGGCAGCATCTGGGGCAGAACAGAGAGATGTGGGGCCAGCCCGGGTTGTGCAGTTCTCTCTGTACCCCCTTGGAGGTGGGCTCCAGGGAGGGAGGGATGGAGAGCAGGAAGGGAAGCCCACCCAGACCTGCTCAGCACCTCCCCAGCGTTCAGGCTGTCTGGGGCAAGCTCTGGTGAGCTGTCAGAGGGCTCTGGGGGAAGAGCTGGAGTGCCTGAGGCCCCAGAGCACACACACTCTTCTCTGGACAGCAGCTGGGATAGCACAGGGCACCTGCCTTCAGGAGGTGGTCAGGAAAGCTGGGCAACATTAGGTCTGGCCTCAGGACAGGCATTGGGGGTTTTATGCAGCCCCACGCAGTTGGGTAGAGGAGAGAGAAGTACTGGAAGTGTGTTTGAATCTCAGGGTCAGCCTGTGATGAGAGGCCAGCATCCCAAACACAAAGGCCTGGCAACACAGGGAGCCCAGCAATGCAGTGGGGAAGGCCTGGTGTGCTCCTAAGTGTCAGTGAAGGAAGCATCCCAACTCAGCTCCTGCAAGGACTCCTCTCAGGAGAAAAGTTCCTTCCCCTTGTCACTGGAAGGAGTGGCTTGGAGATGACAGTTGAGGTTGGAAGGGACCTCTGGAGGTCAGCATGTCCAAGGTCCCCACTTGAGCATGGGGACAAGATGCAAAAGTACAGATATTAGAGAGAAGTTACTTAAGAGTAGAGAATGAGACTTTTTATCCCACATGTCATATTCTGTCAGGCTTTGTCTTTTTGATCCTCCTGAGGCCAGTCTGCAATTGAGTGATGAACAAAAAATGCAGTTAATTCCTTTACTAGAAACAGTTCCAGCCATACTCAGCATTTATCCTTCATTAGCACCAATGCTGAAAGCCATTAGCATTTTCAGTGTAAATTTGAAGTAGTCTATCACACACCCTTAGAAACTGGTTTTCCCACTCTTCTCTGTCTTCTGCTCTGACTTACCCTGTTACCACTTACACGCAGAACTGGAAAGAGACTACTCTGCCTGGGTAGTCATTGGCAATATTCAGCACCTGATGTACACACAACATTAATGATTTCAGTAATACAACTGTCTGTCTTTCTGCTACTATGTGAACTTCTGTGTTCTGTGACAACTTATTTTCATACTTCTGTAAATAGTATTCTTAGTAGCTGTTAAAATGATTAGTAATTACATTATTATTTTTAAAGCTATTACCTCTAGCACCTCTAGCTTAGTGAAGAGCTGTGAAATATAACACTTCCAAACTTTTCTATTATGTTTCTACTCTGAAAGACAAGTAATTTAGTAACCTGTTTGAAAAAGTAAATGGTTTCAGGATCTCTTATTATCTGCTATCCTCAGACTTTGAAAGTGTCAGTAGAATCCTTAGGTCAAGCCTTACCTCTTCTAAAAAAACATGGATTTCTGTATGTCTTTCCGTGTTCTTTGGGACCTTGGTGTCTCTTCAAGTTCCTCATGGTGTGCATAAGAACTCTTCTTCAGTTATTTCACTGAAAACTCCAAAAAAGGAAGATTCTCCATGAGGAATAAATGTTTTGTTTCAAAGAACATTTCTAGATTTTGCAATCCCAGAATTTAAGACTTCGAAAAAATATTATACTTGTAAGAAAATGGAGCTTTATCAGCCATAGCTTTTATGAAGTGGTTGTTTTGATTTGTCGCAACCAAACACTACCTATTCACACATCATGAATCAAGCATCTTGAAAAACATTTCTTATCCTTTTATTTTCCTTATTTATCTCCTTGGGCTTTGAAATATGTGTCAATATGCTTTGATTTTCATCACAGTCACAGAGCCTACAAACCCATAAACTGAGAATCTTGGATAAATCTGTTGACTTCAGGAATGGAAAATTTATGCACATCTGTTCAAAAAAAGAGTAGCAATGCAAATAAAAGCCTATAAACTAGCCTATAAAGGGAAAGAAAAGTTCATTTTTATTACCCATTCTTAATCAAATTCAAAGACTAGGCAAGAAAATAAAGTAGTAAAACTAGATTAGATACTTTAAGCTGTTATTTTTGCTCTACAACCTCTTGGTAGACAAGATGAGAATTATTTTTAACTGAAAATATAATTTTTAATTGTTTAGTCTTTATTGTTGTGGTTCAACTAAGAGTGCTTAACCATGTGTTGGCCATGGAACATGGATATCTTTGAGGATGCACAGGGCAATGAAAATTGCATCGCAATTCCTCAAGAAGTAGAGGGAGATTTCTTGTTTCTTATAAAAATACAAAAAACTTCTAAGTTCACTTCTTCTCTAGAAATGGAAAAAAATCTCTTCTCTCTAAGGTTTCTTTAGAATTTATGGCATATGGAAGAAGACTTGAAGTTTATTGACAGCAGAAGGGATCACATCAACTCTAAACATTGATGTCTGCTGCCTCAGATCTGCTGATGCTCCATTTTGGGGGGGATTGATCACCACATAAAAGTCAGACTTGTGAATTATGTCTTTGCTTCAAAACTTTTTTGTGATTCTCTAATGTTTCCCACTACATTGCAGTGTTGCAATGACAGGCATTTTATCCTGAATAAAAAATAGATGAAAGATAGATGGAAATGCAGTTTCTTTGGTGTTTTTTTTTCTGAACAAGACCAAAATTTTCTCTCTGTTCATAACCTAGCTTGTTCATCTGACCTTTAAAAAGAGCAGGTATAGGATTTCCTAGTGCTTTTGTCCATATCGTGCACTGTCACATTTTACATAGCTACAATGGCATACTACAAAATGGGAGAACAGCTTCCAAACAATGCTGATAAGTTTACAAACTCTTCCTGAAAACCAGCCGACTTGGCTAGACCTTTAGTGATTTTCTTTTCATGATGTGTGTCAACTATGACTCATACCAAATTCACATAGCCCCTAAGGGGATATGCAGTGATCCATTTTTTCAACTATTAAATACTTTATTAAAGGTAGAGTATTTTCACCAGCACAGTTCTATTTCTCACCCACAACTTTTACTGTTTTTATTTTCCACAATGGAGCCACACAATCAGCAATCACTTGCCCTCACTTGTGATGCTGTGTACCTCTGTGTGGAAGAGGGGAGAGAGAGTTTGCACACAGGCAAGTGAAGTGTTTGTTTCCTGCTACTGTTTGTATTGCCCCTGGCACCAGCATCATTGTAGGCTGACCTGGGTGTACAGCTCCATTCTCTTCCTTCTTTCGAAATGAAGAGCAAAGAAAAACTATTAAATTCAAACTCCTATTTTCCTTTTAGATAGACATTGCATAAATATGCAGGGATAGAGGGTTATTAGATTGCAGCCTTATAAAAAAGGGTATTGTAATGAGGCTTCATTACTAAGGGGCTCGCTCAGATTAACCTTTTCACCTCAACTCCTGCCTGGCAGTCATAATAAATGAAAGTGCTACACTACCACTTGCTGAACAGGCATCTGGTGCCTTTTACACCATAAAGCTCAATATTTTATTTACAACTGTGGGTCATGTGCTATGCCTACTTTCCAAAGCAGAAGCTGGGAATACCCTACCCCTTTATGGTTAAACGCTTGTAAAAATTTCTTAGCTTTGCTACTAGAACACAGGAGCAAAGTGTTTGGCAAACGTAAATTGCTGTTTCACTGAAAATTGCTTGTGCAGAAAGTTGCAGTAAGCAGGTACCGAAACCAGTCAGCCTCACTGCTGTACATCCAAATGGGTTTAGAAAGAACGAAAGATGCGTATATGCTGAAGGCCTAAACCTCCAGGAGTATTATGTCAGCATGAAAAACTAAGGATATATCTTCAGTGTACAACACAGTACCAAGGAGGTACCTGCAACAGCTGAGACAGCTGAAGCAGTGTGTTAGCATCATGTTGATTCATTCTGTGGCTTAGGCCAGATATCACGCTTTCCCAGCCCACAAACATTTTGTACAGTATAGACAAAGCCTCTGGTAAAATCAAAATTGACTTCAGTTTAAGAAGTCATCAGCACCCACAGAAACTATGTTCAGCAGCTTTTCTTCAGCTTTGCCCAGAAGCCCATGCCGACCCTGTGTGTGACCTGTCACTTTTGCACGGGACAGGGAGGACACCTGGCAATGTTTTCTGAATCCACAGGCGAGATGACCTGCTTGTCCATGATTCAAATCCCCACAGTTACAACCTCTCTTTGTTTCACTGAATACTTTTGCTGGACTGTGTTGTTCATACTGCTTTTGACCTTGATGCGTAGACCCCCATTTGCTAAACTCATAGGTAAAGTACTCATAGGACAGTACAAGGTCAGCGCAACAGAACAGTGTCAAAGAAACATGCAAAACTACCCAACACATCTTTGCACTCACTGGGATATGTAGCCCCACAACAAAATCTGGAAATGCATGGAACCTGCCCACACACACATCAGGTTAGTATAGACTGCTCAGTGCCCCAGGAAGGTAACAGTGATGTCCTTGCCGCTGCCCCCTCACTAAGGTTTCTCTTCTGCTTTGCAGGCAGCAGCCACGCCAATTACTCAGTCTCTTCTGAGCAGCTGTTCTCAGTGTGTATTTAGCTTCACAAGTCACCAAGAATTTAAAATCCAGAGACCTTTTGCTATACTCACACAACAGAGTTTTTGTTGTGGAAAGCCTTTGCATACACATCCACCCTTTCAGCTTCAACTATACCCTGTAATTGCAAACTGTGCTTTTGTACCTGAGAAGTCATGGAAGACAGACTACTCTTACGAAAGTAATCTGAAGCTAACAGATCTCACACCCATGGCCAATACCAAACAAACAGTAAATGTCGATAAATTAAAGAGAAACATGTTGTAACTGAAATATTTGCAGGATGTTTATAAACAACAGCCAGGGACTTTCCAAAAAAGCAAAACAGAATCATCTTTTTCCTGCAGAAACTAATAAACAAGGTCAGAGAAAGGCTAGAGGATTTATATGCACAAGATACAGTAGAAAGTCACCATAGTTTATTTAATTATAATTTATTAATTTATTTATGTAATTATAATTTAAAGAAAAATTAATTTTTATAAGCAGAGGGAAAGTTCTTGAACAACCTTTGAATACAGGTGAATTATCTTTCACCCAAAGTTACCCTTAAAAAAGTTTTCATCACATGAAACCTTTGAAAAAAAGGCTGAACAGTACTGTCAGAAAAAAAAAAAAAAAAGGCGCCATTTAGGATCACAATATAATTCCAGCTGGATGAGAGCTCAGGGCACCTCAGTGGAACCTTCTGCTCACAGCAGGGTCAGTTCTGAGGTCAGGCTTGGTTGCTCAGGGCTTTGTCCTCCTCATCTGCTTGTCACCATCATGGATTTTTCCCCTTCAAAGTGAGGGAAATAGAAAAACAAGAGAAGAAGCTGTAATGATTCAAACAGAGGAACCATCTAGGCCAGGATCCTGTCTCCATCAGTGCTCCACCAGCTGGAGCATCAAGAGCTGCCTTCATTGCTGTCCTTCATGCAGGGTCCCAGACATCTTCACCTCATGCCCCAGTGCTGTACTGGGAGAGAGGGTGGTCCGTCCCTCTGTAACCTGTCATACCAACCATGATTTTATACTGCTGAGGTACTACAGCACCAGAATTTTCTCCTTTCCTTTCCTGGATTGTTCCATTCCTTCTTTTGATTAATTAAATCTACAGTACTGAGACTATAGACCAATGGTACCTGGTGTCTGATTTTTAGATTTCAAATGTGACAAAAAGAACATATTCGAACATGACTGGATAAGGAGCAGACATGTCATTACCTAACAGATAATAACACAGGCCTTGCAAAACACAGGTCCTTGTCTGACCTTCAGAGAGAGAAGTTTGCATGAAAGGACAACTTCAAATAAATATATTTTTCACAAAAGTAAGATTCTGTGAGGGAATAAACATTCATACTACAGAAACTTTACATGATTTTACAACACATTTGATCTTCCAGAAAATATTAACTGCCATGTTTAACAGAGAAAGAAGAACCTCTAGCTTTAAAATGCTAGTAATTTAAAATTAATTGGTAGATCACCAACTGCAGTAGCAAAGGCCCCAGCAATGTTGTAAAAGAAGTACTTTCCAAGTCTGCAAGAGAGATTTCCTGCAGAAACCTGAAGGGAACTGCACAACAGTGGTACTGTTCAGTACCTTCTCTAGGACATACACAATGTGGAACAGACATCAGAATCTGTCTTGTGCAAATGTCAGCAACCTCACTGCTTGCCTTAGTTTCATGTAGGATATCAATTTCTGATGTGGTAAAAATGTTTACAGAAACACTTTTTATTTACAAAAATTAGGTCCCAGGATTAAGGGCAACTCATTCTGGCTGCAAAAACCCATGTATTTTTATAGCACGTATTTTTATAGCTGTTACCTTAAATATTTTTCATCTGCAGTTACAGACTGTTTTCCCCCTGGGTTTGAGAGAAAATGCTCTCTCAAAATTGCCATTAACTCACATTGATCGGCAGCTTATAGATGGGCCACTTGTGTGACTGCACTGCTGCCATATTGTAAAGAAATTTTGATAGCATTTTTCTCATCTGTGTCCTTGGGAGGTGATGGGTTGTCCTGGTTCACTCTGAGCTCCTGCCAAGGCCTAGGATGGCAGTGTGCTGCCTGCAAATAATGGAAGAGAATAAATCTCAAAGAAAAAGAATTGCTGGACTCTTTTTATATGTGATTGATTTGATAGTTTGGAGCATAGAAATATATTATTCCTCTGTGTAAAAATTAATAGCCCCTTTCTTTTGCCACAGGAGTGGTAGCTGCTTGCCTCGTGGATTCTGTCCCCTTTCTCAGCTTATTTATCAGGAATGAGTTTAGATGAGGAGCACTTAGGATCCTAAACTTTAGCTGAATAAATCACGATTAGTACTTTTGGGACATTTCATCATGGTTTTGTTTTTTATACCCTCTTCTGAAACATACAGGGTACGTTCACCCTTCTCCAAAACATCTCTAATTCCATCATATGCAGTGACATGCCACTCATCTCTGGGAGCTGCTTATTTTTATAGTTTTGTATGCCTTGCCTTACCTCTGACAGAGGTAAATATACACTGAAATGCATTTGACAGCTTTCTTCTCCTTGTATTTATCTAAAGCTTTTGTGGTCTGTTCTTCTTGTTCCCTGATACAGGAGTTAATCAACATGCCAAGCAAAGCTGCTTTGGCACCTTTCTGCTAAAATGTAAAGCTGGAAAGCACTTAAGATTTGATCCAGCTTTCCTGATTTAAGGAAGACTATTCCATGCCTAAAGTCAAAATGTTTATAAGAGAGCTATTCTTGCCTTAAAGAAACTGAAATCATGCAACATGGCATGATGTAGTTAAAGAAAAGTACTGACACAGAATAGTATTTTGCTATCATTCAGTAAAAAAAATATTTTGGCCGAAATCTACTTTTTTTTTTTCTTTAACGAAGTTTTATATATACTTGAAGATGTCCATTTGTTTTGAACAGATAGGTTTTGAGCAAGTGTGAGAATGAGGCTGTGTAGCTACCCTGTCTCTCCGATGCATTTTGAATCTGCTGAGTTTACAAGGTCAAATAGTTCTTACGTAGCCAGCCCTGCAAAGCCTGCCAGAGAGCTGTCAAATTAGGGGGTTTTCCTTGGCTTTTTTTTCATCTTCATTAATTAAGCCTTCACAGGAGAGAAGGCTTCCACGTTCCAGCAGCAGCAATTGTATCCTACTCTTTATTAAACCATTTAAACTACACTGAGAACTGTGAAGTGGCTTGAGAGTTTTTGACTGGTTTCCTGATTGCAAATAACATTGATTCTCATCCCAAGTGCACTTGCAGGAGAAAAATAATTTGTTGTGAGCACTTTTTTGTGAGTTTATGGGTCTTGCCTATATCAGGGACTTTTTGGACAAAAATCCCCAGTTGTTGCAAGTAAAGCTGAGAAGATGCACGGCTAATATGCTGCTGAAAAAAAATGTGAGATGTCCTTAAGTTTTGTGTGGTAATATATCCGAAATTAACATTTGGAGATGTAATCTCATTAGAGGGAATGTGAAAGATCTAATTACAGATGTGTTTCTTTACGTCAATATTGTGACGCTAACAACTCTAAAATGCAAAAATAATTTATTTTAATTTCTAAAATGTGCATAATTGACTTCAAATATAGCCTGGACACAAATTTACTGGCACAGAAGACACAATTCTTCTTGTCATATGCAAAAGAATAATTGCTCTCTAAATATAACTGAAATTCTCAGAGAAACTAGTTCAAATATTTAATGATTTTCAGGTCTTGCTAAAGTGATACTAATTATTTTTCAGATTCTGCAGTCTTCCAGGTTTGGGAGCTGTTTTTACTCTGACTGTAGTAAATATCGCAGTTATCTTGTGACCACTGAGACTGAAGTCTGTGTCCTTGGGAGGTGATGGGTTGTCCTGGTTCACTCTGAGCTCCTGCCAAGGCCTAGGATGGCAGTGTGCTGCCTGCAAATAATGGAAGAGAATAAATCTCAAAGAAAAAGAATTGCTGGACTCTTTTTATATGTGATTGGTACCTAATCATTCAATCAATCACTCACTTCTTTGCATTTGTCAAATTAACCAGGACTAGAGAGGCCCCATGTCTTTACTTTTCATTTTTGATTGACTCTTTACATTAAAAACTCCGGGACTGCAATGCCAACACCTCATCCTCAGGCAGCAAACTTTATGATTTAAGCACAAGAAATATAAATGTGTCCTTTACATTATGTGGCATTTATATTACTGCCATAAGGCAGTAAAAAGACCAAAAGAGGTCATCAAGTCCAGGTCCTCTTTCAAGACAAGGGAAAATTACACCCAAAAATAAACTATCTAACCTTTGGCTGTTGCAGCTCCATAACCACCCATGCAGCCTCTTCCACCGTTTCCTATCCTTGGGATGTTACTTGCAGCACTGTTGGACCTGCAGTCCCCAAATGTCCTCTGATCCTTTCCTGTGCAGTCATGGTACTCAGTGATTCCTGCTCAACTATACCACCTTCCTTTTATCACTGTGATAAAAGTCATGCCTATCTCAAATTTCTCAATATTTTTTGAATTCTAACCTTATTCCCCTCTGTTCACACCTTTTTGTAACCAGGAGAATCCTCACAAGAGATGCCTCCAGGTAGGTGTAAATTACCTGCTCGCTAATCTGGCACGAGACACTAGTGAAGGTGTGTCTGGGTTTTCTCCATGTCAGCCTCCCACAGGAACTCTGTGTCCACACAGACTGTGATCCTGCACTGCTTCCCTTCAGGGCATGCATTAAGGACTTTTCCTTTGTAGCCACTAGCTTTTTTTACAAGTAGTGTCAAACTTAGTATCTCCAAAACCTTTTTCCTGCTGCCAAATTTATTTGACAATAGCCAATAATTTCAAAATTATTCAAGGGAAATAATACACCCTTCTGATGCCAAAAGTGACAGTTCTTTGAAAAAAAGCACAAAAAATAGCAAAAGATTGGTTAATGCACTTTGTGCTCACATTAATTAAGTAATTTCTTCATTGGCCCAGGAAAATTAGATGAATCAACATCTAAATCTAATAGTGTCAGCCCTGAAGCACCTATTTCTGCTATAATTTAAAAACCCTGTCATAAAATGACAACTCTTAAAATAGTGTCTCAGGCTTGAAGAAGATGAGGTATTTTCTAAACCCTAAGAAAATAACTGATGAATGAGTTACTTGTTGCACCAGAAAATACATTATGATACTGAGTTTGGTTTAAGAAGTAGTGGTTTTCTACTCAGAATAACATACCAGATATGGAGGTATATTTAGTGAAAAACTTTGTTTCTAAGTTTAAAAAGTTGCTTTGGGGGTTTTTGGTGGTGTGGATTTTTTGGTGCTTTCTGTGGGGTGTTTTGTTTTAGTTTTGTTTCAGGTTTATTTTGGGTTTTTTCTTGGTGGTTTTTTTTTCTTTGATTCGTTGGTTTCATTTGGTTTTGGTTCAGTTGCCTGGTTTTTGGTTTTTTTCATGGTAGAGAGTGCACTTGGACTTTGTAGTATTGCAGACACAATAAACTTCTGATTCTCTTTTCTGATTCTCTTCCCCTCTCAAAGTGTCTGTTTGAAAGGAAGGGAGGCACAACTACTCTTGCTGTGCCAGTATTTTAGATATGTAGAATAATCTGTAGTTTTCATATTTCATCACTAGAGGGAAATCCATTACAGTGCTCTTCTCAGTAATGCTGGTAAGCACACTGTTCTCTAGAGCTGCAAAATGTGCAACAAGTTTGAGTTTGAATGCAAAAGCCAATGCCTTCCCCTGGTCCGGCTCCAACTCTCACATCCCTGAGGGTGACCTACATCGCTAAGAGAGAGAAAGAAACAAAACAGAAGTGCTAGTGAGGGAGCAAACCTGATTTTCAGTTCTGGCTGTTAGGGATTTTATAGTACATTTTATCTTTGACCTCAATCGGTAGGAGTGAAAGCGAGTCAATGAGAATAGAAAAGGATTGCGTGAGCCACTGCCATTTTGCATGACAGTTTGGCCATTTCTAGTTCAAACATTTCATTTCAACATAATAAATTGCACTTGCCTCCAGAAACACCATTTAATGCTAGTTTTACCATGACCTTCTGAGGTGAAGCACTACAGAAATAGCTATTGCATGTCTGTCTGACATTAATTATGCTTTTAATCAAAACTTCATGTTTAATGAAACAGAGTTACCACAATTCAATTCTAACTAATTTTTTCCCTTTTTAAACAGTGTTATTTTCCTTACCCTTCAAATATTTCATCTAAATATCAGTGCATTTTAAACCATGAACTTCATGCTATGAATAAAAGGAGTAATAAAAACATTTCTGAGTGATTTCTTGACACATAAATCCTCACTTTTCCATCCATGCTTTCTGGGTTTTTGTTTTGCTTTGTTTTCCTCTCCATTGCAATACTACATACTAATAACCACTGCTGTGGGGTCCTGCCCACAGGTGCTGAAAGATAGAGTGAATCTTTGCATTGACAAAGGGTTACGTTCACTTATACCAGGAACAGCCTAAGCTCTGATCAAGCTTCTATATAATTTCCCAATTACATTGCTCCTTTAACCCATTTCAGAGTGATTTTCATCTTCTTACACAACTTTCTTTGAATACAGGTGAGCATTAGATTACAAAATTTTCAGGCTTCACAAATGACTGCCTGAACCTAAGCCTCATTAAACCCTCAAAGATCAGACTGAAGAAACACTTGCTATAAATCTAGTTTCAAACAGCTGTCAAAATCCATCTAACTTTCAAAGTTGCTTATTCTGTTTCAAAAACTGGAGTAGCTCTGTATTTGCATATTGAAAAAACAACACACAATAATACCTCATGTGTCCTAGGAGGCTTTTTTCTCCTAATAGTATTTCATCTCCTATGCACAAATATTTTAAGGCACGTATTATGGCCATTTAAAAGGGACTTAGATGGGATTTAAGTGCTATTCCTAGATCACAGCAACTAGCAGAGAAAAGAAGATGAAGGATAGCAGGAATAGAGGGAGGAATAGAAAAAACTAGGGAGATCGCAAACAGATTATCAGCAAAGGTTGATCAAGTCATGCTGGTGGAGACTCCAACAACCTGCCTCCACACTGTCTTAAGGCCACCACTTCTGTCATGTTGCTGCAGGTCACTTCTTGTTGTGCAGGCAGGCAGGACTTCTAGATTTGCCTGCTTTGGAGTGAGAAATGCCAAAATACCAATAATTCAGGACTGTTTCTAAATGATTTTTTTTCCTCTGGGAAACAAATCTCTAGAGAAAAAGAAATTTAACTTGCAGAAACCTGTAAGTAATGGCCCCTTACTCACATGGGTTGACTGCTCTCTAGCTGATTTTCCATATTTAAATGCTTTAGAATAGCAAGATAAATTACAATCATTTTCTCTTCTCAGTGATTTAGCCAAAATGCCCTATGACAAATTTAATACTGATGCTTTCAGTATGAAAATTATATCCTTAGCCTGGAGCCAGGAAGTAACCTCTGTCATATGCATACACATATAAAAACTCCCAGAAAAACCCCAGTCAGAAGGATCCTCCTGATCTCTTCTAGTCTGATCCCTGCTCAAAGCAGGACCAACCTTGAAGTCAGAGGCAATGTTAAAATTAGATTGGATGGCTCAGGGTCATGTCTAGTCAAGTTCTGATTATCTGCAAGGATGGAGATATATGCTCTTTCCGTAATAAACCCATGGCTTAGATCTAGAGCACAGGCAGCTCAAGGACTTAACCTTTTGGAGTTTATCTGCAAAATAAATTAAGAACCCTAATGGAAAGGATCATATAAAAGCAAAGACACTTCATCCCATTCACTAGACTCAGATCTGCATTTGGATTATAATCTACCGTTCTGTGATTAATTTTACTTTTCCAATTCCAATGTTTTATCTCATCCTAATATCACAAAAGTCATGGATATTTTTCCCCCTAGGAGGAAAAATTAATTACATTACATACAGATATGCAATTTAAGGGCTAAAACTAAAATTGTATCAAGATATTTCCTTTTAGGTTCTCTCTCACCCACAGACTCTGCAAAACTTCTTTTACTGATTAATAGACTTCTGGCAATCAAACAGTCCAAAGTTTTATTGGCAGGCCTGAACTCTTTTGCTCTTTAGCAATGATGAACCTTTTCAAAGAGCTGTAAAGGTAATTAGTTAGGCTTTTTAATAAATTACCTGGGGAAAAAAAGTCTTTTTTACCACCTCAGCACTGTCGGTAAGCAAAACAATAAAATCAATTGGTGAAAATATAGGTTCATTTCAAGATGAAATTTAAAGTGTGGCATTTGATTGTGTTCCACTTTTAGTTTGGAAGGCTATGCAAAATGTTGACATTTTGCATTATAACATACAGTTACGTAACAATATGAATTGTTTTGAGAAAAAAACAGCACAGGTAATGTTTTAAATACACAAAATACTGAACAGCTACATGAAATTTTTCAGATAGGTAGGACCCAAGACTAGAAAACAGCAGCTGCTTTACATTATGCCGAAGTAACTTCAGATGTTCTTGACCCTGCGAAAGGTCTCTCTCTTCACCAGTGAAGGTTGCTGAGCCCATGGAGACATTGCCGTGTCTCCATTCTTTATCCATCACAGCCACGGGCCACTGCAGAACCCTCATTTACGAAGATGGGCTTGTACTAATATGCTGATTTGTAAACTGAGTTTTATACCAGCTGCCATTGGCACAAAGATGACACCTGCAACAGAATAGGACTAAATCCATCAGTACCTGTCTGTCAGAGCTATTAGGATTAGCAGCACACATTAGAGCATTTTTCCCCAAATGAGAAGATTCCAGATTCCTTCTTCCTTTACCTGCCTTTCATCTCTTAGAAGAAAAGTTTAGTCCCACCTGTGAGCCTCAGCCTGTCTATGTTCTCAGAAGATAACAAAGCCATTTCTCCCAGATCAAGCCCTCAGGGACTTTACACAGAAGAACACTTATTTTATGGTTCATATAATCAAAGTATCAATTTTCTTAGCCTGGCTAATACCTTGAAATTCTCTGGATACACATACAGATGCTACTGCAGTCATTTGGGAAACTTAAAGCAGATGGAAAGTTGGGGTTTTTGAGGATACTGAGATAATTCAGGGTCAAGCAACACCTAGGCATGGTTTATAGGACCTTTAGTTTTGGTCATGGGTCAATACTTTTGTCTGACTTCTGACATCCTCAGCAACAGTACATCAGCAGTAGGAAATAAAACAGGACCAAGGCCCAGGTCCCCACTGCACAGACCTAGCCCAGGCAGCTCCACACATCAGGGGTCGTGGGTGTCACAAGGCCACACTGCCTGCAGAGGATAAGCATGTCCAAGGAGGTTGGTCACTGCATGCTGGCACAGCATCTCTTCTCCACAGAACAACAGACAAGTGAGACAGCTTCATACAGAGATGGCCACGAACCAGGGAAGTCAGATGTTGTAACCCCAGCTGAATTCTCTCTGCTAGCCTGGGCCTCTCGTGAACTGGGATTGCAACCAGCTCCTGTTGCCCTTACTTCCAGGCAGAGTATCCAGCACATCAACCCACCAGTAAATTGAGAAGGATGATCTTAAATCTGTCCTTTGACAGGGCCTCATTTCTCATTGCCTGAGCAAAGGTAGCCTGTAATCTGAACCTAACCCAAGCCCTAGTTCAGCCTGTGCCATACTGTCCTCAAGTATTTTCCTGTTGAGACATCAGAAGGGAGCCACAGCCCATCAGAGCATTTGTCCTGTACCAGTCTCCAGCCTCCAAAATCTAAAACCACAAATGCAGCATCAGTCATAATCTTACCAAATTAGAAAATTGGATTACCACTTAGAAATTGGATTGATCAGGGAATGAGACTGGGGATAAATTTAAGAATATAAATTACCAAAGCAATAGCCCAGATTGTTATATGTTCATTATGAAATTAACTCATCTTTCCCTCTTGGCCAACTAGTGTCTGCAGAAACTTGGCCACCAAAACCATAAAGGATCCCATGCTTCTTTACAAAGTTGACACTGCCAGGGGATCCTGGCACACAAGCCATGTTGAACCTAGCCCAAAACTCAGAGAAAAGAGTATCATCTGGTATCACCAAACCAAAATTCATCTTGCTACCGCTGAAAGAGGCCAGCATTTTTCCAAATACTTCCAGCACTCTCTTTGAGGACACTGTGAGTTAGTGGCTCCTGACACAGTAGAGCCAAAAGCACTGAGGCTTCAGATATGGACCTCTGGCTAAGGTGAAGGTATGGCTTCAGGCAGGATCTCCACCACTGTGCGAGGCCATTGCCCCAGTGCCAGGGACAGAGCAATGAGAGTACAGTGCCATAACTCCAGGAATGGAGAAAGCACCAGAGCTTGGCCAGTAGGCTGACACCTACACAAGTCTCTGGACAAGCCTGAACTTGCTTTCTTGCAAGGACTCCCACACCAACCCTCCCATGAGGGACCCATGCTGTGTCATGGGCTCATCCCAAGAATATGGTGGAGGTCCAGGAAGGACTTTGAGGCCATGTGCATGTAGAACTATGGACTTAAGGCTGGGTTTCAGACTCTGCAAAGCCCAATGCAGGAAGGTGACTGAGATGGCTGGGGTTCACTGGGCTGATCTGAGGGCTGCTCTCCATAACTGGCATCACAACATTTCAGCACTTAAGGCTACACGGGATGCCTAGGACAGGATTAGATTTGGGATCATTTTTCAGGACAGCATGAATATCCAGGGTTTAAAAAATGAGTTGTCCAGGACACCCTACAGGCTGCAGCCTCAGCTGCAGCTAACCCCTGCTAACCCAGGTTACCTAGAGGTAACCGGACCCAGGCTTTGCTTTGGCTTTGCAGAGCCTTCAGATGGAAGTTTATCAGTCTTGCTTTGCATGAATTTGCCTAGACCTGTTTGAAGCTTTCTTTTTACTTGGTTTGATTTGTTGCTGTAACAGCCATTTTTCTAATGACCAAGTAGCTACACCTAACTTGCTTCGCTTACCTTTGTGCAGTACAACCAGAGCTTTTATACAGGTGGCTGTAACACACAGGTCCTGTGTGCAGCATGACATATTTACAGCCGTAGCAGAACGATGTAATGCAAGCCCGGTATGAGAGAAAAGGCTCTAAAGGTGGGTTCCTAAGCGGTGCTGTCAAGATGTACAGGCATAGGATGTCGAAGATGGGGCATAAGCTGTTGCTGAGGGCTGCAGGGTTATAACCAGCCCACCAGTGGTGAGCAGAAGTGGTGACCTGGAAGCTGAACAAAACCCATCTTAGGAGTGACAAAAAGTATTATAAAAAAAAAAAGGAACAAGTTTCCAACTTAGGTAAAATGCACCATACATCGTAAATTCAGATATAACATAGAATTGCAGACCAATGAAGAAAGAAAAAAGCACAAGAGGTTTGGGAAATATGAATATGACTTTAAGTGGATCCTAGACAGGGAGGAGGAAGAAACCACCACTACCACCATAGTCATCTCACTGAAGGACCCAGAATACTGTTACCTGGCCATACCTGCTCCCCCCAGGCTGCAGCCACTGGCCCAGAAGAGCAGCAGAAGGGTGAGTGGGACACCATGGAAATGTGGTAGAGCCTACACGGTGTGTGCATAACAGCTTTGGCTGTATTATCATTACTAATGCTTTCCATAAATCATAATATGCCTGCATTTTTTTCCCTCCTTCTTTCTGTTTCAAAAAACAAATGAACAAAAAATCCATCTGCAGAGCAACATTTTTTTTATCAGACTACTAGGGCTTCAATTAACTAACACTAAATTCTTGGCCTCCTTCCCCCCGGAAGAAGATTTTGAATGGCATAGAACTTGTAAAGGCACGTATTACAGCAAAGGCCTACAAGCATTGCCAGACTCTGGATAAGGCCAGAGTCAGACTTTGATTTAAGGTTGGGTTCATAGCTCAGGTTTGGAGGGCTTTTCCAGAAAGCACAGAGCTTGGGCTCCAAAAGGGCTGTCAAGTGTGACAGAGCTAAACCAATGTCATTCACTGCGATCCCTTCACATCTGCAGCTACATTTTTTCAGGTACCCCTAATAACAAAAGTGTCAGTCCCCGCTCAGTGACCCTGTGCAGAGGCAAAGCTCAGTGACCCATGCATGCAGGCATCAGCTGACAGCTTAACCGGCCAGCACCTTTTTTAACTTATCAGTTACCTTGATATTTCCCAAATCCCAGCTGCAGCCGGGTTGCTGGGGAAGATGATGGCTCAGGCTTGCACATGTCTGTGAGTAGCAGTAGGCTGGAGTCTGACTGATACCACCAGCACTCCTGCAGCTTCCCAGCTGCTCTGCTGCTGCTGCCTAAATCTGGGGGCTTGAAGCTTGGTAAAGGCTCATGCTGTGCCAACAGGCAGGGAAACAGAGAGAGGCTGCCTGTGTAAAGCCCAAATCAGTTCACTATCTCCAAGACAGTCTCAGTATACTCTTCAGCTTTCTGCTCTCTGGTGTCTCTGGAGTTGGCTTAGGTCTCAGGAAATACAGTATTCTGAACATTTTTCCTTCCAGTTTGGATACTGGGCCATGACAATGGCTCTTAGGCAAGAGAAATAGTTAATTAAGCAGCAAAACTCTGAATGGAGTTGTCATGTAACAGGGTCAATTTAACTCTTTTGCCTTGGACTCTGTCCTGGGACCGTTGCCTTCACATAGTCCAGAAGGACATAAAGTTCAAGTAAACAAAAGATTATTGGTCTGCTTGGGCAACTGTGAAGGAGAGGAAAGATAAATTAAACTGCCTGGATAACCATAAAAAGATTGATTGTTATTACTAGTGCAGGGCAAGGATAGAGAAAGGATAAGAGGTTTATCTGAGTTCTGTAGTGAGTAAAGATAGAAAAAGCACCAAGAGCAAGCCTTTCCCACTGACGTTTATATCAAAATTATTCTATACATAGACACCAAGTTAAAAAAATTGCTGAATGAGTAGGAAGATTAAAGTTTTTCCTAATTTATTCCCCTTTTTAAAAGAAAACCAAATATAAAGACCACACTTACTTAAAATCAATGTCCTCATGTTCTTTTCTGTTATTACACTTCATATTTACAAATAATTTTCTAAGATTAAAAAGTACTTTAACCTATCATTACACTGAAAAAAAGAAGAAATCTTAAGGGTTTTTTGCCACTTCTTTCCTCTTTAAATGTTTTAGTAAATGGTAATTTTTACAGAAAAAAAGACAACACTACTCTCATTCAAGATGTCAGCTTCATTATGTCTCTACAGTTAAGCCCACAGCCTGACATAACTATAGCCCTCATCACTGTAGAAAACCTTTTTGACAGTTAATCAACTTACAAAGATTCCTGCAAGGATCCCAGCATATGGTCCCAGAGTGCAACTTCGTGATGCCTTGCTTCTAAGGTCACTGCATTTCTCCTCATTAACATTCACTTGCATGACACAGCTGATCCTGGCACATCTTCAAAGGAACCCCTCAACAGCCTCTCAAAATCCTCAGGGAAGTGTTAGGGCTGAGTGCTTAGCAGTCTTCAGAGGTGCCTGTGAAAGGAGTCCTGCAAATAAAGCCATGCTAACAGAAAAGGAAGAATTATGGAAACACAAAAGGCAGCCCTGAACCATCACCTTTTATGACCCAATCCACTACAGCCAGACATGCGTTTAAAAACCTTCAGCTATAGCTTCTAAAACCCTTGGCCACATTGGGAATCAGCAAATGCCTTCAGCCAACAAGCCAGCACTGGCAAGCATGGAGAAAACACACATGAATACAGAATCTCCTTTTCTGTGCAGCATTTCTTCCACCTCCGAACCCTAAGTACTTAATAAAATCCACTAAGAATGTAGGAATCTTCCAAAAGCTCCCTTGGGCACAGACCAAGCCCCTCCATGGCTCAGAGCCCTGTTATTTCAGCAAGGTCAGTGGGAGTTAGCCTGAACTTATGGTCAAGCAGCATTTGGCCCAACATTTGCTAAAGGCAGTTTTCTTCTGCTTCTGCCCATCTTTCAATTTAAAGGCACAGTAAAACTGCAGGAGTGGGACTAAGTGGGGTGTTTATACCAACCCCTTAGCTGCCCCTGCCCATGGCATCACTCATGCTGGTAAGGGAAAGGCTTTGAAAAAGAAGAAAATATTGCAGCAGAGCTTACAAAAGCCAGGTAACCCCATATGGTAGAGATTTCTGTAATTTTATCTGGACAAGGAAACAAATTAATGCATCACCTCAACCTCTTAGAAAATCTTTTGTCCCTCATTGCTCGTGTTGTCTTGGCAACAGAGGAGCTCTGTGTGCAGACTGAGACCACTGTCTTGGCTGTATTTTGGCACGGAGCTAATCATTGCTAGGTAAAAATTTGAATAGAAGTTTTCAAAAAGAAAAGGACTGTTCAGTGATCAGTATTCACAGATGAGACAAGTCTGATAATTTGATTTATGAGAGCTTCCCCTTTTCCAGTTGTTGACATATATCTATGCACCTAGATAAACAACTAGGAAGATATTTAGGTTCTTTCAGCAGCACAGCAGCACAAAACAATAATCCAACTAGTTTTGGGCATTTAGCAACCTTAAGAGTCACTTAAGCTCAATAAATCCATTTACTTTGCTCAGCATTTCTAATAAATACTGTCTCTCACGGTTGTGCCTCTAAGTGCAGCTACTTTGGCACTAGGTTGCAAGATGCTCAGAGTGTAGATGGAAGGAGTGAAGGTGACCTTGTTTCAAACCCACAATGCGTCTCATGAATGCAGCTTCACTGGTACAAAACATCTTTTAACAGAGCCAGTGGTGCTCATTTCAGAGGGACCAGCCAGGTCAGTGCAACAAAGCACTGATGAAATGCTCAGCATTAGGAGACCCCCTGATGCCTGAGGAGACTTCATCAGGCAGAGCTTGATGGCTTAGCAGAGTTCAGGAGCTGCAACATGCGAGTAGCCAGGCAGGAATACTGTCACTACTCAAAATTAAGTCTACAAATCCTCTGATTTTGAAAACCAGCACCAGTGACGTGTTGCTGGACACTCAAAAAGTGGCATAAGAAAAGCAACTATTATTTATTCAGAAGAGTTTCTGAGAGTTTTCAAATCCATGTGTTTTGTCTGTGATGCTCACTGCCTGGAGCAAAACTTACTTTTATTTTATCAATTAAAACCTGTTAAAATTGCACTTACCTTTCTCACTCTTTTCTATTGCCAGCATTTAAATAGACCTGATGAGTCCCCCACACTATTTCTGTTTTACTATGCTACTTCTAACCACTGAACTGCTTAGTGACAAGGTAACTCACAATATTATTAAAAAATGATGGAATGTTTGGATGTAAACTTCAGTACTTGAAATGTTGGTGAACCTTCCTTTTGTCTTTTAGAGTAGAAATCAAATCAAGTTCTCACCTTGTGGATTCACTGAATGTACCCTATGAAATTTGTATTACTAGGGCAGAGATATGAAATGCCTGCATCCTGACTTGGGCACATTAAATTGTAATAACAAGACTCATACTATTTCATGAAATGGAGCAACTGGGAGGAGAATGATAACCAGCATACATAGTGTATTTTTGATTAATGTCTTAGCCACCTAAACGTCACTAAAACTTGTTTTCATATTGCTTTCTGTTTATACTGTTTATAGTGTAACACATCGATAAAGAGGATGCTTATTTTGTTATACTCACAGTAGACAAAATTTTTCATATGCTGAGCAGCTGCTTGAAAGGATTTGTGGCCTACCACATAGCTGATTTATGCAATAAGATGCTAAAAAATACATATACCTAAGCAAAGGTTTTATGGAAGAAAACTATTCTTCTTCCAGAGCATTTTGACAGCATTTTATTGCATAGACTGAGTTGATCCCTCTAAAATGAACACTGGTGCCTGAGTTTCAAAGTTATTTAAAGTTTTATATTAAAAAAAAAAGAAAGCATGTTTATGACTTGGCATCTAATTTCTGTGGAAATCCTGTTTTGTTCACGAGATTCCTGGTCATTGATCTCCAAAGTGAACATTAATGCCAGGATGTGATCAATGAATAACAGAATTCATAACATTTATATGACACTTTGAATATAAGTCCCTTTTCATTATTTTAATAAAACAAGTATTAATGTAAATTTAGCTGTCTTCTAATGGCATTGTACAAGTGGATTCAAAATGAGATTATTAAGGGAAGCTTTCCCAAAAGACAGAATTACTAGAGCGCAGTATGCCAGAAGAAATAGGATGCTGACATGCATACTCCTTTTACTTGCTTTTAAATAACACTGTAGCACAGCACACATCACAACCTTCACACACAGTGGCTCATTTTGTGCTTAGTTTTAAGACAAAGTTTTTAGTCTTAGTTCATTCCATACTTCAGATTTTTAATTGTACTGGTAGTTTACATAGTAAACAAAAGAAAATCTAACACAAACATGTACAAATTTGTATTTAGAAGGGAATTAAAACTCATCCTGCAAGCCCCATCACTGACACTCCTTTCAGCAGTGTTATTAGAACTCCTGAGCACTCCAAACAAGATGAGAATCTGTCTGCACACAGTTTTTTTTACACAAAAGAGTGAAGTCCTCGCACCAATGGATTTAAAATATATGGATTTTTAGAGTACAAAAGGAATGTCGTTTGGTGATTTGTTATTATGGCTAACCCTATGCTGCTTTTTTTTATTTTTTTAACTGCATATTAGCAGTTGGAAGTGGGAAGGCCATCTATTTTTAAGGGATTCATAATGATCTTGTGACGACTTCAAGAAGAAACCGAAAGGTTGCCACATGAAAGTGTGGGACAAGTCTGGAGCTGCATTCTCATGCTTCATGCAAACCAGAAGCGAGGCCCAGCAGAAACCAGCAAGGTTACGCCTACAGGAATGATGCAGACACATCCAAGCTCACTCTAAACTAGGCCAGAGTCCGCCCAGGCTGTAAAACTTTGTCCAAGAACCAGGATAAATATTCAAGCAGTTCATCCATCCCAGTAGAAAAAACAATGCCGGATTCATAGCAGAGAGGAGAGAGTAAAAATCTCTGCAATCAGCAGTTAGGGCACAGAGCTCAGAAAGAAAATCCTGGCCAATAATCCTTGTTTCATAGGCTGTTTCTCTTTTCTTCAGTGACTATTCCTGCTCTTCCTCACCTGCTGACATTTATTTGAAGACACTAATTTACTGTATGAAAAAGTATAATTTGTTTTGAAAAGCCTGATCCTGTTAATGTGTGTTGCACGTGAGACACCATCCTGCATCAAGACTCTCAAGGGACCTTGAGGCAGGAAAGTCTTGTTTGCTCTGACTGGGACATCTACCAGATGCTGAGCTTCTCAAGCCTGTGATCATATCGCCCTCAGCAAAGGTGCAATAAATTATCTTGTGTGCAACTAAGACAAAGAGCAGCCCACCAGCAGGAGCTGCCTGAGAGCAGCTACTTGGCTCCAAGTCTGTACACCCTAGCTTGTATTCTAGTAACTCCTTCATCCATGTCTTCATGTCTGAAGATCTCACCATGGCAAGAAAGTACGTAATAACCTGCATTCTCAAATCTCTCTTGTTATTTCAATAGGGTCAAAAAGTAGTTCTACAGAATCATCTAAAAATAAAACAAGGTTTTCTCATCATGATCCAAGAAGCCATGACTGTTCAAATACAAATTTTCCTTTCCTATTTTTGAATTACCTGTCCTCCTTCAGACTGATGCAGAGAATGTTATCAACTGCAACACTACTCTGAAAATGGATCCAAACAAATACAAGTTGGGATCCACTCAGTTTACAAATGAAAGGATGTATTTGTTTGTTTCCAGTTACCAGCCTACCATCCTGCAGGTTTCTAAGCAGCAAGCTAAGCTCTTCTTTCATGTCTACCTTAAGCACCTACATAGAAAACACATCTTTTATGGATATCCCTACAAGCCATGTTAAGACCAGACGAGTGACACTAAAAGCATCAACTGGCTTCAGAAATCCGTGACAACTGAATGTGACAAGAGAGTGATCTTTCCTTTTTTTTTTTTTTTTTTTCAAGAAGTCATTTAGGAAAGCATATCCCTTGCTTGGCTCACATTTTTCTCTCTATCCATAGCCTCCTAAACCTTGAAGCAGTTTCCAGAACTCATTTTTCACCACTGATAGGTAAAAAAAAGTCTTAATTTCAGGCAATAAAAGGCTGTATTTATCCAAAACCTAAGTAGGTGGAACTCCAGAGATACAGTAGAATGCTCTCATCCTGCAATAGGATCAATCAGCCTTTTCCACAGATCAGGGTCTATAGAAAAAGGCAAAATTTTTGTGGTAATTAGGCTACTGGGTACAGTTCCTGGACTCTGGGGATCTGCACAAGTTCTCTGGTGTTCTGTCCAGAAACACCAAAAAACCTTCCTGAAGGCTTTCCTGTGCATAACTCTTCTTGCCTGACAGTACTTTCCCGTCAGTGAACAGAACTGACAGCTCTGGGCAGTAGGCTATCTGCCTAAATGCAGTAAACTGTTTAAATACAGCATAGAAATTATACCATAAAGGATAAAAGTAAAAATCTATTCCTTATACATGAGACTCTGCAGTGCAATCCTGTCTGTTCTGAGCTTTGTTTTAGCAGCTATCAATATGGACCAGTAATCCCATTGCATGTCCCCACTTCTAGAAAGCTTGCAAAGAAAACGTCAAGGATTGTTTTATGCACAGTCTTACATATAAGAAGATTAAGAGCAAGTCTAACTAGTTTTCAGAAAGAAGAGTAAACCCAGCATTAATCATCTACTAAGATCCAATGTTCCAACATTTCTCATTAATTCATGTGCTTGTCTGCCCACCTACTTATAAGCCAGGTCATTAAAAGCTCGAAATATGTCAACACATAATGAATACATCAAAGGAAGGAATGTAATGCAGTATGAAAGTAAAATTCATATATGTTATCCATCAGTTACTAACTTCACCATGGATGTGAAGAGGCATTAGAGCTAAGCATAGGGTAGCATGAGCTTCCTCCTGCTTCCTGTTCCTTCTGTGCTGTTTCCAAAATCCTTTTCTACATTCAGGAGAAAATGTTGTAATAATATTAATGTCCTACATGTTTTGTGCGCCACTGATACAGTTTATTCATTCTCACCAAGTTTCGGTTAATAATCAGTGCCAGCCTTGCAGAATATACAGGAATAGTTTTCCTCCAAATGGCCAAGAATTTATAAGCAAGCTTTCATTTACCCTTAGTAATCAAACATTCAGAAAATAACACCTTTGCATTTTTTTGCCTCTGAAGAAAATTTGTGATCAGCTCCCATTTGCCTAGCCTTTACCCCCTTGCCAGCTTCTCTCTAGCATTCTGCAAAATCCTGACTGCAGTGCACCACTGAGGACTAAGGAAAGGCATTGGACCAGCAAGTTAGCCAGAGAAAGGGACAGCATCCTATTTTTTTCCTTGTCATGGCAGAGGGAGCAAAGTGAACAAGTTGTGCTGGCTGTACTCCCCGGACACCAAGTAGCCAAGGCCATCTCCATTTAAGGGGGGGCTCTCTGCCACTGTGCATTCTTGTGAACAACAGAGGACAGGCAAATAAAGGATGAAAATACTATGCTCAAATAATATAAGGTAGTATAAACACTGTGAGGTTGTACCAGTAGATAACATAAGAACTGATTTAAAGCACTAACCACCAAAGCCAGCCTCTTCAAACAAAAATTAGTATTTGTTACCAGACAGCTCAAGCAAATACCTCCAGATCAGATCTCTGGACAAAGGATTTTGTTCTGAGAAGAAAGCACATCGTTAATTCTTTTCTTTTTGCTGTCAGACTGTAAAAACATTGACTGCCCTTAATTCACTTGTTTTTTCAATAGCATAGTCATTCATGCCTCAACACACCCATATACCTTTTTCTCTTCATCTCCTTTTACACTCAAAAGCTAAACTCACATAAAAATGCCTGTATGACAACCTTAAGGAAAGCAACTCTAACCTTAGGGTATTTAAGAGGAAAATGAGTCTTATAATTTTTTTTTTTTAGTTTACATCCATATCAGTTTACAAAACCAGTTTACATTTAAAAACCTGAAAGGAATGTGTATATCCAAGGAACAACTTATATCTGTACCAGCAGAGGAGAATACAAACAGACCCACTACAGGGAAAAAGCTGTGCATTAGCATTTTAACTTGTATCAGGTTTTGAAGCATTGCCTACTTACCTCCACTCACAATAATTTTGGTTCACATTGTAGAAATTCCCTGCACATGCCAGCTTGACTACTTTTAGATGGGACTGAGTTTGCATCATTACTCCAGAGGATTGCAGAAATGAACTTCCAGTATGTGGGATCCAAACAGAGCTGTATCATATTAAAACTCCAAAACCATACACAGCATGGAAAAAAGGCCTTTCACAGCAAGTGTTTTGCCTTATGGATCCACTTTGATTGCACCTGTCTGCTGATGCAGACATACTTATCCCAGCCTGAAATTTTGGCAGGATGAAGCTAAGATTTCTAAAGTTGCCTTTTTTCCTTTTTTTGCCTCACCTAGAAACATGGACTTGAATGATGTTTTAAAAACAGAGAGAATTCAATACTTGAAACTTGATTTGTGATTCTGTATACCACCTGTGACTTACTATACCCTTTTTAAACGTTATCTATAAAAACATCAATAAAGCCTGAATTTTTAAACTCTTTTCCACTACATTCAGAAGAAAAGCTAGGGCAAAACCAGGACAAAATAACACTAGACACAAAGCCAAACACTGCCATTTATACTTCAGGTTAAAATTAGCAAAACAAAGAAGTTGATGGGATATACTGTAAGTGCACATTTGTAACTGGAAACCAAATCTGACAGTACACATGAATACCGATGTAAGAGATACTTAATCCTTTCGCAGTTGAAGCCATTTGACAACCTTTTTTGCTATAACAGTAAAGGAATTCCCACAAAAGGAAACGCACAGTACAAAATTCTTGATGGATTCCTGTATTGACATATTCCTACACAGACAAAAGACAATCTCCTGAAGTCATAGCACTATCCCTCCCCTAGTTATTTATTTATCTATTTTTTCAAAGCTCATGTTTAGAGTGTACTATGTTTCAATTTGATTTGGCTTGACACTGGTCCTAAACTGCACGTATCTTCCCTGGTGCTCCAAGTGGCAGCCCTTGGAATAGTGCTTCAAGTCCTGATGAGTATCGGAGAGCTCGCAGGGCCAAACCATTGCTAAGTCACTAGTTGGTGTTGAGGTCATGCTGATGGAAACGCCTGTCCATGCCACTGCTCCATGATACACTTTTTCACTTCTTACACGTCCTTTCCCTGAATTAGGAACTTACTTTGACTTTGAGGACACACCCTCACGCAAGTACTTCTGAAATGTGTCCCAATATGACATCCCTTTAAAGGCCTTCAAAAAGTTTGAAATTAATGTGTTTGAGCCAGCAGGTGTAAGTAATTAAACTTTTATTCATGATCATTTACACATGACTAAAAATGTTCACCACAAAATGCAAACTTTCAGTTATCTTGTATATTTAGTGGTAAAAATAGTTGTCTCTTTGTAGTAAAACACCAAGGAGCACATCACAGAGGAGTCAGAAAAGGATTTATCATTTTTCCCCCCTCATGATGTACATGACAAAGTTATAGATTTTACCAAAGCCTAAAAGTCCCAGAACACATTTTACAGTCACCTGAGTGTTTGGCAGGATTAGTACAATGTAGTAGCAGTTATTTTTTTCTGCCTTTTTTGAAAAAAAAAATACAGATTTTTCACATAAGTGAGACAGACATAATTAGGCCAAACATTGAGTTTCATATTTCACCTGAATTTTTCAATGGGATACAAACAGAACAGTTTCCTAGTAGGAGTATTGACAACAACTATAAGAGCAGATGCCAAAAGAAATGGAAAAAAAATCAGCTCATTATAGCCTGACTGGTAGGGCTCAACACTTACAGGCACCTAGAGCCACTACTCCACTCAGTTTTATTCATTACATTTAAATTTGCATTCCATTCAAACAACTACATTTAAGAAGACAACATGATTTTTAAAGTTAAGTTGTGTACATAGACAAATACACGTACACAGTTTTGGTAGTCATTTAAAGCTGTAAAATGTATATGTAAAGAGAGTCCTATGGACCCCACTACAGATTAAAGAGAAATAACCAGAATCAGTGTTACGTACAAAACAATATTCTAACAAAGAAACCAATACAGTTATCAAATAATTCATTAGAGAATTGTTATACAAAAAGAGAAATGCTGCCTTTTTATCACTTCAGAGCAGCACATAAAAAGGCAACATTAAGAAAAGTGCACAGCAGAAAAGAATTTTTCAGTTTTCTGAAAAAGCTGAATTTTTCTTCAGACATGAGGCTTTTGTCCAGAAACATATTGAGTTAGGATTGCTTATATTCTCCCCCAGAGGACGCATTCTCTTCTTGCATTAGTTCTCCATAAGGCGCTTACTCTGACATGTAGGAACGGTACATCAGGGCCACGATAATTGCTGCTATTGCCGGGATCACCCAGTTGGACCACGAACTAGAAGGAATTTTTTGAAACATCAGTTTAAGAAGTGACAAACAGCAAGTTAGAAAAGAAAAAAAAAAAAAAAGAAAAAAAAAGTAATTGCTTAAAGAAGTCCTTCCTCCCCACTCCAACAAATACTTAAAATTCAGGGCAACAGAACCCCTGGGCTTGCCAGCAATACTCTAGACAAGTGAAAAAGTTGGTACTGTTAAAGCTTTGTACTAGAGCTTACAAGAAGTTTGCTCACTAGAGAAGAGTAAAACCCTAGACATGTCTAAAGTCATGGCCTGCTGCCCAGAATATCATTCATTCAAAAGTGATTTAAGTAGCAGCATCACATGACACTTAAAAAGCACCCAAGCTCCTCACGCAGAGGGGCATGGAACAGTCCTCTGAGGTGTCAGCAATAGGCAACTGTCAGCAGGATATAACTTTACAAAGTTTGATTCAGTGGTGTTCCAAAGTGTTTTCCAACCCCCCTCTCAATTTTGACACATTCTTCTTTTTATACATAGCTTCCTCTTATTTGCCTCAGACACAACAGCAATAGCAAATTTTAAAAGCAAGGTATCCATGTCAGTAAAACAGCTGGCAATGGCACTAAGTGCCTTCCATTCCGTGGCAGACTCCAGAAATAAAAGCCTGTGCAAAACAAACCATTTGGTAGATACTGACACATGTCAATAATGAGAAAAGTATCTTCCTAGTAAGCTGACATACTTGCAAAGCGATACATAGATGCCAGCTTGGACTCTACACAGAACGTAAATTTTCATGCACCATCCTCTGACATTTAAGCTTCCAGCAGTTAAAAGCTATTCAGCTTTCTAAGCTTTAGAAACACAATCACAGAGAACTTCAAGACTGACATAAGGTGTCATACTGTACCTGGAAGTAGACTGAACAGTGGTAATAAGAGTTTCCTGGAAAGCAAAGTATAAAGAGATATTTACGTCAGACAGACACCCCTCTCCATCTTAACTAGTCCCTCAGTTTCTCAAAACTCTTTAAGTGGGACTAATTTAGAAACAACTCAGTTTATGCACTGGGAAAGCATCTTCTCATAATGCATGTAACAGTTCTGTTGTACTAGAAGCTAGCTAGCAGCAGTTTCTATAGCCAACATTGCATCAAGTTCCTAAACCAATAACATCAAGAAGAATTTTGCTGCAAATTTTCCATGAAGCTAACTTCAACCTCAGGTTACATTTAAAAAGTTTTAGTCACCAAAAAGAAAGAAATCCATTACTTCACTAAAATTTAATGGAAAAGACTCTGAATTAATTCATAAATACCTTTTTATATTGAAACTACATGAAGAAAGCTACTAATTTACATCTAAAGGCTTATTAAACTCAGGCTTTTTAGTGTGATGTTTCAGATTGTGTAAGAATCAGTCAAATTGTTATAGCTGTTTCTGATATTGATTTGAACTTCTAGTTTAGTTTCCGCAGAGAAACCAGCATTACAAGATCAATTCCCAGATGGGTACGTGTGCACAGTTTATATGAAGATTTATTAATTTGAATAATTCTAATTGAACATGAACCTAAGTGCATTTTAAAGAACTCAAATTTAGTGCTACAAGATCCATCATTGAAAAATTACTTACTTCAGTATCAGAACATTTGAAATTGATTTAAAGAAAGATTCTCAACATCCTCTCAAAGGTCCAAGCACACTACTTCTGCAAGCACCCAAATCTTCCTAGGTTTACATGTGACAAATACCACGTTTAAAAGAGTATGACTCAGTAATTACATCTATATTGCTTTTGCGAGCATCTCAGTGAAAAACTAATCCCAAAGCCAAAGAGCATGGAAGAGCTTGTGCCCACACTGTCAAGGCTAACACCTTCTACAAGAAACCTGGCACATCTAGGGCTAGGGGATGGCTCCTCCCACTCTAAGACAATAAGAGAAATAGGGCCCAGCTCATAAAAAACCCTTTTTTTACTCTATGACACTGGACACAGACACTGAGGATTACTTTAAATACAGTGCAAGCAGGACATCTGAAAGCCCAAGGCCTTCTGACAGTTCCTAGAGAGCCAGGGCACAGAACCCACCTAACCTGTCACATTACCCACCCAGAGTACAATGCAAAATGTCTTTCTACAGCCACACATGCTGGAGAAAAGCATCCCAAATTCCTTCTGAAATGATGGAACAGGAGTGTAGTGTAGCTATTTGGATACATCTTAACTCCCAACTGACTATGCATTGGCCAAATTAATATTCTAAGTACTTGTTCCATGAGCTTATTCAAAGGATCATCTACAACTTGCACTGGGCAGTGTTATTCTCATTTATCATTTCTCCTCTTATAGCTTAAGTGAAACTGCCCTGAAGCTCAAAAGAAATCTGAGTAATAGATGTTATTCTTGATGTGAAGAAGCTCAGAATTCCAGCAACTACTCCATTTCTTATTTTTATTGGCGTACTAGTTCCAGTCCTTAATTAATAATAAAGTTAATAACTGCTCAAAGAGTTCAAACAGTGTATACATATACATATTTATATATATACACATATATATATGCGTATACATATTAATGTATATATAAAATTTACTTTCTTTAACTGACTTATGTAATTGGTAGATATTACAAAAGTGATTACTTTTAAGAAACAATCTCTCAAATGGGAAGACTAAGATCCTATTCTTATTAAGCTTCATTTAAAAATAATCTTTAATTATTTCCTAAGCATATTGCTGTACTGGTAAGCCAGCCCTGAGCAAATATCCTCTACAGACATAGCAGCAGCAATTCTAGAGTCACCTTTTTGCTATAGCATAATATCATCACATTTAGTAACCTCCTGGTTTGAAGCCACACAAATTAAAGAAAATAACATTTAAGAGGAAGAATAATTTGAAGCCGTAACAACAGGTTGAAGAGATTTATAACCTAAACCACCACACTTAAATCAAGCTGAATTATTTTTATTTCTGGGGCTATACCATTTATAAACAGACACACCAACACTGTCCCTAATTCCTAAATGAAACAATGTGGCATTTCAAGAAACACACTTACTGTTGGTTTCTGAAGCTTCGGTCTATCATCCTGTGGGGAAAACAAGCAAGAAACATTTAGACAATATCTAAAAGCATGAAAAAAAGACCAAACTCACACCATTTATCACTAAATTCCATTTGCAATTTATTCTGTTAACATGTAAGCATTTCCCTAGATAAAAGCACACTTGCAAGAGAGCAGATGTCAGTGTGTGATTTTGAGCTACCATAAACAAGATCACTTCCTTAAACAGTACTTCCCAGTATGCAATAAAGAAGTGAAACCTGAACCTCCAACAAATTTCATTATTTTTTGTGCCCATGTTTTTGCCTTTCCTTTGTCTCTGGAGAGTACACATAACCTTACCTTATACACTGATTGCAATCATGTTAGTTTACTTCTACCTAGTCTACTGCTATCATCGGGCAAAGTCAACTAAATAGTTTTGGTCCAACGTCCACTGGACCAAAGGTCCCAAATTCTATGCATCTTTCATAAGCTCACGAAGCTTTACTTGGCATAGTCACATTCATTACATAAAAGTCCAACAGTATATAATCTTGTCAGTGCTGCATTTGTACATTAAACTACCAAGCTGTTTGTTTGATATCAAATGAAAACAGACACTTGTGAAACAAAGAAGGATTGGACTGATAGCCAGGTTAAGAACAATGCTGCTGGCATCGACTCCCATCTGAAATACATGGCAAGTCTGCAAGGACACAAACGTGCATCAGAGCTGAGTTATGTCTTATTAAGAGAAGCTACACTAGGAACATTTATCAAGAGAGGACATCAGACTGAAACAAGATCAAGAATCTTACTGTGAAATAGGCTACTCAAGAATGTAAGAAATAGGCTACCCAGAATGTAAGACAAAACACACAAAAAACTGAAGAGAAAAAGAGAAGAGGCAGAAATGGGCAGCAAAGTAGAGCAGATGGGCACAATAGCAGCCAAAACCTCTAGCCAGTGGTTTTCAACTATTAAGATGCAGGAGAGTTTAACTGTGGCCTAGCTGAAGGAAGCCAAGGCAGCAGCTCTGTAGATACGAATAAATCCTTCGAAACTTGAGACAGTGGAAAGGTGCTCATTAAAAGTACAGGAAATAGTATGGACAGTATAGAAAAGAGGAAGTGACAGATGATCCAGTGGGAACTGCTCATAAACAACCCTGACAACCACAAGAAGGGAATGCTGATACAGCTTAAAATGGGGGGAGCCAGAGAGAGGGAAGACAGAGCCTCAAATTAGAAGTACAATGCTTAAAATAGCCATTTTCTAAACACACATATGAAAAGCCAGGGTTCTACTTTTAGATCCAGATGAAAGCCCGGCAGATATATATTTACAATTATGAAAATGTGAAAGCTGCTGTTAAGCAGTCACTGCGCATACTGACATAGGAAAAAGTCTAGACATTCTGACATATCACCTTTAAGGGTTACAGAGTTTCATCATAAAACTGACAGGGTACACCAGAAATGGTACGATTCCATATTCATGCAATATGGCACAATTCAGTTCATTCAAGAACTAGGCCATAAGACAATGTGAATAATGTGACCATCCTTACACTACATTAATCAAATGCCTTCACACTGGGGGAACCTGTCTCCAGCTCAGGTCCATCCACAAACAGCTGCAGGCCTGGCATCCAACCAAACCAGCAGTTCTTCTTGATTTTGAAGTAAATTACCAGACAAATAACCAGATGGAAAAACATTACAGTAAAAAAAAAAGTAATGACACTCTCACACACTCACCGGATGAAGTTCCCCAATAATAAAGGATTCTGATAAAGTCCTTGCATCTGTGGAATGGCCAACATCTTCAAAGTTCTCAGTAGCATCTCCTCCAGCTTGCTCCCTAAGGACCTCTTCACCTCCTGGGTGCTGCAATTTTTAATGAGTTTGAATTTGTTACTGAAATTTTCACATTCTAGAAATGGAAATTCTTCATTTTTACATTTATAAAATTTAAAAGAAACAAAAAGGCAAAATCAACTGCTAGACCTTCTAGAGCAAACATAAGTCTTTCTAAATAACTAAAGAGTTTTATGTACCCTCTGAAGCCAAAACCAAAGTAGCTAAGTCTCTATTTCATGGCAACAAAGTAGAAAGAGGCATTACCGCTTGCAACTGAAGCATTTAGACTGTTGTGTGGGGATCAGTCACTACTTTAACAGCCCAACTATTATCTGAAGTTATATTCTGTGTTCTGACATCCGCAGAAAATGTGTATTTTTATCCAAGCAATGCTTTATACAGCAAAAAGAATAAAAGCCAAAAGGTAGAAGCTGCAGCAAGAACAAAAAAAGAAACAAAAAAAAAAACCACCAAAAAACCCTGTTCACAAGAAGTGCAATCAAGCGTTGGCAAAACAAGCTGGCATGGTAGCACACAGAATCTCCATCCTTTGAGGCTGTCCACACAAGGTGCTAAGGAACCTGACCTTCAGCTTAATCCTGCTTTGTGCTGGGGATTGGGCCACATTACTTTCAAGAGTCCTTTCCAAAAGAAATTAATGTATGAATATCAAGTAAGCCAGCTATTTTGGAACTGTTTAAGCACAACTGAAAGTCATATGAGGCACTGGAATAGCAATTTGGTTTTCATAGACTATGCAATCCCAACCCCAAAATGCTGATAAAACCTTGAGACATAGAGAAGTCATCTCCCAATATCTTCTACTGCCTCACCCCATCACCATTCCCTTAATCTAAATTCCCATTCTCCATTAACTGCTATTCTGCCCCAGGATGCACTTTCAGGATTTTATGAAGTTCCACATTTCCATCCATTAAATAACTCTGCCTGCATATGTTGGCCAGTCTTCGCGAACGAAGAACCGGGGAAGGTCTTTACACCTTCCAGCCTGCGCATTGGATTTTTTAGGTGAGA